>JAWWLV010000001.1:49865306-49897080 GCA_035041135.1 Platyrinchus mystaceus
TTCCTTGTTCCTTATCCTCTCTTTTCCTTCCTGTTTCTTAGACTACAGAAAGTCCCCTGCAATTGATGTAACTCTAAAGAAGTGTTTTGTAGTATTTTCTATTTGTAAAAATGGCTTTCCTTGAATTGAAGAATGTCAGTGTATCAGAGAGAAAGACCAGTGACATTGCAATGGATGTGCAAACCCAGAACAGCTATGGAATTTTCTCCTTGCAAATCAGCACTAGTTTTTTTTTGCTATTGTTTTACGTATAACTTCTGCTTCTGACTAATACAGCTGGAATAACTGTGGTGATTTGCAAGCAAAGGATTGTGGAAATATAATAATTGTGGACGTGATGGGCTGCTAAATTTAATTTCACGTTAACTTAATTTCATATCAGATTTTTATCAAATCCACTATATTTACTCTCAATTGATAAAATTCCTGAAAACTTTTCAAAATGTTTAATCACCAGCTTATTACATTGCTTTTCTTCATTAGATGCAACAGTCCTAGAATTTCAAAAAAGTTAACTCTTCCAGGATTTTGCTTTTGTGTTGATTTTTATTAGCCTGCATGCAGCCACTTCTGCCACATGAAACCAGCAAGTTTATAATTTGTTAAAATGTAGAATAAAGTATAAAAAAGCAATTTGTTAAAAGTAAGAAACTTACGCTGTAAAAACAAATTAGGTGAATGTTAGGTTTGCTGCATTTTAAGTAGCATTTGATACCTCAAAATGGAAGAACAAGAACCATTGTCTATGAACAGTAATTTTACTGTATCAAACAGAAAAATATCATCATGCCAGTAAATGGCAGCTGAAACTCTTAGCTGACTTGACATGAGACTTTTCAGATCTGAAGAAGACTTTAGTGGAAATCTTGCCAGTATCCAAAATTTGACTTCATGTGCTATAGTGCCTTCATATAATTTGCTGTCATATTAGAAAATAAGTTTATTCATGCAGACATTTGAGTAGTGTGATGTTTTCTTTAAGGCATGTCCTTTTTTTTATATGGAGATACTTAAACACTTTTCAATATTTGTAGTTTGATTTACTATTACTTGCAGGCAGTTGCTCTGCTTCAGGGTTTTAATACCTTGCCCTGTGTTAATAAAGCACAAAGTGGGTGAGTTTTCTGTACTGACAGTTTTGTATCCCTTATTTTAAGTCCAAAGTGGCTCAGTATTGAAGTTTCCCATTTGGCTAGTGTAGTTTTCTTTTAAAAATAACTTTCCCCCTTATTTCTCCTAGTATTAAGCTTATAAAATGGGAGGTATAAATACTTTGAATTATATAAAAAGCTCAAATACTTATTTAAAATTTAGGTTTATATCTTCTCATTTGTTATTGGTTTCCTGTTTCATGCTGGTATTTCTTCTTGGATTCAGAATACTGAATTCATATTAGTCTTTTTTTTTCCTTCTGAAGTAATAGAAACACTGTCTCAAAATGTGAAACCGTCATCTTGCTCAATAATTATACTTAGTAGGTTTTACATTTTAGGTATAGATACACATGGAGGTGAGTTATCTGTTTAAAATGACGAGTTGTACTTTTCTTTTGGTGTTGTTTATTTTAAATTTAAAAAAGAGCATAAAAGGTCAAACCAATTTCCACAGGAAAGAATATCTGAATTTTATTATTTATTTTTTAAACTTGAACTATGGTTATGGCTATTCTCTTGATTTGCCACATGCATGCCTTTAATATTTTGTTAAATCATATGGAATAAGGATAATAGGGTCATCCAGCAGTATCTAAACACACAGCAAAGAGGCAGTGTAGTGAAAATTATCTAAAATATATAACTTCTTTCTGAATTATTTCTTTTTGTGGATTTGGGAAATGAATAAGAGGATAAGTGAGGAGATAGTTAGCTCTGTCCTGCTATTGGTAGATGGTAGATGGTACGTTTCAATGATACTTCAGGCTGCTGGAGACATCTTAGCATTCTGCTATCAGTCATCTTCTTTGATGTTTTGTCTTTTCAAAATATACTCCAGACTGATATTTAAAGATGAGCCAAGCTGTAATTGTCTTTCTGAAGGAGAAAAAAATATATATTTTAATATGAAAGCAACAGAGACAAATTTAAACACACTTTTTTATTTTCATCTTTGGATGTCTACTAACTATTGTATAGTTTAATTTCTTTATTAACCTTTTTAAAGAAAATTAAAATTTTCATCTTTGGATGTCTACTAACTATTGTATAGTTTAATTTCTTTATTAACCTTTTTAAAGAAAATTAAAATATTTTTGCATGCTAAAAAAATCCTCCATGTTTCTGAATTAATTTGATGTTCTATTTCTGCAAATTTAAGAGAGAATTCATTAGAGCCCACCAGGATATTTATGCCTTGACAAATCTTTACTGGAATTACTTACCAACTGCATGGCATTCTCTGGAAATACTGATGGGCCATTAGTGAGAAGGCATAAAATAAAGTCAATAACAGAAAAGTAAAGTAAATATTGTGGAGTTTTCTTCCTAAGAGAAAATAATTTAGGATTCTCAGTGTTAACAAGTGTCAAAAATGTATTGTGCTAAATGGCAATTTTGGACCCTGTTGTGGCGCGTTGTATGAAATACTTGCAGCTTCGTTGTTCGTAGATCATAAAATAAGCAGAGTTGGAAGGTATCTGTCAGGATCATCCAGTCCAACTCCTGGCCCTGCACAGGACACACCAAGAATCACACTATGTGCCTGAGGGCGTTGTCCAAACACCTCTTGAACTCAACTTGGCTTGGTGCTGTGACCACTTCCCTGGGGAGTCTGTGTTGTATGAGAGAAATGTGCGTTTAAGTTCCAGACTACTGTGTAGTTAACTCTTGACCTGAATGGCCAAGCACTTCTGTTTCTCTACTAGTGCTTCCTGTGTGTTTCACACATTAAATAGAGTTTTCAAGAACATTCTTCATGTACAATATTTTTGAACATGAACTGTAGAAGTGGGAATTATGAAAATTATTATAAGGAGAAATTAACTATAGCTTTTGTGGATAGAAAGAGTTGCACAGAGTTATTTCAAAGGTTGGGTTAAAGTGGAACTGAGTTCTCGTTAGCTTTACAGCAGTAAGAAAAATAGGTCCTTCTGTGACCCACATAAGATATGATTTTATTTATGTATATGTGGAGATCAAATTCTACTATCTGTATCATGTCGTATTAATATAAGGAGTAGAAAAATCATGTTTTTCACATAAGAAAAATTGGAAACAGATGGAAGAATGTTGCATTTGGTTGCTGGTAGAACTGATAACACAATGTTTTATTTCCAGAGACAGAATTAGAAATCATTATTTTTGTTATTCAAAGGTCCCAATCAGTTTTGTTGTTTGTTGGTGTTTTGTTTTGTTGTTTTTATTTTTCACACCAGTACTGACTGTACTTAAGTCTGTGAATATGTTTACTTATTCCTTCTTAATTACCTCTGGTTTATGCCTCTATAATTGTTCTACGCTGCAGGGAAGAATTGGATAATGTGGTTTTTTTTCTCTTTTATTTTTGTCGGGGTAAAGCTGGCTAACTCTTATTATGAGTGTATATTTAAAAAAATCTGACGCAAATCAAGGGCTATCTGTGATAAATACATACATAAAGAATCTAAAAGCAGGAAATGCTTTAGTGACTCATCCTGGTGTGGGATAAAGGAGACATCCTTTCTCTTTGCCAATTAACAAGAATGTTACTATTTTCTGTTAAGAACTTCTGGTTGCTGTACCAGATCTTAAAAGCATCATCTTTGTAGTTGTTTTGATTTGGGTTTGGTTTTATTCTTTAGCTGTGCTGATTATCAGTTTCTGTGTGACACTGACACTGAAGTTTCTATATGCATTAATGGTCACAAAGATTAATAAACAGTAAATAAATAACAAATAATCCTTTCTTTGTTGGTTTTCATTCAGATGGTATTTAGCATAGTGGCTTCATTCAGATGGTATTTAACATAGTGGCTTAGTCATTCCAAGTTGTTATCACATATTGCTGTCATCTTAGTCCGATCTTTTATCTTTGTGTGTCTTTAAAAAAACTAAATAAGATTGAATAGGGATTTCTTTTATTTCCGGATGGAACATCACTTCTACTTAAGTATATTGCTGTTGAAAAATGTGATTCTGAAAGGTTATAAATGATACAATTTGCAAATGTGAGCTTTTATATAAGAGTAGACCACTAAATCTGCTGTGGGAATTGTCATTTCTTTAAGAAGCTGCAGTCACTAAAGGAATTAGTTTATATTTAAAAGTGCTATATTTTGCTTCTTCCAGATGGTCCTCGACCCTCCCAGAAAGAAATCATATCGCTAAGGGCATTTATGCTTCTGTTCTTGAAACAACTTATATTGAAGGTAATATAAGCTATTCCAGAGGGAAAACATTCAGATGTGTTATATACTTGTAATATAATCTTTCAGAGTAGAAAATAGGTAATACCTGTCAGGTATTGTATCTGTTTCTGGTCAATTTTGATGTTCATGCACTTACTTCTAATCAACCTAAAGGTGGTAAATCCATCCAGCATTTCTTATTACCTCACCAAACTGCCATATATTAAATTATTATTATATTTATAGTCAACACATTAAAATATATTTAAAATATTAGTTATTGAATATTTTTATTAAATTAATTAAATTATATTAGACTTATTAAATTGATCAAATGAAAAAGGTAACAGCAGTTGTTAAGTTAGTTGTTGCTTTAACCTTCTTGTTCCTTCTACCACTGGTTGAAATGTTGTAGAATTCTTTCTCTCTGTTACAGCTGAACACTAGCCTTTGAGATATAATGTTCCATTTGAAACTAGATTGAAAACCAGTATTTTCTGGCTTGGCCTTTTCCACCTGTTTTTTTCTGTTTTGTCTCCAAAATTGGAGGAGTGATACTAATAGTTTGTAGTATCTGAGGGTGCACACTGTAAGAATCATTTCTATCAGGAATAGAGGACTGACCTCATACTGTTTTGAATTGCCAATGTGATAAGGAAAAGCAGTGGAATGATTGAGAGAATTTAGTCTTTTAAATTTAAATAGAAAAGCTGTAAGGTTATTTGATTCGGTCCAAATTTTCTTGACCAAACTTGAAGAATGTATTTTCTCTGAATGATGTCCCTCCTTTTTTTTTTCTTTTAGGATCGAGGAGTTAAAGAAGATGAACTGCAGAGCATATTAAATTACTTACTAACAATGCATGAGGTACATTTCTAAAATTACTTAGCTTTTACTGTTCCAATTGTACCAGCACTATGGGAAGCTTGCTATTGAGGTTAGTTTGTAGAATAACATTGACGCTTGTCGTACAGGATGAAAATATTCATGATGTGCTGCAGCTGCTAGTGGCACTAATGTCCGAACATCCAGCATCCATGATACCTGCCTTTGATCAGAGGAATGGGATACGGTAAGACTGTGAAGTCAGAAAATATATTAAAAGTAGTTCCAGTATCATCACTCTCCAGTTTGCTTCTTTTTCACATAAATATCACACTTGCTGATCTTTCAAACTTCATTTTTATTAACTTAGACTTTATTTTTTTGAGAAAATGAGTGGTTGCAATAGGTTGGAGGAAACAAACTTTCCACTTGAGTATCATTATGACATTTCAAGATAAATGTATTGTTGTACTTGCTTCATAATCTCAAATAGAATATATAATTAACAAAATGCATCAAAAAGCCAAGTATCTATCTCAGAATAATTCTGAGTATTCTTTCTTGGTATGTTTCATTTTCTGGGGAGAAGAAGAGGAAAAGATAAATTCTGCCCTGGCCACTCAAATTTTGTTTGAAAAGAATCAAGCACAATGTAAGAGTTTGATTATGAATTCTTGAGATTAGGGACATGAGATCTTTTGGTTCAGCTGAATGTTTTATAACAGAAAGTGACATCTTATACTTCTGTCTTGGAACAATCAAATAAAAGACAGTCTGAGCAGTTTTAGCTTAGGACAAGAGAAGCAGTCTGGAACACATAAGGTTATATCCTGGAGTTTCTTAGAATACCTGGATGGCAATGAAAATCTTGGTTTTTCACATCCTTCTGTTTTATGTAAAGTGCTATTTTTACCATTTTATTTCTTAATAAAACCCCCTGTTTAGTGAAATACAATCTATATATGTAATGTTTGGTAATAATCTTATTGAATTTCTTTTTCAGAGTAATTTATAAGTTACTGGCTTCCAAGAGTGAAAGTATATGGGTGCAAGCTTTGAAGGTCCTTGGATATTTTCTTAAACACTTGGGTCATAAGTAAGTGTGCTTTTAAAATTTTTATATTGGTGTATTTAAGTTCACAATTCTTGTCTTTTTGTCATGATTGCTGTATATTCTTTGACAGTGTAGAAATTACTTACAATTGTCAGGTTTTCTGATTAATAATTTGCACACTGTTGCCTTTATACATTTGGATAAAATGGATTTTTCCACTTAACTTGCTATTACCATGATTTTTGAAATGATATGTTGATTGCCAAATAAATGATATGCTGAAACTCAAGTCTTAAAACATTGTAAAAAACATTTTCTAAAAATATATTTTATGACTGTATATTGCATTTTCAGATAAGGTTAACAAGAAACATATGATTGTGATCAAAAATTTGTTTCTGGAATTATCGTGTTATTGCAATAACATTTTCAGGCAGTACTTTTAAAAATAGCTTTAAAAGGATGGAAAAAAATAAATAGCAGAACATGTTATTGACATGGGAAAGTTTCAGAAGGAATAGAAACAAATCAAGCAAGTGATATTTAAAAAGGAAGTTAAGGATATACCTCTGTGCAAGAAATACACAGATGTGGCAGCAACAAATATCACATTTAAAAAGACCAGATGTCATGAAATAGGTGTACTTAGTCTCATCTTTCATAATATGGAGTCAAGAAAGCATTAACAAGCATGAAGTGCCATGGAGCCTGCTGTTGCTCACTTTCCCCCATCTACATGTGGTGTTAAGCTTCCTGCTGGGATTAACCCAAGATGATGTTTCATTGGAATGCTGTGCAGTATAAAAATTACCCACGTGCTTCACAGACTTCATCATGTAAGCCTCCTGAGAAGGGAAAGGGGGTAGGAGTCCAGCCAGAGTGTGGTACTGCTAGACATGCTTTTCTCAGTAAGATCAATAAAGTATGACTGTATAATTGAGAGACAGTTAGCTGAGAATATGCTCCTAAATGGGATTTTTCTTTTTGGATCCAGCCAGTCAAATAGTGTTCTGGGAATTAATAAAGCAAATTGATAGTCCACTCAAGTATCTCCAAGGGCTTTTCAAACATTACTTACTAAAAATCATTCGCATTAATAGGAGTTGGATTAAGTAAGATACACCAGATGAAGGTTTGGCTTGTCAGAGCCTGTTTCTGTCCAGATAAGTACATTTGTTTACTATATTTATTATTTATCCAGAAAATCAAGTAGCAAAGTATGTCAGTGGAACGTTACAGAAAATGAAAAGTGAGAGTTTTCGGAAGCTGAAATTTCACTTCCCATTCCTTAGCACCTACTTGCAATTATGGATATATCAGTGTAGTTTCCATTGTTGACTGGACATATGTAGTTAGCCTAAATTTAAATTTATTTTTTCATCTGATTGGAGTAATTGAAACCCACTTGAATATTCTGTTTAACTTCCAAGGATTTTTAAAATTTTCAGATCTCTGAACATGCAAATGTGCATATTTTATGTATATTTCAGCAAGATTCCTCCCCCATTTCATCTTACAGCTAGTGCTTGTGAGGTGTGCCTATTTGTGAACACACATATATGTGCATACGCATGATTTTATAAAATTGAAGTCAGCGACAGGAAATTCTAAGCAATTATAAAGTTATAAACTACATAAAATAATAAAGCACTTTTATTTCTTTTTCACAGTACAGGAGCAGGCATTATATTTTAATACACTAAAGCAGAATTGCATGAAGAGATATTACATGATTTATGAAATCTTTACTGGTACAATATTATAGCAAATGTGCAGGTACAAAACCAATTACCATTTCTGTAGTTCATATATATGCATCACAGAGGAAGCTATACAGTGGAGGTAATTGATTCTCAGGAGAAGTGACCAGTAAAGTGTTAGATGAGGACCTGAATAACTTAATTGATTTTTCTTTGTTATCTGTGATGATAGACTAATTTGTCTAACCTTAACAGTTGACGAAATCCTGTTCTCTTCCTTCTCTGCTATATTTGATTCTTTCTATGTCACTACTTGAAATCGTTGTCCATTGTTTACTTCTGTTTTTTATCTGCACATTTAAACCTTCCAATGGAAGTCCTCTTTCATCTGTTAAATCATAGCATACAAGATCCAATACATGTATGTTTTTTTATAAGTAACTCATGAACTCCCTTCTGTACACAGAAGAATACAAACTGGTGTAAGTTGTTGCCACTCTCTTTTGTGGTTATTTGAAAATTATAATATAATGTATTCATTTCAAAAGTTCTAGAATAAATCTATGTAATTTAAACCTGTGTTATTTTCATTGGTAATCATGAAAAGACAGTTTCTTAGCTTTTGAATGCATAAAATTTTCAGAAACTTTACATTATATTATTTAGTATTTTTTTTGCTTAAATATAGATTGTTAATTATTTTGGATAATGTTTTTTATCTCATATTCATTATAGTAGTAGGTAAATTTAATAATACAAAGTATGAGAAGTACTCTGTTTATTTATGATGCTATATCCAAATTTAAAAGGGTAGGGTTTGTGGACAGATGGAATTCATTGATTTGAACTGTTCTCCACTTTTTTAAGATCTGAGTAGTTTTTGATACTAGATATGCAATTCACTTCAACCATGTGGAATTTCATAACTTTTCAGGATCACATTTTAGCCAGCCTGTGAACGTCTTGAACTCTCTTAGCCTGAGTAAGACAGAAAGGGATTAATTTGTCTTTTTCTACCGTGAAAATCATGGAGGGTAGAGAAAGGTGTGTGATTTATTTTATACAAAAGCCCATCTTAAATACAATATTACTGTCTGAGAACCTTTGTATATTGATACAATTGTGTTCATATTGGAAAATATTGTAAATTATATTTCTTTCCTCATATTTACAGAATAACAAGTTTGGGAGCTTTTTAGTACAACAACAAAATATTTGGCTTTTGGGTTTTATTTTACATTTACTTAAAATGTTCAACAGGCTTGGCATTTTCCTGATGTTTTTGTTTTCTTTTACAGGCGAAAGGTTGAAATCATGCATACTCACAGTCTTTTCACGCTTCTTGGAGAAAGGTTGATGCTGCATACAAATACAGTGACCGTTACAACATATAACACGCTTTATGAGGTACAGATTATTAAAGATTTTCATCTCTATTGTAAAAAATGTGATTTTAAAATACCTGTGCTTTACAAGATTCTTAAGACTTTTGAGAAAATGTTAGACATTTCAATAAAGGATTTCTTTGTTCAAAATGTATTTTGCCATTTTTAGCTGTTTTTATTAAAGATGTAAAAATTTTTACATAAGCTCTGTAAAACTTTCCACTTGTGATGGAAGAGATCCTGTTACTTAAAATGTTCATTACTTTCCCCCCAAAAAATAAATTACTGCAGATCTCCAATTGCTCTTACTCCTCCATTGTTTAGAGGAGTTTGTTTCCATTGAAATGGAAAGTGCTGGAGTCAGAGATACCTCTTTCTCTATATTCCTTTTTTTTTTTCTTTTTCATGCCCATCCCTTCAAGTTTACAAAATTTTGAAAAGTGCTGTTTTTCCTTTTTAACTGTGTCAAATGATAAGTGAACACAGCCACTTTTATGTAGCAGAAACTGCTTCGGGTGAGTGAGTATGACCTCAAAGCATTCAGCTGTTCTACCAGGTTCTTGTAGAACTTCAGTTTTGATGATGAGCAATTTTGTTAAAGCAAAATATTGACAACATCGAGTTGGTTGAAACCTGTGTCTTCATGCCTACATGCATAAATTTCACATCTAATCTTCAATTATCTCTAAAATGGTGACTTAAATAGTATCTCTTGCAATTTCTGAAAATCTCATGGACACAGATTTTTAATTTTTTTTAGTCAGAAATAAATGTAATGGATAGATGCTCAGGATTGCTTCCAGAAAAGACACAGAAGACTAAAGGACTGCTTGGCCTTTAGGGTTTTAAGTCTGATTGATGTAGAAAATGTTCTCCTATTATTGTAAAAACATAAATGTCATTTTTTGGCCAATGCCTTAGACATCAAGTTCTTTTTTATTGAACATATCTAAGCTTACCTTGTATGGTTTGGCCACTTGGGTCTCACAGTCTACATCCTTCATTCAGTTTTCTGATAGCTTCTGTGATTGGTATTCTCAGAAAATATGTATCTCATTGAATGGAATGCTGCCTCTGACTCTTCCTCTTTACTACGTGGAGAAAAGTAAACCCACTTATAAGAATTATTTGGTTTGGCTGCGGATGAAATCCATGAGAATAATTTTTGATGTGTGGAGCTTGTGAACAAATTCTTAAACTGTGAATGCATAACAGTATGAGAAATATGAATGAAATATCTTTAAAATACCATAATTGCATAGGTAGTCAACTAACTAAAGGGTTAGTTAACCAGACACTGTAAACCATGAAAATCTTGATCCTCGAGTACAGGAATTGCTTTATTCTATTCTTCAAGTATTAAAATATTTTACCTAACTTTTTTATATGAAGTTACAGTGTGGCCATGGTAAATGCTCTTAACAAATTTAAAAATGAACAAAAATGCTGTAGTGTTTGATTAATAATGGTAAAATTAATTAATAATGGTAAAAATTAATGGTTAAATTTAATTAATAATGGTAAAATTAATTAATATTCTGTTTTAGATTTTGACAGAACAGGTATGCACACAAGTTGTTCATAAACCACATCCAGAGCCAGATTCGACAGTGAAAATTCAGAATCCAAGTAAGGACAATATATTGTGGTTTTGTGTTAAATATATCACCTAGAGGTTGTGGGGTTTTTTGAAATTATTTGATTCAAAAAGTGAGAACAATTCCTTCATGTATCTTAAATACATATGGCTTTCTGTTACTACTTACCTTAGTTGCTGACAGCTACTATTTTTTTTTTTAAACATTGTTACAGTGCTTTACGTAACTAATTTATTCTTTCAAAGTGATTCTTAAGGTGGTGGCAACGCTGTTAAAAAACTCCACGCCAAGTGCAGAGCTGATGGAAGTTCGACGATTGTTCTTATCTGATATGATAAAACTCTTTAGTAATAGCCGTGAAAACAGAAGGTATGTCACTGCAAACAGTATTTTCTCATCCTTGATTTCTGGGTAGTAGCAATCTGTTGTACTCTTTGTAGAGTTGTATATTCTTTAATGAATGAAAAATATTTAAAATAAATTTAGTAGGTTTGTGGTAGCTTTTCTTGTTTCAGCAACTACTACTGGATTCTTTTATTTAGAATATAATTTAAATTTTTATTCATACTGAAGTATTCTTAAGTTTATTTCAACATTGGATTGCTGTTCAAAGATGTTGTTCCCATCTTAACCATCATAATGTTAAAATAAAGAAGCTTTGTTTGGATATATTTTGACCTAATTATTTCACTTTAGATGTTTACTTCAGTGTTCAGTGTGGCAGGACTGGATGTTTTCTCTGGGATACATTAACCCTAAGAACTCTGAAGAGCAGAAGATCACAGAGATGGTTTACAACATTTTCCGTATTCTCTTGTATCATGCAATAAAATATGAATGGGGAGGCTGGAGAGTGTGGGTGGATACTCTTTCTATAGCTCATTCCAAGGTAAGAAATGGCTTGTGGATGTTGGTTTTTTTTAATACTGGTAACTCCCCCAAAGGGACTATCAGTATAGTAAGATGAGATGTAAAGTGATTTAGTGCCATCTGGTGGCTGTCGCTATTCATGTCAAGATGGCATTTTTTTGTTAAACGCTTTGTAAGCTGTATGTAATGTGTCGTTAAGATTCTTGTTAATTTTTGTCCAAGTTCATGTAGTGTATATTCAGACACATAATGTGGCTTTTTCTTTTCTTTTAAGGTCACATACGAGGCTCACAAGGAATATCTAGCAAAAATGTATGAAGAATATCAAAGGCAAGAGGAAGAAAACATAAAAAAGGGGAAGAAGGGGAATGTAAGCACCATCTCAGGTCTTTCCTCTCAGACAACTGGAGCAAAAGGTGGAATGGAAATTCGAGAGATAGAAGATCTTTCACAGAGTCAAAGTCCAGAAAGTGAAACAGATTACCCCGTCAGTACGGATACAAGGGACTTGCTCATGGCTTCAAAGGTGTCAGATGATGTGCTTGGAACTGCTGAGAGACCCGGGGGAGGAGGAGTGCATGTCGAAGTTCATGATCTTTTAGTTGATATAAAAGCTGAAAAAGTAGAAGCTACTGAAGTAAAACTTGATGATATGGATTTATCACCAGAGACACTGGTAACTGGAGAAAATGGTGCACTTGTAGAAGTTGAATCTCTTCTAGATAATGTATATAGTGCAGCTGTTGAGAAGCTCCAAAACAATGTTCATGGAAGCGTTGGTATTATTAAGAAGAATGAGGAAAAAGATAATGGTCCATTAATAACTCTTGCTGATGAGAAAGATGAACCTTCTACTAACAGTACCTCATTTCTCTTTGATAAAATACCTAGTCAAGAGGAGAAACTTCTACCTGAACTTTCAAGTAATCACATTTCTATTCCAAATGTTCAAGAGACACAAATGCATCTTGGTGTAAATGATGATTTGGGATTGCTTGCACATATGACGGGTAGTGTAGATATAACTTGTGCTTCAAGTATAATAGAGGACAAGGAGTTCAAGATTCACACAACTTCAGATGGAATGAGTAGCATTTCTGAGAGGGAGTTGTCTTCATCATCTAAAGGATTAGAATATGCTGAAATGACTGCCACAACTCTTGAGACAGAGTCTTCTGGTAGCAAAACTGTACCTAGTGTTGATGCAGGAAGTATAATATCAGATACAGAAAGATCTGATGATGGTAAGGAAGCAGGAAAGGAGATAAGGAAGATCCAGACAACTACCACAACCCAGGTAAATTTCAAGTAGCCGTGTATATGTCTGATATAATCACTGTTCATTGATACGTGATAAATTAATAGTATGAGAGCTGAGAGAAAAGTGTCAATCTTCCAGGACTATTTGCTTTGAAAAAACTATAATGTGTAAGGATTCTGAAGTCTTTCATGTCTGTATAGAAAATATATATTACAATTGTTCAGAAAATGTCGCATATAATCAAAGATTGTTTTTAAGGATGTTGTCAGGTGGTAGAATTGACTACCTTCAAGATTTTACTAGCTGACTATATGTCTGGTATGTGTACCGGTATGTATCTCCTAGGATTTTCAAGTTAAGCAGATTTACTGCTACAGAAGAAGAAGCAAGCATAAATTGCAAAAATTGCTCTGCCCAGTGCTGCATAGTGTCTACCACATTGTCAGAAGAAAGAGTTTCAGGCATACGCTCAAGTACACTCAAAGTACATGTCATGTGATGAAAGAATATAGATCAGCCTGCACACTTTGTTCTTCATAGCACCAATACCTTCAGAAAAACTCCAGGGAATGGACATTTAACTTATTGAAACAACCTTTTGTTTTTTCAAAAGAGATAATTTCCCTTAGGAAAAACCCCAAAAACCAAAAAACAACCACCCAAAACAACTCAGACCAGTGAGTTCTGACATACAGAAAGAACACTCACTTCTAAATCTCTTCTTTTATGGTAAGAACCTCTGTTTTTAAGAGAAAACCAGATGGAGCTGTTGCATTCCCTAGGCAGGTATTATAAAAAACAGTTGGGAGTTCTCTTGTAAATATTTTTTCCATAACTATGAAAATCCTCATAACATCACTGACACCTTATCAAGCCTTGTGTAGGGATCCTGACATTTAAAAGCATTCTATGTAATAAGGAAAAAGCCCTGAAAGCTCTCAATAGAAATCGGATTATCTCTTATTATCAGTTATCACCTTGTTTTAAGTCTTAAAATTAAAGATTATTAATACCATGGAAGTTGGTAAGTGGAATGAAAGGATGATAACAAGAAAAAGAGCAGTCATGTTTTTGTGTTGTTTTTTTTTCTTTTGAAATGTTAACTGTTGTTTATAGAGTAAAAGACAAGTGAAATGCTAATATTCATTTGCTACATACATATATGCACCCATAAACACAGTGAATTTTTAAGGTAAAACTTTAATGAAAAAAATAATTTGACTTAGTACTAGGTACTGTAGATAATCTGATTTAGTACTAGCTACTGTAGAAAATCCTGTTGGTTTGACTTTGAGACTTTTCTGGGTTCTAACCAATTTTCTTGATAAATTTCACCTAAGAACAGTTGAATTATAAAAATGTAGATTCCTCAAACCTATTTTTTTTATTTGTTAGGATTAAAATGATACATTGATCTCAATGAGCTATTATCAGATCATTCTAACATAGGAAATAAAAAATGCTTTCCAAATGTTTTCTTCTTGGCTACTCACAAAATTCCTAATTTATCATTTGGATCTGCATATTACTACAAACTGTGTACTTATCATGAGTCTGACTCTGCAAGTTATTTAGCTCCCTTGATTCGCCACATAATGCTTAAATTACAGTAATTCCCCACTAAAATCAATTACAAACTACAATGAATTGATTAAAATATGTATCCATTAATATATCTTTTAAATAATTTTCTTAAAAAGAATTATCAGCCGAGCAACCAGCAGGATTGTTGTTATTTTCTAATCTCTTCTCTGGGCATTTTGAAATACCCTGTGAACTCTAAGCTGTTCATGGTTAAATATGGTCTGTTAAAATGAAGTTAACCTTAATAAAGAAAAGATTGAAATAGGTATTAAATAAAACATACATAGATAATTGTTTTCATTAGTAATGAGCATTTTTACAGCAGAGCTGGGGTTACAGTTTTGATTGCTGCACATGTGGTGACTGCTTCATTAGATTTGATTTCCTGGAGACCACTGAAAATGACTTAAAGACCAGCCACCTAAGTGTAGATAGTTGTGTTTCATGCTTGTTTATGCAATGACAATTCACATCAAAGCCTATCCTTGCAAATACCGTATTATCGGTGTGTGAGTCAATACAGTCAGGCAGCTGGAACAACCGCAAAACCACAGCTGAAATGCAAAGGCTAAATTTATTTCATTACCTCACTAACCGGAGGATCCCGAAGCAATACCTGGGTGGAGACAGCCAAGCGGGAACACAGACAGGCACCATTAGGCTCAGTTCGTCCTGACGGGCGCTGGGTCTGCGATTTTCACCCATTTATCAAGGGCTCACAGAAATGTAGTTTAACACCATGCTGTGATCTCCCCTGTGCTTCTTGTGGTCTCTGAGCTATGATCTCTCTCCCAAAACAGGGAGCTCAAGCATGTCCTTGAGAGTGCCTCCAAATCCCTGTAAACACTTCTGTTATCTCTGCATGGAAATTCTACTTCTCAAAACAGAGAGAGGATAAACAGCAGTAGCCATAATATGTGGGGTTTCCCACACTGATATTCTCCAGGCCTCAGTATTCCCAGATGATAGGTCACTTGAGTGAATCTAGCATCCTTCTTGGCATTCTTCTGCTTTTAATCCTTTTCTTCCAACAATTGACTAGATGAAAGCCCTCATGGTACAGTTATGATTCTGTTACTGCTGCTGACATGACAGCTACCAGTAATTGTTCTCAAAAAAAGTGGTATGTGAATGGAGTTGCTAACCTCAAATTCTCTAAACACATATCTACAATCAGCTCCCCGTCTTATCAGTAAGAAGCAAGCTGTCTTTTGTGCAAGGTGACTGAAAGAAAGCAAACAAATTGCTCAACAGAGAGGAGAACTACTACTTACTTCTAAGAAAAGTTAATGCCTTTATCAATAATAGATCAAATATTGAAGAATATAAAATTCACTCTTTCCTATGTTCCCAACCAGGTAAGAACTGAAAATATAATTGAAAGCACTATGCAGAAGATTCATGCATTAAAATTCAAATCTTAGATAAGTCTCAGAAAAAAAGAAGAAAAGAATCATTTTAAGTTAACTCTAAGAGAAACACAGGAAATGAAAGCAACAGTAAGCATTCTGCTCCCAATAGGTCAAGTTGAATGAAGGAGACCTGCCCTGCTCTCAAAATGCAGGCTACAGGAGATCAAAATCTGACTAAGGATATAAGAAACTTTTCATCTCAACTTCTGTGCCGTGCCCATTTTCATATTGCTAGCAGAAATGGTTTTAAAGTTCTCTTTTGATTTTTGATGTCCAGATTTAAAATAGTATGCTGAGATTGGGAAATTAATATGTGAGCAAAGCAAGTATATTGTCTATTTGTCAGTTTTAAACTAATATGAACTCACTTAAAAGTAATTTCAAAGATTAGACTTTTTATTTCTCTGTTTCAGAGATGTTGTACATTATAAGTTATTGTTGTTTTGAATATTTACCTCTAATTCAGTGATAATGTTTGTTCTTTACTACTTTTTCTTTCCCTGTATACTCTTATCTTCTCTGTGTATCATATCATATCATCATATCATATCATATCATCATCCTATCATATCCTCTATTTGTATCTTTTACTTTTGTCTTAAATCACCAAGTAGAAATACTTATGACTATGTACGTATTGAAAAGGAAAGAAATTCACATCCACCACCTGTTGGGAGAATCTAAAGATTGTCCTGAGGATCCATAAAACTGTTAACAAATTAACAAAGTGTAATAAAATTGGCAAAATGAGATTTTGGAGACTAGACTTAATTTCCTAATGATCCTGCTAAAAAGACCAGATAAGTAAATTGGTTTTGAAAAATGAGGAGCTGACTAGAGGTACACTGATTCCTTGAAGCCATCACTGTGTAATTTGTCCATTTTGAGTCAAATCTTCAAAGAAAATTGTGTTATCAGCACAAAAATATAGTTGTTTCCTGTAAACAAAGTCTTGTCACTCTTGACCTTGCATGTGCTACCTTTGGTCTTTTCTGTAATACTTCAAGTGAAGAATTTAACTGTAAAACCTTGGTGAATATCTGAAAGGGAGGCCAGTCATAGCCTCTTGGTGCTGGTTGATTTGTATTGGAGCAGCTCATTTACTGAAAGATACTGCCTGCCTTGGTATATCAGTATCTCCTGTAGTTTGTTTCGGAGTCATTTTAGCCTAACCTTTGTCAAATTGTGCATTGCATTCAAAAACACATTGCAGAAAGTTTACATGATTTCTTAACCTGTTGATGTAGGCAGTACAGGGTCGATCTGTCACCCAGCAAGACCGGGATTTACGTGTTGATTTGGGATTCCGAGGAATGCCAATGACAGAAGAGCAGCGACGGCAGTTTAGTCCAGGTCCACGCACAACTATGTTTCGTATTCCAGAGTTTAAATGGTCTCCCATGCACCAGCGTCTCCTGACGGACTTGCTTTTTGCACTAGAAACAGACGTACATGTTTGGAGAAGGTAAGTGGTTGTTTCTTATTTAACTCCTGATTTGTGTTTCCATCAATAAGGAAAAATTAGATGTTTTCTAGAGGGGATGTTACTGGGATAGTGGGAAGGGAAAGGGTTGGTGTTAGCTGAAGTGCCCTTCTGTATCTCCTACCTTCTCTCTTTGCTCCTTCCCAACCTGTAACAGCTCTATTTCACATGTAATTTCTGTTTTCTTGAGGGATTGTATAACTCATACATGCCTAACTAAACTGAGCTGCTCTTTCAGCTTATGTTTAGCATTAAAATCTACTGCTTCTATTCCAGACGTGAGGACAACTTGTGTGTCTGCTAATGGCCATTTTCTTAACTGATCAATTAAAGGAGAGCTTCTCTACCTGCAAGCCTTATCAATAAAACCTCTTTTCTATTACATTTTCTAAGGAAACACTCTTTCTATTGGCAAATTTTTTTTTTGCATTCCAGATCCTGCTTGGGGTTAGTCTTGGTGGCTATATTATATCTTATGACAGCAATATGATTTCCTAGGGGTTTTGTACGTGTTAATAGAGATATTCAAGTAACTGTAATTCAATAGATACAATTTAATCTAATTTCCAGTACAGAATAGTTAATTTTCAGAAAATTTGAGCATAGCTATATCAAAGGAGAAATTTATATTGGATTTAATTTCCAGTTTGGCAAACTGTTCTGTGATACTCACTTGGATAGAAAATTTTGATATTTTTCTGTTGGCCAAGTACGTGGGAGAGGATTGTACTTTGTACTGTATATTTTCAGTTGAAGCCTTTAATTTTGTTTGCTAGCTGACAACAATGTTGTTTTGGGGAAAGACCATACTTAATAGACCAGAGTACTTCTCAGTGTTTTCACACAGGGGTTTAATATTTCTGGGAGTGACTGGTTCATGGGACAATTTCTCATGAATTGGGAGTTGCTGAGATGTCACCCAATCTTATTAGCATCTGTGGTTTGCAAAGCTACTGGTAATGGTAAATTTAATATCAGTTAATAAAGTTAATATTAGATCAAAGTATGATCCTGTTATCAAGTTTCTCCTTTAAAACAGTAGTAGGTATTATCATTAGGTGCTTCAAATGGCTCTTGTGCAGCATGGTGAACTCTTAATGTTAAATAATTACTTCCATGCTGCAGAAACAACTCCACTGCTTTTAGCAGAACTGTCTGTGAATTAAAGTACTGGTTGATGGGAATAATAAGTTACAAGCCATTGTTCTCAGTTGAGTATCTGAATCTAATCCTGTGTGAAAATGGATAGAAGTCAATTTGTTCATTAGACTAGTCTGCCCATATTTTTATACAAATTACATGCAAATTTTTGTAGACCATATTTCTCTAATATATCAGGAAACATTCAACGTCTGGTTAGAAAGATTAAATTTATCTAAACTTTTATTTTGTTTCTTTTGAATTCATCCTTTCTTCTGTTCTTGCAGTCACTCCACGAAGTCTGTGATGGACTTTGTCAATAGCAATGAAAATATTATTTTTGTACACAACACAATACACCTCATTTCCCAGATGGTAGACAATATTATTATTGCTTGTGGAGGAATTTTACCATTGCTGTCGGCAGCCACATCCCCAACTGTAAGTACAATATTTCCACCTAGTGGTCATATTAGAAATTGTTGTTAATAGTGCAAACCACTGTTTCCAGCTGACCTTCCTTCTTTAGGGCCTCCTGTCCCCTCTGCTCATTCCTTACAGAAATTTAAATTTTCAATCAAAACTGTTAAATTTTGGTATACAGAGTATTTATAAGATTTTGCGTTTGAAATGTTAATTTTGTCAGAGAAGTAGTACTAAGTAAGAATAATATTTAATAGGTAATTAATATTTAATTTAAAGGGAAGACCATTAGGACAATGATTCCTGTAACAAAATTGCATGCTTTATTGATATTCATGAATCTGTTTTGCATGGCCCCTATTTGTTTGCATGCCAAATGATACCAGAAGTCATCCCTTCACTACTCTGTTTACTTCTTCCTTCAGTAGGTGCTTTCCCCCTTTCTTTTTAACTTTTTAATCTTGTATTGAAAATAACTGATTTTTTTATCCACTCCAATATTCTTACTAAGTTTTAAGTTCTCAGCAGATCATCGCTCAGGCAGGCAAAGTAGCTTCATGAAAAAGGGAAGAATATTTTGTAAATATCGCATAACTGACAAGAGTAATTACAGTATTTGAATGTGATGCCTTGTCTGTGCATATAGTATTTGTGACTATTTCTTTCCTACTGGATGTTTTATCTTGAGCATCCTGTAAACATCTGTAGTTAATATTGGTCTTTGAAATGGAGACAATGAGACCCAGAAGGGACAAAGAGGCTGCTCTGAAATGTGGCGAGTAGACACTGGAGGCTACAAATATCAATTCCTTGTTCTAGCCATTCAACAGTTGAAATTAATTTGCCTCTACTGTTACTTCTAGTTAGCTAGCAAAAAAACTTTTTTTGAATGATTTTATTTCAAAGGTATGAATGCGTAGCTAGAGATTGGCTAAACATTAATATGACTTTCAGGAAATTAATGGTAAAATGTTGTCTCTTTATTATTTTCACTGTGTTAACTGGAAAAATATTTGCTATAAGCAAAAGTGAAAGACTTTAATTGTCCCTAGTCACAAGAATGACATCAAGGTCCAGATTTTGCAAGTACTTCATTGTAAATATTGACAAGTATGACAGAGTGCACACTGAGCCATCTTGAAATTTAGTTTGGGCTATCAGTCTTTAGATAAAAGGACATTGGGAGATATTTTTTGAAACAAACATCTTAGGCATAATTTGAAAATGATGATGTTTTGACATCTTTTATATAAAAGTATAAAACAGGGACAGCATTAATTAGGTTACAATTCCTTTGAATGGACTTTGTGGGCTTTAGCTCTTGTCCTGGTTTATGATACTGCAGAGCCACTGTATAGAAAAATAATTTTGAGGTTCACCATTTCTCTCTACTTATTCTGGATGATATGTATCTGTGTGAGTGTGTGTAAGTAGTTAGCTGAAAAAGCTTTATAAATCACACATCTCTTTGTTGAAATACTGTGTGTTGATACTGCCATGCTAAATAGCAAGGAATTTCATGTATTGATACAAAAAAGTACATTTTTCAAATTTGTGTATTATGCATGCACGTCTCCACTACATGGGGACTGTGTGTATTACTTGAATGCTCAATTTTTACCATCTGTTTAGGACAACAAAATAAAACTAAATTGTGAAATAAAGTAATTCACTAAAAGATCAGTACCTGGCTTCAAATTGAATGAATCCTACTCTGTGAAATTAAAAAAAAACAAACAAAAAAAACCCAAAATTAAAAAAAAACAAACAACAAACAAACAAAAACCAAAACCCAAACAAACAAGCAAACAAACAAAAAATCCCAAAAGATCACTTTTGACCCAAATGTACAAGGAGGGTCAGAAGTAATTGATAGAATCACAAATTACTCTCACCTCATCTACACGATGATTTCATAATCACTTCCACCTACTAGAGAGCTTCTTCCCTCCTGTTCAACTCCATTCCTGTTCTGTTATTGCCCATCCATAAACATTAGCAGGAAGGTGGATATATTCATCATTGTGACAGATCCAAAGAGTGAAGCCCATCCTTCCTCCTTCTTAGAGAAAGTGCTCTCCCTCAATATTGTTCTGAATCACAGTTTTGAAGGGAGCAGATGCCATGTTGTGCATCAGGCCACTTGTGAATATCCATCATATGATGAATGAAAAGAAGTTCCTACTGATTTTCAGACTTCTAGTACTTGGGCATCCTTGAACTGCTGTGGAGAAAGTGAATGAATTGCTGGTTCACAATATATTTCTTCTCAGGCTTGAAAGGGCAAAGTAGTTCAGTGCTAGCAATCAGTTACAGAAGGCTGTCTTACTCTCTTCCTTCCAATAGCTGCTAATGGGAAGAGAAAAGAGGTTTGAAACTGGAAGATTTATATGATGTCTCCGCTGCATAAAAACACTTAAAGCAGGTCTGCAAGTGACACTTTCTGCCAGAGTAACTCTCAATGGATAAAGGAGCCAATAGGCTTTCTGCCTCACTGAGTCAAAGATTAACAGAATCACCAGAATGGTTGTGGCTGGAAGGAGGACTCTGGAAATCATTTGCTCCAACACCCCTGCTCAAGCAAGGCCACCTAGAGCCACTTGCCCAGGGCTGTGTTCAGACAGCTTTTGACTGTTTCAAAGGATGGAGACTCCCATCATCTCCCTGAGCAACCCGTGCCTGTGGTCAGTTGCCCTCATAGCGGAAAAGTATTTATTGATTTTCAAGTGGAACCTACTGAGTTGTAATTAATTATATCAATGAACGGGTTTTTGTCCACAAGATGCAGAGTCCAAATTTTGTGTTGCATCTCATGAATCCCTTCCAACCTCAACCATTCAGTGATTCTGTGTGATTTTGTGATTCAGTAATTAAATCTGGGCATGGTATTAGAAGTCCACTCAAGCAGTACTGCACTACTCTTTAGAAAGGGAAGCTGTTCGCAGGCTACATAAGCTGCCTCACGGGGTCAGCTCAAGGACCCAGCTGCTTTAGCATTCTGCCTCCAACAGTGACTGTTTGCAGCTTACATTAAAATACGGAAATCTGAGCAAGCATATTGATTGTTATAATAAAACTTCATTTCAGCATTTAGGATTTTAACAACTAGAGAGGGTGTTTGGGCTGTCATATTTAATGATCACTAAGGAACTTATACTTCTAGACTTTATCTAATCTTTTTTTGAAGCTACTTATGCTTTTAGCTTCCATAATATCCTATGGCATTGAGCCTGACAAAGCAATTATATAACCTTACAAGCACTTCTTGTCTTTGTCTTTTTTAAGCCTGCTTAAATGCATAAAGTCACGATGTGTCTTACTGTTTATGCTATGAAAGGAGTGGTTAATCATGTCTTTATTCAGCTCCATATCATTTATGACTTTGTAGGCTTGAGTAATATCTTCTGGTGTGTCTGTTTGAACCCATAGCATCTTCATCTTGTTTAGTCTCTGATCCTCCATATTTCTGTTCTGTGGAGCTTTTCTGGGGTGTCAAAACCCTCACATTTTGTAGATCCCGTAAAATACCTATATTCAATTTATCAACAAGTATGAGCTCATTTTACTTAATTTCTTCCTTCTTCATTTTCATGGATGCTGTCTTCAATATTGCCCCTGAAGGCCTTTTGGGCCTGTATTGAAATTTTAAAGTAGTAATTCTTATTTCCTCTTTTTGGGTTTTATTTGTGGTATAGGTCACATATTTACATCTGCTTATAAAAGTTTACTTTTTGGTCTGGAATAATGAACTGTGAGAGCAAAAAGAACAGAGAGTAAAGGTTATTCCACCCTTTAACTTCAGGATGATTAAAACAGTGGTGGAATTCAGGAAGAGATTAGGGTAAATTTAAGTATCCACTTGAAGTACTTATATGTGGCCTACATTTCTAGCAAATGGAGAGGTATTCCACAGTAACAAATGATTCAGGTATCTCTGATGTAGACATCTACCGGATCCCTGTAGGGTCCAGTGACTGGAATGATTGTTAACCTGGAGCTGTATCTGGCTTCTTTTTATGAGATACCTTACTTGTTTTCTAATGAAGAAGGTGACAGACAGAAACACATAGTTCCTTTTTAACCTGTCTCACAGGCCTACTTATCCACAGTTCCTTGACTTCAGTATGTGAGTCCAAGTTCAAGTAAGTCTGAGTTCATCTTGGGCTGCTTGTTTTTAAACAGTCCTAAATTCTGTTGATATCTGGTATAGAGTTAGTTGTTCTTACATGTGTCCCATTGCCTCTCTTTTTTTTTAAAGGCATTTCACGTATTTCTCATTAGTAGAATAGAATATTAGATGCTTGAATTAATTAAGTCTATTTGTAGAAAAGATCCAAGAATAAATTTAGAGAAATGACTTTGAGAACATTGGAGCAATTGCAGTTTTGGGTTTTTTCTTCTGTGCAACAAATTCTGTATTGTTTTCCCACTCTTGCAGAAAAAGCAGTGTTGTCACAGTTTCTTTAAAAAGATGAATGTTTGGAGAATTTCCCATTTCAAAAAGCCTTTTTTTCTTTGCATTGTTTGGATTTGGAGTGAAATGACAGTTCTTCTGGGCTGGGTGAAAGATTACTCCATGATTCCTTGTCTGCTGTAGAATGAACGGTCTTAATTATGGAATTTCCTCACTATTGAACTCTTGTAGTAGAAATCTGCCTTTTGTCTTGTTTTGGGGGTTTTTTTGGTGGTTTTTTGTTTGTTTGTTTGTTTGTTTCATTTGGTTTGGTTGGTTGATGTTTTTTTATCCAGACTAGGATGATCTGAATAGAAGTCTTTAAATATGAACAAAAAAAAAAAGGAAAATAAAAGAAAACATGCTTTATTTCCAAATAAACCACTCACAAGCCTGCGAGTGACTGAAGCATGCCGAAAAGCTTATGTGTTCGTATGGAATACAGGGGAAAGTTTACTGTAATCCACAATGATCTATTCCCACAATTTTTAGTATTTCCCTCAATTTTCATTCTATACTGCCTCTGTCCCAGGGTCTGTACAAGGACTTGCTTCAAATGCTGGTGTTTTAAAGTGTTGCCAATTGTCTATATGAAACAATTTAAAACTGGAGGAAATATTAACAAAAAATATGAGCAGTTTTGTTGGTTTACAATATAAACTGAAGTGTGTTCCACTTTTAATCGCGATGCTTATTAAATTTGGGATATAAGATAACTCTGCCACAATTAGAGGGAGATCATAAAATATAAAATACTAATTTCCCTTTTTTATTTTTTTCTCTCCTTTCTGTGGGGAGGTCTTTGAGACTGTTTAAAAAGATTACAGCCAGAAGGAAGACATTATTAAGGTTGTGTGCAAGTGTGAAAAAGGGGACCTGTAAGGAAAAACGTTTGCAGAAGATGCTTTCTGTAAATAGAAGCTGGTTGCCAGATAAAACATTTTGTGTACAAGCTAGCAATTTGAAATAATCATTGCTTGCTACAAGGATAGCAGCTGTGACAAGGACTTGAGGACACTGAGCAAGGCAAAAGCAATTTGAGGAGTTTAAATATATGTGAAAATTAAGAGTAAATTTCCAGACCCCTTTGCAATCAGTTTGTTTTTTCTACTAATTCTGTGAAGTCTATAATTCAATGTCTTACTAGCTGACTTCAAAACATCAGCTCTCAAATTGTGATCTGAGGGCTGCTGGTGGTATATGAACTGTCCACAAAACTCCATTAAACATGGTCTCATTAGGTCTGCGGATTAAACACTGAGATGTAATTCCTGTATATAGTGTTAGCATTATCATGTTCAGGACTCATGTGATGCCACAGGTGCTGCATGATCTATAACAATTCTGAGAATCACCAATGGCACACTGATATGAGAATTGTCAGCTAATAATCAAGATATAATAGCCACAGGTTAATTCTTGACATCCATCTAGCTACAAAAAAGAGGAAGACTCATTTAAAAATTCTTTGAGCGTGGTATTTTCTGTCCCAAAAGGAAAGGAAGCCATTCATTTCAGCTTGTTTTTCTTTCTGTTAGATTAGATTATTTTTTCCACTATTTAAATGACAACAGTACTGACATACTCTTGAAAATTCAGTTTCTTTCTCTTTTTAAAACAGAACCAGTGGAAACTTAAGAATTTGTTCTTAGCCCACTGTGATAATAGGGAAAGTGCTTCTACCTAAAATTAAAATGTAAAAATGTAAAACATATATTTAACTGTGAACATTGGAATTTGAAGACTAAGTCAGTCTAAAGGGCTTAGTAAATCTTGATTTTTTTCTATGGTTCAAAAACATTCTAATATCTGGTTTGATATTGGTTTACATGAGAAATCACACCCAAGTGTAATATAACGGTGAGCTATCTTATGTTGCTTGTAAGGAAGGAGTATTATGCATGAAGAACTAGTTTGCTTTTTGTGATTTATATTTGTTTTGTCAAAGCATTTTAAACCTGTTTGCCTCCTCATACAAGGACTAACTACTTTATTACATTTCAGTTGAATGGCTTGTTGTAAAATGCTCATTTCTATGCAATCGGTTAAAACATTACTTTGGTTTACATTGCTTCATAAAATTACTCTATGTACTATATAAAAGATGTACATTGGTTTGGAAGAATCAGTGTTTACATGAAATGCCATAATACAAGATTTAAAGTTTTCCTTGTGCATAGCTATTTTAGAAGTCTTTATTTTCAAATATTCATGCTGCACTTAAATGTTTTGCTGTTCTAATTAAAAATTAAACAAATGTATAGTTCCAAGATACTAATTTGTTTCAATTTACCTTGTATTTTTAGTTAACTTAAATAATTTTCTTTTTTCTTTTATTGTTGTGATCTGTTGTCTGTTTTGTCTGTTGCATGTCCAGGGTTCTAAGGTTAGTATTGCGGCTGTAAGTTTCAGTTTCTTGCATTTTCAAAAATACCTTATTTTTGATCATTTAATATTTTTTCACTTTTTTGTTGTTATTATTAATATTACTATTATTTTCCTGTGTCATATAGGAGGATGTGAATAAGAATATATTTGGTGACATAAATAACTTTTCCTACCATATTTCCCTTGAGTAACTTAATGCATTGTCAAGTCTGATGCTTACTGTTAGTACTGGACTGAATGTAGTCCAGTCTGTGAGCTAATTTAAGTTATAAATGCAGTTGTCAATAGAAAAACCCTTTATGTCCTGAACATCTTAATTATATGGGAGACTTGTTACTTAAAAGTACACTGAGGAGTCATGAAATAGTGATCAGTTCACTTTTCAAAGAGTTTTTGAGCTACCCCTCTCTAAAATATTGATAATACCTGAAGGCAGCTGGATCAATAATGGAGCTTATTTTAAATGCTGTTAGAATATCAATGTGCTGTATTTAACAGGTTGAACTGATGGTAAGTTTGGTGTAAGAAAACCTGTTAGTTGGTTTTTTTCTTCCACCTAGCAGAATTTTAGGGAGATTTGTAAAAAAAAAAAAAAAGAGATTTTTTTTTTTTAAATTCAAAGTTTGCAAAAATCTTTGTACAAATACACTAAAGTGTTATATTAAATGAATTTATTACATAATTTACAGAAATAAAAATAGAGACAATAGGTATTCTGAGAGGTTTAAGACTATGACAAAATAAAGTTGAAAAATGAACATCAGGCTGTCAGTAGACTGCAAGCAAGCCTGATGTTATTTCAAGCATGAATTTGAAGTTCAAGTTTCTATAACCACCTATGAGTTCTTCTAGCAGACTGTTATGCAAATGTATTTTCTTTGGGTGAGTACTTTTAAAAAATCATGTTCCAGTCTGTTATAAAAAACCAGCAACTTATTTTTTCAAACTGTAGGAACACAGCACAAACTAAACAGGGGAGCCCTGGCTAAAGATGATAGGCCAAAAAATCTTTCTTCTGAGAGTTGTCATTTTACTGGTTTTTTGATCCTGTTGGGCAGTTCAGACAGATGGCAGCCCTTCCCAAATCACTCATGTAAACGACATGTTACATCCTGAGAGAAATTAAATGAAGGAGTATCTATCATTGTGGTGACACATGCCTCTTTATATCTTTCATCTTTTGAAACAGTTGTTTCCTTTATACTGATTGGCACAGTTTGCACATTTACAATTTTGCATGTAAAAATATTCTAGAAAGTAAGTCATGAGTGAGGCTAGTAATTTTTTAGGAGTATGGAAATTAAGGAGTTTTTGGTTTTCTGTATTTTTTTTTCCTTTGAAAGGAAATGGCCTTAAGAGCATAGAATTGGTTTTTTTATAAATACTTATAAACAAATAAAAATAAACAAGCACACTGAAAGTAGTACTTCTCAAAGGGACTAAATTTTGTGTTCAGAAAGCCTTGCAGTTGGAAATCTTGTTGACAATAAAAATCAGCCACCTGTAGACAATTTTTAAAATAGTATTTAGGCATATAATTCTGGACACAGACAAGCACTAAATGCCTTTTTAACTTTTGTCTAGATCCAGAGTCAAAAGTGTTTAAACAGATATATATGTTTTTTTGGGGCTGACTGTTTCCTCTCTTATCTGCACTGTTAGGCACATGAATGTATTTGAAAACATGACTCTGCGCATCTAAGCATCTTTTTGGAGAAATCGTGACCCCCTTTTAGCTTTCAGAAATATTAAGCTCATTCAGCCTTCTTCTGGGACTTCCTGCTAAGGAGAGTCCAACACTACATCAGGAAAGAAATGGCCACTCTCTGGGAAAGAGCTGACCCCAATATCACTTGTCACATTTTTACTTCCCCCATGTTGTTGTCTTGAGTGGGCAAACACACTCACTTCTGAGCTACAGGAGAACTGAACTCTGTCAGGTTTCTGAATGCTGTAAGCATTCTCAGGGAGAATTGATTCATGGAAACAGAGCAAAACTGTCTGGTTTTTCCCACTCCACTCCTCACATTTGCTTGTTTATCTGTAAGAAACATAAAAGATCTACAGAGAGTACTGCCTTTCATACATTACCTGTCTGTTTGCATAACCTATGGAAGAATGTAAGAGTATATTGGACCATGATAAGCCATGCATTGTTTTGCTATCTGCCCATACATTGTCTTTATGTAGTTGCTAATAACTTTCTCATTTATATTAGACTTTTTCTCATCTATTACAGCATGTAAATGTAAATAATTTTCTCACTCCTCATGCTGTCTTTGAATTTCACAACTTAATGGTGTCAGTAGGAGATTTTTAAATAACTTTTCGGTGTATCTGTCATTAAACGTAACAATTTAGATTTCTATGCATATGTGCCATCTTTATATTTCAGTTGTGTTCAAACTGTTTAATTCAATTATCTCCTTTTAAAGACTGAATTGGAAAATATTGAAGTGACACAAGGAATGTCAGCAGAGACAGCAGTAACGTTTCTCAGCCGTCTGATGGCAATGGTTGATGTACTAGTATTTGCCAGTTCTCTAAATTTTAGTGAGATTGAAGCTGAAAAAAACATGTCTTCTGGAGGTCTAATGCGACAATGCCTAAGGCTTGGTAAGTTGGCAGACAGTACATATTAAATAATTACTTACAGATCAATGAGTTATGGATGGATTGAATAGTGACACATGAAGGAAAGGACTTGTAGAGTATGATATGATAAAATAAAAATCCCATTTATTATTGATTTGATACATTTTTAAGGTTGATTCAATTTAATCACAAGAATGACATATCTGAAATTGTTCTTTCTTATGTGTTTCAAGGTGTATATATTTGGGGGGAGTAAAAATATTAAATATAAGTAAGTAAACCGATATAGACAAAAAAGCATAAAAAGATAAAAAGCGTGGGATGCTTGTGCAGGCACTGTAGTCCTAAATATATGTTGCAACAGTATGGCACCTCTCTTCACTGTTTGCTATTGGCTTTATAATGTTACAATTAATGTAGGAAATTAAAAAATTTATTAATAAGACAAACTATTCTATGCAAGCTATATCACTTTATCTTTGTAAAGATTAGATTTGACTGTCATCTGGCATGATGCTGATTTTGCTAAAGTTATGTCCTGAATACTTTTTCATCTCTCAAATGATGAATTTTTTTTGTAAGCCAATATATTTTGTTATTATTCATACCATTTATTATGTCAGTGATAATTTTATGCTCCTGTTATAAAACTTATAGTTTATTCTCAATTATCAATCTTTTTGTCAAATTCCCAATAACCACCTTCTACTTGTTTCTATTCTAGCTGTAATAAGTGCTTTCAGATTTTAAGTTTTGATAGCTGATCGATAACATATGAGAGCTCCGATTCAAGGACTAATAATTTTTAAATTTCAATATAGTGATACAGCAGTTCCATAAAATATTTAGTTGAACAACTAAAGAATGAAACTAATAAGTCATCATAATATTTTCTTAGTACTGACAGAGTCTCTAGTGTGACAACTGTATTTCATTTACTATTTGGACAGATCAAACTAGATGTAGAGACTAGCAATTGGTGTTCTGGATATAATAATGAGAAAATATTCTAATTTATGGTGTTTTAATTTCTGCTTTTTAGTTTGTTGTGTGGCTGTGAGAAACTGCTTAGAATGTCGGCAAAGGCAAAGAGAGAGAGTGAACAAGACGTCATTAATTGGCAGTAAAACTCAAGATGCTCTTCAGGGTGTAACTTCAGCAGCAGCAGCCAAGGTAACCCAATCTTCAGTAACCAACAGCAATTACAAGTCTGAATCACTGCTTTTAGGATCAGAAAATGATTGTAGCTGCCTTCTCAAATATCTGGCAAGAGCTTAGGTTTTTGCTATTAACTGGTTTAAGGTAAAATATGTGGGGGGGTTAGTTTGAAACAATAAAATTTTAGTGCAGTAGTATGACTGGAGAAATTCTAAACAGCTTTTTCAGTCTTGGTCTATTTCAAGAAGAAGTCCCCTTACTCACACTGATCATTTATGGCTGCATAGCTATTTTATTCTGTCAGGGCACTTGCAGTTTTGATGAAATCCTCCAATCGCATCTTTGTTGGTGGAACATCTGAGTCCCAGTAACTTCAACACACCTTTGCATGCGTATTAGGCATCAGTACTTACTATCTGATTTGAGGAACAAAACTTATTGAATATTCAATTACAGCTTAGTTTTCCCAGTTTCATTAATGCATTTTTTTTCTTTTCTTTTTTTCTTTTTTATTTTTTTTAACTTTAAGGCTTTGGGAATTCTGAAACTAAAATCTGAAAAAATTTGGCACAGCCCATGGCTAAAATACAACAAATTGCATGATGTAAAGGATTCCTTTGGGGTTTTTTGCTGCCGTATTTTCATTACTACATTAAGTAGTTTTTCTTCTCTAAAGACTTTCTCAGATAGCCTTTACAAACTCAGATACCTTCACATTATTATTTCATTAAATCTCACAAAAACATTCCATTTTTCCACATTGTCACATTCAGTGCAAAGCAAATCAGTATAAGGAGACTTTTAGGTGTTCAAGCATCATTTGTAATGCATTATTATTTTTTAAAGGAAGCTTACTACTGTTTTTTAAAGCAGTTATTCGGTAAGTAGTGTGTAATAATTCTCAGTAAAATTAACATAAATTTTTTTTTAATATTTCTGTTCAGCATTTTCAAACATAACACACATATTCAAAATATTTCATTGTTTTGCTATGAAACATCTGTAATCTGAAATGAACTTTTGTATGCAAATTATTATCTTAACTGTGGGTAGAGTTACAGTTATTCTGAGCTACTGGAAAGATGTAACAATTTATATCTAAATAATTAGTATTAAGAAAATAATTCAAAACACTGCATTATTTCTAAAGCCCTTTTCTGAGTATTATGTCGTAAGTATATATACTAGCATATCATCTAAGATTGCTGTAATGTCTGGAAAAAAATGTCAAATTAAGGTTTTAACAGAAATACTTTGATGCCTGGGGGGACAAAAATCTCACTACTTTTTATTTTTAGACTCCCCTTGAAAATGTCCCTGGCAACCTTTCTCCCATAAAAGACCCAGATAGGCTTCTTCAGGATGTTGATATTAATCGTCTGCGAGCAGTTGTTTTTCGTGATGTGGTGAGTAATGTGTGTTTTATTTCTTTCTTCTGCAAAATCATCACTTATATTTTGATTGTACCGGAATTAAAAATATCCCTCATGTGTCACACTTCATATATTTTCTGCAAAACATCTGCTCCTGGCTTTGTAACCACCAGCTGCTTTTTGCACTTTAAAATCATATTGGTTAACCTATTTGAGATTAGTAGTTAACTGTGTTTAACACTCCGCCTTGATCTCATATTAGCCAACTAATCACGGCCAGAAGAATTGAGGTATGACCTATATTGATTAAAATTGTATTACTAAAAGTGTCAACTACTTGTCCAACCAGAGTAGGAGCAAGATTTATTATATCTATTACAGAACTGCAGCAAGTTGATTTATAGACAATTTTTATATCTGCTAAAGATATGCATATACTATATATAAATATATATAAAACTGGTTTTCAGGTTTTTTGGCAACTGTTTTTGTGTTTTAGCACAAAACTTCACCACAATATGTTTGGTTTTGAATGTAGTATAATAGGAAAAATTATTATATATATTATATAATTATTATATATTATTATATATGTATTATATATAACAATAATGTATATAATATAATTACTCTAGATATTATATAATTATTATTAAAACAAAGTAGAACTTGACACACCAAAAAAAATCTGCTGGGATGACAATCATTTTGAATTTTGGTGGCAATCTTCTGTCACCTTTTCTTAAGTAGT
>JAWWLV010000001.1:49897180-49910027 GCA_035041135.1 Platyrinchus mystaceus
ACACCAAAAAAAATCTGCTGGGATGACAATCATTTTGAATTTTGGTGGCAATCTTCTGTCACCTTTTCTTAAGTAGTACCAGAAAACATGTTTCTGGGATTTCTATGAAATAACTTAGTAGGAGAATTTCTAGTTATTTTAAAATTGCAAAAACATGCAGCCAAGTAAAATAACACACAGAAAACATGGAAAGTAAGCACTGGATTTGTAGCAGAAAGTATGTACTTATGGAATTGAGACAAGGTGAAACCACCATAAGAGTAGATTGAAGCTGAAGTCTTAATTCTATTAGGTTGAGTTTTACACCATAATAGCAATAATAACAAAAGACATTTTAGTGTAACTACAGCAACTTAAATTTAATCAGGATGATATCTAAGCCACAGATGACAGTTGCCATTGAACAGCCCACTGTGTGGGATGAGAAGAAAGGAAGACAGCTAAGTTGTAGTGATCCTGACATTTACTTAAATCAGAGTCCTGGAAAACTAGAATTGCTGCTGACAGTCCTTTTGAAGGGGAAATCTGAATGTACAAGCTGGGATTTATTGCTGGAAGAAAAGCAGTGGTATATTCCCCCTGCTTTTACAAGTTACCAGAAGCTGTTATGCCTGCTTATGCATCCAGTGTCAGCTAGAGAAGCACTACTGAGCTTAGTTTTCCCTCTCAGCAGTAGTACCCTTTACATTCTTGTGGCCAGGGCCTTCAGAGTCTTTTCCTCGGGGCAACAAAAGACAGTTGCTGTGGGGAAGCCTTGAAAGCACTCAGAGTACAGCCAGGCCTCTATTTTGAAAAGCTCCACAGATCCAGAGATTTGTGTAGTTGCCAAATTACTTCCAAAATTCAGTACTTAATACGTGCTGTGTACATAGTACTCCTCTGAAAATCCATAGTCTTCTAAGTAATGTATTTGCTGCTATGCTAACTGAAAAAAACATATCAGAAAGGTATTATTTATTAAGTTTTGTAATGATCTTTTATGAAAATTCTATGGAAATATCCAATTTTACAGATGTGTATCTTTTTCTCAAACACAGGACGACAGCAAACAGGCTCAGTTCTTAGCTTTGGCAGTAGTCTACTTTATTTCTGTTCTGATGGTCTCCAAATACCGTGATATACTGGAACCCCAACGAGAAACTGTGAGATCTGGGAGCCAGGCAGGTAGAAATATCAGACAAGAAATAAATTCACCAACAAGTACAGGTAAATTTGTTTACTTCAAATGTTATTTGAATTTTTTTTGGTACTGTAATTATTTTACTAAGTATTTTTAGCGAGTAGCATAAGATCCTCATAGGAAATTACACACTACTTATTTCCTATATAATAATTTAGTTTTATAAAATACATTGGCAGATTTCAAGTATTCTGTATATTTACTTACAGGGTATTACTAATTTTCATTTCTATATTGCTTTTTTGTGTCTTTATTTTTCTTTAATTTGAAAATAATTAGAAGGAAACAGGGTTCCTAATAGAGTTTTAAGTTGTAAAGTAGAAGATAGTTGACCAACACAATTTCCTGAATCTGTTTTGTGTTAGGAAGAACAGATATCTTTAACTCTATACCATGAAATGAATGAACAGCGAACACAGCTGCTTGCCCACATGAACTCCTTTTGTTTGCGTGAGGAGGTTTGTGAAAGGGTAGTAGTGGAGGACTGAGTACTTTCTTGGAGTCCTGCTGTGTTGGTGCCTGCATTTAAAAGCCTATGGTAACAATATAATAAAAAGGAAACATTGCTATTGCCTTCTTTTACTGAACTGTTAGTGATTTTTACTAGCAGTAGTAGTGGTTTTTACTGGCATGTGTTCTTCAGCCAGAAAGGGAAGGAGTCTATTAGCTGTCAGAAGCTGTTAGAAATGAGGGGTGCAAACTTTACCGTGCTTTGTTTCAAATATTTTGCACTGTCAGTCTGGTAGTCTTCAAGTCTGATTGGATTGATTATAACTCTACCTTCTGTGTTAAAAAAGCTGAAAACAGTAGCTGAATTTGTCCATGAAACTTAATTTATGCTTTTGTTCTTGTATTGATCTTTAATTACTTTCTTCATTAATGGAGTCGCTAATTTTAATTTGTCATAGAATTTTTCTTCCAGTTTATGTCACATTTACGTTTAGTCAATATTTTGATTCATCATGATGTTTTAATTTGCTACTTTTACCTAGTAGTTAAAGTCAATGTGCTTGTAGGCTTTCCATTTTAAATGTACTAAATGAATGTAGTCAGTTATAAGACATCATAATTTTTTTGTGCATTCCTGATTATATGTTATGGTCTTGCACTAAGAAACTGCTAGTTTCAGTGGACTATTTCATCCATTCTTGTCTTGCCTATTTGCATATATATATATATATCTCCATGTCTCTTTTTCCCCATAAATGTTGCTCTTGAAGTGCCCAAATAATAGGTATGCTCTTTCCTATCTCTTGATACACAACTTGTTTTTCCCCTTTAGAAATGCCTTTTTTTTGTTGATAATACCATATTTGCATGTTTCAATGAGATAGGATTTCTGTCATGGATCCACAGTGGACCAGGCCACACATGAATACTAGCTGGCTCACATTTGATTCCATGATTTTCTCCACAGTTGTGGTCATACCATCTATCCCTCACCCAAGTTTGAACCATGGATTCCTTGCCAAGTTAATTCCTGAGCAGAGCTTTGCCCACTCATTTTACAAAGGTAATATTAACATCATCTCCTAACCTGTTTGGGTGTTCTTATTTAATGTAATGCAATTCAAGAACTAACTGTGATGTTATTGTTGATAAATAAGTATACGCCTCAGGTTACATGGAGATCAGACCTGATGATACCTTTAAAACTTTAACTTCCTGCCTACATTTCTTTAGAAAATCTCTTACCCACTTTACTACCATTTATTAACTTTATTTATTATGAAATAAAATAATTTTTAAAAAGCACTCAGGAGGAGGGAGTGGATACAGGAAAATTTAAATGCTTTTGGTTTGTGGTTATTCTGCTACAATATTAGGTCCATAAAAATCAAATCAGGCCTATTTTAAAAATATTGCATACTGCATAAAGTATGTAGTACTTCTGCAGTATTCCCTTTCCCTGTATCTTTTGCTGTTCTTTTGCCTTCCTTTCTCGCTTTTTTCCTTGCCTTCTTGATGGTATGTAAACCTCTGATATTGTATGTGAATTATTTTATGCCTGTTAGTTAATGTGCTGTGCTGTGTTTTTCTTCAAAGAAATCAATTTTGTTACCAGAGCAACTATTATATGTTTTGGGGCTGCTTTGTTTTGTTTTGTTTTGTTTGTTTGTTTTAATAGATACTGTATAAGGTAGGAGTATGGGCTTTTTCTTTCATTACTTGAAAAAGAGAGGGTTACCTGAATGTAAAATGTCAAGTTTGCATGTACAAAAGGTTGCACTTCCACATTTATTTGCCTGCACTGTGTTTTGAACACAGATCAAAAAAATTAATCTGATGAAAATGTTCTTGGTATAACTTTGTAAAAATTTTTGTGTGTAAAAGACTGATTTATAAAAAGCCTAAGACATTTAGAATGCATCCAGTTTGTAAAGAATAGTTAACTTCCTACTTCAGTAGTAAGGTGACTTATGTTTATAATATACTGTTCTGGGAGCATTATGTTAAAATATTTATTACATAAACTTCAACTATCACTATGTTAATCTATCATTTCTTAAACTTCGGTGTGTGCATGTATGTGTATTATAAGTTGTTTTAATTTATAACAGTGAGTAAACCAGGGTTTATGATTTTGATTCATAAGAGTATTGTCTGCCATACAAAGAAAAAAATATTTTGTATTACTCAGTTTCCTGATGTAATATTTGTTGTTCTAACATTGTTGCATTTGTACGATTGATGCATTATTGATAGAAAAAGGAATAATTTGATCTTAGTGTAGAAGAGTACCACAGTACTATGTGGTATTACACAATAGAACCCTAAAATTTCATTAAATATTGATTTTTCTCCTTTTTTTTTCTTTGTGGGTTTTCTGGGTTGGGTTTTTTGTTTTGTTTTGGTTTGTTTGTTGTTTGGGTTTTTTTGCATGTAGAGCAAGTTTCTATGTATCACACATAGGATATTTTATTTTTAACCACTTTTGCTTGAAAATCAGTATTGGCTAGACTGCCTCAAAATGCACTTATTTAATGACATTTTAATTTTTATTAAATTTAATACAGTAAAATACATTATGCAACATAAATGGCATTACATTTCTATTTGTACAAAGCTCGACATTTGATATAATGGATGGCAAAGGCAGGAGAAAAACAAATAGTTTTTCTTCTTATCCACAAATTGTACTTGAATAAAATACATGTATCAAAAGCAGAAAAAAAGGTTAAGAAGAGATGGCAGCAGTCATACAACTCATCAAATATTTAACATAAAGCATTTTTTAAGAATTGCATCTTCTATAATATTGTCTATGGTACTTGTTTTACCTTGAGTTCAAATAAAATAGTTTTGTTTTTAAAATAGTTCAATAGTGCTATAGTAAAACTGTGAACAGGATACATAAGAAAAGTATTTTGGTTTTAGAAAAAAATGATTCAATAAAAGAAATGTTACCTGTAGTTAGTTATTTTATTTGTTGATAACATCATATCCTTAACTCTCTGAGGTCCTAAACTCTTACACTTAACTGCTTCACCCATTAGAGAGGAAAAATGTTTCTGCTTTTTATATTGTGAACTGAGTTCCTCAGTTTTGAACATTAGCAAGAAGTTAAATGAAAAAATATTGCCAACACTGTTAGAAAAGGCTAAAAGTCAATACATTTTATCATTTTGAGAATCTTGAATTCCAGTGGCTAAGCCAATTGGTTTCTTTTTAGAATCTGACTTTCTTTCAGATGTTGGCAGCTAGTATGTAATATTTGATTATTTTAAACTTTAAGTAGTTTAACTTAATACAGAGTGGTTTAATGTAGCATTTACAATTAAATACACAATTTTAAAGCAAAGTCCTATTTATTAAAAAAATTACAGAAATTAAGTTGTTACCTAGAAGTGAAGTCTTTGTATTTTATTCATTCCATATGATGCTCAAAGGATATAAAGAATTGGTTATTTGTCAGTATAGCAGATTGTATCGTAATTGTTAGAACTTTACAGGAAAAGATCTCTATAAACTAAGGAAGACGGATTGATTCCTTAAAAGAAATTAATTTATCTATTTCTAGTAGATGGAATCTAATTAGAAACTTGTCAGGGGCATGGTAAGATAGAAGTAGGTGTATTACCAGTATTTAAATAAGACACCGATTTTATTCTTAGTGTTGGTTTGTGGTTTTTTTCTTTACATAGGGAGATATCTTTAGCTAAAGTCTGTTCAAGGTTGCTTAACACCCTACTTGTTTCAGGCACGAGATTGTGATTAGTATATCTTTTTATGAGTAGCTGCAGCTGGTGTCAACTGCAGGTTACAAGATTATTAACATCATTATATTTGATATGAAACTTTGCCTAGTTTATTAATGTTGTTATATATAGAAAAAACATAGTATTGAAATAAAAGGCTTTAAAATATGTTTTGTGGGGAAATATATTCTATCTTTACTTACAATGTTTACTTTACAAATGTTTGTAGGTGGTAAAATAATTCTTCTTTTACTGATATTCAAATATTGTTCATAAGCTAGATGTTATCTCATGGTGCTTGAAGGTGCTTCCCAAGAAGGAAAGACTATTGCAGTAGTGCCATGACTACCATTTAACAATAAAAATGTTTATTTCCTTATAATGTTCTATACTTCGGTATTTATGTTTCTTTCTAAGATGATCCATGGGGAGGAGAAAAATGTATCTCTGTCTGTAGATTTACTCCATGTCATGTTTGTTGAAAGTGCTTGGGTTTCTCCTCCTTCTTTCTGATAACTTTAAAGGGTCTGCAGTATTTCTGAAATAATCAGTGCTTAGTCAGACAAAGCAGAACTTGCCAAATGAAAAGAAAGCTCACTCTCTTCAATTTAGCTCACATATAGTATTACTCTTTGAAATAATTCATTATCACCATCTCAAGAAAAATAGCAGATCAGAACTATTCTCTTGCATTTGAAGGTTGTCTGTGAAACACAGTCCTACAAAAGTAATGTTGCCAGACTTGCTTTTTTTCTGTTCATTATACCAAAGATTTATTAAATTCAGAATTAATTAATTAACTAAAATATGGAGGTGTAGTAAAGATGGGAATAGCATTAAAAATGATTGACAAAAAAATCTGTATTGGATTTTCAGTTTTTTATCTCAAAATCATCAATCATATTTGAGTTGTACTTTCTGGAAAATATAGTTGTGAATCAATATCTAAGCTAGTCATCCTAACCTCTCTTAATAATAGGTGTAGAGAAGTCAGAGCATGTTTAGTGTACAATTCATCTGACTGACTTGCTTAAATATCTACTTAAAAGAGAGAGAAGCTGGTCACCGGAAATGCCCATCTTTTTCCATTCACTGTAGATGTCACTGTAGATCTCTGTCCTGGTCAGATCTATCCTGACTCTGAGACTAGGTTTAACTGAACTCCAGGCACAAAACTTGCTTTATTACAAAAAAAAATTTTTTTATGTCAGGCACTTAATCCAATCTAATGATGTTATGTGCCTTAGTAATATCCTCATCCATAGCTATAGTTGGTTACATATATGTTCATATATATTTATATATTCTTCTTTAAGACTACTACATGTATATGGTTTGAAAGCCGGAACTATATATCCATCTAAACAATTACATAATGTCTTCAACCTAATGATTGGCAGGCATGTTCTCTTTGTACCTGACATCTGATAAATCTGAGCAATGCATATCATTGCCCCTCCAATAACCCCTTATATCTTGTCTACCTATTTAACAGTGTGCAATGCAACTAATCTGCACCTTTCTCCATTGTAAAGTATTTTTAAATACTGATTTGTACTGTATTGAGAGGATTCTCAGTTTTCTTCTTTTTTGTCTTATAAGTATTGCAGTCTCCTTTTTTGCCTACTGAGTACTTGAGATCCTTGAAGGAAGACTATTCTTTGCAGTCTGATGTACTAGCAAACATCTTTAAAATCTTTGGCTTTCATCTTTAGCACCATCTTCCACAATGATCACGTGTGTGAGAAATTCTAGCTGTGTTGTATTTAGTAGGGAAGATGTGCTAAAGCCTAATCTCAACTCTCAGTGATGGGGAATGATTTCAAGTCCTTTAAAAGTTTTCCTTTAAAATTCAGAAGGGTGAAGATAGTCCCAGTAAGCAAAGCTACTGCCCGTGAAAGGCAAACAAGCTTCTTCTGTTTTATTTTACAAGCAAATACATGAAATTAATCATAACATCAGAGGACGTTCAGGTCTTTGTAGAATGGTTATCAAGACTCATAAGGCTTCTGACTTAATGGCACATTCTGGAAATGCACCTGAGCAGTGGACCTTGCCAGTTCCCACAGCCCTCTTAAGATAAAAGTGTGTTAGTCAAGGCAGAATTAGTGGCCATTTAGTGGTCAGCAAGAACTACCCTTGTGAACTGAGCATAAAATGCTGAATTTTTTATTTCTGAAATGGGAGCAATTGGAATAGCTTAGAAAATACAGTTTTGCTCTCTGTTGTTTTCTGTGATTAAATAGGGACATTTTCCCCAAATTGGTATGAAAATATCTGTTATGTCTGGAAGATGTGAAAGTAGAGACTGAAAAACAGAGTAGACCTTTCTCTACCAGCAGAGGGTAATCATTACATATTTTGAGAGAGAAATTTCTTTTCCTTGGAATAAGAGAGATAGAGGAGCATGGCATCTTCTGTTAATAACAGCTAATCAGCCTTATCATGTAAAACCAAATAACCTCTTCAAATTACAGCTACAAATCTGAAGTAGATTTAGCTATGGTGGTCAGGATCACTTAAGATGAGCTTTCTCAGTTCTGGTTGTTATTGAAGCTATCCTTGCTTACTTTGATGGTTTATTGGACTGTTTCTTTCAACAGTGCTTCCACATCTACAGCAGTGGAAAATTGTGAAAATATATATATATATATATAATTACACTTCAGCTGGCAGCCTGTTAATTTCTGAGAATGCAATTAATGTTAACAAAAAAATTGATACATATTTTCAGTTCAAAATTGATATTTCCCTTTAGCATTAATCAGGAGTGTTTCAGAAACGAAAGCATTGCAACATGCAATTCACCTTATATTGTGTGAAGAAAATCAGTATATCAGGTTATCACAAACTTTTATAAAAAATGGATTGACTTTTCCACTCCCTTGCTATCACTGTCTGTATTTTTCCCAAAGCACTGCAAATTAATAGATTTCTTAAAGATATGTGCTGCAGATGGGCTAGAAGCTATTGATTTTTTTTCCTTGACAGAACAAACTATATTAAAAGGTTGCAGAAACAGCTTTTTCTTTGAAGACAAGTAAAGTATCAAGTTTTTCAGATCTTCTAGGTCTACAGTATTCTGTGAATTACATTGCTACACTGTTGTTTGTATTCCTAATGTAGCAGTGTAGAGATTTACAGACTATTTTTAAACTATTTTGCATAACAGGAGCAGTGTAACTATGCAAAGTGGACAAGAGGACTAATTTCCATTGTCTGTCAAAACATGCTTTGCCTCCAGAAGGTCCTGACAAAATTCATGGCTCCATCTTCTGCAGAATATAATTGTACATATATTTTCAAGAAAGGGGAATGTTATAAGGAACATGGGTGATAATCATGATAATCATAAAATTCCAGTTCTACTGAATTTCTGCCTGTTGCTCAAAATAATCATACTGGCCTTCTGATGAAATATATGCTGCTTATGCCAGCAACATCTGAGAAGATGTGTTTGAAGATCATGAGAGAGTAATGAATACATCTTAATCTATTATTTATTGCCCTTCACCAGCTACTTAAGGCATCATAGGAGACATTTGCACATACATTTTCTTATTAATTGATCAGTCATTATATATGCATGAAGCGGTTGTAATAGGGATTTTTTGTAAATAACATCAGTATTTATTTTCATTTGTTTGTACAAATTACAGATGTTTTAAAAGTTTTTGACTTGTCAAAGTAGTGCTTAAAACAAAATGTTTTTAGTATAAGTTGTATTGTATTATGGAACATACTCTGTGCTTCACTGTTGACTTTTGCTGCTGGATGCTGAAACCTAGGTGATTGATTTTATTTTTTTTATTTCTTTTGCAAGAAATGTCCAATTACAAAAACATCGTCTTTCTCAGCATGTGTCAGAAATACAGATGTTATCATAGATACCTGTAATCTACTTTTTAATTATCTGATTTTGAGCTTACACAATACAAAAATAAATAAATGAAAACAAATAGAAACTGAAAAAAAACGGGGAAATTCACCTGGAAAAAAAATACGTATTATTATATTGTTCCTAATCTTTATTTGGATTTTGTTTCAAAATGTAAACACTTGGTTTTATACTCTGAAGTTGACATTTCTTTAATACAACTCCTCATTTTCTTATTTTTATTTTATCTTCAGTCCTTTTAGTTAATGCCTTGTTAATGCTTTGCTTTAGGATTGCTGGCATTTTGCTTGGCAACCAGGTAATCCATCAAATTGATGTCTTATCCATCTAACACTGAGTGAAAGAGTTTTGATTAGTAAAGAAAAATTGAGACTGATTAAAGATAGTGCCTAAACAGAACAAGAGTTATGTCTGTCATAAGTAGCTCTTTCAATACCCTTTCTGTGGTCAAGGTAATAAAAACTGCCCTGTGTGCCTGCCTGAGCGACTGCAGGGAAAGAAACAAATGATGAGATTTTTGAGGAATTTGAGCACATAGAAGCAATTTCCAGTGAGCAAAAAGATAAGACGTGTACTTACGTATGTTCACCTGTGATATTTTTTCCTAGCTGAGAGCTACATCCTTTCTCCTCACAAATCAACTCTGGTTAAAAAGAATTTCCCAACCTGCTGCATTAAATCACCTATCTCAAGATCTGTGCCCTTGCAATTGCCAACCCAGCCCAGAGTCTTTCATATCTGACCTTCCCCAGCCCCCTCGTATTCAGCTATGTTGCTTCTGCCCTCAGACACACGTGTCAGATCCCTCGGGTATCCCTGCCTGTGGTTCCTCTTCCCAGCCAGAGGCTGCCATGGCATGTGCTCTACTTCCACCTCTTCATGTGCATGATTGCTGGCATGCTGTTAGACATCTGATTCTGTGCTGTTGCATTGCTGTCCTTGTGGAAGGAAAGGACCAGTGTTTGGTCTGGAAGGAATTTCAGAAACCTGGATAAATACTCTAGCTGATTAACAGATGGAAGCTAAATGCACGCTGCATTTATAAGAGATTTCATAGATAAAAGCCTGATAGTGCAAGAAGGACAATTTGTAACCCTACACCAGGCTATTTTTTCTCACTTTTAAATATTTCAATAAATGAAGAAACTTGTTTTAAAATCTTTTAGAAAAGCAATTGAGTTCTGCAAAATGAAAGTCAGTGTTGTTCAGGTAACCTAGCCTCAGAAATAACATAATCCCATGAAGTCTGTTAGTAGGACATGACTAAATTTGCCTGTCAGTGAATGGTTACATGAAGGCTAATAAAAGTCAGGCTGCCAAAATTAGTAGATGTTGCAAGGCTGGGCCATGATCAGGGTCACTAGAAAAGGAATTTTTATTCTGGATCCCTTATAACTATCACACAGAAATTGAAATGCCAACAGAAGAGAAGGTCCTGAGGAGATAAAGAGCAGCTTGGAATCTTAGGGTGCTTTTTGTTACTGTTGTAGCTCATCCTGTGAGGACGTTTCTATTGCACCTCCATTCTTGCTTACTCCTCTCAATGTATTTTTAAATCAGACCCTTATTACTGTTTGATTCTGTCCCCATATTTAGTTTCTATGTCAGTTTAATTGTGCTGCTTCATATACATAAAAATTATTAGACTGGTGTTGCTAGGAAGAATTTTTCCACTCCATTTTATAGCCTAGAGTTTAGGAAATAATTAGTTGACTCTTCCACCTATGAAGGAAGCTGTAATATCACTGCCTAGTTGGACTGAAAGCACTTTCAGTTTGTAGTATACTGTTTCTGAAAGTTTGTAGAAAACTACAAAGGAGTATATAAAAGGCAGCTCTTAAGGTTATCACCCATGCCTTAAGATAGTCATACAGAAAAGAACTCATAAATTTTCCAGTGCCCATGCAGACTGAAAGGTGGCATCAACTCCTATATCCGTTGCCCCAAATATTCCATTGTCAAATGTTTCTACATTGTTTGCCACAGAAATTTGACAATAATTTGGGATAGTCTGACTTCCCAATAAATTTTCGGCCATATTGTAAGCACTTAAAAAATAATTTTCATACATTTTACTTTTGAAAAATTTCAGCTCATTTTTACTTTGTAGGGAGGTTTAATGAGATGAAAAAGATAAAAGGATTACAGGAATTTACACACAATTTTTCCATTTTTTAAAGGAAATAAATATTAAAAGCAGAATATTTTGTATTACCCTTTTTTATAATGGCAAAATTGTATATATTTACCTGACATATAAAATGTCTTATTATTAAGTTAATAAATAGGGGCAGCGCGGGTTGTATCTTTTAGGCATATGGAAGCAGTGCAAGAGCTATTTAGGTAACTCAGTAGGTTAAAACAATTACAATACACTTCATAAATCACAAGCAAACAAGATATTTTAGGGAAGCAGCGTGACGGATGAGGTCACCAGATATACAATATGTCATTTAGTTAACTTAAGCCCATACTTTTTCCATAATGTAGATGAACTCATTAGTTAAAATGAAAAACAGTAAGAAAGAGGCATCTGGCTTCCAACTGCCTGTTTCTGACAGGGTTAAGATCACTAGATCTAGTAATGTTTCTGCTTTGTCTACTGACATGGCCTTGTACCGTAGAAAACTGATGAGGTTTGCTGAAAATTTAGAGGCTTACTGTCACATTGTTATAACATAGACAGATGCAATCAGTTGTGTTTTTGCTTCTGTTCATGTTTATCATTTTGATAAGTTGCTTTAAATATTTAGGATTTTTTTGTAAAGCATATAATGGTTTACGATTTTTCTAAATCACGTTATGGAGCAGTATTCTTCATTCCTGAAATCTGAAGGCAATAGAAGTGCTGGGAAGTGTTATAAAAGAATATAGAACAGAACTTATGGATATGCAGTGTTGTAACTAAAATTGGTTGGTTTTCGTGACCTATGCTAAGAAGTTTATCATTTACCTAAATAGTACTAGTAATAATAATGCTGATCAAGAAGGTCTAATCTTTTCAATCATATTTATCTTGATTTCACATGTCCTTATTTGCTATATTCTTTTTTGAAAGGCAGTTATAAAGAATTTTATCTGTTCTGAGTTTATTTTCTATTCATTCATAAAAAGTAAATTGGACCTTTTAAACCTTTATTCATTTAGTTTGCTTGGTGTTTTAAAAATGAGATTTAATGCATTGGACTTAGGTAGTTTTTAGAGATTGTTATTCATAGTGATTAATTAGACTAAGCTTAATTGGCTTTATGCAGTGTATTCATATTAGGTGTTGGAGATCTGGTAAGAAAAGTAAAGATAGAAATCTGATTTCTGTGGAAATCAAGTATCTATACATTTGCCTGAATTTAAAATAATTACCTACAATTTTTTCCCCAAAATCATTTTAATTAGTATTATGTATTTTATAGTATATCATATTTAAATTCTATGTCCATAAATTTAATTTTACTTCTATTTTAACTTCAAATGATTCAGGCCTCTAGGCATTTTATTCTTATTTGGGGACAAAGGATTATGGGCACCTGCTGAATAATTAAGTACAGTCCTATTTATAGCATCTCAAAATTA
>JAWWLV010000001.1:49910127-49931592 GCA_035041135.1 Platyrinchus mystaceus
TTGTAACTTTGTCATCAGCAAATTTCATCCAAATGTTTTTACCTGAAATCTTTATTAAAATAGATCCCAAGGTAGTTTCTCTCAATCTGATGGGGTTTTTTAACTTTTAAAACTGAGTGATGGTTCCTTCTTGGCCAGTTTCTTTTCCCATATTCTATGAATTTCCAGGTTCTCATGGCTAAATGAGAGTCTGTTCTGACCACCCCAGCTTTACTGAATTTACTATACTGACCCTTATTTTCTTTGAGCAATAAATATTTAAAAAACTCCTCTAGCAAAGCCATTTTGTAATCTGTCTCATTCCGTTCCATTCCTATTCTTTACTCCAAAATAAATCCTGAAGTCTTGCTTACTCTTTAAGGTTTGCAGTTTGTTTCTTTCAAAAATGGCTTGGAGTCAGTTCATTGTCATGATATTAATGTTTCTTCTGGTTTAGATAAGGTATTTGACTATCCACAACTGTATTTCTATTATATTTCCTGGTTTTAGTTTTATTTTCAGTCTTGTTGACCCTAATGAAAATTGAGGTTAGGTGTAACCTAACTTCACTATGTAGTGGACTATTGTCTTTTTTCAGTGCCCTCTTTTCATTTACATAATAATGGAGCCTTATGCCATTTTATTTACCATACATTTCATGGACAACAACCTGCTTGACTGGCAGTCCACTCCTAATCTTCCCTTCAGTTGAGAAGTGTTGTCTTTGCATGGATGAAGTTTAAATAGACAAGCAGAAAATTCATTAGGATCGTTCTGTGGATCAGATGTCCTTCTGTACCAAATAGAGGCAGTACTAAGTAGATATGGATCTTTTTACTTCCTGACCTGGCAGATGCTAAATGCATTTGATGCAGCTCATAAATCCCATTTCTACTTCCTGCTTCACAAAGAAGAGCTCATATCTATTTGATAAGAGACACTTAGGAGAAAAAGGAGGAGGAAGTGGCTTCAGTGTTTATGACTGTTAAAAGAAGAAAATAATACTCCTTATAATGGGTGATTCTGCCTTGTCTTTTTAAAAGCCTCTTCTGTTCTGTCTGTATCTGTTTCTTAATAACTGTACACGTGCAGAGGTTTACACAACCGTTAGTTCAAAGACATAAATAATCTCATATAGATTTTTTTATGTGCACGTGCACATATCCAAACTTATGCTCGTATTCTAAACAAATATTTTACACCTGACTGTACTGAACAATTGGTAATGAGCTATCAGGTTGTTATTAAAGTTACTATGTGGAAGCACATTTTGTTTGTATCAGTCAGAGCTTCATCCAAATATATTGTAAAATATTTCCTATAATATCTACACCACTGTATCAGATACATAAAAAAAGAAACATTCTTATTTCATACATACGCCAGCTAAATTTTATAATCAAGACAAGTAACCCAATGAAAATAATGTAGTTTGAAAATGAACTAAAAAATAATTTTGAGTGCAAGCTTTTTGTCATTAAGAATAGCCATGGTTTGTTTTGCTCTAAAAGAAGTATCCAAAAAGATGAATATGGAAGTTACAACTCTAGCTAACTTTTGTCTAAACATAGCAAATTATTCTTATTTAATGAATTTGTTGTGTCTGTTTCTCTGAAGTAATTAATAGAGGTATGCTCTTCTCGGCTACAAGATGTTGTAGAGTTCGTTTCAATCTGGAAGTGTTCCAAACTCAACAGATATCACTTGCCTGTGTCTCTAAAACTGTATTTATTTTGTTCCTGAATATTTCCTGAGTTACAGAATTCTACCTTTTGTGGAAAAAAAGAGGAGTTATCTAAAAAAAAAATCAATAACAACACATTTTTTCATTCATGTAGAAATGAATTTATATTAAATATAACCATATGTGTGTAAAATATGTAAAATACACTCTTTAAAACACAAAGCAAACAAAATGCCTAGCAGTTTTCTTTTGAATGCAAGATTAATATTTGCTGACAACAATACAATGACTAAATTTAACAGTAATCTGAAAGCATAAGTGATTGCAGTTTTCTAGAAGTCTCACAGGTCATACAGTTATGCAGTTGATAGGTTATAATTTTTAATGTTTTTGCTGGAAGTGTTTTGCTGTTTGATTACTGTGTGAGTAGTGGGGTGTAATTTCTAAATGTCACTGAGTTTGCATAATGTGATTTTGGTCTCCCTCTTCCAAGCCTGGATATATGCCAAACAGCTGTTGAAAGTAAAATGTTTCATATGTAGAATGAATTTTTATGGTTTAAACTACTATGATTTGTTGGCTTTCTAACATATTTCTGTCTTTTAAAACCTTATGATCATATTTTTAGGGGGGAAAAAAGCAAACTAAATTTTTGTTCATAATCTCTATTTCGCTGCAGAGACACCAACTGTATTTCCAGAAAATATTAAAGACAAAGAAACACCAACACCGGTCGAAGATATTCAGCTGGAAAGCTCTATTCCTCATACAGATTCTGGAATTGGAGATGAACAGATGCCCAATATTTTGAATGGGACAGACTTAGAGACCAGCACAGGCCCTGATGCTATGAGTGAGCTTTTATCTACTTTGTCTTCGGAAGTGAAAAAATCTCAGGAGAGCCTAACAGAAAGCCCCAGTGAAATTCTGAAACCTGCATCTTCAATATCCAGTATCAGCCAAAGTAAAGGCATCAATGTCAAAGAAATACTGAAAAGCCTTGTGGCAGCCCCTGTTGAAATTGCAGAATGTGGCCCAGATCCAATCCCTTACCCAGATCCTGCACTGAAGAGAGAAGCTCAGGCTATACTTCCCATGCAGTTTCACTCATTTGACAGGTATATGGTTGGATTAATTATTTTATATTGATGTAATTCAGAAGTTTGAAGATTTTTTTTAATTTTTTCAAATGTTATTTTTCTATTGGTTTGTATTAGACTATGTTATAAGCAGCTGTATTACTTCTCCTTTTCTGAATATGGACCGTATTAGTATAGACAAAAGTAATTCACCTTGTTTTTTTCTGAATAAAACTCTACAAAGTACTTGGAAAACAAGCCTGTTTCAAAGAAATATTTTTGCAATAAAATCTTTTTTTTTTCTTTAAAACATCATTTTAGTGAGGAGGAGGGGTAATATCTGCTGATATAGAACAGACTGTGCAGAAATTCAGTTGAATATTCTTACAAAGGCTTAAATCTTAATTGGATCCATCACTGCACTGTTTTCTGGTACTGAAATACTTTGACCATGGCAAATTATTTGCATGGTCAGGGCAGAAAACAGTTTCCTTTTAGGTCTTTAAACAACAAATATGCTCAGAAGTTATTGCTTAAAACTTAACTGCTGAACATTTTCACAGAGTTCTGTCTTTATCTTTTTAGTCTGTAGCTTCTGGGTTTCTAATGCATATACTTTTCTTTAAATGTCCAGTCCCTCTCAGTTATCCTGAACATAGAAATTTTGACAAGTTGTGCAATTGACCTCATCCGTTTGAGTTCAAATGTAACTCTTAAGAGTGTTGATGTAGTCATATTTTCCAGTATGACAAGATCTCTGCAGTTTCTTCATGAAAATGTTTTTTAAAAAATAAAACATGCAATCAAGACTTAAAGACATGGTAAAACATGTCTTAAAAATTAGGGAAAGTTTAAAAAGTACATTAGTTCTTCAGGCAGGTAAGAAGTAAAACTCTTAAAAAATTAAACAAGAAAACAGTTATATTGTGATTTATGAGAAAAATCCATCTGTATTTACAGAAAGTCTGCAAAAATGCCATGTCTTCATTTAAGACTTAAGAAAAACAAGATGCAATCAATGTTTTCAGCATATTATAAACAGTAAAATGCAAGAAGATACATGAGAATTTTAAAATAAAAGTGAAGAAGCACTTTTCCATCATGAATTCCTTAGAAAAGCTGATGCCTTTTTATCTGCATAAGTACTGAAGTATATCTATAGAAGTACTGAAGCTGCTTTTCTGAAATAATTCAATAAACAATCAGATAGTGTCTGTTGCAAGAAAGTTAATTGGATCAAGACAGGAAAAGTGAGATATACTTTAGCAGCTGTTTAATTAAAAATATTTTTTTGTTCATCAATCTGCATGTTTTCATTTTAGAGTGATTTCAATGTGAAGTGAAAAATATATTTTTTCCTATAAAGTTAGGAATTTTTCCCTTATCCTCTGTGAGGAATCATCATATTCCAGAATGCATTCTTGTACATTAAGCAGTATAAAAATTCATGCTACATGTAGAAATAATAACACCTTAACTCTAATCACCAAAAAGGTTACTTTAGTTGAACCTATTCACCTAAATTCTGTCCTGGGTCAATAAGAAAAATAATTTATTCAGAGGACTGTTGTTGATTCACAAAATGCTAGACACCTAAATTAAAATGGACCATATCACCTCATGAGTTGTCTTTGTCATTGCTAGAGGGAACTTGACATCAAGGTGATTGAAGATGTGATTTTTATCGTGCATTTCTAAATTATAGCTCTATAAGAGAGTGTTCAAAAACTGCAGTAGGTTGTCCATAGCCTGTATTTAATGTGAGCACCTCCATTTGATTGTTCTTGCAACATTGTGACTACTTGTACGTTTTGAACATCATTAATAGTATTTTCTAATACAGAATTATGGAGTTATTTAAGAGGTGCTTCATGGATTTTGATAGGAATTTCATACTTTATAAGTTCACTTAGGAGCTAGAAAGTTAAGTGTTTGGGGTTTTTTCCCTGTCCTGTTATCCTGCTGATCAAATTGTGATTTCATGATTTCTGGTACAAAGTATACAGCTGTGTTTTTATCTTGGTAGCATATGTTGTAGCATGTCAGCCCTTGGAATTGTTGACTTCTTCAGAAAAAAAAAAGAAAGGGTGGTAATGGGTGAAGTTTAGGCGACATAAGTCACACTTATATTTGATGGAGGTTTTTTTTCTCTTAAATACATGATTCTGCTATCTGATTTTGCTGGGTGAGGGAGATCATTATTTTTAATATAACCAACAACTATGAAGGAAAATATTGGCAGGTTCAGGCAGGTCCAGCAGATTAGGAAGTGTTGCATTCTTTTCTCCGACTACATAAATGTTATTGAACTGGGGGCATCTTGATAAAAATACTGATATTCTTAACCCAGAAGGCCTCAACTGTCTGGTTGCACCTCATGGTGGCATTATTGAATGATTCCCACTGTTCAAGCAAATACTCCTCTGTACAGTTTGTTCATATTGTCAAAGTATGTGACCACTCTGGCAATCTTTGGAGGCAAATATGACTGGTGATGGTGTCACTTTTCCAAATTACAAAGTGAAGCAGATTCATATCCTGACACTGTAACTTTTCATGGGGATGAAGCGAAGGTTAGGGGGAAAGAAACTTTGAATAGTATTAATTGAGAAAGCAACATGAATTTTGGCTTGTGGTGATTTCTGAACATTTTGTGTTGCCTATAGTATCCCAATTGCCATTGAAAAACTGAAAAAATTACAGCATGATTATTTTTCTATACTGGCTCATGTAAATTTAATTGTGTTTACTGATAAAAAAATAACAGTTAAATGAGATAAGCTGATTATTTTTAAAAGCCAGCACTATGCCTATGGATTGCATTTCTGTAGGATCTTCTGTTGCTGTACTTCACTGAGCAATGTGGCTATTGGTCATCTCTGTTGTCCCTAGGGAAAACCATAAGCAATGGAGTGTATTGTTTTGTCAGGTTCTATTTGTTTCAGGTTTTATAAAATAAACACAGTGTTTCCATATTTATAAGCAAATCTAGGTTAGACAAATGCATTTTTCACCTTAATCTAAAAATATTCTTAGTACTTATAAGGCTAGACTTTTTTTTTTCCTTTTTTCTTTTTTTTTTTTATATTTGGATGTCTGAGTGCCTTGTAAAAAAAGGATTTGAGGTAATAAGTAATAAGTAGAAAAATAACAGTATCTTCATTGTTTTAAAGATATTTCTTTAACCATGATCACTAATCTTACGTGCTTTACATGTAAAGCAAACTCCTGTAAGTAGAATTGAAATTGAGAATTCTATTTTAGCATTTAATATGGAGTGTTTTGCTCTGCATGTTCTTTTAATTGTACATTGCTAACATTTCCGTAAGAGTCGTTGCATAATAGGTACAGTGTATTCTTCCCTAGAATTTGTACATTCATAAATGAAATGTAAAAGCAGAAAAAGTGTCCAACACGTTTTGTCAAATGGGACTTGTGTGCAATTAATGTATGCAGCAGTTCAAGTACTATCGAATGTAAATGATGAAGTGATATTGATGAAAGGAGGGGATTGAGGTCTCGGGGGGCGCTGATGACGGATTGAACAGAAGCGGCCTTGCACCACACGTAACTCAAGTCTGTCGTCTTCACCACTCAAAGCCGTAATGGGAGGTGGCAGTCTGAAATGAGTTGCCACGGCAAAGAGTATTATTTTTGAAATGCTTTCACACAAATCACTAGGCCCTGCATACAACTTAGTTTCATGCTTTAATGTCATCAGGAGGCACAAATTGGTGTGTCTAATTGTTTGCCACCTGCCAGCAAAATGAGCTGCCAGGCAGCCAGACGGGTTTGATTGTCTGTCAGCTCTTCAATAGATTGAGAGTGACAACATCAAAAATTTCACTTCGAACTCTGAAGCTTTGAGCAGCTTTTCAGAGACCTCTTCCCCACAAGTGCTTCTGGACAACTGCATTTTTCAATTAGTTTTCAATATATTGCTGCCTTCTGTCTCATCTGTCTTAAGGTAGCTGTAATTACATTATAAGCTATATAAACAGATTTCTGGGACACTGGAGCCTGGATCCTCAAAGTTATGACATGTCTTTTAACGTCAGACTGAATTCCTTGAAAATGGCATCCAGGTTGACATTTTTAGAAGCAAACACAAAGCATTTTTTCACCTAGATTTGCTGCTAATGGAGCATAACTCACCAATAATTCCTTTTTGCCTTCTCATATTTTGTCTGACAAAAATCAGGCCCTGTCATTGATTTTTAGGATTTGGGGATTTCTTGGTTTTGTTTTTGGTGGTTTTTTTGGCAATTTGTATTTGTCCCACTAAATGCAGCCTAGACCATTATAGTTTTTGAATTTATTTGTGATTCTACCCAGTACTGCATTCTGAAGCTTACGTGTGTTTATCTCTATTTTTTTCTAGTAGAAATTTTTTAGATGGGTGCTATTTTTGAAATTGAGAGTGCATTGCCACCTAAGCTTTTTGTTTAGAAAAAAAAAAATCATCCTAAATTTATGAATAGGTTCAAATCAAACAAAAATTTACCCTCAATTTATTTTCATCGAGCTTTAATCATAATCCCCATGGCCATCACTTAGAAATCTGTACAAGGGTAGCTCTTTCAAATCTCTTATCACCTGTGTAATGTGTGTCTTTCCATACTCATATTCATGGAGTTGTAGGTATATCTGACCTGAAGTTGATGAGAAACCAGCATCTCTCTACTCTGTAATACAATTCACTAGGTATATAGATGAAAATTGTACTAGATTTTTATCTTGATTTTTTACCCCAATAGGACTCTGTAAAATCACTGTTAAAGCTATATTGGCTTTTACAGGAGTGATTGCTGCTTTTTAGCCCCTTTTTTTTTTTTGCATCATATGTGCAAGATTAGACTCCTCACCCATACTTGTCTATGCCTCATGTTGAGTGCTTCTTTGGGTTCTTTTTCTATATTTGATAATGTTTCTGACATTTACTTTACTTATATTCTATTCACTTTCTTCAAACTTAATAAATTTCCAGTATTTCCAATTTTTCTGTTCAACTAAGACCATTCATCTTTCTTGATAATTAGCTTTTTTATCTTTTACAGTTTGCTTTCTTTCTTTTCAATATTTTAGAGCATTTTAGATGCTTCAGCTAATTTATCCTGAATGCAAAGGGGGGAATTTCACTCTTCTGCTTGATCTAAGATTGAGGATCCAAGAACTTCCGGTCCTTGTCCTAAAACTACACCTGAGATGACTCACTTTCTTCTATTTAGAAACAAGCAATTTTTAGTAGATTAGGATCATTTTGTGTACTTTAAGATTTGGAAGTTTTAATATATGTATGGTATCAAATGATTCAAGGAAACCATAATAAATAGAGATTCAGCACTAAGGTTTCATTTGCATAAGTCTCAAAGATTATGTCCTTCTGTGAGCTTTCCCTATCTCTTCAGTATACCTCACATTTTTTTAATCCAGTTTTTCTTCTCCATGGCTGTTGCCTCTGAGTTACATCTTTCCTCCTTGATTTCAGATGAATCTTGTCTTAGTGCAGTCAGCCTAATAGAAGGTTGCCTAAAGTAAGATTCAAAATGTGTTGTTACTGCATACGAACAGTGACATGTTACAGACTCAGAACACAGTCTGGGGTTGAATTCAGAAAGAACAGGGGGTAATCAAAAAAAAAATGTTTCATAAAGGACTGGACATCTCTAGAGATATGGAGAGTATAAATAACTTTCGGAGAAGAAATATTAAGCTTTCTTTTCAGAGATTATATTAATCTAACTGTAGGAACAAGCTATCATGTAATAAAAAAGACAAATTGTCAGCCTTTTTTTTTTTTTGTGATTTCTTCTCAAACGTGACAGAAGTTTCTGTTTGACATGGAGTAATTCTGTGAAAACCTTGCCTGAAGTCTGTGCTGGTTTTTAAAGAACACTTCTTGAAAAATCCTCATGCTTTCTGCTGCTTTGAGGGAGGAGCAAGAAATATTAATTCAGACTTAAGAGGTTTCACATATCCACAAGAGAGTAAAGTGATCCTAATTTAATTGCTTCCGCTCAGATAGGTAGCACAAGACATCCAGTATTGAAGGCTTATCACTGACCTTTGGGTTGACCAGAGTGATTAGTTGGAAAGCCTTTAAATTTTAAAATGGAGAAGAGATACAGAATGTGAATCAGAGAGAAAGAGGGAAAATATACCACTGCATAACCTGATTTGTCTGTCATCAGCACTGGGTAGCTAAATATTTAAGTAAAGTCGATTTGAGAAAGTGTTTTATTTTTAATTTCCATTTTCTCTTTTTGCAGTTCAATGCATTAATGGCATTATTTTCCATCTGCTTATTTCATGCAAATTTCTAAAATCCAGAAGAATCCTGTAGCTATTTGCTGATGTTATTTAATGAACCACCAATGCATAAGTGGTATGTGAGTTGAATCAACAACACTCACCTTGAGCATGATATGAATTACAATGACTTCAGACTTAGGTTTAAAATTGGTAAAGGACACTCATGGAGTAACAGAACAGTGATTAGTAGTCACAATTATATTTAGAGTTTTAAACCACCCAATGAACAAAGAAATAAAATCAGGTGCTACAGAGAATTACTACTAAGCTTTTGCTGACTAAATCATTGGAGATCATTTGAGACCATGATGATGGAATTCAGACAATTGTGGACCAGTTTGGAACATTTAGGAAGTCTGAAATACGTTGTACTAAAGAAGGCCTAAAGTTAAATCATAGAAGTGTATGTATTCTTTTCTTCTAGTCTGTAGATTTCTGTTCCTCCATGAAAGAAAAACCCAAATGCCTGACAGATACATGTAAGGCATCTATCACAGTAAATTCATTCCTCAAATCATATTATGCTCAAGTAAATAGCCATACTTCTTTCATAAGTCTGTTTTGTTTTGATTTGCCTGTTTTCATCATATGTGCTGTTCGAGTGGTTTGATTGGTTAAAAGAAGACTTTTTTTACTTGAAAACAGTCAGTCATCCTCTTTCACCTGTCTTGTTCTGCTGTCCCTCTGATTGTTTTGCACATTTTTGACCACTCTGTTGTGTTGTTCAAATAGTTTTTCTGTCTGCTTTATCTGAATGTCATTCTGTATTCACTCGCTGCATTTTGTTTTATCAGTAGGAATGAGACATTTTGACAAGGTCACCATGTATGACATGTCAGAAAGCCGCATTTTCTTTCAATCTGGGATGACAACGTCTGACTGATTTTCCCTATTCTTGTGGTAGAGATGTTTCTCACTTGATAATTTGTAATTTAATAGCACCTGGCCTGTCTTAATATGGTGATTTAGACATATAAAATAATGCCAACCATGTGTAGAGCATTAGTATCTGTGGGACATGGGAAGGATTATCCTTCTTGTTGTGGGAGCTTATTTTCAGTCCTAAACTGCACTCATAAGAAAAGAATCTATGCATTTATAGCAGGCCAGTACATTTGGGGGTTGGACCAGGTGACTTTTAAAGGTCCCTTCCAACTGGAACTGTTCTATGTTTCCAGTACATCTGAGAACTAAAGCTGGCATATGTGATCTTTGCTATGCAAAGTTAGATGATCTTTTGGACACTCTGGAAGACCACTGAATTGTCTGAAGGTAAAGAGGAAGAACTTGAATTTAGCTTCATCTTTAGAAGACTAACAGGAAAATAAGAAATACTTTTTCAGTGATTGTATTGTCAATTTAGCACATACCAGTATCAGACATTATATGAGGTAAAAATTGTTTTTCGTAAAATAAAACCCAAAAGAAAAGAGGTGTCATCCACTCACATTGTCTCACATTTTCAAACACTGGAATAAGCATGTGTCTAAGGAATCTGTCTAGCAGTCACACATCCTTCCTGCTTGCATCCACATGAGAGGTCCAGTGGCACATAGAGCATGGGATGACATTTATAAAGTTTTCCTCACGTCTCCTGGGTTCTTCATATCAAGAGTCAGCAACTCTTTCCAGATTTTAGATATGCCTTCCCACCCCCCCACCCCCCCACCCTTATGGACAAGCCAAGTCTCTCTGTCCTTCCCAACCAAGCTCTTCAAGTCATTGTTCTTCACCGTTTTTTCTGCAAGGTCAGGTTATCTTGTGAAGCTACTCACTTGCCTGTGGTCTTGATGACCTGATAACTATGTGCCATTAGCACAGGCCAATAAAAGATGCCTTTCCATGCCATGTCTTTTGTTCTTGTGCCTCAGCACCCAGATATTCCTTTTTCATTCACACCAATCTTAGCCTTTCTATTGCAGTTCTTGACAAAGGTGGTAGGTAAGGACAGTAGTTTCCTTTTGAAATTAATGTATTTGGGAAACGCTTCCACTTAAGTTACAAGTCCTAATTTCTTCTTGTGTTTCTATGGCACTACAAGGACTCTGCTCTTGAGTACTTATTCAGTATTCATGATAAGCCAAAGTCAAATATTTGATTGAAGTATTAATTGAGCTAGAGATCTTTATATGTGGATTGGAACTAATTTTAGGAAATTTCATGGTGTTATGGAGCAGATTTATCTAACCCCTGTAGACACAGCTTTGTTCAGCCATAGCTGCTGCTATGTAAACACTTCATATCAGTAAAGATTGTAAGAGATATTAACTACAGACAAAAGCAATTATTTTAGGGTCACTTATCTTAATCAATAGCTAATGCATTGTTCAAATTCATCTTCTCCTAATTTAAACTGAATGAGACAAAAAACATAGATAAGCCTAGAATTACCTTTCTAATAGTACATGCTTCAAGGTAGGGGTAAAATTGTTGTTCAGAATGCAGAGACATCAACTGACATTGTAAACCATCTAAAAAGAGTGAGAAAAAAATGCTTATGGATGGTTTTGTACATTGTCATCACCAGTCTTTAAAATTCAGGAAGACTGAAGATTTAGACCTACAGGAACAAGGTACACTACTGTAAAACATTGTGCCACACCTTTTGATTCATCATATGCCATCCTATTTACACAAAAGTGTTACAAAATAAATACCAAAGAAAGTTCTTGAGCAAAATGTGGCCTTATTACCCTAAATAATTTCCTTTTCTGGCTCTTTTTTTTTATCACAATGATTAATTTTAATGAAGAATGTATCTGCTTAAACAGAAAACATGCAAATAATGATGAAAATATATTGCTCAAAATTATCCAAATATAATTTGTTTCATATTGGTTTTTCACTCATGTTTTCTACCAAAATAGACTTTTTAGGAGCAGGGTTTCTTATAGATAAAGAGAAATATTAAATAGAAAAATGTCAATATAGTTGTTCGCACTATGACAGCTGTCCAATGTTGAAAAGTATTGTCTCCAAAGAGCAAGTCCCTTCGTTTTCAAAGTTTAAAGTAAAAGAGTGTGATTTAAAACTAGGTGAAAAAGTGTTTGTTTGAAAGCAGTATTTTCTACTTATATTTGATATTATGTTGTATTCTTTTGTATGAAAGCCCTCTTCTCCTCTTAAAAGCTTCAAATTCTCAAGACTGCTTTTTAAACCATAACAATATCAATATTGTAAAAGCAAATATTTATTGTGTTGCATTTTTTCTGATCAATGTGCATCATGTTCTATTGATTTAGACGAGTGTAAAGGTTTTCCAGAAGTCTGAATGCAAAACTATGTTTGCTAGTCAACTATATTTAGAAGACATATTGGTATACTGCCGTATTCCAGTGTTCTGATGACTGACAAAAAAAATTTTATCTTAGGTAACTTCAGTAAGATCAACAAATTAACATACTCATTAAGACTGCATGCATATAGACTGCTAGACTGCTGACATAATTTCCAACAGTAAACATTTTCTTTGCAAATCTAGAACACAGGTGATAGTGTTGTCAACATCTCATTGAAGTGGTGGGATGTTTCCATTTTGTGGGTACTGAAAGAGAAGTTTCTCAGAATCACATGAAGCTGCAGACAAAGGATAGGAGTATGATTTTATGGCCTGTGAACTTAGTTTTACCTTATTTCAGAAAGGTTTAGAAAAATTAAACTGTTACGTATTCCTCAGCAACAGCATTATACAACAGCCTAAACCCATCAAAATCAAAAATTCTTCCTGGCTCTGTTGTGCAATTTTAATAATCTGCTGTTTCTTTTTCCACAGGAGTGTGGTTGTACCAGTAAAGAAACCCCCTCCAGGTAGTCTGGCTGTTACCACCGTTGGAGCTGCCACAGCTGGGAGCGGACTGCCACCGGGTAGTACACCTAATATATTTGCTGCAACAGGAGCTACACCAAAAAGTATGATTAATACAACAGGTATTGTCCTTAAATATTTTTGTGACCCTCATTTTTATTTGTTTGGTTTTTGTTTTGTTACCTTTAGTGGTGTTTTGTTTTTAAATCATCTTTTTGTTGCTTTTTTTGTAGTTCAGAAATAGAACCTGGAAAGATTAAATCTTGGCCTTTATTAGAGACAGTCTTTTCCCTTGGTCTATGTTTTTAATCTTTGATAGTGCACATCAGACTTGCACAGCCTTAAATAAGTTAATACATATCCTCCGTATTGTTTTGTAAGTGTAGATTAGAAGGTAAATGAGCTAAATTTTCTTGCTCTCTGCAATAGAGGATCTTTATGTGATACATACGAATTAATCCCTCCTTATGCATCAAAGAAAGGAGAACTTGCTACTTAATAAATATATCATAGATTATGGAGGTGAATATTTTGGACTATTACTATTTGTCAATTAAAATTATGCTATTATTTTTTGAAGGTTTTTCAGCAAGAAACCACTTAATTTAACTGTACTCATGTCTTAGCAGTAGTTGTTTATTGTGATCTGTAGAAGGAGGATTAGACCTTTTTTAATTATTTATAATAGTAATAATTGGAGTATGTATCATGAAGGAGCCTGTCGACCATGGAGAATTGTTCCCTTTGAGAAATTAATCGTTACTTTTAGCAGCTGATATTTACTTAAACTCCTTTGAAATGTCTGGCTATAGTCTGTTTTCTTTCTAAAATAAGCAAAAGCACTTGAGAGAAGAGCTCTCTTCAAGAATATCACAACTTCACTCGAGTTGAGAATGTGAAAGTCTCCTTGGGGTTGAAGCAAATAGAGGGAGTAGCTTTTGGCATCCTTCTGCTTTATGCAGTAATATGAAGACATGCTCTTTTTTTTTTTTCCTTTCCTTTTGCAGATTGCCTTTAATACCTGGTAATAGAACTTTTATTTTTCTAAGGATAAAAAAAAAAAAAATCTTAAAATCTAATTATCCTGAGGCAGATGGGAGGAATGAATGCTCTGAATAATGTTACTACTTCTATGAATAGTTTTCATTTGTGTAGACAATTCTGTTAATCTTGAACGGATTTCCTTTTAGGTATTCTTATGTCATGAAAAAAATATCCTACACTGGAAACCCTGTTTTCCAAATGATACTGATTAGTAGCAAGCTTTTCAGTCTTCTCACTGATTAAAAATCTGAACTGTTTTGGTTGGAATATAGTAGTTTCTGTTTGTAAGTAATTGCATTTCAAAATCAGTCATTTTCCCAATACTGTTCTTAGTAGAGGACAGTATTGGAGATGCCATGCTACACTGACTGTGGATTAAAGGTTGCTTTTTTTGGTAGATCTTATAACTTCTTTTTTTTAAATGCAATTGTTTTTGATTCCTAATCTATGAATTAGCTTGATTAAAGGAAAAGTAATGATTCAATAGAATTTCAGCAAGTATCAGATTTTATTAGAACTATATGTGTACTAAATTTATTTAATGAAGCATTTTATGAAGATTTGAATTTTTGAAGATATGAATTTTATATTAACATTTTACAAATGCTAAGCACATTAATGACAGTTTAAAAAGTAGTATCACACTGAAAACATTCAAATATCTATTAGATTAAAATGCTCATTTTGACCTTTTTAATTCAGGTATGCCTATGGCAGTCAAAACAGTGAATCATGTATGTCAGTTTTTGAGATATATAGATAAAATATCCAGATACTTTCTGGTTTATATACTTGTAGTCTTTTTTTTTTTTTTTTTACTGTAATAACGAACAGAGTGCAATTTTTTAGAAACACTAGATGTCCTCCCAAACCTATTTACAGTTGTTTTTACAGTATGGCACAGATATGCTAGAAATACAGTTATATCTATGAGGCATTTTCTGTGTTGGACTTGTGTGAAAGGTGTTTTTTTCAGTTATTCATGGATTGCAGTTGGTGTTTACATTCCACCTGCCATCGCTGTCATAGTTAATGTCACTGTCATGATTTAATGAGATGTATGTTACTGATCTCCTTTAGGTCTTTGAATATATCTTTGGGGAGATAGGTTTTCTTCCTTCATCTCTTTATGTAAGAAATTGGCTTTATAGGTTTTAGGTTGGATTTCTGTAATTCATATCCTGATTCTCACTTCTATGTTAATTCACTAGTTCCAGCTCTGTTTGACCTTCTCTTCTGGAAGCCTAGCTGGTTAAACAACTTAGCAACTGCATTTTAAAACATCCTTAATGAAGAAAATTTTACTTTGGAAGAAAAAGGGAAGAGGCAATAAAAATATGTATTGACTATGTATATGTGAATATAAATATGTAAATAATATAAATACACACATGCACACACACACACACATATATATATGAAGCCTTAATCTTTTTTAAGCTATCCTATTCCCAGTTAAGTTGCTGTGATTCCGAGGCTGGGAGAGATAGCCTACCTTATATTTTCTTTCCCAGTATGTTTGTGTACATTTACAATTTGTATTTAGTCCAAGTCAGAGCACCCAGTGTAAACCACAATCCATCTCCTACTCCCATTATTAAAACAGCCTAAATCAGTTCCTAATTTATATCCAGAACTTAACCAGCTGTGAAGTTAGTGTCAGCAAGCCCAGCAAGTCCTGCTGTGTTTTGAAACTGTTTTGAAGGTAAATGTTCTTAAATGAGCCAGTCAAAATTCTAGTCTTTAATTATTTTGTCAATAAAAATTATCTACAGGCAAATTTAAAAAAAAATAAATCATACCTGCTGCCAGAAGAATTTTCACTATTACCAGCATTTGACCTCTCCTTCACTACCAGCTGGCTGCTTAAGCAGTTAAGAAACCATAAATGCTTTGTAGATCTCTGCAGGAAACTGAAAAATAATATATATCTGTGTAATGCAAAGGACAGTGATGTATCGACTGCTAAAACTGACCAGCAATAATAACAATTTTTTAAAATTGCCAGAATAATGTCGTCTCTAAATGGGGGTCTCTGCCCCTCATTGCTAACTTGGATAAATCTTGTTGCCTGTCAACCTCATCTCTGGTAGCATTGCAGTCCCTCAGGCTTTGAACTCCAAGTTTGTTGCTACCTCTCTTGCAATGATGTGTTGCAGAAGGACTGTGCAGCAGAACACAGACAGCATTTATCACAGCACTCTCACTGCTCATGGCCACTCTGAGCCTTTGCTGGTTTGCTTCAAAGAGGCTGAACTCACAGTACCGTTTCAGCAAACATGATAGATTGGCATTTAGAGTCTAAGTTTAGCCCTTAGCTCTGACCCAAATCACTTAAAGTATAAATGTATGCGCTGTCTGAATCTTTTTTATCTGGGCAGCTGTTCATAACCCATTGAAATGATACCACCACTGCCTTCCTTACTTTTAAGATCTTCAAACTCTCCTTGACTTGAGGAAGGAAACAGAAAAATTGTAATTAGAGTCTTAATACGCCTCAGACACTAGTTTCCCCCATTACTTCCTGAAAGGATATAGATTTTCTTTCTTCTCTGTCAATTTTAATTTGTATCTTATTTTCTGCCTATAGTTGCAACTGGGCAGCCAAATGTGTATATATAAATATTTTAAAAAAAAATTAAAATCTATTCTCCACTCAAGCTCATCTTAAGTATACCTTTATTTTAGAAAGATCTTGCTTTACAGGATGATGTAAAAATGTTTTCAACTTTGGAAAGTAATTTGAGAATAATGAAAATGAGGTAAGGATTTATTTTTATACTAGCTAAATAACGTATTAATTGGTATGATAATCATATGGAATGATTTTCATTATTTTATAGTAAATAACACTACTTCCTTATTTAGAAGTAGATTAATAATACAAGGACTATATTAAAGCCTCTACAAGTTTTGTTTCTTAAGACTGAATTAAGATCTGTGTTTTTTGGGGGACAGGTGCAGTAGACTCAGGATCTTCTTCTTCCTCTTCGTCATCCAGCTTTGTGAATGGTGCTACCAGCAAAAATCTCCCAGCTGTCCAAACTGTTGCTCCAATGCCAGAGGATTCAGCTGAAAATATGAGGTACACAAGTTCTATCTTTTTATATTAATTATAACTTCTCCTCCAAAAGTAGTGTAAAAAGGAAAAAAAAAAAAGCTCACCTAATGTGCATTATTGTAGTTATTTACTTTGTATTATATGTAACATTTTGGTACTAAAAACATATATACTAAAATAACACTTTACTGAAAAGTCTGACTTGTTCAACTGAAGAGTTCAAACTATGAAGTGTTCAAACTATGCTAGACACTTAAACTTCATTAAAAGTCATTTTTCAGTTGACTAGCTTTTTACTTTGTACGGTGACGATAGTACGAATTGAAACTTGTGTACAATTTGGTAATGGAGCACTAGCAGTTGGAAAGAGAGACTCAACCTCTTCTGATCAAATGAAAGCCTTAGTTAAACTGCAGAGGACAAAACCAGACCTATATTTGTGCAGCTAACTAAATGGTGCACCGGATCTGAGTTGGCTTGGCAATAGACCCATGCCATGGGGTAGCTAATACTTACACTGACTGGCAGCCAGGAAAATACCTTCTGAAATTCCTACTAAATATCTGGCATAATAGGTTATTGTTGTGTTCAAGTATTCAGTTTTGCTGCAGCACACTCCAAAGACAAATTTTTGACCTTTTCAAGGGGCATGCATGTCTGCCCTATAAATCTGACACAGGATATACTAAGGAGTGGCCAAGTGTCCCTTAGTTGGCTGGCCACTGCAAGATGTGGTTTTTAGAATTCTGGAGTGAGTGGAGAGAGCAAGCTACCTGTTTATTAGCTGTTCAAGAGTTAACAAGCTTAGAAACTCATGAACAAGTCATTTCATTCCCTAATGAACTAGAAATGAAATAAACCTAAATCAAGGGTCCTATGTAACCCATAAAAAAAGTATCAGTGCTTCAGTGCTTTAATACACAGTGACAAAGAATGCCTTTTTTTCTTACTGGTCCTATCTGAAGGGTCAGGTGAGTGGTGCATGTGGAATCACAGCAATGGGTGCAGACACAGGTTTAAGGCAGAAGGACTGTTGGCTCCACTCCAAAAGAATGCAAATGTTCACGGAGAGAATGACCATTTGTATGATGTTATTTATTGCTTGACAGTTTTATGAGGCAAGTTAATAAAATTGTGGTGTAATTAAACCACTCCTTTTTGCTTCTTGTCTTCATATGCTAGGACAATGATTCACTGAGGGTGAAATCTTTTTTAAAATTCACATATGCATGTTAAAATGAATTGGTAAAATTAAATAGGTATGTTAAATTTCAATTGGATCATTACTTAGTTTCTTTTTCAGTTATTTTAAACAATGAAATGTTCTTGTTTTTTTGTGAGCATTTTTAAAGTTTTTGTCCTGGAATCAAAGGAGAACTTGAGTTACACAATCTGGAACTCAAATTCTGAGTTCTGAATTCAGAATTTGAACACAGAAATAGTTGTACCCTGAGTAGTAACTCAAATTAGTGACTGACATGTAAATAACCCCAAGGAATGTCTTTTGGGCTTATTTTCCTTTCCTTTGACCACTCCCCCAGCCCCACCCCCTCTGCCTAAGAAATAACCTTTATTTTGATAATATATATTATTTTGTAATGTCATATGAATTCATTGTACTTTAGCTTGTTTGTGGAGACAGAGAGCACAAAGTGAAAGCTAACTTATCTCAGCCTTCCCTTATAGCAACTGCATAGGAAAAGAGCTGATTATGTCTGTAGACTGAGCAGAGTACAGTGAGGAGGAGAATGATGGACTTTCAGACGCCTTGGTTTGGAGGTAGAGATTTGGCTTGGAATGAGGTTGGGAAGGTAGCATACTTGCGACTGGGACAGTTTATGCCCTCACCTCCCTTTGAGCTTCCTTGTGATCAATTCAAGCAGTAGGTTGTGAGAATTGTCCATAGGAGTCTTTTTGCTCACAGTTTTAAAGGTGTTTCTTTTAATCTGATGCTGCTACTGTGGTCTTTCAATATTTTCTGACACAGTTTATCATCTTTCTATGTATAAATTATATCATTTGTATATATAAATTTGTATATATAAATTATATATACTATATATACTATCTATATTATAATAGTGTATATAATATATATTATATATATTTATGTGTATCTTTTTTTCAGATGTGTGTTGCCTTTAATCTGCAAATCAAATAATCTTGAATTTGGAAGCTATTGAGAGTTTATTTGCCTTGAATGTCCAGAAATGGAGAGGGAAAACCAAAATATTATTTCTTTACAAAAACCCCTTAAAATGTCGTAGTTCATTCATGAAAAATAATTACATTAATCTCCATAGGGATTCCCTTATGGTTGCAGTATACTTTATAAAAATTAGAAATGGCTGTAGAATCAGCTGAGTCACACTCCTTTGTATGTGTGAGCACAGGAAAAGTAGTGGACGGGCCACCTGCTTCCCTGAAAATTTTTTTAGGATCTCTGTGTAAATTTATGTCTTCATTTTTGCTTATTCTTTTTGGAACTATAGGACCAGAACTCTGTTCAGTTTTCAACATGCATCAAGGAAAAGCATTTTTTTTTCTTCTTTCTCTGTTTAAATATCAATTTCTGTCCTTTGATATGCATTTTTAAAAGTACTAACCTTTGATCTCATTTTTTCACAGAATACTATTCCAAATTGACCATTAATGTGCCCATAGAAAACAAGATCCATTGGCTGCCCATTTGATAATAAGGTGTTTATTAATATCTCATCCAAGGTGTTGATTAATAGTATCCACACCTCCAATATTACTTGGTTCTTAAATGAAAATTGATATTAATTTAAAAACATTTGAATTTGAATTTTTTTCAACTTTGTCACTAGAGGCTTTACCACAGTTCAAATTCACTTCAAATAGTCTTTTAGAACAAAGGCTGGTGATATGAATCCATCCTTTAGCGTACTAGAAAATCAATATATGAATTTCAAACTGCAGCACACTGAAAGAAAATAAGCTACAGGAGTTCAGTAAAATAATTTTATGCTAATGAAGGAAAACTTCCAATGTGTTTATAATGTCAGCTTTCTTTTTAAATGTAGGGATCTTCACATGATCTGAATTAAAATGTCCATATTTATTAAGTGTTGATATATAGTAGGTAAAGTATAAAATTTAAATGTCAGTGATCATTCTCTTAGATTCTGTCAATAAATGTTACTTCTTCCTATAACTGCATTTTTAAATGCCAATATTTTGGTGCCATAATGCAAACACAATGAAAACCCAGCAATCTTAAAAAGAACAGCAAAAATTCTTAGTAGACTAGGATATGTATGTAATTTCATTTCCATTTTGAATAGTTTATTTCTTTAAGATAACGCCTTGGATTCTTAACCTTGGCACAAGAGTTCCAGAGGGCAAAAGTGTTACACCCTGTCAAGTTTAAAAGGGAAACAAGACCCTTAAACAGTACAACCCTTAGCACACTGATGTTCTCATACTATTGCTAGGTTTGTATTCCCAGACAAAGAAATGTTATTTCTGGTATTTAAGAAGCAAACGGAAGTCACAACACAAGGAGAAATTAAGGACCATACCATGCTTCAATCTCAGCAGGCAGACAGAGAATTATAAATGCAAAGGCAAAGCAATCATCTTCCCTCAAAGTTGAAGAAAAGTATATTGGTTCTCTCGATATCTGTGCTAGAATGCTTTCTCAGATGCTTCCTTGCAATACCAAATGTTGAACAAAAAAGCAAGTTGTTTGTGATTGTTTTGGGTGAATAAAAAAGCTCTCTTTTCAAGCTTTCAAATGTATATAAAATTATGAGATGTGGATAAGCTGAGATAGGTGAAATAGACTTATCTTGAATATCTGGCATTCTTCTTGTCATGTTTGAAAATGAGAGTAAAAATTGTACTTGTTCTGGAGTACTCTGCAAATGCTGTAGAATTTATGAGGCTGACACAATGCTGACATGGCATTTCCATTTACTTAAAGCCATTTAAAAACTGTAACGTTTAATCAAATTATGATCATCCTCTTTTCTAAAGAAGCTTACAGCAACTTCTAAAAACAGGTGTGATTTGACATAATTTTTTAACTTCTATTGTGAAGTGTTCTTCCAATCATGGTCTCTGTTTTTTCACAGTATCACTGCAAAGCTTGAAAGAGCCTTAGAAAAGGTGGCCCCTCTCCTGCGAGAAATTTTTGTTGATTTTGCCCCTTTCCTATCCCGAACATTGTTGGGCAGTCATGGACAAGAGCTATTGATTGAAGGTACTGTTTCTGTTATAAGATTTTATTATTTTAACTATTAGTCTTCTGATATGAACAACTTTTCACTAGACTTTGTGTAACTATTTTTGATAAATAATCAGCTGTTATTATGTTGTGATTTCACTTCCTTGCATTTCATTTCATTCAAAGAAATTAAAAGTGATAATTTTTGTACCCCTTTTTTCCTTGAGATTGCTCCTGTACCCTAGAATGCAAAAACCTCTCTATAGTTTGCCTTTCCCTCTTGAGAATAATTCAGTGCTTCAGCCTGAC
>JAWWLV010000001.1:49938890-49953952 GCA_035041135.1 Platyrinchus mystaceus
GACCTCATCACTCTCTACAACTACCTGAAAGGAGGTTGTAGCCAGGTGGGCGTTGGTCTCTTTTCCCAGGCAGCTATGAGTAAGACAAGAGCATGGTCTGAAGCTCTGCCAGGGGAAATTTAGGTTAGAGGTTAGGAAGAAATTCTTTACAGAGAGAGTGATCAGGCATTGGAATGGGCTGCCCAGGGAGCTGGTGGATTCTCCGTCCCTGGAGGTGTTTAAGAAGAGACTGGACATGGCACTTAGTGCCAACTGTGGTGATAGTGGAGCAAGGGTTGGACTTGATGATCTCAGAGGTCCTTTCCAACCCATCTGATTCTATGATTCTAAGGCATGAAATCCTCCAATGGATATGTTTTAAAATACTGCTGCTGATTGAAATCCTGCCCACACATGTTGTAATCCATTCATAAACAGGAAAAAAAGTTATTGAACTTCAAACTGCAATTTACAGGCATGTCAGAAATTTGTTGTAAGAAATTCTCTCTTTATGATTGGTATGATTAGATCATAATATCTTAATGAAAGGCTCCACAGTGTGCTCATGTTTCTGCACACACTTTGGGACTACTCATGGGTTTTACTAAAAATATCAATGAGTCAGACACACATGGAGACAGAAAACAACACTAGTTTTCCAGAAGTCTATATGGTAGGAACAAAGAAATGCTGAAGTGTTAAGTGGATATTCAGATCTGCCTATTTATCTACACATGCTGCAGCACAGTCAACGTTCAAAGCTTTGCAACTTCCACAGTTTTTCAGAGTATGCTGCAAGACAGATGCCAATTCAGAGGAGAACTGAAGAGCAGGTGCCAAAAAGAAGTCTCTATTATTTATCCACATTGAAATCTTCAAACTATAATGACCACAACATCAGTTACAGAAGATTTTTCTTTCACGTAGTATTCCTTTATGACAACTTTAAAGGGATATCATTACAAACACCAGAAAGAGGATACACATACATTCTATTTTGAAGATTTAACTCCTGATTTACTAAAGTTCTTGTGTGAAGTATGTTCTGAACAGATGTTTAACGTGGCAGGAAACATTATAGCTCAGAGATCCAGATAGCAACTAAGAAATGCATAGCATCTGGCACCTTTTTGAAAGTAAACCTGCCAATAATTAATTACACATATGAGCCACTCTATCCCTGTCTAATGAGTTAGACACTTACTAAGATGTATTAGTCTGTGGAACAGAGGTTAACTGTTCATGCCCTCTCCTCTGTCTTTGACTTGTGTGGTCCCAGTGTAACTTGAGAGTAGAAATTGTTGGTACTCGAATTATATGTTGTTGATTATATTATCATTATTGCATTGATTAATAATCAAGATATCTTTACAAGCCAAAACTTAAGGTGTTCCCATTAGACAGAAATTGGTGGTGTTCTTTTGCATTGCCAATGAAGAAAAATAGTTACTAAAAATGTGAGACTAATTGGAAAGTTTAGTTAAGAGAGTGCATCTGTAAAAAAATAAAAATAATAATAAATAAATGCCCTTAAGAAAGCAAAAACTGTTAACAGTGTAAAGTAGGTTTGCTGTAAACAAGCTCTGAAAGTCATCCTTGAAAATACAGAATCCACTAGATGTTTGAAGTTACTATATAACCACTGAAAGTGCTACTATAGAAATTTTATTATTAGAAACCAATGAGTACCAATTACTGTTCTTTTAAAGCACAGAAGAAAATACAAAAATACTGGAGCCTTTAAAGAACAAGAAAAGGAGTTAGTTGTGATCCTTGTGTTCCACATACATTCAGCAGTATTAACCACTTTCTCACAAGTTTGTTTTTCAAACTAGTAGCTTGTATTCCAGTTTCAAGCCATAAGGCCTGGAAAACACTGGTCTTTTTGCCTTATAACTCTAGAAGAATACCCTCCCTGATGTCTTCATAGTCCATCTTTGTTGTAATACCATCCAGGTCAGATGTCCTTCTGTCTTTCTTCTTCTTTTAACTTTCAGCTTTACTGGAAAGTAATTTTCTTTTTTTTAGTAAGTTTTCCTACCACAACAATAAAAAAGGTGGCAAGAGACCTATTTTATTTCTAGGAAATATTTTTTTTAAAGATTCTGCAGAAAGTTATTAACATGTACAGGCATTACTGTAACACAACCTGTAGGTGGACTCATCATATCAGGTATACAGCAGTGCTGTATGGTAACACTGGATTAAGTTGTAAATTTTTTTTTTTTTTGAGAACAGCCACCTTTTCCCCCCTTATTACTCTCTCCTCCACTGTCCAGGTCCAAAGAAAAACGAGGTGGTATGCCAAAAAGGTATTCAGTATCTACAGGATGTTCATGCTGTGACTGAAGCTCCCCACAGGCAGAGGTTCTCTGGTTCTTATTCCACTTAATTCATCATTCAGAACTCAGCAGGGGACTCTGCCTGATTTTGGACTTGAAACAGTTACGCTGGTATTTGCCCCACCCCTTGTCCTCTAAAGGCTTAAAAGTGGAATCAATCTACTTTATTATACCAGCAATATTTTCCATAGAACTACCTAACTGTGATAATCTATAGGGTGCAAATGACATCTCTGTATCAGGTTTTGCCCTGAAAGATGTATTTCTCATGAATAGTCTAATGATCTTTCTCCATGCAGCCTGAGCTCTATATACAGGTTCTTTACAAAATTCATCTCCTTAGGGCTGGTCACACTTTTTCCTTCTGTATTCCTTAACTCTGTGTCTACATATCACCTGTTCTTATGACGTAGAATGAAACATTTTAATTAGTGACCAAATTTACCAAACTCCCTTACTCATCCTGAAGATTTAAAAGCACTTCTACAGTTCATGCCTTTGGATATGGATGTGCTTGTTTCCGTGCCTTCAAGGCTTAGGAAAGGAATGTTGCACAAAAACGCTATAGACTTAATTTGAGGAACTACACTTGAATATTAAAAATATACTTGTTTGTAGAGCCTTTTTTGATAGAAAAATATGTTAATTATAGCATAAACATTAATGAACTATCAAGTTTGATTTATCTATGTATTAACAGACTCCCTTCAGACTGGGATTATTTTTGCAAGAACTAAGATACTATATCTTTACTGTGTTCAGTGTGGCTTTATGTTAAATTTTATGTCCCTCAAAAAAAATCCTCCAACCTACTAAACATCTATTCCCTTATATCTTATTTTTGTTTGATGGTGTATGGAATTTTATGATTTGGCCTCTTTATACTTGTTGTCTGAAGATTTTATTACAATGAGAAACTCTCATGCTGAAAGAACTTGTCAGACAATAGAGACAGTTGTGATATGTCAAATTAAGATGGCAAAGTGATGTCAAAGCAGGTCTAGGGAGAGTCCATAACAATGTTACTGTCAAGTAAATAAAGAAAACTGAAACATGAGAAATAGAAGTTATTTCAAGAGATCTATGACTGTGGTATGTTTCTTTGTTTTGAGAGACACTGTTTCAGAATGATTACCATTTGTCAGTAGGGCTTCAGGTTAGGAGCAAGATCTGATGGCTGCCAAATAAGGTCAGCAAAGTTCAGCTTGGAAAGGGAGATATTTTTTTCTTTGTTATCAAATTCTCAGAAAACATTTATCATATAAAAAAATATTAGTTTACCAACAGTTTGCTCCACTAGATCAAAAATTAGTTTTGCTACTCAGGAGATCACACCTAGTTAAAATACTGGTCATCTTGACCTCAGAAATTTAGGAACTTGCATGAGCTCTGGGAAATTTTGTTATACTTTCTAGTTGTGGCTGCACTGGTTCACTCAGTGTGGCCCCAAGGTTGCCAAAGAGAAGAAATATAAGGAAGTAAGGAGGACCAGTAAAGAGTAAGTGGGTTTATTGCTGTGCAGCTTAACGTTTACTCACCATCCTTTTTTATCATTCACCACACAAGTTTCAGTTGTGTCATGCCATGATGATAGTATCTCCCCTAATAATAGGAAAGAATGTAACAAAGAACTAGAAGGAAATAGTAGAAAGAAGAAAACAAAAGGCAATTCCTATGTTTACAAAAAGAGGAGAGGAACAAAAAAAAGAATAAATAAGCACAGAAAACAGGGCATCAAATAGGAATAAGTTATAGACTGAAGCTAAAAAAAGTTGACAAACTTCAGGAGTAAAAATAAGAATTCGTACCTAAGGAAAATATAACATGGAGTAAGGCCTTTTGAGGGAAATCATGATATTCTAGAGGTCATACCTATGATCAGTCTTGCCCAGGATATCACTTTTGACAGCTTTAGAAATAATTGGAAAATGTTCTTGAGGTGAGGAGAAAGCACCATAGGTGTAGTGAAGGTATAAAGCATAAATATTTGCTTGTGTCAGTGAGTGAAATTAGTGTTCTTATTGCTGCTTGTATAATTCTTTGAAAATAACTTGCTATTGAGGTAATACTCTCAAAATGTATTTCCTGTAACACAGATTTGAAAGGAGGTGAAGGACAGATGAAAAACTAAAAAGGAAGGGTAGATGTTTCTTCATTTAAATGTGAAAATTTTGAAGGATCAGAAGAATATAAAAACTCAGAACAGCTGCGTTTTTCCAGATGTATGGAATATATGGCAACTTCTCTGGTATCACTTGTTTCTGTATAGTAATTTTTTTACAAATTTAATCATAAATTTAGCAATTTGACCAGGAAAGAAATGAAATCTTGGGAAAATAGCACATGACAAAATTTGAAAAATCTTTTAAATTTTCACATTTTAAATTAACTTTTGAATGTCTTTATCCATTACCTTTTTCTTATTTCTTCAATTGAAATAAAATATCCTGGGCAGCAGCTGTGGCAGAAATTTATTAAAAATTTTAAGCCACATTTTTGAATAATATCTTAGTATAAAGAGGGAAATCAGAAGACTTTCCAGATCATCTTTTAATTTTCACAATGTACTATTGGGTTTGGGGGGAAAAATGTAATGCTTTTTATTGAGATTCTTTCTAGATAAAGTAGAGGTTTGGATTTTCTAGCACCAGTAATTGTAGAGTTTGCTTTTTTTTTTTTAGTTCTTCCAGGCCTCTGCTGAAATAAAATGTTTATAAGTTACTCAAGTCTGGCAGAGACTGAAGTACACTTCAGCAGAAAAGCAGTGGTTCAATTTTATTTTCAAGATTAGAGATATTTTAATTTGATCAGCTGTAGTGGAATGTGATCTCTGGTTTGGATGTTTTCATGCACACTCTAGAAGAGGATTTTAGAAGAGAAGGAAATATATTTCATTTACAAATTAAATTTAGCAAATAATAAGTATCATAGCATTAAAAAAATGATTCGCCTAAATTTAACAGGGAATTGTTTTGCTATGACTGACATTTGTGTTATGAAAATAATATTTTTGTGTTATTAATGCTGATTAGAACAATTTCTCAATTGATGCATGATAGATTGATGTAAATTTTAGGTTTTCTTCTAGTATAGCAATTGGATAAGCAAATTATTTCACTATGTCAAAGCAGATATTTGGATAGAGATCTGACCAAAGAAATACTGTTTTAAGAGAGTGACAGGGAAACGCAAATGCATATATTGAGTAAATTCCAGTGGACAACTGGCCAAATAAAAAATTACCACAGGCATTAAATGAAAAACTGGATCAGTTCTGAAAATATTAAACTGTATTAAACTGAAGAGTGCAAGTGGCTTTTATTTTATAGATGAAGTGATCTCCTTCTCGTTTGATGAATGAGAATTCCTGCATCCCATTACACTAATGGAAAATTGTCAAAAAATCCACAGGTTTGCTTAGGGCTGGACTCTTCAGAGTACTGTGGCACCAGCATCAGTTTTGTCAATATCATTACAGCTCATGGGATTACAGTATGAAAGTCAGTAATTTTAAAAACTAAATCATGTATACATTGTAATAAATCCTCTCTCTGTGGGTATACTCTCAAGGGTTTTTGCCATTCTGTGATTCCATCTGGATGTTTTATAGTCTGCATTTAGATTTCTTTTTAGTAACTGCAGTGGTGAAGTAGTATAGGTTTTCTCACTTTAATAAAATAATTCAAGAAATTGTTACATAACATTCTTATTCTTTTAAATATTATTCTAATATTAAGATCTGTTTTATTTTACAAATTAGACTGAAAGGGCTGAGCCATTTGAGTTGGGTTTGCTCAGATTAAAATTGGGGGGGGGGAGTTCCTGATCTGTCAGTGTTTATTTGAGATGTTTATTTTAAGATGGGAGTTCTAAAGGTTTCTGATAATATTTTAAACATGTTTCATTTGATATCTTGGATGGTACCTTTCCTAGATTTCCAGATACCAGATACAAAGAATATCACTTGTGTTGTGCAGTGTCTTCCACCATAAAAAAAAAATCATTTAAGAATTATAACTGTCTTGATGAACTAAAAAACACTGAGTCAAATTCACATTCACTGTGTTTTTCTGTGTCACTCTTTTGTTCTGTAAAGGAGATCTACACATAAAAAGAACGGTTTGGAGTACTAATACAGCCATCCTTCATGGTCCCTAGAGTTGGTGGTAATGTCAGTCAAGGCTGCTGAAGGGATTGTTAAATCCATAACCATGACTTTGTTATTTTAGTGAGTTATGTTCTTTGAAAAAGTGTTTTCTTTCATCTAGTAAAAGTGATGTTGTAATTATTTTGCAACCTGGCTGTGATTTCCATCTGCAGACTTTCTTCATCCTAATTATGCTTTTCATAAAATAAGACCATTAGTGTAATTTAAATGTCTACAAAATAGGTGACATATGTATGGTTCTAAAACCAATTTTGAGTGTAATCTTACAAAAACTTTACATTCTGTTAATACACATATTTTTTTTTTCTTTTTTTTTTCTTTTTTTTTTCCCTAATAATAGCTTTGCTTGGAATAAGAACATCTGTTGTTTCAGAATAAGTTCTACATACTTGGCATTTACTTTCAAATTTTTCACCTATCTTTATATTTTCTCTCCATACTATCTCTTTTCAGATCTGTAGGGAATCAATAGCAATTTGATAATTGATTAAAAATATTAAGTTGAATCTAGTTTTCTCTGAGTGACAGCCTCTGGAAGAGAGGGAATAATGTGGATTTAAATTATCCCAATAATTTTAATGGTCAAAAAAGAAATCCAAAGTTATTTCTTTGATACTAAGTTGGATTTAGAAAGATATTTCAAGATGTCATTTAGCAGATTTTGCTGGCAGAAGAAAGATGGTTAGAAAGAACAAATAAATATTAAGGAAAACTCACATATCCAACCAAAATGTCACCATCCCTTTTTCCCTAGTACTTTCACAGCCAAAACGTGCTTTAATTTCTGTTGTCAGCGTGAAATGTCCTTGAAACTTTGTTGTGCCATTTGTAACAAATGCCAAACAAAGTATAAGAAAATAGTCTATCAAAAATGAAAACAATTTGTGAATGGTAATTACTGGTAGTAAATACTTATTCTGTCTCATGGCACAGAAGTCACTGAGTATTATGGGAAGAAATACCACAGTATGAGTTACCCGTAATTATAGTGAACAATTTGAAACAATACAGTTTTCTTTAAAGTAGATGAGGACTATATCACTAGGAAATAAAAAAAAGCTTGCCTTACAAAAATAGAAGTTACAAAGGAGACTTTTAGTGTTTTTTGATTTTCTTTTTTTTCTTTTTTTTTTTTTTAATTTTAGGTCCTTTTGCTCATTTCTAGGTATCTTTTACACACTTTCATGTTAATAAAATAATGGATATAACAGCATGTGTTTATTTTTTCATAAGCTTTTTATTTCTATACAAAACTTCTGTAGTTTTGATGACAGGCTATACAGGAATAATAAAGACTAAGTTTTCTCTGTGAACTGGGTTAAATGGATTAAACTTTCTAATGCTTTTTATTTAGCTGTACCTGAGATTTTTCAGATAAGAAGAGGTTATAATTGAGTAAAAGATTTCTGCAGGCTCTAAATTTTTGTTAATTGCATCTTTTTTTTCTTAGTTGAACATGAGCTGTAAAAACATTTAACTTTTGCTTTTGCTAATATTACAATTGATTCCAGTTCCAATAAGGGTTTAAGTTGACACAGAGTAAAACCATTGAAAGAAAATGCAGGCAAACCTTGATAAATACCAGATGAAATTGTGGTGGTATTAAGTTAGACTCATACACACATTGTATTAATAATAATAAAAAGAAGTTCAAACCCATGATCTTATTTCATAAGGTTTTTTTTTAAAATTGATTTTATCAGCCTACATTATATTTCTTCAAAATGGAAATTCATGCTGACTAGTTCAGCATGGTGACTTGGAGGTTTTGAACCCATGACTTCATTAATGCCACAGTCATGACTAAAACAGTATAGCTGAAATTAATCTTTTTTTAGACATTAATAAGTCATAGTGAAAAGAAATAATTATCGTGTCTTTGGGCCAACAGAAGAACACTGAAAAAGAAGTCAAGTAAACCAGAGCATTTCAAGATAATTGCCAGGCATACATCATTTATTCCAGATTAGCCAAGGTCATGCACTTGATGCTCCCAGTTTTTGCATCCATATATGTGGTCATTGTTGCCATCAAATTCCTGAATTTTGATGGCTGTATTTAATGGACTGAGAATAGACCATGAAGAAAAGTACTGAGAACAGTCAATGTAAAAAGCACGTACTCCATTCAGTTAAACAGTGACCTTTTTAACCTCGCTGTATGCAGGAAATATCCACTTGTATTTTAGTAATTACATTAGCTTCCTTAATGGCATTTGATACAGATGGTATAGGAAGAACTTATCTGCAGCTGAAGAATGCAGGCAACAGTTTTAGTTTGAGTTGTGAATACTTTTTCTCATTAGAGTTAAGGAGGGGGAAGAGAACTGAAAATTTGTGTGCTCTCTTCAATCAGAGAAACCATTATTTTTCAAAGGTTTTTATCTTTTATTGTCTTATTATGTTAAAACTAATAAAATTTTGCACATGCTAAAAATCTCTGTTGAATCCTGTAAAATAGCAGAGAGGAGGAATAAATGCAGTTGTTAATGCATTTGGGACTTAGAAAATTAATTAGAAAATTGATATTTATTCTGATTTATACTACAAATTTAGTTTGATTTTATGAAGATATCTCAACCAGTTTGTGTCTTCTCTTTTGTCTGTAAAATGGGAACAGAACTTCTTCTATCCCTTTTTTTTTAATTTTTGCCTGTTAGAATATGGACTGTCTACTGAAGGAAATTATTTAAGTTCCTCTACCATGCCAAAAGCAGTGAGGCAATTCCCACAAGTTGGACTCCTAGAAGAGAGGATGGCACAAATGTAAAACCCAAAAGAGTATTAAAACTATCTTTTTTTCCCCTGGTCTATGAAGGAAAAGTTAAACAGGACAGGGATTGTGATTCTTCCTTAACTGACTCCTACAGCTTTTGATGATGTGGGATCTTCATAAACCAGAGATTGCATTTTGGCAGTTTTTCCTAGTAGGCAGAAATGGATCGTTCCTCCCTTATGTCTGATCTATTTCTATCATTCTCTGCTATTGACTGGACGACAGCTCTGACAGTAGACTTTGAAGATTAATTATGTTTTACGTAACAGTAAAAAAAATCATTATTTATTTCAAATATTAACTGCTCAGTCAGGAACAAGCAAAAATAGGGAGAAGCACAATAGAGCAGCTAGGGGGGAGGAAATGGAGCATATAATGGAGGGCACACACTTTCCCTTGTGGTTTGACTGGAAGGAGTCTCTGAAGTGGGCTTTGGGGGCGGTTAAGTAAAAAGCTTATAACTTGAAATGGTGGCCCTGCTATGAATGCTTCACATTTCTGTATTCTGTTTTACTCTAAGGAATTTATGGTATGAGTATTAAAAGATGAATAGAAAGTATTTCTGTTTCTGTTTCCTTTTTCATACACATCCAGATGAGATTCCCCATTTTCTGTCTGGGCTACTCCCAGTTTTGCTTATTTATAGCTAGAGTGCTGCACACTTAATTTATGCTGTAGACTGAGACAAATATCTTTGACATCATGAACTTCTTTTATGAGGCTTTGCTATCTCACTCTGCATTTTCACATGTGAAAAGTCCTACAGTCCCTAAGATAGTTATTTGTTTCTTTTGGACATGAAAAACAGCCTCGTAGAATGTCATTTTTAGTACTACTGGTTATGAAAGGTATTAATGGCTGTTATCAGTGGGTTGTTTCATCAGGCAATTACAGAGATGGTTACAACTAATGGCCCTGCTGACGTGCTAACTAGATGTCAGTTCTGTATCCTTCTATTTCTTTTCACAAAATTCACCAAAATCAGTATAATTCTCTTTTCCAATGCTGGAATGCAACATCTAAGCTTGCAGTTGATTAGATGTGATATACAAAAATTATCAAGTAACGTCCAGAGAAATAGTGATAAGACATCAATTTTAGGTCAGATGACCAGTTTACTTAAACCCATAGAATCATTAAGCTATTAAAAGTTAGAGAGATTATATAAAAATTCTTATTATTGTAAATATATAATTTTGCACTAAGTTAATTTTTACTTCCTTCAAACAGAGTTCTGTTTTTACATGTCTACAGCTTTGTGTTATGAGGACTGGATTATCATTGTTATCTGGACGATAATCATGAGTATTTATTCTAGGTTTGTACCATTTTAGGAATGTTTGTTTTGGTCCACACTCCAAACTTTTTTATATTCTTTGAGGCTACACAGGTAGCATAAGAACCCCAGCTGTCTTTGAAAGTTAAGAACCTCTAATTAAATTAATTAAGGCATAAAATACTCATTTTCTCTATAAAGGATATGTTTGCATCAAGTCTTCTTTTTGAAAACCTGGTGAAGATACAAAGAAATTACTGTTGGTGCATAATCATTTTTATGTAATTTAGTTGGTTTATTTTTCATAACTGTGTATGGTGTTTATTCTGGATACATTTATTCTTTCGATGTAAAATCAGAAGTAAAAGCATGTACAAATGTAGAAGATTAAAGCATGGGGGGATATGTTTCCAAGAGCATTATTTTACCTTAGTCATGCTTTAGTACACCTGAAGTTTGGTTTTGACAGATGATGAGTGTGTGACAGAAAAGTAATTTTTTTTTCTTTAGTTTCACAGAATATGAGGTGAATTCATAATAAACAAGACAACATTCTATGATGAAATATTTGATGTGTCTGTGCTACCTGCATTGGTTTAACTGTAGAGTTCAATCTTCTTTTTGGATTTTCTTTGTCAGCTTTCAAACAGTGGAGGTAGCCTGCAGGTGATGAGTATCTCATTAATCTTTCTGATCTTCTAGCACTTGAGCATAAGAATAGCTGATCAATTACAGCAATTGTCTCCCTAAATGAGCTTTGCACATCTGCCTCTTATTTCATTAACTGTCTGCACATATATCTGATAGAATGGAATCCTAGTGGCTTCTTACAGCTTGTTCTGTGTTACTATACAATAAGGATGGGGTTGTTAGCAAAATGGGCACAAAAGCGTATTTATCCAGTACCCAAAATAAATATACATGCCATTGTGTAGGAGTGCTTTTGTCTCTAATCCGTGTTGGTAGAAACCTATTTAAAGCACATCAGTTTGCTTTTCAGCCTCCTATTTAGTCCTTATTTGAATTTTATGTTTTTGAATTTACCATTTTCATAACACAAACAAAGTGTTTTCATGATCTAAAGGATGATATCATTGTCTATATGATTTTAGATAACAGAGCCTACCATATATAAAACTAACAGTAGAAGTGAAATTTCATCCTAGTCTCCTTAAAGTGCATCTTTTAAGTAATTAGATATGACATTCTTCTCTCAGAAAGTAAATTTACATTTCCAAAGCTGCAAACAAGTGACATAGTGACAATCTTATTAGGTATTTATTATTTAAATTAATTAGAAAACTATGTGTAACAGTTAGACTCCATAATTCAAGGTTTGTTTTAAGAAACATGCCCTACAAATTATGGGTTATGAATTTAATAAAAATAATATTTCAAATGAAGGCCTTATGCATTAATAATCAAGCTTTCAGTTACAGGATAATCAATTACCAGCTGAAAATTAAAATAATTTCTAAGCAGAGGCTTTTTTTCTCTATCTGTTAATAAGTGATCAGTTTATTCATAAGAATTTACATTATTTAATATTCAAAGATTGTTTACTTATGTTTGTCATATAGTAAATTAGTTTGGATTATAACAATATTTATTTATTTATTTATTTATTTAAATAGTGAACTAAGCTAAAGGCCAAAAATACTTCATTAACAAACATTGTGTCCTGAACTGGTATAGATTATTACAGATGATTCTTTGATGCTTTCTGAACATTTGAGTATTCTTGAATCTGAAATTCTCAGTTGACTGTACTTGAAACTTGTTTCAATATGTTTGTTAAAAAATATACATTATAGAAATTTTATGGATTTCAGAAACCACGGAGCTATAATAGCAAAATATCACTGATCTTTTAAATTCACTTTTGACTGTTTATTGCAGGTCTTGTTTGTATGAAGTCAAGTACTTCAGTGGTTGAACTGGTTATGCTGCTTTGTTCACAGGTAAGACATTCTCTGGTTTTGATTGTATTAGTTTCTTTGCCTAATGCTAGATTACTGCCAGCCTAATAATTGCATCTTGCAATTTGCTTTACTCTTCCATTTCAGTATAAAAAAAGGCAATTTCTCTCTTCGAGTAACATATAAATTGTAGATTTTTTAAAATATACATTTCATAGTTTTTCTGTATTCACAGGGTATACAAAGCATATTTGCATTCGTTTTCTAAAAGTGTATGGGTGTACATGATGCATTTTTCCTGTGTATGAACTCTTTCAAGCCTGTTCTTTTTTAGAATATGTGAATAGGATACTGTTGTCATAATTTTATGTCAAAATCTGTCTTTTAATCAGTAATTTTTTAAAATTTTACTTTGTGCTGACTTTATTACTTTTGATATACATGACAGCTGATTGGATATTTTATGTAGTTGTCAGTATATAAAAAGGAGAGCAACATGTAGGTGTTCCTCAAGAACTGACAGAAGCAGAATATTTCTATTAAAAAAATTCTGAGTTTAATTATTGGGGATTTAGCATAGCAGTTATAGGTTTCTCAGAAATCTAAATCAATTAATGCTTTGAATTCTTTCACAAATAAAATATTCAAAGCTAAAATAATTCCTCACACTGTGGATTATTTATATCTCAATCTTAATAATTTTTGTTTTAACAGAAATGTTTTTGGCTACTTTTGTATATATACCCTTTTACTTTTAACTACCAGTTATCAGCAAACATTTTAGAACTTCGTTAATTTTGTAAAAATAACAAAAATACAATGGCCTAATGGATCCAAATAACTTCACAAGTTTTTATACTCCTCTAAAATCTCATAACAATGTTTCATTTACATTACACAGAATTATAATACCAGTTCAGCTCAAACCAAGTTAGTATATAAAATGCTCAGGTTAACTTACTATATTATTATTGAAGAAAATTACTTGTTTATATCTTTACTTGAGCATTCACTGCTGCACATTGAGAACATCCACCAAAAATGTACTGAAAGCAAATGAGTTTCTAGGGGCAATTGAAATTAAGATGTACTTTTGAGGAATCTGTCTGAAAATAATAAATATTTACAACTGATATTGGGGAAGGGTGTTCCAACTTACCTGTGTCTTGCCAGTCTGTAGGTTGCATTTCTTCAAGCTTGTGACATAAGGAAATCATTAGATCTTCTTTTCCTTTTTTTTTTTTTTCTTCCCTTTTTTTCCTTCCTCTTTTAGAGGGATATCAGTTAAGGAAAAGTAAAAGAAAAATACATCCCTGGCAGAAATCCTCAGTGGGATTTGAACTTCAAACCTCCTCTAGCAGGGCACTTGAAAAATTTGTTACCTAATGGTGAAGTCCTGGGCTCCAGGAAAATTCCAAAAGATCCATTAAGGCTTTTGAGCTCTATGTTCATGTCATGCAATTGTTTGTTTTTTTTTTTAGCAGCTCTTGAAACATTTGTTTTGAGGGAAGAAATAACTTGCAGTCCTTTCTTCCATAGCCTTTGGTTTTACTGCAATTCTCAGGAATAAACTGGAATGTAGCATTAGAGTCTAGTGTCTTTGATGGCCTCATCATCTAATCATAGGTTTAACATTACTCATTTGCTGGCTCCAGGAATTCCTGCCATTAAGGGCCCTAGAGATGAAACTTTGCCTCAAATATTGATTGAAAGGAAGAGAGAGAAATTTAAGCTCTTTCTGCAATGCTTTTTCTTTAGACATCTCAGTAAAGCTATGTAACAAATGCAGCTAAAATCAATTCGATATTTTTATGACTATTATACATGTTGGATTTTATTTCAAAGTGTTTGATTGTTTTAAAAATAAGATTCATTTTATACCTGTAATAATTTGAAGAGCCTAATAATTTTGAAGTTTCAAACATTTATTCATTTTCTTCAGTGTTTGCTTGGAAGAACTATTTTCCATCTGCTTAATTACTTGGGGAAATTGCAAGCTTTTAGTTTTTTATACCGCATCTGATACTTCAGGGTTGTTTTCTTGTCTTCTAAATAAGGAAGATTGTGTCTTCTCATGTCCATTTCTTACTTCAGGAGCTAATGCTGTGGTGTTTGTTGGTGGAGTGATGTTAATTGTTTCTACAGGAGTTGGTCAACAGGGGGCTGCAATGGTGCAAATTGCAGTTTCCTCCCTTCACTTTCCTAACTCTTGGAGTATTGCTTCTGGACAATTGCATCTCCACAGAATATTGTCTTTTATGCTATAGGTGTAAACAAGCCAGTCTCTAGTTCTGTTCATCTGCAGTGAAAATGCTGGGGGGTTTTTCTATTTACATTTTTAAACTATCTGTCAAATGAAAACATGAGGTAGATGCTACAAAAATACTGATACATAAGATGGCTAGAAGAAGAGAATGGCAGATAGATAAATATCATAATCCAGCCTAATGCTAACAGAACTTGTAATTAGGATCTTAGGAGCTGTTTTCTGCAACAAATGAGGATAACTCATCTCTGTAAAAAGAAAAGAGGAAGAGAAGAGAAGAGAAGAGAAGAGAAGAGAAGAGAAGAGAAGAGAAGAGAAGAGAAGAGAAGAGAAGAGA
>JAWWLV010000001.1:49954052-49967652 GCA_035041135.1 Platyrinchus mystaceus
GAAGAGAAGAGAAGAGAAGAGAAGAGAAGAGAAGAGAAGAGAAGAGAAGAGAAGAGAAGAGAAGAGAAGAAGAGAAGAGATAGTGCTACCTGAGCTTTTTCATATGAAAAAGCTGGAAAGACTATATAAAGTACTGTGGTTTTTTAGTTTTCCCTATGTAACTAGGGTTTTTTTTCCTAATATGGGTAAATCCTTCATATTCAAATTGAATGACATTTTACAGATTATGTGGGGAAGTTTGAAATGTGTCACTCAAAAGATAGATGACGATAATGAAAACCTTTGAAAAGTACAATTTTGTTTGCACAGGACAAAGTAACTTTAGACATTGAAAAGGAAAGGGAAATGCAAAGTTTGTTTTCCTTTCATTTGCTACAGCAAATTAGATGCTTTTATGCTTTTTATGTTGGAAATTCCATGTTAACGACTACAGATTAGCAAGGATGTCAGAATTTTTTTTCTTATCTGAGCTCCTGAATAAAATCAACATTGCCAGCGGCTCACATCCAAGGTATGGTCTAAATTTACATGAAATATCACATTACAAATGTCTGAAGGTACATGTCATGGATAATTCAGTTCATATGGGCAGCCTCTTAGACTCTGAAGGATATGCAATCAAGCCTTTTCCCCAGAGGAATTTGGAGTTTCTGTGAAAAAATACATTTTAAGTTATGAAGGAACTCCTGTAGTGATGGTGCATCATTTGTGGGTTTGGAGAGGAACAAAAAGCACTATTATGTATTTTCAAAATCTCTCTTGTACTGTAACTTGCAGTTGCCCACATCCATTGTATTTTTTCCTAGTATTACCTACTTCACTAGATTAGCACTGAGGTTAATTTGAAGGCTTTATTTTCTTTATTTCTTATATAAGCTATAATCATATATCCAAGTACTTGAAATCAAGTTTTTTCTAGATAATTGATAATAAATATATAATGATCCTTACTTTTCCTAAAATAGGCATTTTTGTTTGGATTTAGTCTATTTTAACATAAAATGGATGAAGATGTGTTATGTTTGACAAGATCTGTGCTTGATTAGCTGGTCTTTGTTCCCTCAGCCTAGTTGAGCATGTCACAACTGTGTTGCTGTTGAGTGGCAGATTTCTTCAATAAACCATACAGTTTAAAGAAAAATACATTAATTTCTGCAGTGTAGTTCCCTCTTACATCAGATTTAGATTTTGATTACTTTTTTCTTTTTCTTTTTTTTTTTTTTTTCCCCTACCCAAAACACTACAATAGTTTCTAATTACTTCCAGATCTTTTACAGATTCTTCTCTTTGGGGATATAGCTTCTGCAGAAACTGAGTAGTTGTATCCCAAAGGAGTTTTATCTCATGCCACTTGTATTTTTCTGTATCTTATCTATTAACAAAGGAAATTTATTTTCTTAAACACAAAATAGTGTCCTATTATTTAAGACATCTTGCTACTTGATCTGTTTAAAAGTATAATTATTATAAGGATAAATTGTTACTTTCAAAAAACTTCTATGTCATTTGTGATTGTATATACATGTAGAATATCTGATAAATTTCTGGATTTTGTAGTTTTTCAATACATCATTCATTCTCTATTTCCCCTCCCTCTACACTGGAAGTTCAATCAAGATTGTCATTAAGGAGCCTCCAAAGGAAATATCAAAACTAGAAAGCAAATTATCTGCTTCTGAATCATTATGTTGAGGAAAAACATTTCTTCTAGATGCTATTCCTTGTAAACAGGCTTTTATTAGAAAAAGAAACCCCAAAACTGTATGAGGAAAATAATATCCATAACAAAAAACCACTTTACTTAAAAAGTGGCAATGAAACCTATTAGGAGATTCTCAAAGAATAAGGTAGCATGTAAGTCCCTCTAATAAGTAAACTGTAAGTAGATTCATAAAATCGTTTACTTCTGTGAAAAATTGTAGAATGTAAAATGCCTTAAATAAAGAAAACTATGCCTGGAGTATATCCATAACTTGAAAAACTCCAGTATGTAATTAATTAAATTGAGCTTCAGCTAAGCTTCAAATGTTGGTTTAACAGTGTGAGCTTCATAAATGAGTTGTGGATGTCTATGCTTTCTTATATATTAACTTGGAAACTGCTTGGACTGAATGCAAGTGTTGTCTCTCTGTATCACAGGCAGTCATTCTTAGTCAAAAAAGACCTCTGAAGGATCTGCTTCTCATGCAGCAGAGTCCATAAATCACTTTCCAGGATTTTGATAAATGTTAACCAGTAGCTGTATACTACTATATACTACCCCTATAGCAGTTAAAACTATAAAGTAGCAAAATGGGGCAGAAGACGGCAGAGGTAAGGCAAAATAGTGCATGCCTCCTTGTCCTAAGTGGCGAGAAAAAATTTTAAACAATACCAGGAAATTAATCCCACTCCAAGGAGAGGTGGAAAAACAAATTAAAAAAAAAAAAAATGTGCCTGGCCAGTGTAAATTCTAAGGAAATCCTCACTGAGTGGTAGGTGTATCTCTGAAAATATAGCAAGACTCATCAGCCAGGCACTGCAAAGATTTCAGTAGGCACTAGCGTATCTGTCTCTATTTTTGTAGTGCATATAGGAGACAATGCTGCATATCATATCACTGCAAAAGTCTGAATTAAAATGTATTGTAGAGGGGAAGGGCACATAGAAACACACATGCAAACATGCAGAAACTCATTGTTTCAATAATCCTTTTTTCCAGCATGTCTGGAAAATGTTTATCCTAACAAAGTTCTGCATCTGCTACACTACTTCCGTCCTGCAGCTTCTTCTCTTCTAACCCCGCTTTTGTACCTGTGCTGATATTTATAAGACTAACTCACAAACACAGGTAAAAAACTGCTTAGACATTCATTTCCTGGCTTAATGAGTTAAGCTGGCTAAGAGCCTTGTTCAAAAGCCACAAGAGCTACTCAAAGAAAAGGATTTAGGATTGCAAATTTGGGAGCACAGAGAAGAGGAGAAAAACATGACTCGTGTTTTCATGGCAGCAAGCTGTAAGTTCAGATTGCTACATCTAATGGAATCATGCTCTTAGGCTACACTTTCAGTGGTCAGTCTAGGCTTCTCTCTGGCCCGGATCACACTGGCAGATGTATCATATTATCTCCATGTCTAGATCCATGTTGCTGCTCGATCCCTTTCATCAATATATGTAATGGTGGAAACAGTCACATCAAAACTAGCTACATTAGCTCTGAGTAAAAAAGTTATTTTTAACTGATTATACTGCTAGAGTAGCCATAAAAGCAATAACTTAAAGCAGGTGGCAGGTAGGATGGCTGGGACTTTAGGAAAGACAGACTACCTCTGTGACAGACAGGATAGAGGAATTTTGGCATTTGATGGGAGAGCAATAAGTTAAAACAAACAAACAAACAAAAAATCCCACAGATTTTCGTACACTGGACAAGGTACTAGAAAGGTGAGTATGAAAATGCGAGCAATGTAGTTCCAAGCTGAGGCTTTGTAACTTCACGTTCTACCACAGGCTCAAATTTAAGTTCAATAAATGAAGTCTTTGTGCCTGAAGCTATTACTTCCTATAATATTCTCATCCTATTTGGACTACATAAAGGTCCATCAAGACAGAAGCAATAATTCTACTGTGTCCTTATCCAGTATCAAATATGGTACAGCTTAAGTGTGTACTTATGTTTTGATATTGATTTTGGGCTCTTCATAATCCACAACATGGTCTGTACACAAAAAGGTTGTTGTACGCACTTACTGTAATTTCCAGAATGACCTCCAGTACAAGTTAGAGGAGAAACAGAAAACCTTTTCCTTTATATATATTTTTTTTGTTCTAGAAATTAAGTGGTTTGTTGACTAGAGGGTTTATGCTTTTGTGTGGAGGTTTTTTGCTGTTTTTTTTCCCCCTTGGCATTTCTCTTTTGCTTTATGGAATTCTGGAAAATAATTTTCCAAAAGGTGATTATTTTGCACTAGATTTTTTTTTTAATATTTTATGTTAAAGAGAATTTACTTGCATTAATTCCTTGTCTGTGTGTGCCATGTCTTCCAGCCCAATCTCAGTCTTCATCTCTTAGTCATCTGCTTCTGATAATGTAACTTTCAAATGGAAACCATCAGTATATTCTTTCCTACTCATTGAGCAATTTTGCTTGCTTCATTATTCTGTGAGATGTCCTTCCAGATTCCCATACACTCAGAAAAATAATTCTATGTTTTGCTTTTAGTAATAAGCAGGATGTTGTCTTTTTTATCTTACAGTAATCTTAGAACTTCTGGTCTTTTCTCTTGCCTGTCCTTGTCAGAGTATTTTTGTCAAAAATTGTCAAAGAATACACTTATTGCATACCGGTGAGATGCGGATCTGCACTTCTTCTAGATTCATGGCAAAACAGGCATGATCAGGAAACTGCAGGAATTACTTCCCCATATCCTAATATGGAAAGGTGTCTTCCCCTGACTTCTCTAAGTTGCGTACAATTGAGAAGGATCTTAGATCAAAGAGAAACGCCTAGGAAGTCAGAGTCAGATGATACTTCCTAAAGGGCTGAGAAAGGGTGCAAAAGCTCATTACTGGAGACCATCAGTATTAATAAATATACTATAGTTTTGAGCAGTTTCAGTATAATGGAAACACTGTGAGGAGTAGTTTTCTGTACATTCAAAGATCTTTTGTTTATTTTTGAAAGACTTCAGTTATCTACCTCTAATGTCAAAAACTGGTTAGGTAAAATGTGTGCTGGCTTTTAGGATTAATGGCATTACATAGCAATACATGTTTTTAATAATAATTCTAGGCACTCTTAAATGAAGAACTATTTTTCCAGTCAGGAAGTAAGTTCTAGAAGTTGTGGAGATAAGTGTATCTTCTAACACACATCTCTGTCTGTATTAGAAAAAATGCAGAATTTCTACAAGGTGATGAAGGTTAATTTTGTATCATTTAAATAAATGTGTCCATTTCCCTAGTGTTTGGATAATGTAAATGTTTTTGCAGTTGTTGAATTTTTTTCTCCTTTCTTCCAAGATACCAATGAAATATTCCTCTGGGAATGTTTGACTTCATTTTCAAGATAAATTGGGCAATTACCACAGGTGATTGGAAGGGCAATGGGTCTCTGTGTTTCCAAGCAAGTGAAATATTAATATATTACTCCAAGTCAAGAAAATAGAGGAAAAATGAGGCCCTAATCTTGTGAAAGTGAAATCTAAAACTTTGTATTACCTTTGTTGCATTGTTAAATTCATATTCACAAAAACAGTGTTATGAAAGTTTCATATTCTTTTCCTTTCTGTGATTTGGCCAGAAGCCAGGAGTATTTGAATACTTGCAGACTTGCCCTCCAGGAGAATGTCATCAGTCACTTTGCAACTTGCTTATTGTGGGAAATAGCCACTTTTAAAATGGATGACCTATCACAAAATCCTAAAATTGATCCCACATTGATTGAAAGGGTAGACCTAAAGTACATTTTATTTATCATCTATCAGCAGTATACATATGAGTGTGAGAGAAGTATACAGACAGTATAACTGGAATTCTTAGATCTGATTCTCATTCCAAGCAATAATGGAATGTTTTAAGACTCCGATATCTTTACATAAATTCTTTTAGGAATAGTGGGGACAGTCCTATGATCTTAAAAACAATATTATCATCTCAAAAATTTATGACTACTGTGATCAAAAATTTATGAGGCTGTATCTTGAAATTAGTTAGTTTTTCTGGTTTTACCTGCTTTTAAAGGATAGGGTTTTCTGCCAGAAAAGAAACTCAAAACATTTCTTTCAATCTTGTAATGTTTCTTTTGAATATTTCCTCTTAAATGAAGTAAAGCAAGTTATTGGTGCAAGTAAAGTTATTGGCAAAGTAAAGCAAGTTTTTGGTTATGAAGTTGTTGGTGATTTTAGAAGGTAACCCAACATGAAGTTCAAGCCCGAGCTAAATTACGTGTGTGTTGTGAATTGCAAACACATTTTTATAAAGTTTCCTCTTCCTTCTCCTGGTAAAAGGTAGCACCTGTTCAGCTCCATGCAAGGTTTTCCTCCAAACCTTCAAGAGTCTAGACAAAAGAGAGTTGATATAATAGAATTTCAGCAGTCTCAAGAAGTTTTAATTAAAATACAGTGATTGAAGAACTGAGGTGTCAACTGAGTTATTAGTATTTTAGACTGGAAAATTCACTAAATGTTCAGTATGACAAAAGAAAAAATACTCAGATTAATTTAAGACATGGAGAAGAGAGAATTCCAGAGAAGATACAGTTGATTGAGACAGTGGCACTTGTAGTGGAAGGAGAATTGTAGGGTGATTACTACACCAGTTATCTATCCATTCTGTAACTGCAGTTTCTGGAGAAATTTGACATTTATGACAAAATTTTAGACTTCCTTGCAGAAAGTGGAAAGGGTGAGAGTACTCTGAAAATCACCATTCCTTTTCCTTATAGTATTTGCTTTTTAATACTATCACAAGATTTTTTAAGATATTTTCTTAAAAATATTCTTATAGGAAAATATTCTTATAGGAAAATACACTGAAAAGTGAAAAGTAAAAATTGTAACAATATCAGAGTGTAAGAAAATGTATGTCATGATTTAAAAGAAAACCAACTGAATTTCAAGTAATATCTGTACTGTGTTTTGGTTCATTATTTAATATTTTTATCCTTTTACTCTCATCTTGATATTATTCATCTTCTGTCCCGCTCTGTGTGGACATAACAGGATGAAATCTGAACCTTCTGTTCGGGAGGTGTATTGATGCATTCTGTATCCAGTGGTACTTTTCAAGCAACAACGGAATAGACAAGGAGTACAAGTTAGGTGGGAACAGGAGGGTAGCAATTGCCATTATCCTAAGCATTTAGTGCATATTTGATGCCTTCAATAGATTTTTGCATAATATAAAATATTTAGAACATAGCCATACTGGTAGCAATTGAACTAAAAGTCTAAAGTTACAATGTTTAGTGATATGAAGATTTTTTTTTTATTTGTTTCAGCATGAATAGAATTAAAAATTAAATTCTCATTCTGTTTTTAATATAAAGAAGTGATGGCATCATCCTTGAACACTATCTGTGTTAGACATAACATGCCTCTCTATCTTTGAGTCTTCTACACCCCACCGTGTTCTGAAACGTGCATTGCTGGCAGTAATAGTCATCCCCACTGCCATATCAAGCAGGAGCCCCAAGGAAAGAAAGATCAGTGCATTCTTGTATAGAAGTAGTTCTCTGGTACATGTTGAGGGCTTCTGTTACTTCAGCATGCAATTGGCATCAGCTTTTTTGAGGCACAGAAAAGTCTTTCAGCTCTTTTTTTAAGGCTCAGAAGATTCATGATATGAACTTCACCAAAACCACACAAGATGTAGTGCAGTCATTCAAGCACTTAGCTGCTAATAACCATGCTATGATTCTACTTAGCTATAGCATAAATCTTACAACTATTGTTAGTACATCTATTTCATGTGGTGCTTATCTTTCCATTTCTTGCATCTTGAGGTTGAGAAAGATTTCTCTGGAATCAAAGATAATATAAACAAAATTGCTCCACATCTTAATCCAGTTCTTAAAGTGCATGCAGTCATCTGAATGGTCATTGCAAAGGCAATTGTAATGCTGGCATTTTTTAGTATTTCAATCTAATGTTTGCGTCTTTTAAAAAGAAACTGGAAAAAAGAGAACCAGGTGCCTCTTCACAGGTCATCTCACAAGATCATTAATCTGTTATGTTAAATTATGCCTAAAAGTGAGAGGAAACTGTAGCAGTAATAATTATTCCCTTATTTGTGGATTAGTAAAGGATTGAGAGTTTGTAGTGAATCTTGTACTAGCTAGTTCATAGTGAAGCAACGCATGAACCATGAATCCTGGTTTCTTTCTGATTATGCATCATTATGTTTTCCACTAGTTTTTGGTAGATAGTTGGGCAGGTTTCAGACATTTTTATGGTGAATAACTACTTTGGATAAATAGATGAGATTTTCTGCTAATGGAGACATAAGACGAGATTTGTTCGCTTCCACATAGATAGCTTTTGGATAGATGACTTTTTAGGTACCTTAAGATATCTCATATAAAATCCAGTTAGGCATTTTATATGTCCTGTAGAATCTGAGACATTTGCACTGAGCAGGAAGATCTGACAAAATACTTGCAAGAATCTCTTATTCTTTTGCAGAAGGTAGACCCTTTGCTTGTCTTTAAAAATTTAATTAGTGTGCTTTCTTCTACCTGTCTTAGGAAGCCTTTTTTCTTCTCTGTCTTTTCAATTTCTTTGTTGATTCATACCAGTTCTCCTTTCCTGACTGCAAAGTCATTGCAGCTGTGGTACAGAAAAGCATCTCAAAAGAAAATGCTAAGAGGAGTTGTTATAGTGTACAATAATAGGCTCCGATAAAAAAAAAAAATAAATTCTACATTTCAAACACTATCTTTAACCCAGACTTCTGTTTCTTAAAATGTCACGAGGTAATTATGCAATTGAATTCTTTCATTCTTAGTTTCTCAGAGTGATTTTGTCCTCTACCAAGGTGATTTAACTGCTTCCAAAAGTTAGATCATTAGGCTGGCTTCAGTTACTGCATTAGCAAAATTAAAACACTGAAGAAAGGACATTACAATGGTTTTGTAGCTCACAAGCTAGAGGTTTGAGTGCATCTGATACTCTGTCTTCTCTAGCCAGGAGTTACCTGCTCAGTAATGGGTCAAGAGTATGTTCATTATTTGGGTATTTTACTAGCTTGCCTTTTATAAAGCCAGTCATGAGTACAAAATTATTGTTGCTGTGGGTTTTTTAAGATACATGACTTGGTCAAATCTGTGAATTCTCATATAATCAGTAAGAAGCACTTAGTTGATTAGTGACTAGATATCAAAGTTATTCTTTGACAAAATTTCCTTGTGCAAGGCCATCTTTTTTTTTTACCCATATCAGGAAAGAAGCATTGGGAATTTCTACCTGATTTTTTTAATCCTTAAAAAAGTGAAATGTATACCATAATAGTTCTGTAACTGTAACTCTCTCTACCCATTTTTGTTTATGACATGAAGTTTCAGACTCGAAAATTTCTCTATGAACTGTAATCCAGATAATGTACTTTGATTTTTTTTTTCTTTAAATGGAAAAGGAAGTGTTTATTACTCTTAAAGAAAAGTTTTAAGGAATTACTTCCAAAGGAGGTAAACTTTACTTTCTAGAGAGATATCTCAACCTCTTTTCATCCCGAGTATCAGAAACCTGTTGGTGTGATAGAGACAGTGCGTTGTCTGACAAAAAGCTGTTTGTTATGCATTGAAAATTTTCTCTTTAACTTAGTGCTATATGAAGTAAAAGCTTGTTATCTTTTAATATCAATTAGGTGGTTTACATCGGTTTGAAATTTCATCTTGGAAATCTGTGGTAACAGTAAAAGAATTTTAAAATAACAGTTATCACTGGCTGGTTTTGTTTTCACTTGTAATCAGGAAGAAGCAAAAATTGAATTCAAGGAGGGATAGATGGTACATAGATTATTGTCTTCCCTGTATAATAACATGTGCAAGGTGTAACAATGAAGCAACATGATGAAACTTCTGCTCTGGTACTTTGTTGCACTTATGTTCATTGGACAAGTGTATGAACTGCAGAAACAAGATGTGTTTTCTATTCTCTGGACAAGAGAAGTAAAACTTGCTTAAGGGTGAAACAGAAGACATAACCGCTTAAATTTTTTTTTAAAATCAGAATGAATTACAGTTTTTAAATTATGAAGTCATTCTTCTTTGGGGGAAAAAATTAAGAAGTTCAGCCTAAATTCAGTCTCTTTAGGAAGTCATCAGGGTCAGATTCAGATATGTGGTTTAAAATCCTTGGGTTTTGATCATGTTATATTTTATCTTCTTAGGAATGGCAAAATTCTATTCAGAAGAATGCAGGACTTGCATTTATTGAGCTCATCAATGAAGGAAGGTAATGAATTTTAAAGCTTTTGAACAAGTAGTCATTTTGCATTTATTCCATTGGGTGATAATACTTCTTCACCATCTGTTCCAAAAAGAATCTGAAAAGGCCATTTTAATTAAGAGATTTATTGTATAAATACTTAATATAGTAAATATTTCATTTGGAAATGTGTACATTTCGAAAATTTGTTTTATTGACAAAAGGAAATAGATTTCCCATGAACTGTATATGAGTTTGGGGTTATCTGAGAATTGAACCACCATTCTCCAGAGTTGCAAGGTTGTTTTACCCAGACAGTCCAGGGAACCCAATCTGTAAACCCATCTGCTGCTCCATCTGTTTTAGGAGCACAGCATTCATTTTACAGATGTACTTCTCTATACTATTATTTCATGATGAATTATTTTATCTAGAATTTCTGGTCCGATTTTAGTCCAGTAAAACATAAATGACATTATGCTTATATGAGCTTCCTTGCTTTTGCAAATTTTTATGATACTTTATTATCAGTCCTCAAGTAATTTTGGTGCTGTATCTGTGTTCAACTGTGTGCAATGTTTGTCAGTACCTCTAGCCAGCAAGCTGGGCCGGAAAGGGGGACTCTTTGGTCTCCTTGGTAGTGGAGTACCCAAGACAAACAGAGCCACTTGTGTAATGTGTGTGACTCATATTGGCCAATGCATTAAATCCAATTGAATCTACATGTTTTCTTATGTGCAGCTAAAAAGAAACATAACAATATACCTGTTGAAGAGATGTTGTCATTTTATGTGTGATTTCTTTTTTTCACCAGTGATATCTCATTGCCAAAGTGAAATATCAAATCTTCTCCTTATTGTAGGATATTTTTTGTCTAGCTGATATTTCAGTGGTTAAGTAGTGCATTTATTTAAAATGAGGTTTAGAAAACATCAGAATATAGGAATATGAATATTCAAAAAACAGGAGTATGTAGCTTACTACCCAATTTTTGGCTGGTGTAAATTCTCCTAGATTCCCTGGGCACACTGAAGTTACACCACAATATAACAGTAGGAAACACAGTCCTTCCATTGGAAATTCTTCTTGCTATAAAGGGCCAGTATGAGGTTTTATACCATAATAGGGTTCACCTGAGTGGGTCATGTACTGCATATTATACAATAAATATTACCTGGAAATAGACTGAATAATTATAGTAAGGTTATGTTCTTGGATAGTAATACACAGTAGTATTTTGATTTTTTATTTTCTCAGCCAGGATATTAAAGTCAGATATTATTGTATCATAGCTATTGATAAAATGATCCTTCCGAACAAATCCTATACCTGCATATTTTTAGCCGTCAGGTATTAAGATACAAGTGGACATTCTGATCCCCTCTAACTGTGACTTTTCAAAATAAAGTAGTATTTAAGAGTTGCTACTTAAATCCAGTCAAAGGAATGTCTAATCAAACTGCCCCTAGAAACATGTTCCTCTGTATACTTTTCTCAGAAAGGTGTTTTAGAAAAAGTGTATGTGCATTACTAGAACACTCTTCTTTGCAATCAGCCCCTTTCTTTTTTTTAATTTACCCTTTTGGGTATAAAGATAACAATCCTTTAACTGGAAATTGTTATAAATATTTATTCTGCTTAATAGCTAAACTTGTGAATGCAATTCATCAATCATAGCTAGAGAATGCAATTGTGCCGTTGTCAACAATTAACAGGACATAAACAGTTGATGAATGTGCAGCTGAATTAAAGTGCTCCCTAGGATAACCTGAAATTATAAACTGGATCATTTAAAGGAATCTAACAAAGGATCTTTATAATTAAAACAAAGCAGGGTTAATGGGATGTAAAATTGCATATAATCACTCTGCAGTAATGATTGAATTTTAAATTATTGAAAACAGAATGAAGACTAAGAATATTTTGAAGGACTTTCTGGGTAATATTTGAGAGACCTGGGTGATAAATCAACAGTTTTGAGAAAGAGCTTTCTTTTGAGAATGGAGGAAAAGGTTTACATGTAATGCAGAGGATCATAGTTTTTAATGTCTTTCATTGGATGTCTGTGTTTTAATAGACAAATCACCACGCTATAAGGTGATTTTCTGAGTACCTAACTTTTGTTATTTCTTCTTGAAATAATTCAAGTGCCTTTATGATCCTTGACTTTATTAGAAATGTTCTGAAATAAAATAATTCAGTTTAGTTGTAGTTTTTAAAAAAATCTATATTCATGTTATTTAATAAATTGCATTTTCATTTTAAATTGGTTGATTTACAGTGTTTCTGGGTTTTTTTGATTTAGATAATGTTTTATTAGGAAGATCTGAATAACACGTATTTGTACAATTCAGTATACAAACACTCTGATACAGCTTTCTAAAAATAGAACTGTTGAAATAGGTAGTTAGTGTTCAGTGTAACAAGAGATCTGACTATAGATTTAAATTAATACTTTCAAAGTCTGTAATATACCTGAAAGATTTAGTGACATCCTGGTTATGATCTTGAACTTTATGCTTCTTTTTAATCGTGCTATGAATGTGTGATGTTGAGGGTATCACACATGTCAAGAGCTTCACTGACAGCAGCTTAATTAGGATTTCAGGTTTACATTGGGGTATACACATAAGTAGGCTTCTTAATTTAAGAGCTGGATGCATCTGCAATGTTGTCTGTAAAAGGAGACATGAAAAGACTTTAGGAATGTTGGGTGAGGAGAGTACAGCCCACATTTGAGTGAAGTAGTGATGGATGAGGTTGAAAGAAAAGGGTGCATGCTGACAAGAACAAGATAACATAGGAGCACCCATCTCAAGCAAATATGTACACAAAATGCATACAGCTTTGGCAAGTGGGAGTAGAAATTACTCCACATGTAATCATAAAGCTGTGGCATCATTGGAATGATGGAGATTTGGTGGGACAGCCTGCACTGCATGACAGAAGTGCTGTGATAGACAGACACAAGTTCCTTTGGAAGGATAGGTAGAGAAAGCAAGGAAGGAGTGTTGCTTCCTCTGTGAAGCTCTTCAGTGGGTTGGATGACAGTCTGATTGATAACTTGCAGGACAGGATGAGAGGAGAGTCCAGTAAGGGTGACATAATGGTGAGAGTTTGTTACAGATGACCCATTCAGGGTGCGGGAAGGGAAGAATCATTCTTCGAGCCATTTGGAAGGGAAAAAACATTCTTTAAACACTTTGAAGAAGTATATGGATCACAAACCGTATTTCCCCATGGGGATCTTTACCCTTCCTGACAAACTCTAAAAGTGCAACAAAGTGGGATGCATGTAGTCAAGACAATTGCTGAAGAGTGCTGGGAATGACTTCTTGATGCAGGGTAAAACAACTAAGAATGACAAACAGCTATTTACCAGCAAGCAAGAATTATTTTTGAATGTGGTAAAAAATGGTACCTTTGGCTGTAGTTACCATGAAACAGTGGTGGTCAGGATCCTGAGGGAGGTGAAGATCGAGAGTAGCAGAATACAGATTCCATGAGTGCAGATTTTAGCTTATTCAGGAAACTGATTAGTAGGATCCCATGGGAGGCAGATGTGAAGGTCAAGGGAGCTCTAGAAAGGTGGCAGGCTTTTAAGTATAGCATCATCCAAGTGTGTGTGGCCAGTCTTCGCGAACGAAGATCTGGGAAAGGTCTTTTTACCTTTCAAGCCTGCGCAATGGATTTT
>JAWWLV010000001.1:49968375-49984297 GCA_035041135.1 Platyrinchus mystaceus
CTTAGATGGATGGCCTTAGGGGCTGACGAGCTCCATCTGCCCGGGGGACCCTGAAGCAGGACCGGGAATTGAACCTGTGACCTTGGCGCTGAGAGCGCCGCATCTTAACCGCTAGACCACCAGGGGTCCATCATCCAAGTGCAAGAACAGAAAAAAAGTAAATGTATCAATAGAGTGGTTTGGCTAGCTAAGGAAATTATAGTAGAGCTCTGATGCAAAAGGAGGTAGAAGTAGAAGCAGGTTAAAAAGGAGGAATTTAGAAACTTTGCTTGAGCATGTAAGGAATGTTGTCAGGATGGCCAATGGTCAGCTGGAAGTGAGACTTGGAAGAGGACAAGAGCTTCATTAGAAGGCTGGCCAAGGGAAGTGTGGCTTTTTGCTGAATGGAATGGATGACAGATGTGACTGAGGTGCTCAGTGCCTTATTTGCCTCATTCTTCGTGAAAGTTTCTCAAGCCTCTGTCTTTAGTGAAAGGGTTTGAGGAGGTCAACTAGAAATAGTGGATAAAGATTGAGTCAAGAATTCCTTCAGACTACTTGCACCATACAAGTCCGTAGTACCTGCTGGAGTACATCTGATGTTAGTAAAAGTCCTTGCTAGGCTGATCACTATGATCACAGGTGCCTGGAGAAATGTGAAGGTAGCACCCATCTTTAAAACAGTCCACAAAAGCCAGAGAATTATAAGCTCATCAGGTTTTTTCTCTCCCTTGGGAAACCATGTAGCAAGTCCTTTTGGGACACATTTCTGGCCACCCAAAAAAGAAGGTATTTGAGAACAGTGAACATGGATTTATAAAAGGTAAACCTAACTGTTTGCCTTCTGTGATACAACAACCAAATTGGTGGACAGGGTGATTGCAGTGAACATCACTTACCTTGACACTGGCCAGGTTCTCACACCGTGTCCCACAATATTCATGTATCAGAGTAGGAACTACATTCTGAAGGGATGAACAACTAAATAGGTAGAAAATTTACTACTTAAAGGGGCTTCAAAGGTGGTGGTTAATTTTTCGTACCTTAGTTTGATGTCTTTGACAAGTGGATTACCTTAGGAATCTATCCTGCCTAAGAGATGGATGTTACAGATACGGTCAGAAAATAGCACTGGGGAAGCAGTAGCACTCAGATACAATTTATAAATAAGAACAAAGGTGTTTGATTTTTCTGTCTTTGACCAAATTTTCTTGCTTTTTGTCCCCCTCACCAAGTATAACTTTTGATTAGAGGAATCCTTTATCAACTCTGAGTGGTTGTTTTATGGAGACTCAGCCTACATGTTATCTTCCTTTTGTAGAGGATTCCTGTCATAGATATTTCTGTAAAATCAGGCAACAAAGGTCTGTATTTCTGTTCCAGCTGAGTTGTGAGCTTGAGCTCCCTGTTTAGATATGGTTTTTTATAATCTTGTATTCTTTACTACAGCTGTAGTCCTACCTCCAGCTGTCCTAACTCCAGACTAATAGTCACTTCGTGTTAAACATTGTGTTATGGTAATGATCTGTGTCCTTGTGAGGTCAGTACAGCTACAGTTCTCAGATTTGTAAGAGGTTTTGAGGTATCCTCTCACCTTCTAGTATTGCCTGATGAGTATTGCCTCAAAGGGAAGGCTGATTCTGAGATATAGGCCATCTCAGCCATAATGGCTGGTCTTGGATGTTTAGTGAATGGTCACCATTTCAAAGAGACAGATTCCTCTTGATTTAGAAAATTCTTATGTGAAATAGAAAATCTTTATGAGGAGTGGAATAGATTCCTTTTACTCAACTCTGAGTTTCACTGAGTCTGTTACAGCTTCTGTGGCATTTCTGAAACATTAATAGTTACCCTTCATGAAATTTAGCTTGTCAGTGTGCTCATATTGTAGTCTGATAGCCGGTCTTAGCATGCTATAATTTCAAACTTTTTTCTAGCAAATTCATCATTGCCCTTTTGCAAGAAATTAGACCTCTGTGTTAGACATTACTTTCTAAAGTTTATAGAAATTTACTTTCAAAGTATTTATAGCAGTACTGTGTCTTGTGGAACTTAAAAACTCTTCAAGTCAGACTAATTTATGAATCCTATGACAGATACCAAGCACAACAATAGGTTTCATATCTTATGAGTGCCATTAAGAGAAATAATTGTCAAAACACCTCTTTGGTGAAAATGTGGAATATTTTGAGGCTACTTTTTGGAAAAAAATAATCTGTGGGCATCTGATAAAAGTAAGTCAGAGAAACATCTGTTTCCCTGGACATGTGAGTTGGCAGAACTTCAAGAATGAGTAGAGAAAGCAAGACCTTAGCTAAATTATAACAAATGTTCATTTTGTAATCTGTTTTGAAAATTGCTGTTTGGGAATGATCTGCTTTTTTAGTTTATTTCAAATGAAAGAAAGATTGGGTAAAGTAAACTCTATTGTTCTGTCTAGCAGCTTAACACTTTTCAGCCCTTTTTCTGTGAAATTATTACTAGGAAAAACTGCAGGATGCCAAAGTCAGTTTAGGATAGTTAGCTAGTGAGATAAGAGTTTTCATCCTTCAGCTCTGGTAGGTGTAGAAATAGCACCCCAATCCACATCTAGATGTGTTGCAAAAATTTTATGGGTTTTACATGTTTCCAAGAGAGTTTGTGTATAGTCTTATCACCATCTCTATATCCAGAACTCTAAAAAGTTCTCCCAGACTCTGACTGTTTAGCTGAGTGACTTCATGGAATGTGGAACTCCACAATCCAGCCTTTTTAAACTCCAGTATCTGTAAAAGAGAGGCTTCTGATTGATTACACATACTTTTTCGCAACTTCCTTTAACCTGTAAACACTCTGGAATTCTAAAGTAACTTTGCTGAGGACAAAATTCAGAAAAACTAGCTCCATGGATTTAAAATAACTTCTTACCTATTCCTTAACAATATTTACCAATAACTCTTATTTATGAATCGGCATGTCCTGAGACATACTCTGCCCCCAGTCTGCTGTTGCTCATAAGTCTGAGATCCTTCCATTTTTAAGTAAAGGAGAGCCTGCCATTTACTCTTATTCCTACAGATACTTAAGCCCTGTCATGCTTATTGTAAAGTACCAGTATACCTTAATTCTAGTTTTTACTTCCATTTTCTATATGTTCAGCTGGAAACTCCACAGGTATCTGTACCGAAGGATCATTTCTCTATAGAAGGATTTGAGTCACAAGTGATTTCAGAATGCTTTGTTGGTGGATTCCATATTGGGCATCCTTTGATTCAGCCTAAAACCAAGTTAAACCTGTTTCCTAGTAAAGGGAGCTTTAACTGCGGTTTGTAAGTTTGTGGGCATTAATAGAAATCAAGCTTGTCTGGGTAAAGAGAAACCATAAGTTACCAAGTCAGTGTTTAATCTCTACCTTATGTAGTAAAAATTACCACACAAAAAGGATAAGACTTTTGCTGGTCATTGGTTCCTGGTTGAGACCAGCTCATCTGGGGAAGAGCACAGCTACACACTTGGCTTCAATTCTGCTAGGAGTTTCAATGGTAAAACTGAAGAAATGGTCACACAGGATAAAGCCAAACATTATTTAAGATCAATGTCTTTTTTCTTTTGGTAAAATTTCTGAATTACTGGAAATGAGTATTAAAAAGTACAGAAAGCCTGTGGTAAAAGTTTTCATACAACTCTGTAGTCCTTTGGAAGCACTTCTTGGGTAGAGAATTATAAGTATGACCAGAAGGCCTGATTCATCACTGTCTCAGCATTAATCTAGCTACTAGGTCTCTTGAGGGTAAGTGTTTAGGGCTTGCTAAGACAATGGTGAATGAGAATACTGGGTATAACTCAGTCACAGTGATAAGGAGATCTCACTAAAGAACACGGTTTATTTCCGAAGGAGAGTAAAAATTATATGGCTGTCAAATTTCAGATCATCCCTCTGTATAGCAAGTAGCAAGTATATATGCATTCTGTGCCTCAGGCTCCTTCTTACTGGGATTGGTCACTGCAGTACAGGTTGATGGTTTAGGAAAGATACAGACGATAGACTTTTCCCCATAAGGGAGTGCTCTATAAAAAACTGTAGATGGGAAACAGTTGGGCAGATGACAGAAATATTAATCAGGATATAATGGGTGGGTTTCAAACCTGCATTAGTATAAATATTATACAGTTTAAAGTTTTACATAAATATTTTATAATGTAACAGTACATAGAGTTCACCTTCTTGAAAATATATGCTGAAGTCTGCTGGTTCATCTTTTGGAAATGTCTGAGGAGGTAAAAGACCAATCTATCACTGAAATATTGTGCAAAATCATAGAATATAGGGCTAAGAAAAAGGGAAGTACAATTCTAGAATTTTATCAGAAGGGGTATTTCCATTGAAATAAGGCAGCATTAATGCTACTATGTAAATAGTGACTAGAACTTGTCTAGAATACTGCTGACAGCTTTGGCTGTGCATTTGCAGAAAAGGTAAAATCAGCCTATGTTAGTAAAAACCCTCTTACCATTTTGCCATACAAGAAAAGTCAGAGAGCTGATTTGCTTAGCCTAATAAAAGAGAGGCAGAAAGAATATTAGAAGGGCAACATAAGGAAGAATTGTGTAAACCTAAGGGCAATGTTTGCATAAAAGGAAACAGTAAAGGCTTCTCAAGGATACATTCAGATTGGAAAGTAAAAGGATTTTAATGTTCTGAGACCCTTCCAAAACTGTGTTGGAGTCAAGAAACTCAGTTTTCATACACTGAACACACATTTCATGAGCTAGATTTCACAAAAATGCCTTTAACAAGCTGAAGACAGTTTATGAAATAGTTTCTATGATGTAGCTGTGTGTTGCAATGAAGGAGTGAATTTGCTGACCTAGAGGTCCTTGTTCCTTTCTCTTATTTGTAGTGTGTAAAGGGAGATTTTTTATTTTTTTTTAATGTATTGGCAGTCTTTGATACTATGGAGTATAAGATTTATCCTGGTTGAGATTCTTTCTGAATATTTTTTTCTCCTGTGAGAATCCAAAAGTAGTTGTAAGCCCTTTTTCTCATGCAAGAAAAGTCAGAGGTTTCTTTTTTTTATTTATTTTAATCTTATGCCATGCATGTGATTGAGCTAATAAGAATTTAGATAAAATGGTTAGTATTCAAAGAATGGTGACATTATCATGCATGATTTAATCCAGATATAACAGTAATAACACTTGCCATTCTTTTCTTAGTAGAAATGTAGTTTGAAAATACATGGTAACTTTCAGTTAGAAGTAAAAATCAGTACCAAAAATTATTTTTAAGTAGGGGGTTTAAAATTCAAATTTCAAAAAGTAACAATTATCCACGTACAGCAAGCACAGAAGCAAGGAGCTTTGCAAAAATGTCTGTAAGACATCGCTTCCCTGTCCTTGTAGTAGCTGCCTCTTAATGATGACACATTTAACTGCTTTAACTTATTATGCTTCTTTAACTTGTTCTGCCCTACATTCTTGCACTTACAAAACAAAACATGCAGGCCAAGGATGTTTTGAGGCATTTTGGAGGCATGCAAGATTTCTAAATGATGGTCTGGATTTTAACCCTTCCCTTTTTTTCAAGTCTGTCTGACAAGGAATTTTAAGATTAGTGTGATTATTAATGGTCTTCTAGATACAACAGCAGAGCTTACTTACTCTTTGAAGTTCTATGTTAGGTGCATACAAGCACCTAAGGTAAATGAATCACAATATGTCCCTTACTAGCACTCATTGACACAATATTATTTAATGAGTATATAGTGTTGATAGGCTGTGGCCTCACTTTTGTCATGATCCCAATTTGTTAACAACCATACAAAAAAATGTTCATCTTTTTCTTGAAGAAATCTCAATCAGTGATAGAGAGATGAGAATGCATGAAACAACTGGCAAGACACAGTTGAAATAATACTGAGATACCCATAGATAAGACTTTTTACAATAAACAAAAAGGGTGATAGCAGATACGTCCAGTGTTTTCAATGAAACCAAATTGGACTGGCCTATGTTCATACTGCTTAAGGTTAGCACCTGCTAGAGCAGAGTGCCTTCATTCATCCTGTGTAGCACTTAATCCAGTTCTTTCCTGAAGCCTGTGCAGTTCCTGCTTCGCCTTAAGATACCATTACTATTTTGTCTGTTTAGTTCAGATTGTTTGGATTAACATGAGGATTACTCTCCTGAATTATGTGTTCCATGTGTGCTGGGGTATGGCATGAAAACACCTGCAGAACTTTCTTGGGTAGCATTGGTCTGAATTTAAATTGATTAGGTTTCTTCACTGTGTCTCCAGTGAACTGTTCTTTGGATGATAACTCTATATTTTCTGGATTGGAGTGAGCCAAAAAACTGAATGAGTGCTCAGCTAATTATTTCAGTGCTGTAGGCAGTCAGGACCCAGTGCTCAGGCATGTTCCTTGATCATCTCTTATTTCTCATCTCCTTGACTTTGGACCATGAAGCCCTGTGGCATTTCAAGGTTACCTGAAGTGTGTCTTAGTTTGTCTAATGTACTGTCCAAAAACTGCAGCAACTCCAAAGTTGTTCTCAAATGCATCAGTTCTCTCATTCTCTATAGCAGAAAGGACCATTAGAGGGGTGGGAGGTGAAGCTGAGGTCACCAGCAATTTTAGCCAGCTGATTTGAATCTGCTGCTGCATGTCTATAAAAGTTTTCTGGAAAGCAAACGGAGACTGCTTCCTGTGTATTCCCTGGCAAGAATTTTATTTATAAGTTGTGCAAATTAGCATTCTTTGGACATCCATTTGAAGTCCCTTGTAGATGCATAAAAGGGCACAGAGAATGTGACCACTTCTTATTACAGATAAATACAATTAAGATGAATATGATATTTATTTATCATTGCTCATGGAAAGAGGCAGCTTAGATTTTTTGTGTGTTTGTTTGTTTTTTTGTTTTGTGGGGTTTGTTGTTGGTTTTGGTTGGGTTGTTTGGGGCTTGTTTGTTTGGTTTTGAGGTATAAGAACCATGCCCAGATGTCCCAAGTAATAAACCCAGTGGATTGAAGTTAGTCTTCATCTTTGCTCATCAGGTTCATGGTGGTAAGGAAACCTATAGCCATTCACCTAAAACCATTTAGAATTAGAATTCTTGTCTGGAGCAAAGCTGGACCATTTGCACTGTGCTCCATTTATTCCATAACTTATTCATTCAGGAAGGAATGTGCAGCTAGTAGACACTTGAAATCCATATGTTTTAGTTTTGAAATCCTAGCTAGTTGCTTCCAGGTCATTAATGTCATATGGGAAAGTTCAGGAAGACCTGTGATGCAAAATGTTATTAGAGATTTTAAACACTCAGTTCTTCCTTTTAGAAAAGCTCGTTTATGTCATGAATCATAGAATGGTTGATGCTGGAAGGGACCTCTGGAGATCATCTAGTATAATCCCTTGCTAAAGGAAGTTCACCTAGAGCAGGTTGCACAGGATTGTGTCCAGGCACCTTTTTTAATATCTGCAGAGAAGGAGACTCCACAACCTCTCTGGGCACTCTGTTGCAGTGCTCTGTTACCCACAAAGTAAAGAAGTTTTTCCTCGTATTCAGCTGTAACTTCCTGTATTTGTTCATGTCCATTGCCCCTTGTCTTGTCGCTGGGCACCAAGGAAGAGTCTGGCCACATCTTCTGTTCACTTCTAATCCATATCTGTTCACTCCTAATGTTTACTCCTAATGTTCACTCCTAATCCATATCTGAGGGCAGTTCTACACTTACCTCTTAACAATAAAAATCTGGACTCTTAACAGTAATAAAACACTGAAGCATATTTTCCAGCAGGGTAGATTAAAAAAGCTAAATTTTGAAGACTGCAAAGTCAGCAGCTTTAGTCTTTAGCTTATAGTTTGCAAAGAACTTTTTGCTTTCAAAAATCGCAAAGGGTTAGGTAAAAGGATTGTTAAAAACATGAATGCCCGCTGTGAAACCTTGATCCAAGCTTGTTTGTCTTTATCTCTAAAAAGAGGCCCCTACATTTACGTCTTACCTTGCCACACACACACATATTAAATATTAGTTCAGGGTGATTTCCTTCCTTCATGGATGGTACAGCACACCAAAGAAGGCAAGAATAGAATTCAGATCCTTCTGTCTTACAGGTGTAAGGTCTAGTAATCATGGCTTTCATTTCTAATAATTATAACTTTCATTTGTGGTGCTTCTAACACCAACACCAACATTAGGGTGGAATTTGCTAAAAATCTGACATTCTTAATATAAGAATCTCTGAAATACAGTGTGTTTCCCTGATGCTGCAAGAAGGAAAATCCCAGACCATGTTCCAGTTTGACACAAAAAGAAACAGTTCTTGCTGATCCTAAACAGACCTGTCGGATCATTTCATCCTGAAAAATATTTCCTCCCTGCTGATAAGAAGACCAGAGTAATTTTTAATAGAATGGCCAACCCTAAATATGGACTATAGGGAAAAGAAACCAGTTGCTTCCATTGTTGGAATAACTGCCCAATAAGTTGTTAGCATTTATAACAACACAGTGTTGTTATGCTCTGATTTTATTATGCATCTCATGGTATTTTGTGGCTTTTACAAAAGTCTTCATTTAAAGTGTGTGACTGACATCCTCAGTTAGTTCAGTTTTAATCTATTTTTATCTTCTTTTAAAGTAAGATTTGTCTAGTTGTGATACCTTGAAACCTTGCAGACATGGTGCACCTTTCACTCTAGTGTTTGAAAAACATATGAGAACTACTGATATTATTTTGCAATTTTAATATCACTTTAAATCTTCAGTAATCTCATGGGTTTTTTAAGACTGAAATTAGAATATCTTTATTTAGTGATATCATGGTTCAAATAAGAGTTTAAGCAGTTGTCTAGGTTTTTTTAATGATAGTACAGTACTCATATTCGTTTTGAGCCTGCTGTTAAAAACATACTCAAAATATAATACTTCCATACAGAACTTTTCCCTTCAATAATAAAAACTTTTTTCAATGTAATGTCATTTCTTTGTGCTTTCACCAATGCAGTTTTTTTCTTCCATTTTAAATAAATCTGATGGAATAGTTTATTTGAAGTACATCAAAAGGTTGATTTTGATTTTTCTTATTTTAGATTATTATGTCATGCAATGAAAGACCACATAGTGCGTGTTGCAAATGAAGCAGAATTTATTTTGAACCGACAAAGAGCTGAAGATGTCCACAAGCATGCTGAGTTTGAGGTAAGCCTGAGAGTTGGTGCATTTCTGATTCTCTGTTTTCCCTCACTTGTCACCTAGACCGTAACCCCATACAATAAGGATTTTTTTTTTCTTCTGAGAAAGAAATTCACATTGAAAGCATTTCAAAACTAGTTTTTAAAAGCTTTGGTAAATGTCAAACACAAGGAACAGGTTTAATTTCTCATCTTGTCACTGAAATTCTTAAAAGAATTTACAGCTTGAAGAAAAGCCTTAATCAGAATGTCTAATCTGATATGGCGGACCCTTAGGTGCACAAAGAACTTTTCTGATTTATTGAAAATAGTAATGCAAATCACGTTGGTAATTTTTTTTTTGTTATGTCAACAGAATATATGAGTTCAGTAAGTAAAGCAATTAATACACTTACTGTATTTCATGAAAAGTAAGAAATAGAAATGTTTTATCAAACAGACATTATTTTAAGGTCATTTTATTAGAATGTTTTGAATTTTGGAGCACTCCAGAACATTCACCTGCTATAATTTATATATTTAAATACGATATTGCATATCTTTCTTGATAGTTAGAAGTCACTGACCATTGACAGTAAGACTATTTAAAATGTCTATTCAGTATTGGAAGAAGTAACAGAGCAACTGACTCCCATAACTCTTTAATGTCTATAATTCTTATTCTGGAAAGGAATCAGCATTCAATTGTTTTTTTTTTTAATCAATGAGTGTTGCAGTATACAATTTAAATTACATGGTTTGAAAGTCCATATGTAAAGAAAAACTGTTTTAAAACGTGTTCAGTTTAGCAGATTTTCAATTATTTATACAGAATTAATTGTGTTCCTATAAAAAAAACCATGCAGAAGTAACGGAGCAAAGTTAAAACTTCATTTTTTACATGAATTTATCAAAAATGGGTTTGTGTTTTTATGATGTTTTATACATTTGAGTATCACTGGTTTTTATAATTTCCAAACCTGCCTTGTGTTGGCATACATTTGTGTAGATGTAAGTATAAATGTGCAAATATACATTTCCACATTTTAATTCTCAAATGACCTAACATTAAGATAGATTGACATAGTATTTGTGATAATAAATAGCTGTATCAATTTATTCATCTATCAGAAAATGTCAACAAGCACCTGGTGGCTAGAAATAGGATCCAGTAATCTTAGTTTTGATGAGGTTTTTATCTTCTTGAAACAGCTCTCTTAAATGTGCACTTTGATGTACTAGTTCTTGTGCTCCTTGACCTAGCTGAAAAGTGTGAGACACAGAGATATCTGTTGTCATTTTGAATACACATAACCTTTACTTCATTTTGTCAGAGCAGACAGCAGACACTTGTCATATGGGATTGCAACAACTTTATTATCAAGCTTATACTGGATATTTTGAACATAGGTAAAATCACATTTACAATTAAGTGTATGTCAGAGTGAAGTTTCATATTGCCTCAACAATAAATAACATTTGATATTTATCAGAGCATCAGGCAGTAACCTAAGATGACAATGGAAGATTGAGTTATCTGCTCTTTGAAGAATACATTGAGGTATAAGGTCTGTCAGAACTCTAGACAGAATGAGAATATTCAATTAACTTCCAGCTTCTGTTAGCAAATAGGATTTAGAATATTAACTAAATTCCCTAAAGGAATAGACTTAAGTCAGTCTTATTGTCTGGTGAAGAAACCAACATTTTTCATATATGAAAATTTTCATTACATTTGTCACCTGAAAAGCCTCAGATAAACATTTTAGATGAGTAGGATAAAAACTGCAGGTCATAAAAGAAAGTTATGAAATGTAGACTGTGTTAAATGTGAAATTCCCATGTACTTAAATAAGGTGATAGTTAAAGTCGGAAAGAATGTTTTATAGTTTGTCTTTAATAATGGTGCGAATACGACTGAATATTTTACTATTCATCTACTTGAAAGCAGTAGGGATAAAGAAATTTCTGATAGTTTTCTGTTATGTAATTGTAAATCTTTCATTTTGTTTTAATAAACTGTATTGGTATATGTTCTGGGGTTTAGTACCTGTTAATAATTGCTCTCAGCTAGAGGCATGGGGGGATATTTTATTTTTATCCTTTAAACTTTTAATTGAATCATTATGGGTGAAATTATTTGGTCCAAGCTGCACCAAGTTACTGTGTCTCCTGTGTAATGGGGAGGCCCTGAACCAGCATCTAAAGTTTATCCTGTGACTTGCAGTCAGGACCAGGGACACTCATCCCAGAGTGGTTGCTTCACAGTTAACTTTTGTTTTGTTGACCTTTGTAATTGTTCAGGAAAAAAAATGAAAATTTAATTTTACTGTCCAATGAGCTGGTGAAATATTAACCTCATTACTAAGGCAGATCATTGTACTAATTGGTGCTTCCCTGTACAAGAAGATAAATTGAAAAATGAATTAACCCTTTATGAATTTGTGTAACCATTGTTCTTTTCTAGGTAGATTACTTGAAATAATGTCTATAAACACAATAGAAAGACCACTGTTAAAATCTTACTGAATGCTAATGTGATCTGTACTAAAAAGGTAGCGTGCAGAAATATGAAGAATAAAATATAATTTAGTATGAGGTTAATTTTAATTGCTCTTTTGAATACTAGAAAATTGGATTCTCTTCAGTACTGTGTTACAGCACTGAGTGTTGGTTAAATGTGCACAATAACTGAGTGCAATAATATCTCTTAAAAGGTATTTTTTAAATTAGCTGTTTTGAGAATAATCTAGCCTTTTAAATTTATACCTAGAAAATTATAATGGATTTTTTTTAATTAGTCTGGCTTCGTTCCTTTCCTTTGGACATTTTTAAAGAACTTTACTACGAGGTGAAATTGAGTTTGAACTTAACATGATTTTGAGAAAATAAATGGAAAAATATTGTGCTTATTATACATAAAGAAAGGATTTATCAAAAAAAAATACACTGTAGAATTTTCACAGTTTAGATACAAATTTGCATGAAGTCCAATAACCACAGCATTTATTTTAGATGTAGTTTTCTTTTAAAGGAAACATGATGAAAATATTAGCTCTTTTCTAGTTTAAAAGATGAGCAATTTTTTATCCATTATGGTTTTTAGAAGTGGTAGTATGTTATGAAATTTTTTTCAGGTTGTGATATGAAATAGCAAATATACTCCTTAGTTTTGTAGTTAAAGGAGTTCCTAGTTAGCACCCTTAGTAATAAAAGAATCAAATGGCTTTTTAATTTTAGATTTTAATGTAATTTCAAAATCAAAACCAGTGTACATATTTTTTTTTCTTGTATATTATGCTATGTATGTTGTAGCTGTTATGTATGTTATACCTGAGAACACATGAAACATTTCCCACAACAGGCTAACTTTTAATGCTTATCCATGGTCACACATATACACACAGAGATATATGGCTAATTGTGTTTTTTTGCAATTCTGTTGTCTTTGCTCTTGGTATTTCAAATTTTACATGTTGTAAGTGAATGCTTTTTTTTTGGATAGTATATAGTAGTAGAACCATTTCAGTGGAATGGCATGACCTCATCCTCTGAAAAGTATTTTAATGGGTTCTTGTAGTATTTAAAGAGTTTTAGTAAATAATAATTTTAAGGCAATTCTAAATAGCCTGTCTTTTATTAAGTGGATGTGCTTTCATTCCTAGTCACAGTGTGCTCAGTATGCTGCTGACAGAAGAGAGGAGGAGAAGATGTGTGATCACCTCATCAGTGCTGCTAAGCATCGAGATCATGTTACAGCCAATCAGCTGAAACAGAAGATACTCAACATACTAACAAATAAACATGGTGCCTGGGGAGCCGTTTCTCACAGGTAACTTGGAAATGTAAAATGTGTGGGGCTTTAATTGTTGCTTTCAAAATTTAAGAGAAGCGGGCATTTTATAACTGAAATATGAATGTATTAGAAGCTTTAATTTACTCTAAATGTAGCATGTGCAAAGCTCAACATAACCAAAGTGCAGCTCAATTCTTCCGGTACTCCTGTTAAAAAAAATAATTTAAATTAATTTTAAAAATACGTAAAATTCTTCCGTATGTAACTGGTGCAGTGTTTGAGGTTTTAATCAGAGCTGTATTGAGTACTGTTTTTAAAAGTTCATTCTATTCAAAGGTGATATTAAATGTTCTCATATATCATGCGAAAAATCAGAGCCTTGCTCTTCTGAATCACAAAAATAGCCAGTGGCTAAGGTGCTGACCCTCATGCGGAAGACTTGAGCTGAAATTGCTCCTTTCCTTCATTCAGAGCAAGGTCTTGAACCTCAGTCTGTCATGTGAGTGCCCTGTCTGCAAAAGTAGAGACTGCCAAGTCTCTCTCTTGTTTGTCCATTCTAGCCACAAATACTTGATTATTTATTCAGAGTGAAACAAACAAAAGAAATCAAGGTAGTCCTGCTCCCAGATACGCAAAATTTTACAGCTTGATTTTCTACTTAAATCCTATTTAAGTCTGCTCTGAGTCAGGCAGAGCAGAACAGGAAGTTCCCTCTTATTCCTGAAAAACCTTTTCAGTAAGAAACTAGTTGAAATGGATAGACTAATGCCAAAACTTTTCTCTACATAAATATTCTTAAAAAATATATTTTTGTTTAGATTGACTACATATCTAGGCTTTAAGCCTATTAGAAAACTTGCCAAGTAGTATATTTGACATGTCAGAAGTAAGGTTTAATAAATACCACATATATTCTTCATTATTTTTGTAATTATCTAGTTGGTTCTTGCTGTTATACAGTGTTTAAAAAAAAATGAAATTTTTCATGTTCATTATCTAAAGAAATCATTCTTTCCTGGATGATGATGGAGATGTATTTATTTTTTAAGGTGGTAGAAAGTGTGGAAATTCAGTCTTACAAAAACTCTGTAGTCTAACACCAGCGACATTCTGGTGGAAATTACAAAAATGACAAGTAGAACATTGTGATATTGTTAATTCAAAACAGTCTTAGTCCATAAGGGATGCTCATGTTATCTCCAGTTGAGGCTTAAAACTGTGTGTCTGGAGAGTTGAGCATGATGAAAATAAATACACTTTTCAATCCTCTTAACGTCTTTGAATAATGAATAACAATTTTTAAATAATGTTGTTGCTCAAGTTTGTGAGTGGCTGCAGTCACTTTGCAGCCTTAAATCCGTTCCTGGTCACTAACTTTTCCATGAAGCTATCTCTTCCTAGGGCTAGGTAACTTTTATCTCCAGGATTGTTTATGGCACCCTTAAAGGACAACAGTCCATTGCTGCAGCTTTTTTTTCTCTTAAGTCCGTGATAGTTCTTGATGGGCCGTAACACAGCTTGACACCTGTGACAAACCTATCAAATTTCATACATCAAACAAAGGAAACTTATTTTATCCCTGTCATGCCACTTCCCCGGTGTGTCTGCTTCTCAATTACTGGCAGGGCTGCTTTCCCGTTTTGGTGCTTGATGTGTTAGGTGCAGCTGTTGGCTTGATTATGTTTTAGCTGCAGGCAGCTGCTTAACCTGGAGAATGGGGGACATGGTGACAGCACAAGGTCTCCAAGTGGGGTTCTCTCTTTGAAGGAGCCAAGCAGAAAGCAAATGGCCTTGCACTGCAGGTTTTGCCATGTGTGCCATGGCAGCTTTGTGATTCAGCACTCAAATGCACCTTCTGTCATGAGACTTGGTGGATTGTGAATGGGAAGGACTAGGATGACAGCAGGGAGAGGGAGATGCCCAGTGGGAGAGCTTCTGAGCCTAGTTAGGGACTGAGGTCACTAATTCTTAGCGGGCAGATCTGAAAGGCATCAAGGGCAGAAAATGGAGAAAGGTCTTATTAAATTCCTCAGGCACAGAAGGCATAAACTGTTTTTAATTAGGTAGCTCCTCCAATACTCCAGAATTGGAGAATATGATGAAAATTGAGATGGGTTCCAAAATCATGCACACCTCTGATCTTGGCTGGTAGGAGACAAAACAGGACTCAAGTCTCTGGTTTTAGTTCCTGACAAACAGTTGCAGCATTAGCAGTTTCTTTATTGACTCTACCCCGGGAGATACAGCCTGACTGGAATACACAGTTACTTTAAAAAAAACAAAAAAACCCAGGTTGTCATTCCAGACCTCTAGACCTCTGTAATGATTCCATCATTCCCGTCAGGGAAAGTGTTCCCAATTCTGAAGGTGCACTGATGGTCTCCTGTTCACCTTAGGAGCTGAAGACCCTTCATTGAAATAGTGAATTAAGGAGATTGTTCTCAGGCCCAGAAGAGGCAGGCGAAAAAACAGGCAGCCAGTTCTGCACAATAAATACTTGGGTAATAGCAATGCCTTTTGACATCCAAAATGGATAAGATAATGGTAAGAAAATATTTGGTCGGACATGAGTGTGATTCTTCAGAGCTTCAGTTCTCTATTGCATACACAGCTGCTGCTACTGATTTACTGATCATTGTAGCATATAGTACTTATACATAGAATCATAAAATCATTTAGGTTGAAACGGATCTATAAGATCATCGAGTCCAGCCATTGACCTAACACTGTCAAGTTCCTCACTAAATGATTTCCTGAAGTACACATCTACCTGCAGGAATGGTGACTTAACCACTTTGCTGGTCAACCTGTTCTAATGTTTCACAACCCTTTTGGTGAAGAAATTTTTCCTAATGTTGATATGGTTTGGAGCTGGCTCCCTGCCAAGTCTCCAAACCCCACCACAAGAAGTTCCTCCCCACCCCAAACCAAGGGAGAAGAGGGGAAAAAGTAAAAAAACCAAGAGAACCAAAACGAGAGACAGCTAAAGCAA
>JAWWLV010000001.1:49988688-50012629 GCA_035041135.1 Platyrinchus mystaceus
ATCCATTGCGCAGGCTTGAAAGGTAAAAAGACCTTTCCCAGATCTTCGTTCGCAAAGACTGGCCACACACACACACACACACATAGTGACTGGTTTGTTAAGGACTTTGCTCCTTCTGAAGTCTAGCCATAGAGCTAGCATGTGCATGCATGTGCAGCCGTTCAGCTTCCCGGATACCAGTCACAAGAACAGCCGTAACATGGTTCAGACCTGTGGTCCATCTAACCCTGTAACCTGTCTTCAGCTGTAACTGAATGTTTAAGAACCGGAAAGGTACAAGTATGAGGTGGACAGGACCATCTAATACTCACTCAGACTCCTTGAATTTTCCATTAGGATTTCCTGAGGAATCTCAAATTCAGACAGTCTTGATTTTGAAGTTTCCATATCTCAATAGGGCTTCAATATCCAGTTGCCTTTCTTCACATTTTCCTGCAGTTCCTGCAGCACAAACAAGCTCTGCGTGGTTATCAGCAGACTGGACTAACAGTTCCCAGTACTGGACAATGTTCCTCGCATTTGTGCTCCTTCTTTCCCTGCTTCCAATTTAGATAGAAGTAGAAACTCAGTAAAAACCGTGAGGGAGGAATTTATTATTAGGTAGATAACACTTTCCTCACATGATTATAATATTTTCTCACATGTCTATCCAGTAATACCTGTGCAATATAGCAGCAGATTTCCCACCTTCCCCATACGTAAGAGCAAAAAGCAAACAATAAAAAAGGAAAAAAAGCCATAGATGTGAAGACTGAATAAGAAAACTTTATGCTTCTAAGAAGGCCTTATTTGCTCAGAAATGAAAATTCTACCCTTCTTCCTTTATTTTCTGACATAAAATGGTTGAGAAAGATCCTATTTTTAAGTCACAATAGGCTGCTTTAGTACCATTACAATCCAGGGTCCTTTCCCATGTGATGCTTCAAGTAGATTACAGAAGATGAATGCAAAACTGTTTTTGAGAAACATCTGTAGTATTTCGATAGACTTCTCAGACATTTTTTGTTGGAAACATCAGAAATGTGAAGTTTAACGAGAAGTAAAAACCCAGTGCAACAATTTTGATTCCCTTTGTGTCAAAACATAAATGTCTTCTACTTTTTTGTTTGAAATATATTTATGTCCAGCCATACCATTGTAAAATAATTTGAGACATTCAGAAGAGGGTTTGGAAGTGAACTGGAGATTAAATCATCTGCAGACACTGAGAAAGGTGTAATATGGTACAATCCCAATCACATGCTTTGAATCCCCTTCTTTGAGGGGGAGAGAGTGGAATTCTGTGGACACCTCAGAAAACCTGTTCCATTTCTTTGAGAGATTTATAGCTGAATTGGTATGTGCATTATAGGATCATTTTCTTTGTTAAAAATCACATTAATTATACCTGGCTTTAGACCTAGCCATTCTCATAGTTCTGTCTTCCTAGTTACTTTTTCCTCATGGCTATATGTAATCAGCTAAGATATGCAATAGACTGATCTGTTTTTCTTGTCTTAGTTGCCTCGGATTTTTTTTGTACTCCTCTTCTACAGTGGGCTAAAAATCAACCTTTGTGATGATTTTTTTCCCCATTTTTAGATCTCTGTGGTACATTTTCCTTCTTCAAACTGTTTTAGAGCTTTCCTAAGTCGATGTGTCAATAATATGGCTCATCTGATCCTAAAAAGGAAATATTTTATCTCTGCTTAGCAGGTTTTTGTTTCCTCATCACCTCCAGTCTTCATCTATCCATACTTTTACCATCAACCAGAAATACTCTGTGCTTGTGCCTATTTCACATTATCTCCTCTTGCTTTGTCTGCAGTAATTTCTAACCTTCCTGGAGCCCTACCTTGCAGTATTACTACAGGGGAGTGATGGGCAAATGTGTGTGCAACTGCTGCTCCAAAGCACCACATAAGAGGTCCTGTTTTCAGGTATATAGGCAGCATGGACACAGAGGCCAGCAACCAGAGCCTTGTCCCTTCCTTCTTACCTTAATATAGCTTGACAGGAGGTTTCCTTGGGTTTGGTGTTTCTGTGTGCATTTTGTTAGTACAGTCTGTGTATTCATAGATACTAAACTATGAAGACCATCTGGCCAATTCACATTTCTGATTTCTGAAAAAAATTGCCAGCAGAAATCTCTCTTTCAATTTGTCTTTTTTGGTTGTGTTTTGGGGGTGTGTTTGCTTAATTGATTGATTTTAGTTTTTTAAAACAGTGAAAAAAGTTTACACTGTGACTGTTTCAGAAACGCAGTGTCTGTCATAGATGTCACATGACTTGAAGGAGGTTACTCTACTTGCTTATATTGCTTTCCTTGTTGATAAAATAGATATGGTAATGCATAGTATAATTCTAAATACTATTTACATCATTCAACTTGGTATTAAAAGTACTGTGTAGGCGTGGTTTTATTATCTATTTTTACGTGGCTTGTGTAGATTTGATACTTTTGTTATTATAGCATTTACTTTTCTATATAACTGTGTTTTTAAATAACCTGTACGATCTGGGGGGTTTTCAGCAGTAATATCTGTTCACACAGAGGTTTGATCTATATGTAGATATATTTCTTGTACACTTACAGACATAATATATTTGATGATGACAGATTGCAAGCTTCTCCCAATATTTGGGCTCCCCAGTATATTGATATCTGTTGTCAATAATATGGACTGTTGGTTGGGTTGTAAAGCTCCATTGCTTAGGAGTGTTATATTTTGAAGTCATCTGTCATGGATGTGTTATAGAGATAGGAGACTATTTATGTTTGTGGCATTTTAAGTAACTCAGTAAAACCCTTTAAAATATACAGAAAAGGCTTATTTACTGTCATCACTGCTCACTTAATCCTGTGACCTTGACATGCTAGTATGCCCATAAAGCTCCCTGCAGGTAGTTCAGTAAAAAAGATGATAATCACAGTCCAATGATTGTTTCAGCTTCATGAATATACTGTCTTCTGATGTAAGTATTTCTTAAACATTCAACAGCACTGAACCATTTTAAAACCAAATAATGTAGCAAATTGTCCTATTGTCTAGATTACTAGAAAAAACACCAAAAACTTCAAAAACCATACGTACTACTTCTGTTCAATGTGAGAATACTGACCACTGTTTTGAAAAATAGTCTGCATACACAATGCTAATAGACTAGTATTTAAATTTTTCCTTAAAATTTAAGTGTACCTATTTTTCAGATTTCCTTTTTTTTTTTTTTTCACTTTTCTCCTGATATCAAATTATTTTTATTGGGGGGGAATGCTTTTTGGTTTTGTTGCAGTCATAAGCTGAATCTAGGAAAAATGCACGTGTAAGAAATTTCTTTAGATGATTTACTAGAAGCTATGTTTGCACTAGTGGTAGGAAGCAATAAAAATGTACATAAAGAGGAAGTTAAATTTGATGTCTCTTAGGCTCAATTTAGAAATACTACTGAAGCCTTTGGGATACTTTGCCATAAGAGTGTGTTAATTTTTATGCATCTTGTGCTATGTGGAAACATGGAGGAAAGTAATGCATGAAATATTTACCTCATGGTGAGTGGAAGTGTTGATTTGGTATTAAAAATGCTCACTTTCATTTTCTTTAATGTATAGACATTCAAGTTTCCAATTTCTGTTAGGTAACAAGGCATTGTTTTCAGTCTTTTACACTGAATAGTACTCTAACCTCTTGTGCATTTGTGACTAAAAAGTGGAGTTTTCAAAGTTGATGACAGCTTAATAGTAGAGGAAATTTATTTAGTGAACTTCAGACAGTATTTTCAGTGGTAGAGTTTCATACTGAACTGTTGAGCTAAAAATCTATGAAAAGTAATTGATTGAAAGCTGTCAGAAAAAAAGAGCAGTCAGGAGTAGGATGTAATATGTATCTATCCAACCAAAATAGAATTTACTGTCCTTTCTGATTTACTCTCAATTAAGTATCACTGAAAAGCATGAGAGAAAATAAATATCTACCCCACAGTATTTGGCTAAATGCCAGACAAGGTTGAATAAGAAAAAAATAGATTCTTTCATAACAGTCTTTCCATTTGAGATCATCATGATGGGCTAATAAAAATCTCAGTTTGCATATTCTTAGAGGACCCAGACAGACAAACTGTTTAATTGTTCTCCAAGTATATGTCAACTTTAATTTTTAACAGTCTTGGAATTAAAAATGTAGAAAAAAACATGATTGGAAATTTGTGGGAATGACAACCAATTTCTCTGATAATGGCCTCAGTGAAAACTATATGGTCTGGTAAATTTTAACAAAGTGGGTGTTATAAAGGTTTGAAGCCTGATAAAATAAAATCGAAGTATTAAAATTAGTATAAAAGATAGATTGGAGTTTATGAACAAATCAATAGTGCTAGAGAAATATTACCACTTGTCTTTAAAAAAAGGAAAATTACTTTTTATATACAAATTATTTTTCTCCACTAGAGTAAATGGTCCTTTAACACATCAGATACACTCAGGCTTAGTTTTTGACTGGGTTATAGGACTAGCAATACTGTGTATGTTGTTGCTGTAACTTGGTGATTAATATATTATCTTCCTTGGAAAGAAATAGACATGTTTCTTCTGCAACACACAGGTTAGAAAAATTGATGTACCTGACCTCCACTGGATGTCCATTCATGCTTATTTCTGAATGGGCATCCAGTGGAAGCCATGTACATTCATTTTTTTTATGTGTGTTTGCAGAAGCTAAATCTACAAGTCAGTGTTGTGTTCTAGCTATGATATTCCCTGTATAATTGTATCATTTGATAATCTTTCGCTAAGCTGTGAAAGGGCTTGATTGCCAACTCTGCAGGGAAATTCAAAGGATTCTGCTGGATACCACTAAATTTTAAACAGAGACCATTTTTTCGGGATGTCCTTTTTTGAAAGTACTAGAATAGCTCCTTTATTTCAGTCACATTGACAAATTACTAAGCTGGCCCTCTCAACACAATGTTTATTTAGAGTATTCCACTTCTCTAAAAGCAATCAACAAATTCTCAATCTGCCTACACTAAAATAAAAAATATACTTCTAAATGTTTGTTCTCTAGTATTAAGATCAAGAAAATACATTTATTTTTCTCTTTTTTTTTAAATTTAGCTCTTCAGAGTCCTCGCAGTAAAGTTGTAATGCTACTGTTTTCTGAAAGACATAAAATCTGTAGGAAAAATCTCAACTGTAAAAATTAAAAGGCCACAATGGACATTACCTTACAAGTTAACATCTACAAATTTCTGTATCATTCATGGTTTCAATAGCATTTATCAGATATTAATTCCCAGGCAAGTTTTGAGGTGCCTTTTTGTAAATATTTGGGTTTCCTTGTAACTGGCTTCCTAGGTTCTCCATTGGCTCCAATACTCTGAAGTTTTTATTGTTATTTTTCTCCCCACACTAGTCAGTCTTAGTAGTCGTAAAGGCAAGACGTACCTTCTACTGGTACTTTTTCAACCCTGTTAGAAATTCATTGATAATATCATCATAGATATTATTAGAGAACCATAAATCTCAGTGAATTACATAATTGGAATACATATAGCTGAATGACGATATCTGTTCCAGAAATTGCAGGCACTTGGACAACTAGAGCAGATGAATTAAGATAGGGAGAGGAAGATTTTCATACTACCTGACAAACACTATCTGACTGAGAAATTACTGTAGGTGTGACTGAAGAGTCATGGTGCAAACCCTTTGGGTTTAGATCTGACAGACAAACCAAATTTGGAAGGCTCTGTAAGCAGTGGTCCTTACTCTGCAACTTCTTTTCTCATATCTGTCATCAATAGTAAAACTATGAAGTATCAGTCGAGTGTTACTTTTTGAGGTGGCTAAATTTCAATATAGTAACAGTATTTCAATGTAGTAATGCCTTTTTTATTATTTTGAAAGCAGAAAAGAAAAGGGTGAGTCTTTTCCCTTTCCATAGCCATGCTCACCTCTTTTCACTTTGTTTTCCTTCTGATGGTAAAAAAATGGCAATCAGCAACAAAATCAAAAAAATTTTGCTAATCCACCATCAATGCAAAAATATTAAAGTTTGAAGTCCTTTATGAGCTGAAATAATTTTGGAGAACTCCAGGAAGGACTAATTTCCTAATGGAAATTCTAAGTTCTGATATGTCTTCACATTTTACAGTTTGCATCAAGAAGAAGAAAAGCTCTTGGGGTCTTTGTCTGAAGGAGGGAAAGATTGTTGGTATATTCCAATATTTAGGCTATATTTACATAATGACTTAATTTCTTTTCCAAACGAGCAAGCAATAACGAAGGGGGAACATGGTTTACAGGATTTATGGTCATGAGATCTGTGGATCCTTCTTCAGATTTCTCCCTACACACAGTTGTCTGTGCAATTCAATTTAAATCCAATTATTTGCCTCCATTTACAGTATCTGGGTGTTTCCTACCTTCCAAAACTTTCCTGTAGGCTTGGATCATGGAAAGGTTTTTCACTGGCACTTTACTGCGTGCATTCAGTAGTTTATACTCCCTAGTACAAGGAAAACAAGGGAATGTAAAATTCATCTTCATCTGGATATTTCGTGTACTGAGATCAAGAATTAACATAGAATTATGGCAAAATGCTGTTTCATTTGTGTACTGCATTAAGTGACTGCTCATGCATGCATTTGTCCCATAGTATGGATTAAGTCACAGAGTATAGTTTTTGAGATTTTCTTCAGCACTGTTACTTACTTATTTTTAGTTTTGTGATGTAATTATTTATTTGCATTTTCAGTCTTACACATAATAATATAATTGGGCATATTTGTCGTGGAACTGAATAACGCAGAAATATTTTGCATGTGATTTTGAGGATGGGTGAGACTTGTTTATCTGTGGGTCAAGAAAGCAATAAGAGTGAAAAAATTATGTGTTATTTCCATGATCTAGATGTTCTGCAGCAGTAGCAGCAGCTGAGCAGTTCACTGTTATTCAATGCTACATTAACTTTTCCATTAATGCTGGTGCTGTAAAATATGAAGCCCTTAAGCACTGTGAAGTTGCTGCCTGATTTTTGTTCCTTTACATGGCTGCTATATATTTGCATGCTACAACCATTACATGGATAATCACCATCATTACTTTTTAGAAGGTCATTTTCTTATTGTTCTGCATAGTGTTAGATACAGAAAAGCCTTAACAGAAGAAAGGATCTTTAAACACATTCACTATAAATGCTGTCTTTTTAGTTGTTTGTTACTACAATTAGATGATGGCAGCCTAGGTGTCAAGATATGCTCTGGGTTTTTCTTTATTTATTCATTAAATAAAAAACAAAACCGAAAATAACCGCCCTCCTCCATCCCCCCCAAAAAATAGAAACATCCAGAGACCACAAAAGCTCTACTTTTCCACTAAAAACAAAATTAAACAAAACTGTTTCATTTCATTCCCCCATTAGGAGGGCAATTATTAAATGTTATTTTGCATCAAGATGAATTTTTGTTATGTAATAAACATTATTGTATTTTCAAAATTCTTTAATTTTTAAAAACTGAATAACATTTGGAGATTGCAATTATGGTTATTCAAATTTCTTGAATTATTTTAAATATTTGTTGAAAATATACATATTTGTGGGAATAGTGGATTTATTAAGTGTCGTTAAAGCAGAGCAGAAATTCAACACACTTCCAACCAAGACATATTGACCATTCCACCCACTCTCCCCTGCACAATTCACAGTATAGTTCATATGGGAAAGCAAGATTCTTTCTGCTATGAAAGCAGCCACTTTATGCCCTAAATAATGAAGTTATAATCTTGGTGGTACCAGTGAGGTGACACCTCAACGCTGAATAAATCATTTCAGTCTTTATCTATGTGCCTTGTTTTCCCCATCTGTAATATGTGAATCATGGTACTTTGCTAAAAGGGTGGTTTGAAATCTGTTGAAGGAAGAAAAAGCCCTAAAAATAGTGCTTAATTAAAATATCTTTTTTTTGTTTTCTATTTTATATTTAGATTATTTTTATAAATATATAAATATATAATATATAAAGTATATTGTTTATATTTAAAGTATTTGTATTTCCATTTTATATTTAGTTTTAAAGTATTTAGTGCTGGTTTGCTTTAGTTTTAAACATGCTTCCAACATGTAGTTCTTTAGGTTTTGCAATGTATCAGATTCACTCTGTTCACTGTTTTGGTGGTAAAAATCAGTGGCATCTGAATTAGCATCAGCATCAGAATAATAACAGGATGAGTCTGTGTGAGTCCATTCTAAGCTGTGTAAGCCATTACTATTGCACTTAAGATCTGTTTCTGGCATTTTTGGAACAGGATGAAAAGGTACATCTGATTTGACTAGAAAGTTCTTACTTCTGTGTTCAGTTGAATGGTTCTGTTTCTCTTCTGTGGTTTTCTCTCCCTCTCTTACAGAATTTTTGTGACACTAATTTTTATTTTTTTTTTAATCCAGGTATTTTGATGTTTGCTATTATTTTATTTCAGCTACATGTGAGAAGATGAATTTAGTATCCAAAGGCTAAAAATAACATCTTGTATTCTATAAAAGAAAAGTCTATCCATATTGAGCGCTAAATCTACATAGAAATTCTACTCTGGTTTCATGACATTAAATTTACAAAGAAAGTTTGAAATTTATTATAGTCTTTCCACTATGAAAATATTGCTCTCATTTCAGGAATTTCACTTAGTTTCTAACTTTATAATTTAAGAATTTTTTGCAGTTCTGTTTATGAAGCAGCAATCTTAATGGCATTGTGTTACCAGCACAAGTTCTGAACGTGCATTTACTAATCTAAACCCTCTTGGGTGTTGCCTGAATCACATCCCTGGACTGTGTCCTTCCAACATAGGGTTAGGGATTTTCTCATTTATTTCTCTTATGCTGCTGAGAAAATTATTTTACATTTCTGTCCAGGGTGTATTTCCTCCTAAAACGTATTAAGTATCTTTTTCCATATTTCTGCCCTTGCTGGAGAGTATATCTGTATTTACCGGTAGTAATGTGGCACTCAGAAATGTTTTAAGCAGCTCATAAAGGGTCATTTTGGGATTGGAAAAAAGGGAGTAAAGAAAGTAAGTAATTGGTTCAAACTTTTAAATTATTTTTAAGCTTCTATTTGAATTGAATAAGATACTTGGGATGGATGAAATAATTTCGAACAAGAAAAGTTGTACAATTAAAAATGTCTTGCAAAATCAAACTTTTTTTTTAATGAATTCAGTATTTATATCAGTTTGAATGGGCTAGCACAAAAATCAATAACTACATGTGGTCAGATAACATATAAAACATAGTATGTTTTGAATGCTGAAGAACAAAATTCTTAGCACAAAAAGCACATAAGAAAGTCTAAGGTAGATAAAACCAAATATGCTTGTGTAAAGGGTATTGTTGCGTAAATGTAGGATAAAGATCTTTGTTTCATTAAATAGCTGATTCTACTTGGAGAATTTGCTTTTTCTTTGATATCTTGAAAAAAAAATCCTCCTTCCTGAAGCATTAAGTGGTTCTAAATTTGGGAAGAAAAAATAGTGAATATTTTAACTTGAAGTTCTACTTTGTCCTATTCATTAAAATTGAAAGGAATCTCAAGAAACTTGATCAGAAAACAAAGGGAAGTTTTATGATCTTCCTTGGTATGAATCCAGTTAAAGGATTAGCAGTGTTAGTCAGACTCTGAAATGGAAAGGAAAAAGGATATTACTCAAAATACATTTTAACAGTGATTAGCTGTTACCTGGAAAAATAGATTTCACTCAGTAGAATGCTATATTTTGCTGAAAATCAAAGTTTACAAAATAGATTTCAATATTTTTAGTATGGCAGGTGATGAATGTTCTCCCACAGAGGCTATATCAGAAAATCAATATTTGTAAAATTGAAACAGTATAGGTTTGTATTGATCCATGTGGCTAAATCAAAATGAAAGGCTTTGTAACAGCTTTCTTAGACAGCCTGCTACCCAGTAATGGCAAACTATCAATTTTAGCTTTCCACTGATAAATCAGCTTGAAAATTGGATGTCAAATTTTTTTCTTACTTGAAGTAGTGATTTTTTTCTTCCCTCTAACCTTTCTTGATGTGTTAGATTGGTTTATAAGACTAAGCCCTGCCTTTTTGAAAGCAGTTGTCAAAACTGACATTTAGGTATATTTTGAAACAAAATCTAAACTCTTAAAGCCTAATTTTTTCTACTGGCTGGCTTGCTGGTAATCCTATATGTACACCTCTGTGTAAACAAATATGAATATGTGTTTAATACTTGAAAATTGCTTTGATTTAATATTTCAGGTATATATGTTTCTCCCTTTTCTGATCTTTGGAGTTCACAAAGGTCAGGTCTTCAACTGCAGCTTTTAGAAACTAATCCCTCAGAAACTATTTCAGCTTTCAGTGGTTAGGAAGATTGATTTTTCTTTAATTGACTGATTTTCTTTTTTATTTTGTGTTAAGTGAGGCTTTATGAAATGATAACAAGAATATCAGATTCAGCTGCAGGTTGCAGGTCCTTAAAACTTGTGTGGATGCTTGCTCATTGTTTTTAATGATAGAGAAAACAGGATACAGATTTTCTCAGAAAAGAGCAAAATCCTTTATAAAGGCGGGGGGAAACCCTTTAATTTGGGTCAAATGCAGTAGTTTTCAGTGGCAGTTAGTAGTGCCGTACCTTCTTGTCTGTACAGCAGAATATAAGTTAGCTCCAGTGAGTATTGATCGTGAAGTTTGCCGTTGTATAATTACTTTTGGCTGTAGAAAAATGTGGTGTCTATTGATCTAGATGGAAGCATTTGACTAGCAGTTTCCCTTGGCTAAGAGTGAGTGTCATCTTTCAGCCATGATAAATGGTAACACTCTGGGTCAGCATAATTACTCGGTGCTGAAATGAACCTCCTGTACCCTTCTCGCCTCACACCAAGGAACCTTCATAATCATCTTTATCTGAAAGCCATGATTTACTGAACTAACCAGCCCCTTAATAAAGTCCTTTCCTCCCCTTCCCACAGTATGCACCCACATTAACTGTGGCTCTGTACTATTATTGTAAAAACTAAGCTGTTCTGAATCCACAAATATGATGATTTTTTTTTTTCCCTAACCCCTGTCAGTTGACCTGGACCTGCAGGAGGCCACTCTTGCAATGTTCTTTTAATCTTATGTTTAATATTCACATTAAAAAAAAAGGAAAAATATTAAGGTGTTTATCGTTTTGATACACTGCTTTTTAAGTCTTGGAACCAAGTGTTATTAATGCACTGTTAAATTATTAGTGTACTGCAGTGAAAATTGCTGTATGAATTTATTGTCAGTAGTCCTTAATTTTATAGAGTAATGTACACTCTGGATGTGATGTCTTTCAAGAATAGATGAGGATATCTTTTCACATTTTGCTGCTAGAACAGCTTCATTTAAAATAATTTTGACACCTCATTTAATAGCAGTTTTGAATGTAAGATTTTTAAGCCATTTTTCTCTTTGCATGTATGTCTAATAGGTGACAAATATGTTATCAGAAATAGGAAAATAGTATTTATTGCTAGAACAGAAAACTATGATGATTTGTATTGTTTGGCACCTTTTTAGTGTGGAGTTTTCCATTTGTTATCAATATTTCATTAAAACTTTGTATCATGTTGTTGAAAATGGATTTGTGTTTACTTGCCAGTAGTGTAATATGGCCCTGGGGTAATGACTTTTTGTTAAGTAATGTTAGTTAAAGAAAATCTGGCAATAGTTTTAGATCATTTTAAGACAGCTGTGAAGGGCTTGGATAAAGGTCATTTTCAATGATTGTGCTTAGTTAAATAAATGTGAAGGGTTTTACAATGGGAATCTTGCTTTTCAGTATGCTGTCATAAATTTCCCCTTAACACATCTGGGAATATGAAGTAAAATGTAGTTGTTTCTGCCTTGAAGGCAATGTATTTTATATTTTCCTTTGCTTTGTTTGTTTTCCCCTTATAATGCTGTTTATTCACATAACTAGAGTTCAAAGGTTTTACTTTGTCATAAATTAAATCTTCTATTCTCTGACAGTTTGTGGGACCCGCTGGATATAATTTTCAAGTGGTTGTAACTTGAAGATTTTTTTTGCTGAGATTTAGTCGTTAAAAGTGTTAAAATTTCTGACAACTCAGCCTCTATTGTGACCCTGGTTCATTGCTTGCTCTCTCCCTTGGCCACAGCTGGCCTCTTGCTGTTCACAGCTGAAAAGTGAAATCAATGCTGGGTCTAACAAAATGCAGATGAAAGCCATTCTGATCATATAGAGTCATTTCCCGTAATTTTATCAGCCTTCAGTTTCTTAAATGATCTCTGGAAATCATTGTTTGTTCATGTGAATACAGTATTGAATTTTGTGATAAAATGTCCTGTCTTTCTAAAATGTAATACTTTCTTAAACATTAATGGTGATATACAGCTCACATTGCCATAGCATAATCTTTTAAAATATCAGTCTGCTCCTTTCCCTGTTCCCTCCTGAAGGGAAGCCTGTCAAAGAGCTGCTGGCTGAATCCTGCCGATTTTGAGCCTTTGGAATCTTGCGAATTGAGATTTTTATGTTCTACAAGGCTCAGAGTTGGAAAGTAAGAACTCTTACCACGTGTCAATCCATATTTCCATTGATCTCACATCCTTTTTATTTTTATTTGAACAAGATTGGTAGGAAAGCTATGTTGCAGTTAGAGGTGGCAGTGTATGATGTAGCTTAATGCTCCAAAGGTCACAGAACTACATGGAGTTTGATGGAAAACAGCCTTTCTCCTTATTTTAAATGGTTCCTGCTTTGATTACAGGCATTTATTATAATTATCAAGAGATTAGTCTGTTGTTATAGAATCCTTGTAATGGAACCATTTAAAAGGAATATAATGGCAGTTTATTGGATTTTGGAAAGGAAAAGAGAACAGATAAAGTGGTGGGTTTAAAATGGATCAACTGCTGCCTTAAGCATACTGATTTTTTCCTTTTGTTAACTTAGCATTTCTTTTTGTTTCACAGTTTTCAGTTACATACTAAAGAAATCATTTTTTTAAAATTCTGAAGATATTTTATTTATAGCATTTTCATTGCAGTCTAATCCCATGGAGTTTAGTTGTTGTAGACATTCCTTCCAAAATATTCTTACACTGTACGTATCATAAAAAGTGTACTGTCTGACACAGCTGCTTTGTGATTTTATTAATATCTCCATTGAAATAATAGCAACAAAAAATGGTTTTTTGATCAAAAATATGTGTAAAAGAAATTATGAATTCTATATTTTATCAGTTGAAGTGCAGCTAGGGTGATTTCTCTTTTATATTAGCAGAACACCATAATATTGGTGAAACCTGGTGAATTTCTTTCGTGTTTGTATCAATTTCCCCTTCTCAATAGTGTGCAGTTATATTTACTGCACTTACATCGAAAGAATAAATGTTAAGATTATAAATCAGTCATCTTATTTAAATGTTACAGAATACTATTTGACATCTTACAGTGGATGTAAGAACGAGATGACATTGGAAAAAAATAAAAGCTCATAAACTTTGGGAGTTTTATACTAGAAGTTAGTTTATATTTCAAGACCTATGAATTTTGCAGTGTGTATAAGTGTGTCTTATCCTTTGTATTAACACCTTCAAAGGTTACATTCTGTTAAAGAATAATTACAGAGCCTAAATCCTCCTGCTGAAAACATCATACGCTCGTTAGCTGAGCAATGGCATGAGTTAGTACTGCTGTTAACCTGGGGAAGAAAGTTAATTGATTCAAACTTAGTTGATATGGATCTATTTAATAGCAGTGGGAAATTAGCCCCAAAAACCAGTGAAAAACAATATAACAGCAAACTACAAGAGTAGGATTACAAGTCTACTGTTTCAATATTTGTTGGCTGCCAACAGAGGAGGCCAGGGGAGGAGTGTAGTATTTCCCTAGGTGACTTTGTTGTGATACTCCCCCAGCATATCCTCCCAGCTTTCAGCAAATTGTAGCTCAGGGACTTCCTGAGCCAGAGGTGATATCCTTGAGTTTAATAACTTCTGGTGTTTTTTCTCCATCTGTGAAAGGAAATGTCTGATCCCTTTAAGAACTCATTTAAACATCAGCTGTCCGTGATAGTGTTGAGTTCCATACCTTGAGTATGTAGTGTGAGAAATTCACACAAAGTGCACCATTGTTTGCTTTGAACTTGTTGCTTGATAACTATGTTCTCACTAGGTCTTTTCTTATGAGAACTAGTGAGTCCTTGTTGCCGATTCATCATCTTGGTTCCATTCATAGTATTAAAGATCACTGTCACAACCTTCTTAGTTATGGCTCTGTTCTTTAGCTGTGGAGCTCTGAAATGGCCTTTTTCACCTTCCTGCAGGCTCTTCTAGCATTCAGTATCTTATTCTGGAGAAGGTCTCTGCTAATCCTTGCCTCTGGAGCTATTTTACTTTGTGTAATAGCCAGAGAGAAGAGCATGATACACATATGTGTTTGCTTATGTCTCCTTCCCCACCCACCCTCCCTCCTGCATCTGCAATATGCCAACCAGGTTGTGGCTTTATTGCCAATAGGAAGCCAACTGGGAATGACTAAAATTATCTCGACCAAATCCACAGTTCTACACTGATTCAATATTTTCCAAAGGGAGAAAATATTAAATACTTTGATTCTGAATTGGGGTAATGTGGTAAGAGATGAGCCTGGTTCTGAGCCAGACTGTAATTCTATGGTTGTGGCCCTTTCATTCCCCATTCCAATTAGTGTTTTACTGGTGTAAAATGAGCTAACATCATCAGAAAAGGCTGACTTTGGTGATTCATGGGGAAAGCCTACTGTGTCCACTGTAGCTTTTCTTGTAAAATTGTATTTATTCTCAGATACAATCAACTGTAATGGTCTAGGCAAAAATTATTGTTGATGTGTATGTTTGAGAGATAAACACTTCATTGGCAAAGCCTGAAAAAATAATTTTGATTTGCTGTCACAGGGTTTGAGAGCATCATTGCAAGATTGCAGGTATCATGTTATATAATGAATGGCATTCTGGTGCCCTTGGCTGTTGGCATAGTTAGAGTGAATAGTGGTTCCTTCATTTTTTGAAACACAATGTGCAAATTAAAAAATACTTTGCTTGCAAATATAACTTGAAAATTAGGGAGAGTGACCGTGATTCTTCCCCTTGTGCATACACTTTGAACACTGAATGACATATGGCGACTCTTGGGTGAAAAATGAATCTGGGGAGTAAGACTTGTCAAAGCAGGAAGAGATTCCTCTTTGTCTTTTTATAAATTTCCATATGGTCCTAGTGCCGAGTCTACTGCTGCTTTAGGAGCATTATGACTGTATCATGCTCATTTTATTTTGTTGTTCTGGTATGCTGTTAATATTCTCCTATGGAGCAAAAGTAGAACACAGATTTTATTTTATTTCTTTTAAAAATTTTTATCTCACACCTGAAAGGCATTTAATATCAGAAAGAGCAATGGTCTAATCTGATTGCTTTCTTCCTACTTAATTTCAAAGTCCTGCTGCAGGCAAATGAAGGTTTTGGAGATGTTCACTAAACAGTTTTTATAAACATTTGTAGTGAAAACGCCAACTATTATAAATAAATTAGCTATTAGCAGCTCAACCAACAATCCTTCATAATGTTTCCTGTTTTTCCCTTGTACTCTGAGTTTTCAGTGTTTCTTGTGAATCTGCTCTAAAGGCAGACTCTGAATGGTTTCATGCCATCAGCCATTTGCGTGATGGCAGAGCAGACCCTAAGGGAAGAAATGTCTGAGACTATGCATTTGTGACTATTAAAACTCTAGCAAATTAGCGTCTGAGAAGAGTGTATTACATAGAGTTGGTTCTGGATTTTGTGTTTCCTTGAGTGTGAGGGTTTTAGCATGTTTCTTTTCTGCTGGGTTAGCTGTGCTGAGGGCTGCACAGATATTTATGAGTTATCAGAAATGGAGTTTTGGTTGTGCAAGGACCAACAGTCCTGCTTGCTGCCCAAAGGCTGGTTAGACAGCATCAAGGCTTCCTATCAGGTAAACAAATTTTGGCAAGGGATAGGATTACTGATAGGGAATAAGTTCTGAATCATACTGCTTTCTCACTGCTCTCCAAATCACTACAATCAGACATATACTGCAGTTGTTGTTAACGGTGGTTTTTTTCATTATCAATCTGTTGAGTTATACTGCCTGTTTGGGAGATAATATTGCTCATATCAGGAATTAATTCATAACACAGTGTTGTAAGTGTGGTGGAAGGTAAAACTAGAGTATTTTCATAGCATTTTATGTAGACATCATGGTACGGTGTCATTTTCCAAAGCTCTCCCTGAAGTTAAATAATAGAAGTATTACATATATTTTACATGGGATAAGATAAATTGAAGCAGAATGCTTATTTGCTATTAACAGGAACACATTTTTTTGTGTGCCCTTTTTTTTCCCCCCAAATCCCCGCAAGGAACTTTTGACAGATTTAATGTTAAACTAGAAAGATCTGTTGGTTTCTTTTCCATAATTCAGCTTTGCTGCTCCACGGGAGGGTATTGCTATTAGAACAACAGTAGATTCAATATATTTTGTACCTTAGTTTGTATGTGCAGTTTGGAACCACATCACTGACTGCATAAATTACAGAACATCTACATCAAGACAAGGATGGTTCAAGTCAATGATTATATGAGTATGACTAAAGCATCGTAATTTGGATGGTTTGGAAAAAGAAAGGCTCATGGAAGGTCTTATTCTATAAATATCCATAGGCAAAACAATATAGAGGAAAAAACTAACTATTTTGTCTTCTGCTGATAGGACAAGGAGACTTATGCTAGTTCACCTAAACATTAGAGAAAAAAAATCACAGCTCTTTAGCAATACAAAGTAGAGGCCTGACGTGTGTTCACTGACCTGGTCGCATGTTGTCTTGGTTGCTTAAGTAAAGTCTATATACTAGACAAAAGCTATTCTAGGACTGTAATAGAGTTATTTATTTAATTAAAAGTCCTGTAAGTCATGAGATGAAAATGAACTCTACATTTATTTTCTATATAAAAGATTAATAATCTTTCCAAGTGATTTAGCAGCTCTTCCCACTGGTGTCAGTTTGTGCTACAGACAAGGGAAAAACCATCTGTGTCTCCTGATTGTTACACAGAATTGCCTAACAAATTAAGTAGCTAAAAAAGTATATCCAGAATAATGGATTGTCAAATACTTTGCATGCAAAAATTCTTTAAACCCTATAGTTTGTTTTTTTTCAAAACCCACAAAAATAGAGATTTTATTTCAAGGCAGAAAACAAGGAAGTTATAACACCAAGTTTTGGGGGTTTTTTATCTCTCACGCCTGCTTCTTCTCCTGTGAGATTTTTCAGAGCCCAAAATAAATCATTAGGTCATGCTGATATATTTTCAGATGTTTTATGGAAGACTGTTTCTATACTTCTGAAGAACCTCTTGACTGTCAGAAATGAAGTATATATAGAAAAGTTTTGGTTTACTTGCCAAGCTAGCTTTTTAGCTCTCACAAAAATTCCCAGGAACAAAAAAGATCAAAGTTAAGATTACTTCAGCACTTATTTGATAGTATTGTAAACATGGTCTCTATTAAAAATTGTATAGCAGTCATGGCCATGCCACTTGGCAAGTGTTTATTTCATCAATACAAGTTGCATTTGGGGATAGGAATAGCTGTTTATACTCCAGACAAGACATATCCACTAATTGGGCCAGCATGTCTTTGTTTTAGTTCTTTAGAACAATATTAGGTTTAAAACTAAATGTGTGCTTTCTCTTAACTTATGCTGTACTTCTGGATGATACTTAGGAGAAAGAGAAATTTGTTCCAAAAAAATTTCCAGGATGCATAAAACTTCAAGCTTCTCTAAATTTTGAATTCAGATACTTCCAATTACCAAGCCTGAAATGGCATTTTGCAAAAACAATCATTCTGTTTAAATAGGGCATTATTAGACTTGCATTTTAATAAATAGCTCTGCCTGATGTCAATTCAAACAATTGTCTAGGTAAAACTTTATTATTTATTTATTAGATTTTGATTACTGTTGGTAGGCCTCAAGGAGCTAATTATTTCATCTCAATGCCAGGTTTACAAGTTAGCTGTCTTTAAACAGTTGCAGCTTGAATAATTTATAAAGGTTTGAAACAGTAATTCATTATGGATTTTTAAGAAATAGTATACATTAGAAATAAAGTTGTGTGTCTTAGTTTTAGAATAACACTTTAAAATATTTAGATAAAACATTTTCTGTTTCTTCCAAATAAAGATTTTGAGAGACTAAGATTCTATTCCTGGATGCCACAGCCTTCAATGACTTACAAACAGGAGTAAATAATGAGATAAATCCTTGATGTCTACCTCAACTGTGCTGTTTCTGTTAAAAGCACAGGTCTAGATTTTTTGATAAGTCATTGCTGGTTTGTCTTGAAACTGGACTGTAATTTGTATGCTCAGTAGCTTCTTCAGGAGTTCTTTCACAAGAAATTCAGACACCTTAATCTGTGCATCTGGAATGGAGCAGACAGTTGGGACAGCATACTCACATATGTTATCCCTACTTAAAAGTCTGAGCCTTTAGTGTTTGACCTTTAAGTAAGCCAACAAGGCACCAAAGTTTCCAAGAGCTTCAACAAGCTCTTTTACTTTGGATGCCCACTTTGAAATCTGGAGACTGGTTTTTCAGTTGTCCAGGCAAACTAGCCCAAACTGAACCAAATTTTACCTACTGTTTAACTCTTCTAGAGTTGCAGACAAGTCATAAAAGCTCAGATTTATTTTTTTTTAGAAGCTAGGACCCTACTGTCTCTATTTATATATTTAATATGATAGATAAGATCTTAAAACACAAAGTAAAGTGTTTTTCTTGTAAAACATCCCTGCCTCATCAGAACACTTGCAAAATCTCAGAAATTCTGCACTGTTCTGATGTAGACTGTATGGGGGTGACATTAAAAACAAGCTGAGGAGGAATCTCAACCTCTAGCTTTGTTTAGTGGAGTTTCTTAATGCAGTGGTATTATTGTCATTCAGAATTCAATGGGAAAATGGATTGTTATGTTTTGAGGGGTTTTTTTAAATTTCTCTTCAGAAAAGGTAGAAAGAACTACCTAAAGAATCTAGCCGTGTTCATTCCACTCAGGAGCAAAATATCCTATCATCTACGTAAGTAGGGTAGTTAGTACTCATGCAGGAGACAAAGGAAGAGGAGTCTCTGTGAGATTTGAATTAAATTGTTCTCTAAGTCTTCCCTTTCCTGTACTATAGCTGAACCAAGTAAATAATACTACAAGACCCCATACAGGCAAGTGGTGTTTTGGGGGGGAGTTGAGACTGGGGGGGAGGGTTTAATTAATTTCTCAGCAGGAAATGAGTCAGACAACAAAATGCTATACTAGAGGCAAAACTTAGCTACAAGAAAGAGTTCTCTTACTTTCCAGTGGTCATAACACCAGTTTATTTGGTTTTTCTGTAACCATTGTTCACCTTTCCCAGGCAGGATTGAGTCCCTATGCTTACTCAAGTGCACCTCCATGTTTGTGGTTGAAAAGCTGAACAGAAGAGGTGATCTGTATTATCAGAAGAATCCTGTCCACAGAGTAGTTACTGAAAGAATATTTATTTGAAGCTCAAGGAATTAACTACAATTGAATACTTGATTTAAACAAACAAACAAACAAAGAAAATTCTGTAATTCTGTATTTATTTTAGGTAGTATCATAAGGACTGTATTTATTAATGTTAACTTTGTTCAAAAAACAGCATCCTTAGGGCAAAATTAATAGTTGTCCTAAAACTTTTCCCATTTACATTATTAAATCAGCATTTCACTGTGATAAAATTAAAATAAAGAAGTTGTTTTCTGAGATGCTTATCTGATTTTTTATGGATTATAGCTGTTAAAATCACGGAATACTTTCCAGACAATTTTGACAGAAAGTCATATTATTTCATAAGAAATTCTGGTTTTGCATTCAGAAGTACACACTTCCATTTTTCTTTTAATTTGACACATAGTGTCTTAAGAAATAAAATAATACTGCTACCAGCAGGTGATATGCTTGTAAAAGCAGTAGAAGAATTGAATGGAAATTTTGTTTTAAAAACCATTTAAATCAGAAAACATTATTTTGATCAAATCCTCTAGTAAAAAATTATGACATTGTACATTCCCTATGAAAATGCCTGATTTTTTTTCTCTTACATTTTTCTAAATTAATAAGTTCTCCAAGTTTTTTATTTTCAGGTTTTATTTCCTAACAGCAGAAGTGTGTAAGCTAATGTCATGGTACCCATTTCAGATGTGATGTTATAACAAACTTAGTAGTCAAAATGTAAAACAAATGGATTTTTTTTTCTTGAAATTGGATGATGATTTGCTAGATAGTTCACGTTTTGTGTTAGTGAACCTTTGAGATATTTCTACATTTTTAATAAGAAAAGCTGCACATTTAGCATGGAATACATTGTACTTAATTTTAGCCATTTATAATTATGCTTCTAGTCTAAGCCATTCTGTCCGTCTCTTTTTTGCAGTCATTTAAGAAAGGCAGAGGCAACCCCAATACACTATCTATTCCATCTTGGAGTTTGTTATACAGTGGCATCATGGTAGTAGTTATGAAATCTTACTAAGTGCCCATTGTGCTGAGATAGCATGACATAAAAATGTATTAAAAATAAAAATATCCTAAACCACTCTGTGTTCTTTCAAGGTATTTCCAAAAGTGAATTTTACCCAAATTTTCATTTATCTGAAACTATAAAATGGCTTTTTGGGCTTTGGGGGGTTGTTTCTTCTTTGTTTGGAGTGATGGTAACACATTCTGAAATAGAATAAAGATTCCAAAGCAGACATCTGAGTTAAACCACCGAGTATTGTTCCAACCACTTTCTCTTCTTTTTTTTCAGAGATAGTTTGTCTTAATTTTAACCTTAAAATTTACTTCATTTTAGTATTTCTAGGAGTACAGTTTATTATTCCTAGAATTTGGTGCAGTTTCATTCAGTTGTTACTGATATTTTGTTACGAAAAAACTCTTTGTGATGCTGGTAAGTCAAACACTGACAGTTTATGTATCCACTTTTTATGTTGCCTCAGTTTTCATTCAATGCCATTGGATTAACTAAAAGAAACTGAGTATATAACTTTAGGAAATTGTATTATTTCATTTAGCTGTACTACATGTAGTTTGTCCTACTATTGCCCATTAATATTTGGATAGATTTGTCAAACTTATCTACATTACTTTAAATTTATGTTAAATCAATTTAATAACTTTAAAATTTCTACTTATCTTTAGGTTTATTTTGTAGACATTTGAGTTATTTTCATTTCCATTGCAATTTTTAAGATGTATGTAGCTTTTTTTCTCCTTTTTTTCCCCTCATATAGCTTTATGCATAGTTAGTCTTATTTCCCTAGAACTACTGCTTCTTGGTATAAGTTTACTACTATTTAATAATATAGCAGCCATTCTAGATTTAACATCTCATTCTAAACTTTATAAATAATCTAGACAATCAGTAAATTGTTAGTCTTTGTTTGTTTGTATATTCATTATCAGTTTGTTTCTTCAGACTTTTCCCAGTGCCTTAAGAAGAAAATAAAAGCCTTATAAAACACTCCCTCTTTTCTGGTGAGGATGTTACCCTTTAAAACAGTTCTTAGAAAATTCCTCTCCATGAATTTGGTGGATTTCTAATCGATAGTCATCTTCTGATATTTTTTGCTCTCTTTTGATTTGTAGCCAATTCTCTCTTCTCTCAGCTTTGTCCTTCATTATTAATGCAAGACCATTAGTAACATAATCATAGGAGAGAATCTGTGTTGGCAGTTTTCGTTCTGCTTTCCGAAGGTGACTCCTCTCCTCCTATTCTGATGATCTGTGGTAGTATTTGTTGTTACTTTGAGTTCCTCTGTGCTCTATTTCAACCTTATTTCAAAGTCCACATGGAAACCCTTCCCCTCCACCCAAACTGTGCAAAGCAACAACAAATACCAATCTCTGTAAAAGTTTGCAGGTTTATGAATTGCAGCTGTCCTTCGCAGGTGTAAACAATTCAAAACTTCTTACTTCCTGTTTTAAAAATTTTAGCTATCCCACACTCTCCACAGGGAAACCTGTGGGTCAACTAGTATGTAATCTGCTGGTAACTTCTGCTGTATATATTATTAATTGTGTTGAAATGAACTATTTCCCCCTTTTTCTGCTCACAAAGTAAGCGTAGAACCCCACAGATCAGCCCTACACTTCACAGATTTCTAGAATTCACTGCCTTTAACAAAACTAGCTCAAATTCACAAGTCTCAAAATATTATAGAATATCTAACAGATATTCTTGATAACCCACTAGTCATCTGTTTATCCATCCATGATTGACATGGATTTATTTCTCTTCCCATCCTTTTCCAGTTGTTTCTCTTCCACTAGTTTTCATAGTCACTGGATTTCTTCTCATATTTCTATTCCTTTACTACTTCTCCATTTTTTCCAGCTCAGTGCTGCTTATTCTTCACCAATCAATAATTACATTTCAAACCTTTTATGGTTTTCCATTTCCCAGTATCATGAAAAATATTCCTAAAAGAAACCTTTTAATCTCTCCTTCTGTTTCATTCTTGCTCCAGTGTAATTATTCCAATTAATATTATCTGTTGGTTAGACCCTATAACTTTTCTGAAAGTCTTCACTGCCTAACTCTAAACTTTTCTATCAAATCCTTTTTCATTTTTAGGGCTCTGACTTCATCTACATTTCTCCTCAAATTCCACCAATCATTCCTGTCTCACGTATCTTCTCATGTTAATTTTTCCCATTTTGGCAGCCCTAAACAGGAGGTACAAAAATACCTCTCATCTCCCCTGACAATTCTGAACGGGGCAGTGCTGGCATGCCTTCTAGCCATGTTGCTGGGCTGTGAGTCATTTAGCTGGACTGCTGTCCTCTCCACACCACCTGCTCCAGCTGCCAGTGCCCAAGACACTAAGCAGATTCTCAGGAAGCTCCTTTGCTTTCTCTCTCATTTTTATTCATACTAGTTTGTTGCACTGATTAGAAATGCAAGATAAACTGAAAAAAAATCTGGTGTTGGTTGACCATCTAGCCATCCCCTGGGAAATGCTATCCCTAACCAAGAGCCCTTGCTTGCCCACTGACACAACTACCATCCCCCAGATTGCCAGTGCCCTTTTCACCAGCTTCTTGTGTTCTTGGCTGCCTGTCTTTCTGCTCTTAGATCACCTCACCAGTTTGTGAACATAACTTGGTATTTTACAGATATCCTATGCCTTGTAGCCCTGCTTTCAGCAATCCATATATCATCCACATGAGTTCCCTAGGATACGTCCATACAACTTCTTTCAAAAATGACAGTATGATACTTCTCATGAATTGAATCACTCAACATCATACTCATTAAAAAAAAAGAAAATTAAAAAAATTCAATATTACTTAAATTTCCCTAGGTATTTAGCATTTTTCTATTTAAATGGTAAGCTCTTTTTCTAAGACTTTTCCCCTTCTATGCTGAAACTCTGACAAATATACTCTTCATTGTAACGATAACAATTCTTCATGTGTACTTAAGAGAAAAAAAGAAAAAGGTTGTTTTTCATAAGAATGCCTAAACATTTTTTAAAAAAATCCTGGGTTTAGGATTTTAGAAAATTGAAAATTCTTTTTCAATTTTTGTTACATTAGATGTTTCTCAGGTTCACTGTCATCTTTATTCCTTGTGTTGGTATTTGCAGTTTTTAGTATTATTGGTTTTATTTGTTTAGTATTAATCTTATTTTTCAGTATTTCTAGTTTTCATTCTGGGATTCTCTAGCATACCCTTTGTAAAAAAGAAAATTGTAGCTTTGTAATTTTTGCAACTTAAAAAATCTTTTTGTGTGTGTGTGTGTGTGGAATAACTACTGGAGTAACTATTATGTTAATTGATGTTTCTGATACTTGTTTCTTCTAA
>JAWWLV010000001.1:50012729-50023716 GCA_035041135.1 Platyrinchus mystaceus
TGTGTGTGTGTGTGTGTGGAATAACTACTGGAGTAACTATTATGTTAATTGATGTTTCTGATACTTGTTTCTTCTAATGTACAACAAGGCTTTTCTTTTAGCCATTATAATGTGGAATGTTATATGTTGTCTCATCCTTGTCTCATCATCTTGATAAAATCAGCAAATACTGTGTCTGATTTAAGCAGTCAGAAAAACCTTCACTCTAAAATAGTGACTGTATATTGCTATAACACTTCTGAACAGTATTAGCTCTTTTATTCTTACAGAAGATTTTTGCTACTTGGATCTCCTGGCAAATATGTTTATATATTGTCTTGTACTTTTTAAATGTTACAAATATTGGATAAGTAATAATTTGTATTTTCTGTGGTTTAAGTTTTCTTCTACTTACTTTTTTTAATGTCATAGATTTTCTGTTCTTTATATTTTCTTAGGGAAATGCGGTATACATTCCAAATATACTTTATTTTTCTCATTTACAAAACACAGAATTTCATGCTGTGACAAGAATTGTTTTTCCTTTTCAAAATGTCACATAAAAAGCAACCAGGACTAATTCTTGAAATTATAGATCATCAATTCCTTGCCTTTTCTATGTGGTTTCCCAGTATTACAAAGACTATGGATTCTCTGAGATCCTTCCAGTTCTGTGACCCACCTCTTTTTCAAAACAACTTTTTCCCCTCCCCCCATGCCTGCAGGCTTGTTCCTCTTCATTAACATACTCAAACTTAATCTCTTCCATCTGGCAGCCCGTCCTTTGGGCTGCAGTCTGAGGATCTTTTAGGGACATTTGTGCTGCTACTCTCCACTGTTTATATTTGCCTCTAGTTGCTGTAGCTATAGGTGACATACAGCAAACTGCATTTGTACATGAACAGGGACTGGGTTTTACAGCCCTGAAGCTACTGTCAGGGATGCTGACTGCCCACAGGGTGGACAAAGACCTGCTGTTTAGGACAGCTAATATTCATAAGAAACAAACCGTTCCCATACACTTCATTGCAGCAATGGCCATAGGAGTTAACAGAAAATCTTTTCAAAAGTTGTCTTTTAAATGTTCAAGCTATGGAGATGTTGTGAAAAGATAGGAAGAACTTTGCTGTGCAGGCTGGCTTGACATTCCTCTTAATTGTTTTGATGGCAGAGCACTTCACAATTTCTCCTCCAAGAAGGTAGTTGAGCTACCCGAAACACTTTAGTCTGTCTCGATAATCTTTGTCCCTAAATATATGGAAGAGGTGTTTGGTATTATTATAAGATTATTGTACAGAATTATAGGCAGATCTGAGTTTTAGAGCACTTGGAAGACTTCAAAGCTGTTTGCTCTAATTTATCGAAGTCCACCTTGACTACCTAACACTGTTTTGCCTTTCATCCTGTGCTGGCCTTTAACAAGAAAAATGTTGTTTGAAGCAGGAGAACATATACATCGAGCAACCAATGATGACAGTGGCAGTGAAACAGAATTTGTAACCTTCCAGTAACTGCAGTAAAATAGGGCTTGTTCCATTAAAACATGTACTTTCTTTGTCTGTATTAACTATATGAAATACTGCACATCTGACATTTGGGATTAAGTTGCCTCATGCACACTATTCCAAATAAAATTTTTCATTGTTAGTAAGCTTTCAATATAACTGGTTTTATGCCAGTCCTTATTATGATGAGAAAGGTTTATATTTGATGATATTATAGTTTATAATGAAATTATCTTGACAGTTAAACTCCTGATGTGGACTTCCTTGAGTCATGTGTTTTAGGGTGCATTTTAAATAAGTGTTCAGTTGAATGGATAAAGATATATTTCTTTTTTCTTTTCTAAAGTCTGTAGAAGTAGCTCATGAATGAAGCTATAAACTTTTAGTTCTTAAAAAAAAATTCATTACAGTGTGCTTAATATGCACTTCTTCATTCAAACAAGCCTGATTCAAAATGTCACTTAACTGGTATAAGATATGGAGCAATGAGAAATTACATATAATCTAGTTGGCTGTGGAAATAAGGATTATTAATAATATACATTATTAAGAAAAGTAAAGCTTATTGAAATATTGTACTTGTCACAGAAATAAATTACTAAAATTACTTGATTTAGTCAAGTCACTTCTAAGAAAAATTCATCATAGCAGAAAGAGATATGGGTAATTTGCAGACGTGCTCTATTCTAGGACTGACTTGTGCCTAGTACATAATAAAAAATGTAGTTGTGCTGATTTACAGCCATCATTTAGAACTACCTAGCAGCTACCTAAAGTCCTGAAAAACCTTGAAGCCTGAATAATATTCACAGGATTAGAATATAAGTATTTCTGAAGCACTGTAATCTATGGGCTAGACAATTTAACACTGATTCAGTCCATAGCGCTGCAGTTTTAAAGCAGGCTAAATTCTTAGTTTTAGGCTGGAACTTGTGGCTACAGTCTTCTATCTACTAGTATTTTTAATCTAATCCAGAGATGTAATAATATAACTTTTTAGGAAAATCCCACAAATTTTTATGTCTATAATTCAGGTGATGGAACTCAAACATTCAAAAACTTTCGGTAAGTGTAGCCATCAGTTTTTCAGGTGTCTGCTTTCTTTCTAAAACGATGTAGGAAAAGCATCTTGTCTTTTTATTAAAGATGTTGCTCAAAGAGTCAAAAATAAATCTTAGAGAAACTAGTTAAGATTCAGAAACCTTTTCTTTAGGGTTGAGATACCATCTTCTAGTATCTGGAAGCATGTAATAACATTATAGGATAGACTTCTATAGAAAACTGTGGGAAGAAATTTAAATTCTGTTTTAAAAAGCCATATATATAATTTTTGATTAGGAATAATGTTTGTGTTCTGTTTTCTCAAAATTTTAATTTTGCACAATTATGTATTTCAAACTTCAGTCCCTGGTGAACTTGTAACCTTTTTTTGGATCTGCAAAATAGAATTAATCCTCTGACAATTTCATTACTTCTATACTTAGCACTTCATTAAAACAGTGGCTTTTAAATCTGGTTAGAATATACAGTATTGTTCAGACTGATCAGTCAAAGTAATGGATTACCAGATTAAACACAGAACAAATTAAAAATGTAGTTTTATAGTCTTTGAATATTTCTTAATATCATAAAAATGTTTTCTTACATAGTTGCATCATTCTTATCAACCTAAGAGTCTGTTTTATTATTACTCTCAAGACACAGGCCATTTCAGAGAGCTCTTGTGTTCAAGAGAGTTTCATTAGTATCTTTACTCCCGTTCCATTGTGACTTACTCTTAAATTGAATTAGAAAGGAAAAGTTTCTTGCCTTTCAAAAAATCACTATGATAAGAAGCTTTTAGTATTATCTTTGATATCATCAGTTTAAAATACAGACTTAGAGTTCACAAGGAGACTTTCAGCCTTGCCTTTTAAACCATGGGGCAGTTGTCTGCCCATTTTTTTATTCATATCACATCAGGGTCAAGAGGATTTAACAGTCACCATAAAGTTACTCAGTGCTCAGCCTAGGAGGAGAAATGATGGGCTCATGCTTCAGATAACACATCTGTGAGGAAAAACTGTATTATAATACAAAACCAAAATAAGCTATTTTACTTACCAAAGACAATTGAAGACGGCAAGATAATTCTATAGGATACTATAGAACTATGTGTCTATAGGACACATTAATGGCTAGGCCATTAATGCTGCATCTTTCCACCTGGGAGCTCAGAGGCACTGCCTCAGCTTTACTAAAGGTGCTCTGAATTGCTCTCAGAGAGGAAGCAGATCCCACTGAGCTCCTGAAGTTGCCTCCTCACTGCTTTTAAATAAGTAAAAGGCCTGTTCTGCAAGGCAGCAAAGTAGGACCTTCACACAGACTCAAGAAGCCTATAGTGAAAATGCCTTTCAGGATGCAAAAGCCACCAACATTAACTAAAAATTATGGTGTGTTGCATCTGAATGTTTGTAAGTGGCTGGAAGTTAGGCTGCTAGATCCACTCCCTTTGGTGCTCTGCCCTCCAGAACTGATCCAGGTCTCATTAGTAGTAAAGTTGGACAATAACTCGTGAGAGCATTAAAAAAAGTGGTGAACTGGACTGTAAAAAAAAGAAAAGGTCTGTTCTACCTTAGCATATTTCTTCTTTTTCTCTGGAAGTGGCTGCTAGTGCATAGCTTCTCAGAAGTAAGGCAATCTAGGAAACAGTAGCTGAAGTAATACCTAGAAAAATCCAGCAAAGATATAGTCCTTACTTATGAGTAAAAAACTTTTCTCATGGTTTTTTGTTGTTGGTGGTGGTTTTTTTTGTTGTTTTTTTTTTTTTAATTTGCCTTTTGGCGATGTACCCCCAGGGTATTTCAATATTGCAGATAGATTGAAAATGACTGGTTCAAAGTAGTGGTTCCCTAGTTATGATCTGCAAGGTCATGATCTGCAGAATAATTTTAAGCATATAGTGTTTAACTATGAGTTTGATGATAAGGATGCATCCACAAACATTTTGGGTATTTGCTAGTGATCCAAAACATGTTCAAAATGTTGGTTTAAAATACAGCTTTGCCCAAATATCTTATAAAAACATGTGGGAGGTTTGTGTTGATAAGGTCAAGAAGTTGTCTTAAAGTGGAGCTGGTCATTTTGTTAGAACCAAAGTCGAATACCAGATAATTATATATGTATATATTTTGACTTTAATATAGATTGACAATGGTGTGTATCACTCTACAGGAGTTTAATATACTTCTTAGTATGAAAGGCAATGTAACACAAAGATGGCCATGGTTCTTAATGGCTTGTATTAGCTGGAAGCTATAAAATCATCCTAGTGCTCTGTTAGAGCTGGAATAATAATTTACCAAGACAATTACCACATGGTGGAACTTTTTTGCTGCTCTAATTCAGTGTTATTAATAATGAATAAAATTGCAATTTTCTCAGGTTGCTAGGGGCAGTGGGGAATTATTTCAATGAATATTTCAGCACATTAGTTTAATCATAGTTCACAAAATTCAAGTGGGCAATATTTTATACTTCTAAGTTCAGTCTGCTAAGGGACCATAGTCATTAAATTGCAAACTATTTGCACTGAGGTCCATTCTATGATTTACTAGCCTTGTTAAAAACACTGTAAAAGAAAGCAAGCTGTGCCATTAATACTTGTAATTTGATGCTGCATTTGTTAATGGGCTCAGTGTGATTAATGTTTTTAGCAGCAGGCAGAACATTTTGAGACAGGCAGTGCTGGGGTTTATAATATATAAATGCATGTAAAGAAATGCTAGAATATTGTAAGTTTTAGTAATACATGGTTTTAAAAGATTCTATACCTGAAATGGAAAAGCAGCAGTGAAATTATATTGTAGTACATGTTAATACACTTCAAGCTGTAGTAGGTGCTGATGTGTGTGTTCTTTATTTTCTAGCCAACTGCATGACTTCTGGCGCTTGGATTACTGGGAAGATGATTTGCGCCGACGAAGGCGATTTGTTCGTAATGCTTTTGGGTCTACTCATGCTGATGCTCTCCTAAAAGCTGCTGTGGAATATGGTCAGTATTAGCTCATGCTTAAAAATACAGCTGATGATGTTTTCTTGATGTCCATGAATCCCTGAAAATCATGTCCCTTCTTTTCTAGTGACAGTGCTGAGAATTCCTAGGACAACATATTCTTAGAAAAGTAATTCTTTCAATTCCTGCACTGTAATGAACCAGAAGGCATGAGCTTGTGGGCTGTTAAATTCTCTGATCCCCAAGGGATTCACATAATACTTCTCTAGCGTTCCCAGACACTAATTTTGAGACACTGGTAAAAGCAACTAACTTGCCTCTCCAGAGTGACTGAACAAAACTTTTAGGTCATCAAACTAATGTGTCATAACTATTCCACTGGAGACCTTTCGTGGACGAGGAATTAAAAACTATCCGAATTTTTATCCTGGCATGCATAATTTCAGCCAAAAGTATTTTTTTTCTGCAAATCATGAAATGTGTAAGAACATGATTAAAATAATTATTTTTAAGTATAACTTGTGATTTGAGTAGTGAGCTGACTACATAGAAGCTTTAGTCTAGGAACTGAGGAATTAGATGATGTTTGATTTTCACGGACATGTAGCTGAAATGTAAAAGAGGAAAAAGGAACATGCTTACAAATTCTCTTATATCATCTACAAGTTTCATATGTACAAGACTTCCGTACAGCAGACTGAATCTGGATACTCAAAAAATCTAAAGCAAATTTATTTCTCACGTTTGAGCTGGCGGACCTCTCTAACATATCAAAGAGAGTTTTTTAAAGAACATTAAAATGTTTTCAGTCCTTTTTTTTTTTTTTTAATCTGTAATGCTGAAAAGAAAATGCTATGATTCGTTAGCATTTAGGAGTGAAAAATGGAAGTAATCATTCACAAAGCAAGTTGAACCTTTCAGCTGATATGTAGCCAAAGGCTAATGTTGCCAGAAGTTCTGAATATGATAGATATAAAGCTAATGCTGTGTGACCTACACATTTCACCAACTTTGCAGTTGTTGAAGCAAATAGTTGGGATTCAAACAAGCTTAGACATATGAATTAATATTTGTGTGTGCAGGTATAGTACCAAGTGTAACTTAATACTTATTTAAACACAAAGGCTATCATGTGCAGTACTTCAAGTCATAAACTGCTCATGAGTTGGGTTAAGAAAGCCATTTCCCCCAGTGGTACGTACTATTTCATATTTGGCAAAGGGTTATTTTCTCCACATTCTTCTAAAACATCAAAATAGAGGTTTTATGAGAGGCAGGTACAAAACTGTGCTTATTTCTGTGCTGCTTTTGTAAGGCAAATAATCATCAAAAGCACACCTGTTAGTGCATTCAGCATACAGGAAAATTAAAGCTCAGGTGTGTACACAGGTGGTGCACATCAAATTTAGTGGTGAATAGAAATTACAATAGACTGAAGTTTTCAGAATTAAAATAAATAATTCTAGCTTTTCTCATATCTATTAAAATTAACATGGAATTTTAAAGCAGCATGCATTAAAGTTAGAATTCATGGATTCTATCTTGATGTACTTACTTTTCAGAGGCTTAAACCTCTGGATTTTAATAGTGAAACTTTTAGCTGACCTTTTTCTGTAAGAAAACATCCCTAACACTGATGTTATTTTTATGCCTCTTGGTGTTACTAATGAGTTGAATAATTTATGAGGTTGTCATGTGAAAAGGATTTGGTGCAGTTTGATGTACTCTTAGCCTCTGGTGTTGGAATGTGATTAATAAAGAGCTAGAGGCAGATTTCTTTTTTTTCCGTAGGGTTTAACATTCATTGTGGTTGGTTTTTTTTATTGGCTTTGTTTTGGTAATTTTGTTTGGAACAGTTTGATAGTAAAATGCCCCTAGCTTCCAAAACTGAGCATATCACACTACAGAAAGAATTTAAAGCATTTTTTAAAAAATCATACTGCATAGTTTTCCAGTCACAGATTTTATTTCCTGACCTCAGATACTTTGTTTTTGAAAAATAAAGTATTCATCAAAGCAAAATTTCTTTGGCTTTTGTTTCAATTTTTCATCTTGACTGATACCTCTAGTACAAGTAATGCTATTTTGAGCATCAGTAAAATAGTGAAAACATCTTAAAAGTTTTTGTTATCTACATTGACTGTCAGTTATCATTTAGGATTCTGTGCATAAATATTGCAATGGAGGAATGTTTAGTCAAAGCCTAAGCAGCAAGCTCCTCAGTGTCTACGATCAAAGGCATCAACTTAAATAGGTCTGATCAGGCATTGCAGAAGAGGGCAGGCAGTTTCAGCTGAGCAAAAATCACAGAGCAAAGATGACAAAATTAATCAGTCATTTCTTTGGCAGTAAATAATAAGATATGCTGAGGACTGCAGACGAGAGAATTTCCAAATTCCTTGGAGATGCGCCTGTTTAACACCTGATTTATCTGAGCTTGTGCAGCCATCAAGATATGACCTTGATAAATAAAAAAGTGCTTTACAGCTACTCTAGTATTAAATCAGAGTCAGTGTTGGATGTATGGATACTGTAATTATATAATATTTGCTGTTATCAAGCAATAGAAGAGTCTCTGAAATTAAAACTGTGTTTATGATCTACATGTTTGTTTTAAAGAAGTAATAACAAATGTTAAATTCTACCTTGAAACGCTTTAAAAAAAAAAAAAAGGTAATTTTAGCTGATAGTGACTTCTTTCTGTAGGAAACATGCTATGTTACCTACTACTGGAAAATAACATTATCTCAAAAAAAATTTGGCTACAGTGAAGTTTCTACTTATCTACAGTCTGTTATTCCACTCTGTATGCATGTTTGGATGTCCATCTTTTATAAAATATAATATGCATACATATTTGTATATGTGTGTGCATATGCATATATATGAATATATGTTCAAAGTACCTGACAAGTAAAAAATATTTCAATGGGAAATTATTACATATTTCTATGGCTATATAAAACTGTGTGAAAAATTATAGTTTATTCTTATGGCTAAATACTTAGTTGTCCTTTGAGACTGTATGTATGTCAGATTCATAGCCACATTTACTGGAGATGGACTGAAGTTTTTTTTCCTTTGAGATTAGTCTGCTCCATTTCTAAGAATTTGATATTAGGCATTGGGTTTGTTTGTAATTGCTTAAAATTACTTTCATATCCAGATTTAAAATGCAGGCATAATTACTTCAGCATTGTATCTGCTGTACCCTTTCGCTTTAGTTAAATTCTTACTTGAATCGAAATATAGATTAATTTCTTCCTTTTGTGAAGCTGAAGGGATGCTACTTACTGCACTATCAAAGTGGAAGCCATAATGGGATTTTTTTAACTACTTGGAAATTTTTAGTAGTTTTAATTTTGTAGTGCTAATAACTTAAACTGTTCTTATTCTAAGTTTAGATGGAATTTCAATGTAATTCATTAAACTGTAGACTGAAAAGAAAGAAAGAAAACAGAAAAGATTTTATTTTATAAATTATTATAAACTCTACTTTTCCTCCACAAATTTTGCTGCAATAGATACATGAAATATACAGATATGACCCACAGGTCTTCTGTACATGTGGTGAAAGAACTGTCTCTTCAAGTTAATCACCTTAACAGTTTACAGTCATTGCAGATTAGTGTAGAGGAGACACTACTGTACCACTCTGCCACTAAGACAGAATACAGGTCCATGAAGGTCAGCCTAAGAGCAAAATAGTTACTATATTAAGCTTTGATCCTTCAGTCTTTAAAGATTGTGGTCTACAAACAATTTGTATATAGATGGAGTACAAGAAAGGCCACATTTTCTAGACTACACTGGAGAAAATGGACATGAACTCAGTGCCCATGTTCTAAACATACATGTGTAAGCTGGTCAAATATATCTAGTGTCTGTGCTTAAGAATATTTAGCCCGTTAAGCTGATTATCATGACAGATCCTAAATGCTTAGAGTGAAAAAAAAAAAAAAGGCCTTCATAATGTAATATGTAATACATTCAGGTTTTGAAACAAAGCTACAGATGTTTTATATGTGCAATATAGCCACATACGGCTTTTGAACTTGCATATTTTAAGATGCTTATTCCACTATGTGTTTGGACATCTAATTAGCAATCTTATTTCAAGGGCAGTTCTAGCTGAAGCAGACTGTAGATATCTCCTTCTGGGCGTTGTCTTTAGTGTTGTAAGCTTCACCAAAATACTGTGTGTTTATCATCAGATATATGGTCTCATTACACAAACAGAGTTAAAAAGCATCAGGTCTAGAAATCTGAAATGTTCAGAAACATTGGAACATTTGGAAATCTGAAATCTATTTTCACGACAGCAGATGAATTTTGTTGGACCATCAAAGATTCCTTCAGGCTTCTGAAGGACTTAAATTCCCAGAACATTTAGCTTCAAACAAGTGCTACCTTAAAAGAAAGTCTGTGTGGGTTACTGCTATGAAACTGGGGAGCTGAAATACGTGGGAACCCATACGCAAACCCATACTCTTCAGAATGAAGTATCTGGGTGTCCCAGGGACCCTAAAGGAAAAATCAATTATTTTAGGGTCCTCAATGTTCGAGGAATGTCTCAAGATGCACTTTCAGAAACTCTAGCTCTAGGGCAGCCCCGCAGTGCTGAGAAGTCCAAAGCAGTTGATTCCCACAGCTTCTGAGTTCTATCTCATGAACTGCTGGGCTCCCTACCTTCTGCAGACAGTATTAGAAGAAAATAGAGGGAAGAGTGTCCAGGGAAACTGTTAAGAAGCTAGTTTCATTTGGTATGCACCAAATGTTGTTCTAGAAAGCTAAGTCAGTATTTTACAAACAAACTTACCTGACAATTTCAGGTGACAAGACATTTGAAGAAATCAGAATGTCCCATGGACTGGAAATGCTCAATTTCATCATCTCTGTTCAGAAGCTGTAAAATCAAACACCCTATTCTAGGAAGTCCTAATGTCCACCTAGAAGCTAGTCATCATTTCCCTCCTGCATTTTAGGTTTTACACTTGGATTTATTAGATTGTTGACACTAATGACATTGCTAATAATCTGGAGGTATCTTTTGTCAGTGAAAATACCACTGTTGTTTACAGTAAATTCAAGACTGTCTGTCAAAGTTACTGCATAATTTTATATATCTGAAAAAGTTAGCTTACTTTTTCTCAGCTTCATAAAGATCTCAGACTTCATTATCTTCACCCAATCTTTTTTCTGTGCTTATTGAAAATGCCTAATGTATTTCCAGAACAATTTCAACAATACTGATTTCTGAATCATCTATAAATTTTTTATTTTTTTTCATTAACTGATTCAAAACTGAAAGCAAGGGGAAGACAACTGACACTGGATCATCAATGCATAAAACCCAGTTACTTTTCTAGGTGTATCTGCAGTGAGAGATTTATGTATGTGCCATCTAAAGGCCAAATTACGCTTTCAGTTTTGTCTATGAAATATTGTTTTCTTACACTATATCTACATGAGCAGCCTTACTGTCAGGGTTGAGTTTTGTTGATCCTTT
>JAWWLV010000001.1:50023816-50065637 GCA_035041135.1 Platyrinchus mystaceus
GTCTATGAAATATTGTTTTCTTACACTATATCTACATGAGCAGCCTTACTGTCAGGGTTGAGTTTTGTTGATCCTTTGTTTGATTCATTAAGATTTACTGTTACTTCTAAACTGATCCAGATATCTGTTGGTCGCCACTGACAGACCAAAGGGCAACAGACACAAATTTTTTTTTTTTTTTAATGTCATGGTGGACAAACAATGGACAGGTTGGTCAAAGAAGTTGTGTGGTCTCCATCCCTGGAAATAATGAAAACCAAGCCCTCTTGAGCCCTGTCTTTCCAAGATAAACAAAGAATATCTATAGAATATCTGGATCACTTTAGTAGTAAAAGTAAGTGTAAAAGAATATCTATGTCTCTCTCGTACTGGGGAGCCCAGAACTGGATACAGCACTCCAGGTGTGGCCTCACCAGAGCTTAGCAGAGGAGAAGGATGACCTTCCTCAACCTACCGGCAACCCTTTGTCTAATGCAGCCCAGGTTACCATTCACCACTGCAGCAGGGGCATATTGCTGGCTCATGTTCAACCTGGTGCCCATCAGGACCCCCAGCTCCTTTTTTGGAGAGCTGCTTTCCAGCTGGGGGACCCTCAGAATATACTGGAGACTGGGGTTGCTCTTCCCCAGATGCAGGACTTATCACTTCTCGTTGAACTTCATGAGGTTCCTGTCAGCCCACTTTTCCAGCCTGCTGAGATCCCTCTGGATTGGCAGCATGACCCTCTGGCATATCAGCCACTCCTCCCAGTTTCATGTCATGTGCAAACTTGCTGAGGGAACTCTCTGCATCATCAATCAGATCATTAATAAAGATGTTGAACAGGTATAAAACAGTTCTAATATCAATTTGCTCATGTTCGGTATATTTATTAATACTGAAGTTGAGTTTGTTGTGACTGCATAAGCCAACAATATTTTTGATCCTTCCCCCCCCTTAAGTTAATGCAGTAATTAGCCACACACACAATTTCATAAAATATGTTGCTCTGGGGAAATACAGGTGATGACCCTTATCTAACATAATTTCTCAAACCGATATTTAAGAAATATCTTAGGTATAAATATGTAAGAGAAACTGGAGAACTAGCCTTTGACTAAAAGGAAATGCTGTTCCCTCACCCCATTCAAGCACACTTAATTTTAGCCTGTAAATATACACAAGTTGACATTAATTGTGAGCAGTTTTAAGAAATAGCATCCACTTTATGGGCAGAAAACACACATATGTTACTTGATGTTCAGTGGTGAGCATTTTAAGAATATGTATGCAATCATTAAATTAATCCATAACAATGTTTCCAATTGGCAAGTAAGTCCTCTTTGTTCTTTAATCTGCCATGTGAGACAAACATTCTACTTCACTTGAAGCACCTAAAATAATACTTCTCCTATTACACAACTTCCTTTCGGTGTATGAATTAACTTCCACATTGATTATGAAATCTCCAGTGTACTCTGAATGAGTTTATATCTGAATTGAGTGCCTGAAGGAATCACAAAAATCTATCTTTTTTTCTAAATGTTCCAATATAAGATTTTCATCTACAGCCTTATAATGGTAGCCCAACAGTGCCATCCACTGCTTCTCCAAATAATCTTCCAAATATTTCATCCTCACAGTATTTTAGGGAAAATATTACATATTGTGTCGTGTTAATGTTTTACAGAGTAATTGCAAGACACAGGTTTTTTTAAAGGAAGTCTAGGAAGAAGAGGTTGCACTTGGTATTAATAGAACGATCTGCAAAGCACAATCTTAGTAGTGAGAATAATAAAATCTAAAATACTAGATTTAACTTGGTCTTATTTCTAATATTTCCTACCCCCTCAGTCATAAATATATTCTCATTAAAAATATCTACTACTATGGTAATCCTTATTTCTATCACCCACTATAATGTAATGAAAGGCACCTTCAAGATGTAAACAGTAACAGAATTTGCGTAGTTAGAGTACTGAACACTATTGTGCTGAATTGTACTGAACAGTCAGTGTCTGAGCTTCTGCTCTTTGAGTAGGTAATGAAAATGAGTTGCAATTGCATCCTATCAGTACTTTGCAGTCTCTAAATGTCTTCTTCCTATTATATGCTATTTCTAGCATAGGACTTTTGTGGCAGCTTTATAATAAGTTTTAAGAACAGTTTCATTAAGTGGTTGGTTTTTTTCTAATGATTTCCTCAACACTGGAATGTCAGAATCTCTGCCTTGACTCTAATTCAAACTTTTCACAGAGCCAAATAGGATATGAAAACTTTTCCCTCAAAACCTCCGTCTTGGGTTTCAAATGCCTTTCCACTGAGATTTTCAGGTTATCCGGCATGACCTGAATTTTAGCTGCTGTTATAGGTCTGAGCTAATAGATTTTACTGCAGAGTTTTCTGGCTTTTTACCAGCAGTTAGTATAACTACCTCTGTTTCTCACTTCTTCATCTGAAAGTATATGGTGCCAGAGGGTTCTTGAAGTAATCAAACTGGCCTGCAAAACCATTCCTAAGACCTAAAAATTACAACCATTGTCAGTCTTAGAATTCTAACTTTTTTTTTTCTCCTTTCCATCATTAAATTTTCATGTAAAAAGAATACACAATATCTGTCCATTATGCTAAATGAAAGTAATTTATTTACCAAACCCCATAAAGTACTATGATGTTGAATATTTTCAAATCCATGTGATGGATGTATTTTTCTATTTATTCATTTCTATACCTAATTGACAAAGAAATAGAAGTTCTTGACCCATGTATATTCAGTGAATCATACAGAAACATTTCAGAAGAACATTCTGTCAGCAAAAGTCTAATAATAGTCCTTCAGGACAGCTTTCACAGCTGGGTGAATTCAGGTCTTGGGAGTCAGGTTTTAATACATGATTTTCTTATCTCCTATTTTCTATGCTTCAAATCTCCATATTAAGGAGTAAAAGCACTTTAAATCTTCTTTGGCTATAGTTAAAACACAAAATATTCATTTTCTAAATTTTCTCCACTCTTCTTATTCTTGATGTCTTGACTGCAGGACTCTGTTCTCCACTTCGTATGTAAGTGGAAATATGTATCCTTTGTGTTTTCTAAGACCTGACTAGGACAGCCTCCCTAGCGCATGGCTGGAATGGAGGGACATTATTTCAGCAGTGCCTCAACCTTTGCAGCCTAAGTTAGGAGATCACAGTATAGATTTTAAAAGACTTGACTGTCCCAATCTTTCTGACAGTCAATAGGAGGCATGACAGGCTTTCAGGCAATGGGCTCAGGTTTCTGCAAGACTCTGGGCTACTTGCAAGGGTTAAGTCAACAGAATCAGATTGTGGGAATCTCTTCAATATAGGTGATTCCTTGTCTTTCACAAAGCAAATGGAACTGGTATGTATAGATTTTGAAAATAAAGGAATTCAATTTCAGAGACAATATTTAAGATGCCCAAGTGTTTTGACTTATCTTTTTACATTGCACTATTTAGCATTTATCACATAAAATCTATTTCTATTATACCACATTAACATTACTGTAGACATCTTATGCAAATAGTAAGATTCGTACACAAGAAACACAAATTTATGTTCACTAGCTATTCCATATCCTTACAGGTAGAGTGAGTTCTTCAATACCACTTATTTTGTGCATTTCATTATTTTATAGTGCTAGCTTTGAAATGAACACAAAAAGTACTCGGTACTTTGAATTTCAGTGTGGTGCAAGCTACAGGCAGGGATCAAAAAACACCTTGTGAAAGTACTCTATTAAAAGCCAAATACATTTTATGGAAAAGTTAAATATACCACTAACCAGCATGATAAGGAAGAGTCTGTGTTAAGAATTGTATCAGCATATTATGCATGTTTCCAATTTTTTAATTTGTTTTTCGTGTCATGTATGTTACATCATGACATTTCTTATCCCTATTGTGTGCCTGAAGAGTGTATCTCCCAGAGTGTTTGGGTAACGTCCTGAACATCATCTACCATAGATACACTTTCCCAGCCGAAAGAACTGTGCATAATGCTTGTGTTTTTTATTGGTGTCTCTTTTGCCATATAGCACAAGTCATTCAATCCTATGCCCATAAAAAAGCTGATCCTGTTGTCTAAATAGCAGCTCAGCTCTCATCTGAATGGAAAATAGTGTTGCTAGTGCTTCCAAATCAAACATAAGCGTATAAATTTTGCAAGTATCCCTGCAGTTGCATGGAAGGTTTGTGCTCTCTTGAAATCTTTGTGAAGCAGAATGAAAGATGTCACAGACCCCATGCAGCAGCTTAATGGAAAGCGAAATAAAATACTGCTCTCCTTTTTTTCTTTACTGCTGACTGCTGCTAAGATTTCTGTGAATTAGCTTCCCTTAATACACACACAGGCTTTCTGCCTGGGACAGTGATTACCATTCACCCATTTCAGAGACAAAATAATGGAAATCTTGTCAGTTATCTCATTGAGCTGTTTTAATGACAGACCCTCAAAATCTTTTTATCGCTGATATTTTCTGTACCACTGCTGTACCACTTTTCATCTTCTAGGCTGCATGAAACAAAGACATTTTATAAGTGCAACTACTTTTGTTTAAAATAAAAATTAAAAAGAAACTATTTTTTTAAAAACAGCAGAGTAAAAATCGGTTCTAAATCAAGGAAATAGACAAGCTTTGATTTTAATTTTATACATAATTGCTACATGGATAGATTACTTTGATAGATAATTGCTATTGCTAGATAATTGTTAACTTGGAGGAGCTTATATATTTACAGCAGCCTGGCCCAAAAAGAAGTGCTGTTTGTTGCTATTAGAGTGTGGTTGCTTAGCAGCACTAAAAGTTAAACACAAATATCCCAATATTTGGGCCACATTGCTGCCTCACAAATGTGTCTATCCTGTAGGTGCTGCTCTAGTGTTGCTATAGGCATTGATCCACCCTGAAATATAAGAAGTTCCTCCCACCAGTTACTGCTGAAGTGAAAATATGTAGACCAGTTCTGAAGATGTGGTCATCTATGTGAGGACAAAATGAAATTTGTACAGATAGAAACCACAGTGCAGCATACTTGAAACAGTTGGAACTGTACCACAAAAGGCAGTGTAATGGAAAGTAAATCTAGATGTTCTAATGACATTTCTATATTTACAAATTTATTTATATATAATAGTGGCAATCCTTTTATGAAACAATTGCGGGTGACATTATGTCATGTTTAGGAGATTTTGTATGTGTAAAGACTGCATAAGATGGTCCTTCTGTATGTCTCAAAAGAGCAGAATTTCACTTGAAAAGATTACCATTCCAGAAAGCAAAAGTAATTTCAGACATTGGCAAATTACTCTCTCAAAGCACTGATCGTGAGCTGTTGAGCCTTTCTTCTGTAAATAAGTAGTCTTGATAGAAATTGAAATGGTTACCTAACTACTGGAATTACAGTAGCTACTATAAAATAATTTTAAACTTATTTCCTACACCTTCGTTCCCTGCACTAGAGAATGAATTTTTTAGCTGTCCTATTATGTCTCTGTACAGTGGCTGTTTCCAAAGAGCTGATCTTTTTTGATCTGATAGCAAAAGCTTAAGTGATGAGGGGCAAAATTTCCTTCTAGCAAAGACATAATCACCCATGCTTTTGCCACAGAGAGGGAGAACTGAAAAATTAAAAGACAGACCACAATACTACAGATACGTAATATGTATTTTCTTTTTTAAAATTTTCATGTTTGGACCAATCCCATGTTTTGGAGGTACTAATTGTTGAATATTAGGTAAGGGTTAGAAATTTTGGGGTAGAATATCCTAGTATGGGAGTTAAGATCAAATTTCTTCGAATTATAGAATCATAGAATTGCTTGAGCTGAAAGGGACTTCAAAGATAATTTAGTTCCATCCCCCTTCCACAGAAAGGGATGCCACTTCCATTTCATGGCATTTGAGAGATGCCATAACATTCCTTATATGCCACTGCTTTATCAAGTGTTTGTATTTCCAGAAGAGAATTTAATTTCTTTGTCATTATTAGCCTTTTCAATTAGAATTTTTTGCCATCAGGGAGCAAAATTAGGGTCAGCGTATGTGAGTGCAGTTCCTCAGTATGGAGTGTGCCACTTTAGAAGTCAGACAGCTTTGATCCTGGCTTTAGGGCTGCAAGCAGATATAGTCAGGACATGGCTTTTTCTGGAGAATGTATGCTTAGGAACTAATCTAAAACTTTCCAGACATAATCCAGGCCTGAATGTTAAGACATGACACAGATGTATTTTTCGCTTTTATGTCATCTTAAAAATGTTTTATCAGATGCTGTTTCAAAAACATAGAATGCCTCGATTAGCGGATTTATTTCATTATCATGTCATACATGTTTAAATTCAATCACCTTTTGTTTCTTACCTGTTAATTAAATTTTTCTATTGAAATAGTTTAATTACCCTCTACAGTGGCCTGTCTTAAGAAACCTTTGCTTACATGTGAATATTTTGAATTAAGGATAAATGAAATTCCTTTTTGCTGTCAAAGCCAAATTGTGAAAACACATTGCATGGCTTTGAAAATCAGTACACTCTATTAGCAGACCTGTCAATATAAAAAGTGCATTCCATTTCCACCTCTTGCTCTAATAACCTTTTCTATGTTACTCAGAGGCAGTTCACATAATCAGAGTATATTGTCAGCTTACTGGAGTTGGGGAAGCATGAAATGAAAATCACGTTAATATTGATCCAATTCTCTTACTTGCAAGTGTCCTTGATGTCCTTTCCACTGAGCAATAACTGTTGGTGTGATGTAGGTATTTTCCTCTCAGCTGTTACTGTACGTTTGTAAAATGGCTCAAAAGACACTTAGGAAAATTTAATTGCTCTTATTTATTTTGCTTGTGTATCATCCTTGCCTGTTGAAAAAATCCACAGCAGAATTTGGTTTCTTTCTGCAATTTATCAAACTACAGTATATGCCGAGGTGCTGCCTTTCAAACTGTCAGGGATTTGTAAAGGTCATCAGTCATGAAGTATGAATCCACTCTTGTGTGTACAGGTTATAGTGGCAAACTACATCTTAATCCAAATATAAACATTTCATTGTTTTAAGTTCCCATTAGAGGGACTTCCTCTGGTTCCAGTCAGAATGAAGACTGCCTTTCAGGAGCCTGAAATACATGGAAACATTTGCCGGACTGGGCATATCTGACTCTGTCACCTGCTGGCTGTTTGCAGTCAGTGCTAAATCATTGCAGGGTCCTTTCTCATATGCTCAGAATTCCTGAAATCTCAAATATATATAATGGCAATACTCACAACTTCTAAAAATTAATTTCACGACCACTCTGAATCTGTTTTCCTATCTGTAAACTAAAAAGTATAAGGAGTACCCACCGTCGTACTTTCACATTTATTTTTATGTAGGATATTTCTATTAATATACAGCACTCTAACTACAAGTATTTATTGTTTAAAAAGCCTCGACCTCATCTGAGAAACGTGTTCATTTTGGCCTTGCCTGTATTTTCAGTCTCCTCAGTGGTATAGCTTGTGTCAGTCTCATTTTACAATGCAAAACATCTGAGAATTTGAAACAGGAAAACATATACAGCAGTATTTATTTACAAATGACTTACATGAAGAAGATAATTTGGTCAGGTATTAGGTATATGGAATGTCTATGATTAAATTTTCAGGTATTTATCTATTATAGAAAATGAAAATGTGATTTTGTTTTACTTCTGATGGAAGTATTTTCCAGTACAAATATATGCGATTTTTAATTTCTATGCAATTTTCATAGTTTTTCTCCTTCATTTCTTCAAAGATCCTTAATAATGAAAATGTGATTTAGATTTCTCTGGTTTTTATTAAATCTATTAAAACCAGCCTTCCTTTATTAGCAGTCACTTCTCTGATTCTCTGGGGAAACTAAATTATATGCCAGTCAAAGCTGCCAGTTCCAGAAACACATTGCAATTTAAATAGCAACTCCAGCAGACACAGGTGGGGACAGTTCTTCGTGATACACCAGCACCAGGCTGCTGCACAAAGCCGGATCAATCTCTTGAGCAGAACCAGGGATACCTAGTGCACATTTCCCATGGAATGACTGCAGTCCTAGGAGGGCTGGCTCTGTAGTCCTATGGAAAGATACTAGGCTGAGATGGAGTGATCACCCTATTGATGATTTAATCTTACTGGGTTTTGCAGAGGTCAGTTTACGGACGCCTAGGCGGCTGCTCTGCATAACTGTGACTGCTGCGAGGGTCCCGGTACCTAATCAAGTTAGGAAAGATTAGCAAAGATAGCAGGGGTTTAAACTGTTAGAATATATAAAGCAGGAAGATTATCTAGTAAATCTTTTTTCTAAGTATTTTCAACTATTATTAATGTCAAATGAACAAAAAAAGGTAGATAATAGTGTTACGTTTTAATTCTGTGCATAGATAAGCTCGGTTGTTCCTGTAAAAGTTAGTTTGAGAGAAAAAAGCTTTTTCTTGAGAGATTTTTTTTCTTTATTGTACAAACCCTGTTGATAAATTATATTTTACCTGTGATATAATTTCATGGTTCACATTACAACGTGTCAGGTAGACTCTTGTGAGGAACTAATTCTGAATTCCTTTATTAATAAAATACTAAAAACCACCTTATGGGATTAAAGTTCAGCAAGAAAAACAGTGTTCTACAGAGCAGTACATACCAGTGATCTATAAGGAGTAGAAAACAAGTTTACCCTTAAAAGTTTCTGAGGAGAGCTAAGCTTCACAAAAACTCTACTTTAGCCACTATAAAAGAGAGTTTTTAATTAAATGCAGAATTTTACTGTAAAAAGAACAGACTTTACTTATGTCAAAATGCTCCTTTAGAAGCCACATAAAACTGTAAAAGACAGTATATGAAAAAGGTTTCTTACAGAAAAGAAGAACACCATCCCATGAAGCAGATTTCCAGATGTTTGGAAACATTAGAATTTCCTGTCAGTATATTTAGGTAACATTAAAATGAGGTTAACTTTCCATTCTGCCATCTCTCCTCAAAGATCAAAGAGGACTCACTGCATAAATTGCCTTATCGGTAATTCGTTGAAGTAAACTATGGAAACAACTTTATAAGAAGCAGTAGTCTCCTTTTGTTGGTTACAGTATTACCAAACAAGTGTTTCTTAAAATTAACCATATTTTTGGCCTCATTTTTACTAAAGTCAGAGGGAAAAAGTATAAAACACCATATTTGAATATATAATAAATGGATAGAAGTAAAGAGGGACTGGAAACTCTCTTGCTGTGTTCAACTAAAGCGTATTAATTAGTGTAATGTCTAATGAAATACGTGTACATAGGCATAAATGTAATCAACAATATATTTGTACTGATAATTTTAAAGTTTTATTTAGGGTCAGTTTTGGAGGATCTGGACACTTAAAGTGTCTTTGAAAAGTAGATTGCATCCCTAAAATGTTGTGACCTACAGAACCCAACAGGGAATTCATTGCTTTAAATGAAAATAGAGTGGCAAAAATTCAAATGTTACAATAAAAATAACCACCCATCCATCTCCAACTGATGAAGTATTTCCTGTATTGAATATTTCTAGGGGCTGTAGTTGCAAATTAACATGAGATTCTCCTGTTCTTGGGAAAATATTAGGTTTTGAGGGATTTTGGTAATGATTTTGTGGTTGTTTTGGGGTTTTCTTGAATGCTTAATAACTTCTGTTTAAGGAAAACTAATGTTACTGGAAGAGAGATTAGTAAATTCTTGGCAATACTATAGAAGTTTACTGTGCAGCTCATGCAACCTTTCAGACATATAAAATACACACCCTTCCACAGAAGTTGAGTTTATAAAGGAGGGGTGGTTGGTTTCTTTAATTTCTTCTAAAGATGAGCTGTTTTCAGTAATCCTCAAGTTACTATAGGAAGCCAGTTTGTAACATGCACATTTACAAAAATAATCAAGATGACAACAGGTGTAATAAAGGAGGGAATTTTTTTTTGATAGCTTAACTAGTCATACACATACATTTTCTTGAAATATGTTTAAAACAGAGCCTTCAAGTTTCAACTTCATCTGGACTTTGGTGCAACCTGAGTAATTTATTTCCTTTTATTTCTTTGCAAAATGTAGTTTTAAGAAATACTTAGCTGATTATTTCAAGGTTCCTTTCCAAATCCCAGTCTATCCCTTAAGTCTATCCCTTAAAACATCCCTTAAGAAGGAACTTGACAGGGACAAGAACTGATAGCATCTGCCAATTCCAGTTCTGTGCACTCCAGTGTCACAACCTTGCTTTCTTGAAATGACATCTAGTTTCATTTTATTTTTTTCTTATTTTAATGAGTTTGAAACATTTTCCAATTAGGAAATAAGTCTATTAATTTCATATTGTGTCTTTAAAATACAGACTCCTTGTGTGAGAAAAAGTTTTAAATATCTGGACATGGATTTAATTTCATGATAATTTTGCTGGGGCTTTGAAAAAAACAATTTGAGTTTTGATTTTTTTCACACACACTGAAGTATCAAGTATTCATTTATTCATCTCTTCTTTTTATATCATTGTTAACAATACTAGACATAGTTTTATGTCACATAATCTTTTATTCAGTTTGTTGTCTGGTTTTAAAAAGACGAGTTGTTTTTCTTCTTACTTACTTGTAGAGGTTCTCTTATTTTAAAATCTGTTTGAAGTCATCTTGAGATATAAAAATAGAACATCTGTGACAGATCTGTTTTGAACATATTTCACATTTCAGGATCCAAGGAGATCTGGTGGTCTGTGGTATTCGCTTGTTAATTTCTTGATGAATGGGTAGAAAGGCCATGAAGTGCACTCAGTACAGCACGTCTTCTGAAGATAGATGATCTCAAATAAATTCTATTCCCAATCACTTTTTGATTTGTTAGGTGTTAAACCATTTCTTTGTAAGGACAGTGTTTACAAGCCTTGTAATGAGACAGCCCTGTGAGACCTTACTCCTCTTGCTGTAATTTTGATAAATGGAACTCTAATTCATAAAGGATATAGTGATTGAAGGGCAACTCTGGGTCTCGTACACTTTCATTTAGATAAATGTTTGGTACAGTATAGCAAAACTGAGGTGCACTCAACAAAGTGATAAATTTTAACAACAGCCAAACCAGAGCTTTTTTCCATCAAGACAAGCACTATTTACTATATTTTCTTGAAATAAATGTATTTTTAATATTATAATCCAGAATGGATTTTAGAAACATTTGTCTTATTGCTAAGCTCCAAATTCGTGAAACTAATTTAATGTCTTCTATTCTACCATGTTTCTTACACCTGTGTCTGGCAATATGTCTGTAACCTCATACCCTCATCACAAGGGATTTAAAATACCCTAAATTTCAGGTTCTTATGATGTATTTTGAGTGTTATTAATAATCTTGGACTTCGGACTTTTTTATTGTAATTTTAAAAATATATTTTCAGGCATAAATAATTTTAAAGGCTTGTCATAATCAGTTACTACAGAAATGGTTGACTCTAAGATTAGTCCACATTAGTACTTTTCAAGTAATTAATTTGAAGATTATCACATTTTATAAAGCTCAGAAAATTACATAACACTCACTAGAACTACCAAAAAGGAAGGGAACACTGTTTTCATGCTTTCTTCCTTCACTGTGTTAGTTCATCTCAGGCCTGGTCTCCTCTAGTGTCACATGCTTCACTACAGGAGCTATTACTTGTGTCAAACTCCCATGCTGTAAACACAAGTGTAATAAGATCCTGACTTACTTATTAAATACTCAGGATGATTCTAATGTATTAAAACTGAAATTCTGTTAGAGCACATTAATTCTTCGTGTTTTTTCAAACTCTTACCATTTGTGTTTCTTTTTATGAATTAGAGAAAAAAAAAAATACAAACCAAACGTAAAAAACCCAAAATCTTATTCCTGATACTGAAAACTTCTTCAACCATTAGTTAACAGATCCAGCTTTATATTGGACAAATAATTACAGTTGTATTAAGTAAAAACCTATGCAAGTGAGATAATGATCACAGCCTAATAACTGAAAACATCAAAACACACATATTAGTATAGAGCAGCATTGTCTTAATCACTATCAATATGGGCCTAATGGAGACAGCAACAAACAGGAAGACTAGAAGTGCTGTCCTTAATTTTGAGCTTGGAAAAAAAAAGGGGGGTTTGCTTATTTGTTTGTCTTTACGTTTGCAGAGTTTCAGAATATAGTTTCAGAAGTAGCAATTGGGGTAATAACAGTACTGTATAAAAGGTTAATATTAGGCAATGTAAAACATGAATTATCTCAGCCTGTGATGAAGTCCCATATTAAGTGGCATGCTAACAGTGATCTTTGAACAGAATAAACACATCCACAGAAAAATATGCGTCCAGCATTTTTATTTATATCCTGTGACTCTGCTGTGCAGAAATTAATTAGAAGACTCTTACTAATTATAAGAGTAGCAGGTAAACTCTTAACACCTTCCCGACTGTAATAACAAAACTGCCTGACACATCAGCTCCATTCCATGTATCTATTTTCACTAACCTATCTGCTTACTATATTTTTTCTTAGTTGTCCTGTATTAACAGGCAATGAGTCTTTCTGGGCTTTACATTTTACGTCTACCATAATAGTATTCACAGAAACAGAATCACAGAATATTCTGAGTTGGAAGGGACCCACAAAGATCATCAAGTCCAACTCTTAAGTAAATGGCCCATATGGGGTTTAAACCCACAATTTTGGTGTTATTAGCACCATGCTCTAATTCATCCTGTTTAAGTTCAGTCATTGTGGAAAGCAAACAAAATCCACATGTGCGAGGTTTTGCTCAGATTTCACACATCATTCTGTAGTTTAGTAGAAAGCAAATTTCCAAATTATCCTACAAAAAGGAGAACTTACTTTTGGATTTTATTTCTGCGTTCACAGAACTGGAGATGCCCAAATCTTGTATGGTCCAAGGTGAAGGTGCAGTGTTTTCTATTTAAGAAAAAAAAATAGAAAGCTTTCTTGCCTGAGGCTACTGTGAATCCACAGTAGTGAAAATAAAACTTATGATCTATCCCCAGCTAAGAAAAAAATCCTGTGAGGAGGTCACAACAGTTACATGAAAACTATTTATTATATGAAAAATACTTATGATTCTATCATTTGACCAAATAATGATTAATTTTTTACATCATGAGAATAAAATCTTGATCTTCCCAAAATGTAATAAGGTATATCTCCTGCCATAAGGAACCATCAGACTGAATAGAAAAAGTCAGTTATAGTCAAGAAAAATAAGTATTACCCATGATAACCTTTGGGTAATTGGCACATGTTCACACACAAAGGTTTTTACTTGCTCTTTAAAAACATGCACACAGATGCACAACAAAGTTCTGTCACTGTGCTTGTCTTTTTTCAGTCTTTTCTGAATCTCTGCTTAGCCTCCCTTGTTACTGTATATTGAGATAAGCCATCTCCTACTTCACCATCCTGTCCCACCTATCTCAAAAGAAAAAAATCCTGACAGATTTTGGATTCCTCAAAGCAGCTTCTTAGTTTCAAATAGGTGGTGTGCTCTCCCAGAGGTCAGTCAGAGTCAGGGCACCAGGAACCCAAGAGAAACTCCTGCTGAATTTCTTCCAAGTGGAAAACTAATGGAACAACATTGAGCACAAAGTAAATACCAATTATTAAAAACAGGAGAGTCTTTGTGGAACAGTTTGTATTTTATTCAGGACAGGACAGACAACAGAGTAAGACTGCATATTCTGTGAACCTTGGTAAAGTTTTAGAAAATGTTTCTTCCCTTTTTCGATAAAGATGATTTATGCTGTATTTTTTTTACTACTTGACTGTGGTTGTTTTATTCAGCTAAATTCACAACATTTGTGACTTTTTTAGGCACTGAAGAGGATGTAGTGAAGTCGAAGAAAACTTTCCGAAGTCAAGCTGTGGTAAATCAGAATGCAGAAACAGAACTTATGCTGGAAGGAGATGATGATGCTGTTAGCCTGCTCCAAGAGAAAGAGATTGATAACCTTGCAGGTAATTATACTTTTCATTAGAACTGAAATATGATCCAAAAAGGCTCTTTTAAGTTTGTTAGCTCTGAACCTTTGTGGTCAGTGTCTTAATATTGACAGCTAAGCATATAATTGCAGTATGAACAGATTCTTTGTATTCTAGGTTTTATTACTTCTTCCTTACTTCCAGGAACTGATAATCAGGGGAACAAAGCGTTTGCCCATTGTACAGCCTTTGAGCAGAGATGTGAGAAATAGCAATACCTCAAGTACTTTTATTACTGCCTGTGACTCTCTGAAAAGTCTGTAAAAAACACTGTGGAACCTCTTTTTTTATTATTATTTTTTTAAATGGAAATGCGGACTAATTTTACAACTCAGGTTTTGTGAGTCAGAGTGGCTGTGTGCATTCATGACCTGATCCCAAGTGTCACACAGCTTGTGGAGAGACACCTACACTCCTCCTGGCCTCCACTTCTCTCAGTGATGGAGTTAAGGGGGATCTGTAGTATCTCAACCCATCTGTCATAGTAAGAGAAAAAGTTGCCCATTTTAAGCGAGGACTAAGACAGAATGAAGCTGTAACCAAGCTATGAACTTTGTTAATTAGCATACGAGCTAGGAATGAACCCTCCATAAATATGCACACGAGACAGCCCTTCTGGTCCTTTCTCCCTGGGTGAAGGATGCAGTGAGATCCCAGTTTCATCCATCTTCTGGCAGGTTCTGTTACAGATCTGTCTTGAGGCAATACTACCTTTCCTGGGGAGAAGTCTGGAAATAAAGGCATGTTAGAAGTCAAAAATGCACTCTGCTCTCAGATGGGATAAAAATGTGAGAACTATGAAATTCAGTATGAAATTTTTTAGATTAATTTACTTAGGAATATACTAGGAGTAAATTACTCCACTAAGGGAAAGTTTTGTAATGTCATGATTTTTTTCTGCATAATTGAATTTCTAAAATGGCTATCTTTGCTCGTATGCTTTCTTCTAATACCATAGTGGAAATCTGTAGCAAAGACAAGATCATAAGTGGATGACTTAAAAATAAAAATAAAAACAAAGCAAAACAAACAAACAAAACAATTAAAATTTTTAAAAAATGCTTCCGTGGAAGTTAGTCTCATACTTTGAAACTAGAGCAGAGCAGAGGGGGAAAATAAATGCTTTTATTTGGGAGCAACAATCAGTATATGTTTATCACAGTTAATATGTCAATCTGCTTGCTTTCTCAATCTGCAGCCAACCACTGCTGAGACACTGTTGTCTAAAGTCAATAAAGTAGTGCATCAAGCAGGACCATGAGTGGGAAAATTTGATCAACATTCCTTTCCCCTTTAGAAGGAATAACTTGGTGCTGCTTTGGCTAAGTTCTTATATCTAAGAACAGTACTTCCAATTGGTATGCATAAAGTATCTTAAAAGGCTGTTTAAAGGCTGCAATATGCATTTGCATTGAAATATTGATTAAAACTGCTAAGTGGGCATGAAAAATTCTTACCCTGTTTGGAAAATCTGTCAGCCATGAAATTCTTCTCTATGCCTTAACATTGCAATTTCGTTCAAACACACTGATGCAATACAATCCTTATAGCTACCTCCCTCTGCAAAAACCTGGTATTTCAACATATCCTTAAGTATTAATGTTCAATGTATCCTGTTACTCGAGGTCACTGCTGGATGACATTCCCTTCTCCTTCAGGACATGGCACAGTTATTCTAGTCCTTTGCTTTTACAGTTTGTAGAAACTGGGAGATATTATCTGCAAAAGCAGAAATAATAGTGAAACAAATCAACTTCTGAAATATTGGCAGGACGACTTTGTGTTCCTCATCAATGCTAATAGAGCAAGCAAACTGCTTCCAAGTGTGATGAGGTGATGTGATAAAACCAAAACCTGTGAACTTCTCAGAAAGAACCTACATTCCACTATCTGATTTTTGCTATTAGATTAACTGCAGCCTTTGCTACTCGACTCTCACTCATTTTTGATGCTGAAATGATTTTGAGTTAATAGTCACACAGAGTATTGTATGTGTCTTCTGTAAATTTTGCCCACTGACCAAAAAAAATGAATCCCCCAATACCCTCTGTTTAGCTACCAATTTTGCATGATTTTGCATATAACAATGTCACTGTTTTTCACAGTTTTCCATATGTAGAATGTGACTCTGAAACTTGAGTCCAATAGCTGAAACCAAGAAAACTATAGACAAGGAAGTAAGGTTTCATGCCTAAGAAGGTCAGAACAACTTCTGACGGCTCTGAAGAGCAGGTCCCAATAAAGCCACATTGTCCATTCTTGTCTAATTCTAAAGAGATATATAGTTCAGTTTACATGATCAGGAAACCTTTGGGACATATCAAGTTATGTTATAGCACAGCATCATTTATACCTAGTTACTTTTCAAAGTGGAATGACACGTAGGAATTTCTATATCCAGATATGCCTCCAATTTAACTTTAAAGCTTAAATCAATTGAAACCTGATTTACAACGATTTGGATTGTCTCAGTAAGGGATAGGAATTAAACAAAATCTTTATAAACCAGGTTTCAATTGATTTAAAATTGTCCACGTTTTAGTAAAACAATTTAGCATTGTTTATTCCATGAACTAATGCACATTTTAAACAGATGAGAACCTTAGGTTTTAGAAAATTTTTAACTAAGAAAATATAAATAATACAATATTTTTATTTGTGAACTTAAAACTGAAAAAAAGGAAAGTTTGAAACAGATTGAGATTGTTCATACGAAGTTATCTGTACATACCTTTTGTTCCAGAGACTCTTTATAGTTTTTCGTCAACCATGTGGCACAAATCAATGTAAAGTTCTCTTTGATAAATTGCATATGGGATGGAGAATTTTTAAATAATTATAGTCTGAATATTTTTATTGTATAATCTTAAATTCCATATAGTACAATTGCAGTTGGTCAGATTTCATTATATTAAGTAACATTTTAATAAAATATAAAAATCTGATTCCATGTTATTATGGTTTAGAATTATGACTTATAAGTTTGCATCATGATTTTTAACCAAAGGAGTATTGAAACTGTCTTACAATATGAGTTAGCAAAAGACTTTGTTCTTGTTTCAGCATTTACATACTAAAATATTTTACATGTTTCTGTTTCAGTTTTAGCTCCTTTTCTTCCCAGACTGTTCACTTCAAGAGGCAAGTCACATCTTGGTTAGAACTAATGACTGAGATAGTGCAGTCAATTTAACAGTTTCCTAATATATTGTGAATCTGTGGGTAATACAATCAAACCCACTGTAGTGTATTGATACTACTAACTCTTGGCCTTTTTTTTTCTGCTTATATTTCCTAAAGCTGCAGTACGGCTCTTAAATACTTACATTTCCTCTTAAGATCCTGAGAATGTAAATTTGCTAACAGTTTTTCTCCTGCTTAGTAGGTGATTTTTTCAGAATGAAAAATACGTGAATGTGTTCTGATATTGTAAGCTTGCATTCTCACAGGGGAACATGTTTTAATAGATATTCAATTTTCTTTCCCCAAAGTTGTTTTTTTAAAGCACTGATCTTGCACTAAAATAGATCATTAAAAAATAAATGTTGATCCACTCCGGTTTTATGAATTTTATATTTTAGAAAGACATCCTCTTCTCTTTTGCAAAGTTGCATTTGACTTGCTGAGACTTGTGTGCATTTCAGAGCAGAATTTAGCCTTAATGACATTTTTGAAAGATACATGTTCTTAACTGGAGCACGTTTCATTTACTTTCTCATATAGCTGGTGACAACAACAAATATGTCCCAAGCAAAGTAGTCTTGACGGAGTCTTTTGCTACCCTATAAAAGAGTAGTTTCTAGAAACTAAGAAAGAAAGAAAGGAAATAAAAGCAGGAGGATATGAGGCTTTGGGTTATTTTAGGAAGACAAAAGGATTTGTAAGGCATCTGTCTGGTTACTTGCGTGGGCTCAATCAGAGTCAAGTCAGAATCTGACTTCCTCATCAGCCATGGTGAATTACAGCCTCTCAACAGCCTTGCAAGAATAAATATATGTTATTCACTCCATTATATGAGCAGATTGAGCAATTCATCCAGGTAAACACAAGGAAAGCCACTAACTGCCTTTAATGCATCTTAGTCTTAATGTATCTTAACCTTCACTACAGAATCTTCTCTTCTTCTTGGGCATTTGTCTCTAGGTGGAAGAAGCCCCCTCCCCCCAATGTAAATGTGCCAGGAAGGTTTGAAAGAGATGCAGCATCCCATCACTGCCCTAATTTTAGAAACTCTGAACTTCAGTGTAGAAATATTTCTAGAAAGCAGCATTATTACTGTTAAACGAGCTGATCTTCCATCCAAGCCAGCAAGGGCAGCCAGCCACATTGGCTTGAGAACTAAATATGATAAGCCTTCTATCCAGACTTCTTGAGAGTGTGCTGAGTGTATTGACTCACTGCCCTGTGCTAAAGAACACACTAGGTCATGAGGATTTGACAGCTTGTATTATTATTAATGAGATATAAGACCTTTCACTTCCAGGTCATCTGTTTGAAGTCCAGACAAAACTGGTGGTAACCAAACATTATCAACATCTGTTTTGTGGCCTATGCAAAAAAAGCCTTTTGTCTCATTTCAGACAAACTAACAGAAATCATCACAATTTGGAGCACTTTCCAATTGAAAAAGTATTTGATGTTGTCATTAGAGAAATTGGAAGAGTGCCAAAAGTTTACTACATAGAGTTACAGTTAAAATTGCATAGCAGTTCCAAAAAAAAACCAAACAAAAAACATTTAGCCCATAGGGAAATTTTCTATTCCTAGTTCTAACAAAGAACTCATTTACATTTCTGAAATTATTTTGAAGTCTTACATTGGACCAGATGCAGTAATAAAAACACAAACACACCAAGGAACTGCATCTAAAGCCACTAAAATCTTGCAAACTAAGTATTTGATATGGAAAACTTAAATATGATTGACTCATCTTTATATGTATAATATGCATTTCATAGTTGTACACTTATACTTTGAGTTACAGTAACATTTCTTATGGCCAAAGTCTGACGTGGAATTTTCTTTATAAGACTTGACCAGTGTAGACAATCTCTGGTAAGCAAAACTGTTTTCAGCTTTTTTTTACCTATTGCTAAGGAGTAATGAAGGAGCATATTTTCCTAAGTTTTCTTCTGTTGCCATCTTAAAATGATTTTAAGATATGTAGGATTATTTCTCTTGTTTTTTAATGGAGTTAGACAAATAGTAGATTTTCTTAAAAAAAACCAAAGAAAACTTGAGCCTCTACAAAGAAGGCAGAATTTCTAAATTATTAGATTTTACAGGAATATAAAAAAATAATTTGTTTCGGGCCAACCAGAGAAAGTTTTGTTATGTTATCTGCTGTTAGAGTAATAGGTTGAAAGAAAGGACCAAACAGCATATTATATTGTTTCCAGCAGTGACCACAGCCTATCCAGAAAGTTTAGGAGTAGAGGAGAGAAATCATTGTCATCCCTCCCAGCTCCTGGAGAGCAAAGAATTACGGTGGTTACGAGAGTAATCTCATCTTTCGTCTCCAACCCTTCTCTTCCCTCCCTGGTGTGTCCTCTCCCAAAAGGCTTGGAGAGCCCTGCTGTCTGCCACGTGCTCTCCTTCTACTGCAGCAGTTGCCATCCATACATCCATACACATCCATACATCAGTGGCTCTGATGGTCTTGGATGCCCCAGGGGGCAGAAAGCGGCAACCACAGGGGAAACCCAGGAAGGACTGTAGCAAGTACATAGTGATGCTTCCTAATATTTCTCTCTCAGGCTCTAACAGCTTGCACTTCTAATCCTTCCACAGTCAGAAGTAGTAGTTATTAGCTTTCTTTCTTCCCATTTTCTCTCTTGCTTGTCTCTCCTACGCTCTCTTTCTCTCCTACACTCTCTTCACCTCTCTGAAGGTGACCAAGGTACCTTAAGCTTTGCCATATTTTATGCCTTTTTCTTTAAGAAAATATGTGTATATATATGCACATACATCAGTTAAATAACAAATTTCAAAGTTTCAATAGAAAACACCAAAAAAGTCTTAATATTTCTCCTAGTTTTTCAAGCTTCTTGGTGGAAACTATTCGCTGAATTCATCATGCATTACTGAGTAGTTCTCTCCCTTCAAACTTCATTATTCTTGCAAATTAGGATTCAAGACAGGAATTTCACTGGGGGGATTTCTTGTCTGGGAAAGTGACAGGAATGTGGAAGAAGAGTGATTCCACTTCCCATTCTGTGATAGATACGTAACCGCACAAGGCTTGTACTTCCAAACATGGAAATTTAATTCAACCAGCTTTCCATGGTTTCTGTTGTTATGATATTATATATTCAGGTTTTGATCATCAAGTATAAGTATGAAAAAGAAAAACATATTTTTGTGAGTTTAATTTAGAGTATAGATTCAGGCATAAACTGAAAGCAGTTATCCTTTTGATGCGTAGTTGTCTTTCACATTGAAAAAGAAAAAGGCCCAGTTTCTGTAACATACTATTTTTAAACATCTCAGTGTTAATTCTAGTAATTTTTTCCACATTACTATACAGGATAGCTTAATATTTTATAAGGTGTTTGTCAGTCACATATGAGAGTGCTTCTAAGCACAACTTTAAGACCTCTTCTGTTTGTACCTTAATACACCCAATCTGAGCATCTTCAACTTCTAAAAGTCTTGGTTTCATTAACCAGAAATTGTACCAGAGGTAACTTCATCCCATGCTTTTGGCTTGGCTTTCCAAAAAAAGATTTATGTGAACATCCTCTGCCAGCCTCCATCTTTGTAACTTCTGTACCTGGAAGGTATTTTGAACAAACTTTTAAACAAGAGTAAGGACTTCAGAAGCAAGCAATGGATTCAGGCTGTTAAGGAAAAAAACCTTCATGACAGAGCCTGCCACATCACTTCTCATTTTGTAAGGTACCAGAGAACCTTTGTGGAAGTACCACGACTGTGGTAAAGCAAAACGTGCAGTCAACTAGTTGTCAGAGTTGCACTAGAAAACGTTCTCTATATGTTCTGCTGTTGTTTAGAGATACTCATAGTTTCAGAAAATTTTGAAGTTACAACTATTGCATCTCAGGTGATTTTTCCAAATATACCTGTCAAGTCAGATGCTGATCCAACAATTTATTTTGTTGTTGTCACATGCATATAGGAGCTAGTATACAAATACCACAAGATATCTGAGCGTAATATTTCCGTCCACTATGGTCTGAAGAAGTACAAAGCTTACAGCTTGAAGAGCTTTTCTAGAATGGAGACTAGAACAAATAAAAGCTGAGAGGCTCACATCTTTCCTTTAATTTCTAATCAATTGAGCTCTGTTGGCTTGACAAGGTGCACAAACTTGACTGTGTAAGAACCTGCCAAGTCTGGTTCACTCAGACTGGGGACTGGGATTTGATCCCTTGTATTCCTGACTCATTATAACAAGTTCCTGTTTCAGTGGTATAGTGGTAGAGTGGGATGCTCTTTCTGCATTCTCCTTTCTTCTTCGAACATTAAATATGCTTTCTTAAGGTGTGGAGGTTTTTTTATTTTTTGATTAAATAGGCAGCTATAGTGATTTTCTCAGAAAGAAAAACTGTCCCTTATGTGGGCATGTTCAGCATCACGTAAGGTTTTCTAGTTTGAAAGCATAAGTTTTACCTGAAAATGAGGAGGAAGCTAGCACAGGTCATACTGCATTTCTGTAGTTTACTCACATCTGGATGCACTGCTTAGCAATCAAGTTCTTGCTTTCTAAAACATTTTTATTTACTCAGTCCTTCCAAGGTATAGCTGCAGGCAGAGCACGCTGCATGAATCTAATTTTGAAGTGGCAAATGTATTCATTGCAGTAGTGAGGTCCCTATCCCAAACATTTACATTTCTGGCCAGGTGTAAATCGTTAAGAGGAGCCTTGATTATTATTAATACCTGATCATCTGGCAGGTTGGTGCTTGGACACATCCTGGAAAAGTACTAAACCCATGTAAGCCATTCAGAGCTTCAGCACAGTTCAAAGGTTCTCATGTGTGTCACAGAGCAAATCAGACTTTATCTGCAAAAGGGGGGCAAAAGTTGCTTTTCTGAGTTGCTTTAGACTGACACACAGCTAATTGTTGCACGGGACCTTCAGTGATTCGTAAGATTGACTTTGATATGGTGTTAAGCTTGTCTTTGCATATTCTTTAACTGTTCTATTAAGTGGTCGCTTTCTATCGTGCTTTGAACAACACAAAGAGATACTTATTCCTAGGAATATTGGGAAACATGTTTTTCCTCAGGAAGAAGTGCTATTTTATATTTTTCTTTCAATGAGACTAGGAAGGTAGGGAATTCAAATATATAATATATATAATATAAGTATATAATATAATTTATAACAGTTTAACTGTGAAGGTGCATATGTCTCAATTCAAATATATGGGAAAGTATGTATATGTTTGAGAGAAAATTACTGGTTTTCTTCTTAAGCAACACTATCTTTAACTATTTTCATAATCTCATCAAAACTGTATTTATTTCTTACTGGTTTATTCACAGTTTTAATATGTAAGAGTATTTTTACTTACATTTTCTTTTTAATCAAACACATTTTCTTGCTGTTATGGCAACCACTTAAGAGAATTGAGTTGCTGTAATTGTTTAGTCATTGTTGCTGAAAAAGACCATTGAAGTTGATCTTTGATGTTAGTAGTAGTGCTACACGCTTTATGGAGGAAAGGGGGGAAAAGTGGGGAAAATTTTGAATATCAAGGCCTATTCACACTGGAAATGACATTTAGACAAACAATAAAATTCAATCCCTCTCTCACAATATGAAACATATGATTGTGCAGGAGTAAAAAGCCAACAAAATAAGCTTGGATATCTCTGAAAATAGGGGAGAGGAATTAGGGATGTTATTCAGTGGTGGCAGAGAAAACCAAGATTATAGTAATATTTAAACTTACATTCTGGTTTTCTGCATTTAAAAAGTTGTGCAAATTATCTTTATTGAAACTGTTGAAAGTGATGTGTAAAGGGAGCTTTATATGTACATTCTTGTAAAAGCCTTGGCTTGAGTGAAGGAGTTACTGCATGTATTTGCTATAGAGAAGAACAAATTGGGGGCAACTATCTTCATGTAAGTTCAGTATATTTACTGCAGAAATCTTTTTAAAGGGTAGTTTGAATCAGATTTATGATGACAATGGAAACAAAAATAACTAAATTTTGTGAATTTTTTTTTTTTAGGAATCTTACCTTGTTTACTTGTTATTTACATGGCCCTGCATGTATTAGTGTTGTTAGTTGGTTGAAATAATTTTCAGGCAACAGAGATTTTCCCAAAGGCTTCTTGTGCCTATACTTCTTTCTGTTTCCATGCTATGTGATTTATATTACAAGAAACTGAAGTTTTTGTGTGCGTGACCATGTGCTACATCTAAGTTGTTTCAAGTATAAGGATTTGTACTCATTTTAAATACAACTTAGTGTCAGATACATTTGGCTTTAAAGTGTTGAGTGAATTTCAGTTGTCTTATTTCAGGTACCTTGTGAGTGATTTCTAATAATTATTCGTAGTATTTAAAATTCTTGTTTAAGTATCATATCAAATTACAAATTGTAATTTATGCAAACTATTTTACATAGTGAAAGTATTAGTTTCAGCTAATCTATGTGGAATATATGTATATAAAAAAAGATTGATATGTTTTTACTTTTAAAACAGCATCAGCTAAAAATTAAACATGTCAATATCCACCACTTTTTTTGGAGTAATTACCAGTAGATTACAGAGTAATAACCAGCAGATTGTAAAATTAAAATTAAATTTATCTAACGGATTAAATATGATTTCAAAGTATTTGTCCCAGAAAATATTTTTTCATCTATAAGTTACCACCAAAATTTTATTTTAAAAGTTAGACTTTTAGGTCTGCAGTAGGTAAATTTCTTGGTTTTATAAATCAGCATATAAAAGCATATGCCTTATCCTCCTTAGGAGTAATTGTGCCCAATCTTCATAGTAGATATACCTGTGGTGAAATCTTCAGGCTCATGAATGTAACACACATTTAGCTCGTATGGTTAAAAATGACAGTTTATGAAAATGAAAATGTTTGAAATTACAAGTTCAAAATACCACTCTTAGGGAGCTTCCCTTAAGAGGTATAATTGTACTGCTATTGCCCTAGGAGATAGCAAACTTTTAAACGTAATAGAACTTTTCACTTGTCTTGAGTTGCTTTACTTGAACTTGAAAAATACAAGAGCTAAGGTAGGAGAACTAAATATAGGGGCGGAAGTCTCTGTTGAACAAAAATTACACAGAGGAGGAGGGAGATTACATTCTGCTTCTATTCACTGGGACCTTCTAATTTCACAATCATTTACTTTTGGAAAGAAAATATTATTTTAAAATGTATATGCTCTGTAGCGTTTATTTTAGAAATGTAAATCACATGTGCAGACCACAGCGATCAGGCAAAGGGGAAAATTCACAATTTGAACAGATTCCAAGACCTGTGCATCTGAAGTGTTGTCTGGTCTCGTTTTAAGGCCAGAACTTCTTTGGTAGGTTGCTGCCTCTCTGCTGCGGGATGCCCCGATCACTTCGGCGAGGTGTGAAAGAGACAACGAAAAGATCCTTAAAAAGAGATGCTTTTTCCCAGCGTCCCAACAGCTGACAAGCGCCCTAGACGCGTGTTACCTCCACAAACCCCAGGCTCCTGGGCGAAGCTGGGCAGCCACAGGTTGGCTTTTCCCCCGGAGCGGAAAGGGAAGCGCCCAGGGTGCCGCCGGTGGCTCCTGAGCAGCGCAGGGAGCGCCCGGCAGCATCCCCAGGTGCCGCCCGCCCGGGCAGCACAGGCCCGGTCCCGTGCTTCTCTGAGGCTGCAGTTGCACTGGAAATGAATATTTACATCCCCTGGAAAAGCGCAGCTCGCCGCCGCCAAGGGGCCGGACTGAGGCTGGTAGCCGGAGCTCGTTATCGTTCCCGAATGTGAATGAGTCCGTCCCGCGGCTCTTGGCTCAGGTGTGCCCAGCTTTTGTTTCATTAGATTATCAATTGGCTTTGGAAAGGAGACCCAGAGCTTCCCGATAGTGCGGTGCCATATGGAAAATCTGCGCTATTTTGATTAGGCTTTATGTAAACATTTTTATATCGGATCCTTAAAATCCAGGGACTATCCCAAAGGGGATTAAAACATAATCCTCTCTCTCTATAGCTGTAGTGGATTAATTTCATATTCTCTCAGTGGCTGGCTTGCTCCCTGAAGGCTGCAACAAAAAGACTCAGTGCTCCTTAAACATGCTATGGAATTGCAAGTTGTAATTGGAGATTTCCAAAGGACAAGTGTAAAAATGACACACTGTTAATACCGATTTTTTTTTTTAATTATTTCAATTTTTTTGCTTTCAGGAGAAAAAAAAAAACCTGAAGATTTTTTAAGCTCAGTTTGGCACCCCCTTCCCCAAAGTCACATAATTTGACTGCTGGTTTTATGTTTTTGGCCTTTTTTTTTTTTTTTTTTAACTGAAAGGAAAAACAAACACAAGGAAATGTTTTCTCATCTGGAAAGTACAGCATTGTGATACCTCTGACATGTTTACATTGCAACAAATCTAGGGTGTCATTTGAGCAGAATGCGGGGCAGATGCCAAGGTACCAGTCTGGGAGCTCAGAGCCTTTTCTCGAGAGGAAAAAGCCAGAAATCCCCGATTTCCCCTGCATTCAGTAATGGGCTAAGAAGTGACTGTTCCCTTTCCCTCGACATCCACCCCTGCTTTTGCAGCTCTGCCGCTTCCTGCAGGCTGCGAGGACAGGTCGCTGGCACACCCGGTAGCCGGGGTGCACCATTGTCTTCTGGATGGCAGATTATAAGGTTTGGCCTTTTGACCGTTAAATAGCGGTGGCTTTATTTTTATTTTAGCCATACAACACCAGGGAAAAGAGGTAATTGGATTAAATTGATGTTCTTCCTTCTGGGATTCAGCAAAGCCCACAAACGCCTCCTTAAAGTGATAGAATACCGGGTCGCTTCCAGGACGAATATTCCGAAGACGCTTCTCTCCCCGCACAAAGGCCCGGGAGCCCATCACCGTGTGCCGGGCCAAGTGGGCCCGGGAAGGGCGAGAGGAGGGGTAGGACGCTCTGCTTGATAGGGCAAGGGCTTCTGCAGGGCAGGGAACCGCTGGCTGCCCAGACCCCCCTTCTGTAAACACAAAGAAAGGGGGCCTGGGGAATAGAAACCCAAATCCACTTGTAATCGTACAAGAGAATCGGGCGTAATTACTTGAGCAACCTAGATGAAGATTGATGAGGCTTTAAAGCGGCGTTTCGGATCGATCATCCTGCCCTTTGGAGCCTGCTGCCGGGTTTCCCCGGCTCGGTTTGGCTCGGCTCGGCTCCTTTCCCACCGCCAAGGGAGGGAGAGAAGATGGAGGCGAGACGGGGAGAGCAGCAAAGCAAACCCGGCGCATGTGATTCCGATCAGCTGACTGGGGTCAAGAGGCTACCCCGGTTTATTAGGAGATGGAAAACAATAAAATGAAAGAAAATAGAGTTTGTATCAATATTATCCCGTCTGCCACGCTGGGCTGCTGAAAGCTGTCACCGAAACTCTGCGTTTTAGCTTCCCCCTGTACGTACAGTAATCCCTGCCTCCCTCTATTTATTTTGCAGCGTAAAGGACAAAATATTGTGCAATAAGGGCTCAAATTGGGTGTTACAGTAAAGTAAAACATTAACAACATGACAGTTAGATGCGCCGATACAGGAGTAATTTGGGCTAAGTGAGTAATTTGAAGTGTTGCTTGCAAGAGCTGGTAGTAAAGTGTGCGGGCGGTGCTGGGGGAGGAGAGGGCGCATCCGTGGCTTTAGCCCCGGTGCGAGCTGCTGCCCCGGGCTCGGCTCAGCTGCGCCAGCCCCCGCACCGCGCTGCTGGAGGGGAGAGCGGCCGGGGATCGCAGAGGGAGGCGCACGGCTCTCTGCCCTCCGAGCAGGAGTTCCCTTATCGTAGGGGAGATATTTTAGTTGCGTAAAACAACCAAACCCCTTTTTAGTATCCCCTGAGATGGTCAGTTTGCCAGTTTCTGAAAGGTGCATGAGTCAGATGTTGTACCCAGCTTCTCAGTACTGGAGCTTTTATTATTTGCGTGTCAGATGCGTGTTTGTGCTTGCATGTGGCTGTGTGTGTTTCTGTATGTGTATACGAATTGCCCTACACGCTTTTGAGGTTAAATCTGGAAGACTATTCTTAATATAATATTTTTTTTCGAATTAGACCAATTGAGCTTCCTAGAACACAGATACTCTCAGCTTTAATAGCAGACTGCATTCCTATTCAAGATAAGATGGTGAAAAAGCAATCCTCTGTTGTTTTTTGGATTAAAGCAGAAGTTTTTGGGGTTTTTTTCCTGAATTAAGACCTAACAATTTGTGTGGACAAAGCTGCCTTTTACAACAGGTTTTCCCCATCCCTTCTTTTCAATGCCCGTGAAAACGTCTCACAAGGAATATATTTGAGCGAAATATTATAACAATAATTTTAAATGGATAAGCGGCAGGGAGTTGAAACAAAAATGATCTTTCCGTAAATATTTAACGGTGCTAGCCTCTGTGTGCGTGGGGTATTGAAGTAGGTGTAAATAAAAATAAATTAATAAAAAAAAACCCACAAACACAAACCACCACCACCACCCCAAAAAAACCAAACCAAACAACAAAAAAAACCCCACGATATTTCGCATTACTTTCGGAGTTGAGGTCTGGACCAAGAGTTAAAAATAATGCTGCTAGCCTTTCAGGGTCAGTGTGGCGGGCAGGGGCTGCGGACTGCCCTGCCCTGCGTCCCCGGCCCGGCCGCCGTGGAGACCCTGCACTGCCAGGTCGAAGCTGCGTGGAACGAACCGCCGCTATCTCGCATAAAGAGCGATAGCGTTAACGAGGAGCAAAAGGGCATGAAAAGAGAGGGGACCTTCTTCTAAGAGGCAGCTATTTTTCAACCTAACCCCTCTAAATTTCGCTGCTGTGATTTATCTCGCAACCCCGGAGTTCACAAACTCGCTTCTGCCCCGGCCGCAGAGTTCAAAGCGCTGGCCGCGGGCAGGGGGGGAATAAACACGGCGGTTTACAAACAGGGTTTATGAGGGGGCTCGCCGGGCGCTGGCTCGGCAGAGGGAAGGGGAAGGGCCACCAGGGATGGGCCGGCCGGGCGCCTCCAACCTGACGCCGCTGCCCTTGATTTTGCAGGCCCCGTGGTCCTCAGTACTCCGGCACAGCTCATCGCCCCCGTGGTGGTGGCCAAGGGGACGCTCTCCATCACCACCACGGAGATCTACTTCGAGGTGGACGAGGATGACTCGGCCTTCAAGAAGATCGACCCCAAGGTGAGTGCGGCGGGCGGGCGGTCGCGGTCCCGGTCCCGGTCCTGGTCCCCGGTCCCGGCACACGTGCGCCGTGGCCGCCCCCTCCTCTGAAACTCCGCTCCGGTCTGCCGCCTTTCGCTGCATAAGAAAAAAAAAAAAAAAAAGCGCAATGTATTAATGATGTTAAATCCTCTATTACGGCAGTGTGCACGTTTTCCAGCAGCATTTCGCGCCGTGCCTTTGTATGAACGTGGTCAGATTTAGTAGTTAAGCCAATTGCTCTGAAATCCCTGGAGGGAGCAGCAGTCCCAGCCCGTAGTCTTCCCGACACACAGTGGAGGGTTTTACCCCTTCCGAGGATAGCGGAGAATCCCGTTATTTCAAGAATGTTAGTTTCCATGTAAGAAAACACGGCGCAATTTGTAAACAGTCTGACTGCTGAAATGCAAGTTAATGCTTATTTTCTGGGGAAAAAAAAATGGGGGGGGGAGGGGGTCGGGGTGGAAATAGTCATGGACTCGAGGACTTGGTTCCTGGGAAAGCTGTTTCTTTCTGAAGTCATTTACTACTACCAGTGCCCCAGCGCCGCCCCCCTCCCTCTTCCCCTCCCCTCCGTGAAAACCTGCAGCCCAGCCGCAACAGAGCAGGGGTGCGTGACTTGAGCGGAAACCTTTGCGTGGATTTTTCCCCGCGGGAATGGCGCAGGGGCTGCCACGGGGGGAGGAGGGGGCAGACGGAAGGGATGTGTCTAACAGGGCACTCCTCTCGTCTGCATCTCTTTTTATTTATTCTTATCGCTCTTGCTTTATTTCTTTGCTATTGCACTGGAAAATGTTAGCAGAGAGGAAATAGGGGAGAACTTTTACAAAGGGTTTGTTGTTGTTTTTTAATGCAGAAATATCATAAATAATTTCCAAGAAAATTCCTCGTCTTAATGTTTGCAATAAGGTGATTTCTCTTTGGCGAATAATTTGTCAAACTCGGGACTTTCTTCACAGTGCTGGGGTACAAAGTTTCAGTCAGAATCTGTCAGAATCTCTGGTTATAATGATTTCCCTAAAGTGCACCCGCTGGAAATAGTTGCTAATGGGTGTTACATAGGCGATTGGCCTCTTTCAGCACTTGTTGACTGTTAGGATCCTAATCAAAATCCGCGTTGTTATTTTGAGTTTTGATTTAAAAGCCGCTTTAAAGAAATGCATCCTGAGATGGACCAGGCGGTGCGATAAGGACAGGCGGGTTTGAATCGTTTGCAGTTTTGTAGGCACGCACATGTTATTCCCTCTGAATGCCCTGGGAGTGCAGGGACTTGATTTCTGAGAGTGCAACCGGCAATTTTACCACATTCGTAATGGATTTGTAGGTCAGAAGTAATATTGTTGTTCATTTTATTGGTGCCGGCTACCACCTATAAATTTTATTTTCTTCTTTATTAGTACTATTATTTACTAGTATTGCTAGTTTTATCAGGCTCACTGCTTACTCAATACACTGCTTCACGGATATGTTGTGTGTCCTCAGCTTTGTTTGAACCCGAACAGAAACACATCAGCACCGCATAGTAAACCCTTCAAAACCAGATTTGTTTCCTGACAGCTGAAAAACTGTAATTGCATTTAATAACCACGATGGTGTCTGACAGTTGCTGATGGTCACCTGGAGCTAAATTATAATATGTTTGTACCACGAATATTTCCCTATTCTACGAAATTATTCAAAATGCAAAATCAGGTTCCTGCCCTTAAGTTTTCACTTTACAGGATTTAAGCAACTGTCCACAGAAAGGCAAAATCCCCTAAACATAGCTGCCTTTGGTTTTTCAAGTAGAAAACTTAATCTGATATTGAAACACTTACCCATATGCATTTTACTTCATTTATTAGCTTGTAATTAAATAAATCAGCAACAGAAATTAAAATCTAAATCACAAAAGGTAATTATCCAGTGTATTTCAAGTGCATTTTCAAATATATAATTCCAATATTCAAGCATTATTATATAAGCAGAATCCAAATTTCTTTTGAATATATTTAAATAACATTTCAAGTATATTTATGGAATGTTAGAAATAGAACAAGCAATATATATGAAACGAAAAATGTAAACTTGTTAAATTCAGACACTTCAAAAGACAATTAACAAAAGTACTGTCATAAAATCTACCTTTTTAAATGGTATCTTCTCTTTAGCAGAAAATGTCCTTGAAGTATCCAAAATGGCAATTTAACTTCTGTTCACCAAATCACAAAACACCAACATCCACAATTTCAAAGACAATGTGAGATCACAATATTTGATACAAATTAAAAGGTACATTAGGGTTTGTTCAGGTGGCATATCCAAATAGCATTTACTCACAGAGGGTTTACATAAAAATACCGAGTTTCATTATAATCCGTTGGTACCATTTTTAGGCAGAATAGTCACAATCATGTTAAATTACGGCCAATTCTCTTTTCCAGGTAAACTTTCCTTTTTTCTTGTTTTTTTTTTCCTTCACTCCCCCCCTCCCCGGGAAACTGCAAAACTGTGAAGAAGAGGAACGATGGTTGCTGTTCTCATTTAGGTTTTGGGGTTGTTTTTTTTTTCCTTTGTGAAGAGCCTAAGCTATATTCCTTTTTAAAAGAGAATATTATTTGCATTGTCAAGTGGAAATATTTGACTTTTCGAATAGGCAGCTTAAACTTCATCGGGAAATTAGCAGATTTATTGGTCAGGCCGATTTTATAGTTACCCTCTAAAGTTTCTCCAAACTTTTCGGGTTGGTTAGTATTTCCCTGGCCAGTCGCCACGTTTGTTTGGCTGCGTTTTCCAGGGCCGAGTGTGGTTTGCCCTGAAAGAGGTCTAAGTTGGGCAAGAAGTAGTGGGGGCACCTCCTGCACTGAAGGCAGGAGATGAGCTGCAATAAAATCCCGTTGAGCCGGTCCCCCAGGCATGACTCGTCCCAGTCCGATTCGCGGGGATGCTTTTCGCATTCGTAGGAAACCAGAGTCTTCATGTGATAATTATTCAGGGGCTGGCCCGGCAGCTCAAGGTGACGGTCCCGTAAGGTTTTGAGGATGGAGAGGCATTTCTTCCTGCAGCCGCCCATCTGCAGTCTGTTCTCGGCTTCTGCGAACTGCAGCACCCAGGCATCGCTCTCCGCCGAGCTCTGCTTGCCGGCCAGAGAGTGGCACTCCTTGGACAAGAGGTTGAAGCCTTCCGCCTTGACCTCCGCCACCCGGTTGGGTCCCGGCCAGGGGATGTGGGGAAGCGGCCAGTGGGCTGCACTCCGCGGCCAGATCCCTGTGCACTTGAAAGCCGGAGTGATCTGCACGACGTACCGGTCCCTGATCCTCAGCTTCACTTCGCTGGTGTCGGCCACCATCTTTACCACGTCTCTGTAACTGCACTTATCCACGGCTTGAGCCACCAGAGTCTGGAATCTGGACCGGATTTTGCGAGCGGAGAGGTAGCCAGACGCCGTGATGAACTCCACCCAGAGGGACATGCTCCTCTTGCGGCCGTCGCTTAACTTTAACACAGCGCAGCCCGGCAAGGAGCCGTCGTCCACGAAGTTGAAAACCCCCATTTGGTTCAGATACAGCACGACTTCAAACTCCGTGGGGGAGATGACTTCCAGCCCCTCGTAGCGATTGTCCATCTCGTTCAAGGAACTGATGAAACGAGGCTCCTGCACCTCCACCTCCTTCAGCACGTCCGACACCACTTTGCAGACTTCTCGGATTGTTTTGGCGATGGCAGCTTTTCTGGCTTGGCATTTCTCATTGTAGTATTTATTCAAATGATACACCAGCTTGGCCTGGGCCGCGATCATGTTGGGGCAGAGATCCGGATTGTATACCGGAGTCTCGCAATAGGCTGTGGGATCCAATGCGGCTGCTAAGGCTGGAGCCAACTTCAGAGGAGAAACAGGCTGCCGCACTCTGAAATGTAACAAATGTTTTTCAAAATGCGCCGGGGCTGCTGCTCCTCAGATGCTCTCTTCCTGCTTTTTTAGATCAGCCGTCTTGAAGTGTGTGTGGCGGGGGGGGGGGAGGGAGGGGGGAGCGGGCGGGGGACTGGAGGGGGCGATATTTTTCCTTCCCCTTTTTTTAAAGGGTCCGTGAGAGAGAGGAAAGCATCGAGAGCGGCACCTTTCCCAGCAGCAAGAAAAAACAAAAGTTGCACTGAGACACAGCAAGGCTTCCAGTAGTCAAAATAATAAAACCTCTTCGTATTTATTTATGTTTTCCCGTAGTAATCACCGTGTGTATGCAGGGCGGTTAATCAGTTGGTGGAAAAAAAGTGCCGTGTGTGTATGTCAGAAGAAGCTGGCTCTTGGTTTGTATAAGAGCCCAGATGCACTCGTGTGGAAATTATAAAGGCAGGGCCAGGCAGGCGGGCGGCCAATCGCCACTGGGCTCGTCACTGCAGCCTCTTTCAGCTCAAATGCGGCTAATTAATCCCACTCTAGGAGATAGATATGTATACACAGCCACACGCACACATACACACGCACACGCAGGCACATATAGGAAGGTAGAAGGTTACTGGCTGAAAAACCGCCCCGGTCCTCTGTACGCTCGGAAATCAAGAGAAATCGCTCTCCTTTGGGTGTAACTTGAAGGGTATTAACGTTTCGAAAGGACTTGGCAAAAATGTGCCGCTCCGCACTGAATCCCTGCGTGCCTCCCCATGGCCGGGACGTGAATGCAGGTGTATTAATGGGCATCCATCAACTAGGGAGCTACAGACCGGGCTGGCTCCGGCAGGAGCACAGGCGTAAATTCATTAACTCCCACTTGGCGTCACATCATGCTGTCCTTTTCCTTCTGATAGTTGTCTGTAACTGCAAGCGAGAAGTTGTTGGTTTTGTTTGGGGTTTTTTCTTTCTTTTTTTTTTTTTTTTTTTTTCTCTCGTGAACCGGCCAATGAACAAGGCAGCGGATTCACGGCAAATTTAGTGTTCTTTGGAATAAAATATTACGCAGAAGTCCACGATTTGTATTGTTTTAAAAGATCTTCTGACGGGCTCTAATCGATTTCGAAGTTTAATGCATTTCGGCATTGTCTCTGCCTTGCTTTTTGTATTTGTACCTTATGAAGGGAGAATCAATCGCTAAACGTATCTGTCAGGTCTTTTTCACGTTCCCTCCAGAAATCAAGTAGCAGATACGGACGGTAAATCTCATTTGCCAATTTTTAGCTTCGTTTTTTGTATTCTGTATTGCGCTCCGATATGTTGTGAAGAGTGGATGTTCAGCTGCTTTTTGGGACTCAGTATTTATTAATTTCAAACCTGGAGGATTTATCGTATAGCGAGCTCTGCTAGCAAGCTGCGCTTAGTAAATGTGCACACGGGAGGCACGCTAGCGTCTGCAAACATGCTGGCTTGCTTGTCTGACAGTTTGGGGTTTCGCCTGTGTGATGTGTAATTAGCAAATTTCCCCTTCGGTACTTTAGGTGTTTGTAATCGGGACCTTTATTTGCAAATAAGATGGAGTTGTAAACTCCTCTGCTTCACAGCATTTACTGAGCTTCACTTTAAGAGAACCCTAAATTTTATATATATATTTAAGGAAAAAAAGCAAAACAGCAAAGCTTTTGATCGCTTGGAATCTTTAATCTACTGACCGATTACCAATTCCTAAAGTAATTGTCACAGGTACATCCGCCGCTGAGGAGAAGTCATACCACAAAGAACATTTCATAATATTTATTCAGCGTATGAATGCGAGCAACTTTATTGCACACAGCGGGGAATTTGTGACTGTGCACTTGGCTTCCTCGGTCTGGCGGTTGTGTAGGTGTTGCCGTGCCGGTCCAGAGGAGGAAGCTGACCGGAATCTTTTCCTGCCCATGAGTAGAGCAGGGCTGGGGCTGTCGCTGAAAAGCTGCAGGTGACAGGTCGTCCCGAAGAAGCTTTTCCTCTTCCCGGCCGCAGCCCCTAAGCTGCCGGGAGAAAGGCGACCGCTCTCTGGCTGTTTCGGGCGGAGAGGAGGTAGTTTCCTCCCGAGTTTTCTCCCTTCTCCGTTTAGTTTCCCGGCCAGGCACCGGGAGGGACACGCCTGCCTCCCCCCCGGCCGCGGCGGGTCCGGCGGTGGAAGCGACCCCGAGCGCCCGGTCCCGGTTGCTGCGGAGCAGCCGCAGAGAAGCGCGGCCGCCGCCGCACCCGGGGTCCGGGACTGCCGCCTCCCTCCTTCTCTCTCTTCTCCCCTGCGGGGCGGTGGCGTGAGCGGCCGCCGGGCTGCGGGCTCCCGGGGGCCGGCTGCCCTCGCCTTCCCGGAGAAGGCATTTAAAGAGGTCTGGGCCGGCTCCGCGGGGACAGGCGGGCGCCTCCCCGCCGCTTTTACCGGCGTCTGCCCCGGCTGCGCGGGGAACCTGCCGCGGCGGGGGCGGAGGTCTGCCCTCTTCCCCCTCTTCCTCCTTCCGCTGGCTCGGCGGCACCGCTGCGGGCTCCGTCGGCGGACGGGCAGGGGGAGGCACCTCGCCGGCCCGGCGCATCCCGCCCCGCTGCCCCGAGGATGGGGCCCGGCACGACCCCAGCCCGCCTCCCGGGGCCGGGGGCGATGCCGGTCGTGCCCTGCCCTCAGACACGGGGCGGTGTTGGCCGCAGCGGGGCACGGCCCGCCTGTGCGGGGGAGGGAAAAGCGGTCAAGTTGGGACCAACTCCGGCGGGCGGGTTTCGGGGACCGACTGGTGCGAGGGAAGGACCGCTGCGGCCCCGTTCCTGGCCCCAGTTCCCGCCCTGGGCGGCGGCTGCTGGGACCCGGAGCCGTCCGGCTGGAAACCTCCGGCGCTGCCGTATGGGGGGGCGGCTTCTTGGGATGTAAATGTTAGAGCCCCTTTCCCGCGGGGTCACAGACCAACGCCGGGTTAAACCGAAAGTTAACAGCGGGAGGACAAAAGGTTGTCCCTTCCTCGCCGAGGGAACAGCCCTTTCCTGTGGAGGGAGCACGCCTCAACTTCCCAGCGTTGCGGCCGCCTCAGAGCTGCACTTATTTCTTAATTCTTAGGTTTTTCTTATTTTTACTGGGTGGGTTTTAGCTTGGTAATTTCAGTTGCTAAAGGCAAAAGTGGAAAGATCGTACCTTTAAGCTGTCAAAAGTCGTAATCGTAATATGGCAAAAGTAATTTAAATAAAAATTACATCTTATATCCTGAATCATAGCTTTCAATGTATTATGCTAAGATTAAGCTCTGATGTCAAGTAACACAAGTTATATGTGTTTATTATATCTTGGTGGCTATGGGAAATATTAGCTTTAGCCTTCGCTAAAGATCTTTAGCACTGAAGGTCACCCTTCACTACATCATTTCATTTAACACATATACAACAAACATTTGATAGTTTGAAAATTTGCAGATTTAGGCATCGCTGACACCAGTCAACCACTGAAATGTGACTGTTAAGTTGATCCGGTCGTTTAACAAGAGAAGAAGTCAGTGGCTTGATTGAAATGATACTGAAAAATATAATATATTATATATATGATATCAAAATATGGGTATTTTTCAAAGTTTCTGACCACTTACTGCAGTTAATTTTTCTCAGTAGTTATTCATGTGTTCTTTGTAAACTATAAAAGGAACACCTTTTCAGCACTGAATTTTATTTTGAGTTTATTGACTAACGAGTTGTTTTGGAAAATTTGGATTAAAATCTCATTAAAGTGATGATTGATCATTTGTCATGATAATGGTACCATATGATATTGGTGACTTTTACCAAATTGCTGTTTTCTGGATATTTTCCCTAATTAGGGGGTACTATAACAGTATTTGTTGAACTCTGCTTGTTATTTCAAATCTTTCAAACTACAGTGCCTTGTCATATAGTGCTCACGTCAGCCAAAAAGCCAAATGGTATTGAAAATCTTTGGCTATGGGTACTCATCCACAGCCCCAAAATGCAATTTGGAAGAAGAAAAAAAAAAAAAAAAGAAAAAAAGAAAGTTTCCATATATATAAATTTAACCAATAATTTCATATGAAAAGTGTGAGTTAAAATGCAGATGCATATCTACACAAAGGGCTTGCATGGATATCACTTTATATTTCTTATTGTATAGTGATAGTTCTTCCATACACAACTGCTCATGAATTTTAAAGTTTTATTTTTTAATATCTGCCTATTACACTGGGGAGGTAGGAAGAAAAAGAATGAAGCTGAGTTGATTAAATTATTTATCTCTACTGCTGAAGTGAGTTTGAAGGCTCATTGAATGTATCTGATTTCTTGGCTCCTCTTTCTCCCCCTCCCCCCTCAATTCCTCCTGGTTATTTCATCCATATCATCCTGCCAGCAAAAATAAATTCACTTTTTTTTCAAGTAAGAAAAGACAGATATTTGTGCCAGGTTTACTATATGTGTCACATTATATTAAAAAGGCAGCGTCATTTTTTTGTGATAGAAGTTGATGGTACCTGCAATTTTCTGTATTCTTATTTTGTAGTTTACTTTTTGCCTCCACTTTCACATTTAGGAACAAATGAAAAGCTAAGTTGCTATAATATTTGCAAAAGTGCAATTTTAATGAATTTATACACTTCATTACTTAGACTTGTGGGTATAAATTTCTGCATAGTGTGGTACACAAACATTTTTCCTCTGTTACGTGCAGTTTTCTGCAATTTTTTTTTTTAAACTGTGACATAGCTCCTTTTAGAGTACTCAATTAGCATTCATTGGTGTTAAACTTAACATGTGTATGTATTCCCTTCCTATTAAAACTTAAAAGAAAAACATGAAAAGCGTTTGCATTGCTATTGGACTTGGTCATCCTAGGTCTTATGGATGAACTGTTAATGCTTTAAATTCCTCTAATCTGCAATCTGTTAAGAGAAAAACAGTAATTGATTTGTTTTTTTTTTTAAATCCTATGTCTCAAAAGTAAATATGAAACTTGCACAACTGTAATTTTAGCTAGAACTGTAGAAATGTGCAAGAAGGAAAAAATGCATTGAATTATTCATTTGGTTCACTTCTCCATCTACTTCTCCAAAGCCAGGAGTACTCTTTAAAGTACAGCATTTTATTTAAGCAGTCCAGCATTGGTGGGGTTTTTTTAAAAGATCTCTAGCTTGAGAATGTTCTTTTTTGCTGAACTGCTAGAGGAGTGTGGAATCAGTGGGGATTAGTGCCTTTTAATCTGCTACATCTGTAGCAGGTCATCCAACACTACCGAACTCTCATTACTCTCTCGTGCTGTATATGATTAAATGACTGAAAATATTGAACACTGACCTTGAAAATAAAGCTGTATGTGTTGGATGTGCAGCTTCCAAAGGCTTCAGTTATAAACTAACCTTTCCCCTTAGTAACTTCTACTTCTGCAATATGTTGTCTGAGAGAGAACTAGAGTGTTAGAAAAAGTGAGTCAAAATTGAAGTGTGGAAACATTTGAAATGCATAATTATATAAATTATGGCATAGCTAAACTTGTTCATATTTTAGGAGTAACCCAACAACTCATTAGCCCAGTCAAAATGTGAGAGTGATATGTCTTGAACATGCTTATCTTTGTGACTGGTGTTTTCCTGTAAGCTGGTTTCATATTGTCTAGCGACCTAAACTACATCGTCTTGTAGGGAGCTGCTAGAGGTATTGAATTTAGCAGAAGACATGTTGCTTAACATCTTTGAACACTAGCCAATATGAAGTTATGAGTAAGAACCATCTCTTTTTATACACTTGATTATATTATGTGTTCATTGAGAATTTTCATGCTGCAAATACTTTGGGCATGTTATGTCCCTCTAAATCAAAATGAAACTTGTGTATATGTATGGTAAATTACCTGTGTAACTAATTTTATCTTGATTTAGCTATAAAAAACATACCTAACATATTTCAATGCAGACTTCTATTTTTTAATGTAGTGTACAGCTCTCCAATATTTTCTTTCCAAATAACGGTGAAGGGAGGAGTTGAGTGAGTTGGTCGTGAGTGATTAATACATTTCATTGAACCTTATGAAGGCCCTGATCCTGCCCATGCACACGTGGTTAACGAAACATTCAGCTGTTTCTGGTGAGGTCATGGGCACTTTTAGGCTCATAGTGAAGTGCACAGGCAGCTATTGGCAGGATCAGGGCCAAAGCAGAGTAACACTTAGAGGTTACCTTTTGTAGAGGATCAAATACAGTGAGCCTCTACAATATCTAATGCATCAAATACACACATTTGGGAGGAAATATGTTTTTGGCTCAAATATCTACACTTCTGTCAAGCAGCACTTCCCTATTAATTTCATTGTGTTTTAGCCATAGTGTTTAATTAGCTTCTTGAGAAAGGACAGTGCTGTTTTGTCCATGCTATCACAAGAATACCTTCCCTAACCCACTCTAAAGCTCTTACAAGGAAGGTGAGATTATTCAGAGAAATGAGTGAAAGAATATACTTTCAAAATTTCCATGAAAACTATATTTTTCATGTACTTCCACATATTCAGGACTATTTATATAACTCCCCAAATCTACAGAATCTTTTAACAGTCCTAAATGTCAGTGTTCTACTTGCTAAAAAACACTTATTGTTCCTAAAAATATTTTAAACCACAATGAAATTAATAGGGAAGTGCTGCTGTAATATAAACATGTCAACCAACTTATTATTTAAGGAAGAAGAGGTTGAGATCTGTTATGAAAAACTTGCTGCTTAGATCTTTGACCTTTGAAATATTTTCCCATCACCACTCTGAACTCTGTTTTTTAACTGGTGGAACATTGTCATTGTGTAGAACACAATATTTTACCTAGGAGAAAATTGAGTCTCTTATTAGGAGCAGCAAATCACTCCAGTAGTCCTCTTACTTGAATTTGAAAATTTATCCTAGATCACCTACTGTCCTTGCTACTTTTCCCTACCAGGTTTTTAGGCCAGCTCTAGGACAGCATATACAGAACTAGATCCTTTGTGGCATAATGCTGCTGTCCCTGAAATGAAAAAGACTATAGAAATAGCATGTAGTCTTGTAATTTCATAAATATACTATAAAAATTTTGAAAGAGAAATATTAGCATATGGAAAATATCTGTTTATCTGAAAGGGATATTGCTATCAATTTTTTGTGATAGTTAAAATAGATTGTGCCTTTCGGACATGTTATCATTTATAATAAATTAGTGCCATTGAAAAGAAGAAAAAAATTATGGTGTATCTGTCAGGGCAGTGACAATGTTTCCTCTTAAGTCTCCTTAGTTTTAGATGAGGCAATACTGATTCTAATGAGGTTCTGCAGTGTGTACAGGCCTACTAAGAGAGAAGTTACTGTGATAAACGTGATCCCATCTTATTTTCAGTATATGTTTTACCATTTCTATTTCTTGTTTTCATCTGCAAATTATTTCCAGGAATGAGCTGGCTAATTTGGGCTTCATTTTTTTTAAAAAATAACCTTATCAAAAAGAAACAAGTAGCCCACTGAATCACAAACAAGTATATGGCATATGCTAGGATGTGCCATAATGCTTGCCATTTTCAGCTACACTTCAAGACATTGCTTCTTTAAGTAGGTAAATGACAGCAAGTATGTGGACAACGGTTTTCTCATTATATTCTGTGAGTACATTCATTATATATTATTAGTCCTTAACTGTAAAGATGAAATAATATAACCATTTATCTTGGCAAGCCCATTATTTATAATCTCTACATTAGAAAACTGCATGGATGTGCTTGGATGTTTTTTTCTACATGTAGTATTCAGATTTTTGACATAAGGGATGAGAAAAAACTTTTCAGATTAAGTCTATTGCTAACGTAATCTACTCTTCGTAGGCAAACTGTATCTCAGTGGGGTAAAAAGTCTTCTCTCCCTCACCCCTGCCTCTCCACCCCCCCAAAATTCAGTTCTTCATTTGTTTTGTTCACCACGCTGCATTAACACAGTTTTCCCTTGTGTGCATCTGCCAGTGTACAATTTAGCCACGGGCATCTGTAGACCTTGTGGTGATCAGTATTGCAGGCAAAAGCCATATGTGTTTAAATAAAAAAAAAATCTCTTTATTTCATTTGCTGTTTTAACTGGATGGATAACTTCTGTGCCTCAAGACAGAGGAAGAGAAAATACAGAAATAATTAATTGCCTCTATTCTTGAGGCAGTTTCATTTTCCCTCTCCAATATGGAATGCTTGTCAGCTTCCCTGATAAATGACTGCATGTATTTGCATAGATTTTACATTAACACAAAAATTAGTTTTATTTGTGAAAAACTATTTTACATAATAATGCAAAATCTAGCATTATGGATTGTGTTTCCAAATTTGAGAGACTGTGGAGAAATTAGGGGTTTTTCTTGTTTGCTTTTTAAAATTCTCTTTGATTTGTGTTGGTTGGTTGTTTTTGTGTTTTTTTGTTTCATGTCAAGGCATATTCATTTCTAGCTTTGTATTTTGTTTTTGTGAAAACAACCAAATCAGGGTCTCTTAATGTTTACAAACCATTTATTCAATCTTCCATAGATTGGATAATTGATGGTGGTATGAAAACAACTTCTTTCCTAAACGTCTACATATTCCACATATTAAATACACTCTTAATTATGAGTACATTTGCAAAATCTCATAAAACTGTTTTGAAAAAAACATTGCATCAAACTTAGCTGTTAGATACACTATTAGAATATACTTTAAATTTCTAAAGCTGCTATTAAAATAGTGCTCCATCAGGTATTCTTTCAAAGCAATAATGTACTGCATTAGTGTATATGCCAGTGTAGGACTATTTTTTTCCCTATATCTAATAACCTGTCTGTTTTAAGCAATTAGACACTCCTAGATTGAAGTGACAATACTATACCTCTAGTTAAAAACTGTGTTTTACTCACAATTTGTCATGTTCATAAATAAAATTTACGAATCAATCAGTCTGAAATATCTTTGAGGGAAAATATACTGCCCTAATTTTGAACCAATTGTACTTATTTTCAAGTGACACAAATTGGATGTTTGTTCATGTAATAAACATGGTGTCTTGTTGTCTAAAGACAACTGCTAATTGTATATCAGCTAGTTCTCCAGGCTGAAGAAAATACAGATAAATTCACTGCTGTTATTTCATGCTCCATAACAAGAAGAAAATATTACTCCTTATGAGCATACTATACTTGATGGCAACTTAAGGTAAAAGAGTGCCTTTGCCACTTCTTAAATCTGGGACACCCTAGGTGCCAGCTGTCACTGCTCAGCTAATGATGACAAATGCCCCTCTCTATGCAGATTGCAGAGCTTGCAGGCTGCTATGAAAGGCAGTCAGATTACCTTTCTTCAGATAGTAACTTAACCTTTTAAACTCAAGTGTCAGAATGAAATTATTAGCTGGGATAGTTTCAATATCTGTTTCTTAAAAAAGGAAAAAAAAATGAAAAGAAAAGAAGGCAGTGACTTCAAATAATACTGTAGCAGCTCATATTCACAAATCGTTTTTGCTTCTCTGATGTTTTAAAAATAGGAAATTGCTGCCACTGTGCCTGTGAGCACTCTGTGGAGTTTGCTG
>JAWWLV010000001.1:50065737-50088846 GCA_035041135.1 Platyrinchus mystaceus
TCGTTTTTGCTTCTCTGATGTTTTAAAAATAGGAAATTGCTGCCACTGTGCCTGTGAGCACTCTGTGGAGTTTGCTGACCTCTTAGTTGCACTACACAGAAATGGGGCCAAGTGGGACAAATTCTGTCTTTGCTTACATCCGTGCAGTGTTGCTGATGTACAGATCTGACAGATCACAGGTTAACGGATGTTATTTGTAATAGACCTTAATTGATCTTACATATTTTGGATATACTTAGCTCTCTCCATGACAGTTCATGTTACTACTCTATGAAATTCAGCTACATTTCACATTATCAAAATTACTAGGTATTTATTTTGTGGGTGAAAGTAGTTTCACAGAACTCAGTGTCATATGGTTAATACTAAGTTACTAATTTAAATATTCTCAAATTTTCATTTGCGAAGCCTAGCCATGATGATGATCAATTTAATGTGTTCTACAGTCAGAATTTTGGAGTTACAGTGTTTTCTTGGAAGTAGCTAACAGATATGAAGATTAAATAGTTCCTTAACAGCACATCTTAAACGGAACAAGGTATAAGCACTGGATATGCCACCTAAAGTGTAGGGTGCTTTTTGAGTGTATGCACATACATCTGTCTGTATTTTTCTGGGAGTCTATTTCTATGTGTTTGTACACTTGAATATGAAAGTAAGTAGACACATAGACATTCATATTAGTATGTGTACACATGCACTAGCCTACACATGTAACACTCAAACAATATATTTCCATGTTTATATTAAAATACTGACATATTTGAGTATTTTTAGCGCATTATATTTGCCATTAAATCTGTCTGTACAGTGAGCTGTATATGAATATCAGTTTTCCTTGGCATTGAAGCATATTTTTATTACAGGAAACAAGTACTTACACCAGTATTTTTCATTAACAGATCTCCATAGCAGTCGGCAATAATAGAAAACTACAGAAAAGATGTGGAAAGGCATTTAATGAGATGACCAGGAACGATGGTATATGCATGTGAAGAAGTAAATAATAAGAATAGGAGGAAAAAAATGTGCATTTGATATGAGATTGGAATGTCCCAAACAAAAAATAATTATTATGATTGGCAGAAAGTGTAGAAGAGAAAAATATGCAAGTTTACAGAGAAAGCTGAGATCAATGTTGCAATAATTTTAATGTAGTAGTAGTAGTAGTAGTAGTTCTGTAGTAGTCATTAAATAAAAGGTAATCTGATCCATGTACAGAATGTTAATTAATGTTATTTTCTCCAGAAAATAATAGATCTGATTGCTGAGATGTGCGTTCTCAAAGATCTTCAATCAGTACTTGCCTCTTTCGGTAATATGATTTATAAAAGTGAGATGCTGGTTACTATTGTATTAGAATTGTTTCCAGTTAAAGTTTGGGGAAGAGTGTTTGTTTTTGCTTGTGCATAAGTATGTTACATTTAACATCCTGTTTTATTTTGTTTCGCTTTGGGTTTTTTTGCAAGTCATTATGTTCAAAGTATTTAAAACTATACGTTTTATTATTTTGAGCAAGTGTAGCACAATATGGGAAATAAAAAAGACAAAGATCTAGTGTTTCATACTCAGCTTTCTCAGCTTGTTGGTTGAATAGGCATCAAATGAAGTCCAATGCCTATACAAAAGAAATGTTCCTTGTTTGGATTTGCCCCATCTGTGTCATCTGGTGGCTTATGCAATAGGAGGTGTTATCACATGAATCCAAATGCACAAGCCAGTTGTTTTATGGACTCTTTCTGTGCTTGGAGGAGTTTATAAGTTGCCCACTCTATTGTGTGTCACTCCCAGATGACACGTGTGCATTCTGCTGAGCATATTTTGGGGGTAATTATAACTAATGAAGCCTGGTACACAGCTTGTTCACAGAGTGATTTATTCTGCTCCTGTCTGATTCCTGAGAGTTCTGTAAAATGGTTATATTGTGCCCTCCACTCTGGACACGTATGGGAGCATGTGGTATTGAGTCCATCAGAGAAAATTTGCTATTCAGTGTACCACAGACTAATTACAAAGATACTGACTGGGTACATCTGTCTAAAAATATAGAGTTGGACTGAAATTATAAATGGGACCTGTAACTTTAGGGATACTGACTAGAGTATGACTTGTTTAGTTGTTTACTCTTCCCAGACTTGCAGTAACCCACTTCAATGTGCTGCTGTTAAATGGCTCAGAGTTCCTCTGAGCCCCATAAGTTGAGGTTAGGTTCCCTTCATACCTTTTAGCAAAGCAGATTTTATTATGCAATTTGAGTTCTGATAGGTGGTGATATTTTGTGGAAAGATAGATTTAAAAGTTGGGAAGAAAATATATTGTAGCTTTGCAGGTTTCATAAAGCAACAATAACAACAAAAAATCATTACTGAAGCCTGAGTGTCACCTTTATTTAACCTTAGATCTACCATTCTCATCCTAATTTATCTTGATTTACCAGTCTCTCAGACAAGTAAATCCAGTGACATTAGTGGGACTCATCCACTATACAAGAAGTATTCATACATTTGTTTGCCAGGATGAATCTAAAAATCTTTTTTCCAAAACACTAACATGCCTATGAAGTCACAAAGTAATGGGGCACACAGAGTTTTCAGGCTTTGTCACTTCATCTACCAGATTCACAGCTACCCAAGCAGGCTGGATGTTTTTACAAGTATCTTGGCATCAGTGTTCTGTAATAATAGCCTTCAATTATATCTGTCTTCAGTTATATCAACTTCTCCCATCTTTACCCTTAACTTTGTATCCAGATTTGAAAGACTTTTGCATCTTATTTTTTCAGTACTTAAACAAAATTTTCTTTCACAGAAAAAAAAAAAAGAGAGATTAAAAGTTATAGTACTACTTGTAGGAATGGGAGAAGGGATAAATACTTCCTTTGGTACACATTTGGTACACATTTTTCTAAGGCTGGAAAATAACTTCTTAGAAAATAAAGTTCACATCCTTCCTACTGACTGCATGAATAGAAAAGTAGTTGTACTGAGAATGAATTATTGTTTTAATTTCTTTTTGTGCAAACAACCTGGGGTGTGCTCAAGATGACATTTGCAGCATTGGGGGTGACAGGATACCTCTAGCTCTCAGATGTGAATGGTTTAAGATGACATTCCTTAGCTAGCATGTTGGGCAAGAGGATGTGGTCACCAGCAGGCTGAAGTTTACCTGTGCCCTAACCTGTCCCAACAGTGAAGTTTATAGACTTGATATCATTCTTCTAAATCAGTAGTTTCACTGGGAAAGGAAACAAAATATAATTTCTACCGGTTTTTAATCTCAGTAACCATGAAGATGGAAGTGGTCAAAGGTCTGCTAGTGCCTTCATTTTTGCTCCTGAATTTGTGTGGAGCATTGTGTGGTTGCAGTGTTATATACCCACAATGATAACCATCAGAAGATGAAAATGCTGTTTGTATATGATGAGTGTGAATATACTTGTGTGGAAAAACATACAATTTGAAAACTGGCTGGTTTGCTGAGAACAATTGTATCCTAAAGTAGCAGTTACACTTCAGTTGTATTTGGGGCTTTATGCTTTGTTTGGGATTTCCTCCATATATAAAAGTTCCAAGGACAATTTTTACATGATGATTTATAGTGATACAAAATATGACCTGGGTTTGGGTTGACTGATGATAAAATTGTGATAGGTTTTGACTTTTGGGATGAAACATGTAGTATCTGCTTATCATGCCAGATATTACAAGAGGCTTGCTAAATTGACAACACATACTTATAGTTGAAATCCTTAGGTATGATACACATCACAGATGAAAACAATGATTTTGCATGTTTTCAAAGTTTTTTTAGGTTTTTTGTTTGTTCTGTGTTAAAGGACTGTGACCAACTACAAGAAATTACTACTATTAGAAAATGCCTGAAAATGAGCAGTTGTTTTATTGTAGAAAGGTTGTCACAAATTAAAAGAACGGATACCTGCAATTATGGGTTCGTGCTATTAAAATATTGTAGTTATCAGGTGAAGTGTTGGTTGCTGACTAATCTGCTCATGTTTAGTCAGAGTAGGTCTATTCTGTATAATTTTAAACATTTAATAAAATATTTAAGACTAATGCTTCAAACCAAGCACTAGCTAAAACGATGACACTAATTACATAAGATGTAGTTGGGTCAGTGAAGCTTACATGTCATTCATTCTTTCGCACTGGCCAAACTTTTGATGCATGAACTCATGTCTTAGTTGGCCTCTGAAAGCGTTTGTATCACAGTAAAGTGTGGCCTTCTGAAAGCTGGGAATCGCAGCTGTAGTTTCATCCCTGGTGCTACTTTCCTTTCTTCTGTAAGCTGCATTCATTTTATTTCCATTGCTTTGCTACTTTACATTAATTTTGTGACAGGAATTTCTATTTAAATTGCCTTGAACCTAGAAACATCTTCATCCTATGCCACGCCAGGGCTAGTGAATGTGATATGCTTATCAGGCATAGGTAGATGAAAATAGTTTTAAGAGTTTTTCATTTGAGTATTTAGGAAATAGTAGTAAAAAAGCACTGATTAGTACCTAAAATGATGACTGTTTGGCAGAAATTTGAAACAAGAAGCTAAGTTGATTTTTGGGCAGTAAATTCTGACATTGTTAACCTCACCAGTTTTAGCAGCAGACTTGCCTTTCTGGTGGTAAGCCATTACCTTCCCATTACCTGGTAGTCTCCAAGATTTGTGGGGCCTGGCTGCCCAGTTGGATTGTCTGTTTTCTAGAAATTCTGAAAAAGTGATGAGAGAAGAATGTTTGCCATGTTCCATATGTGCTGATCAGTCACACAGTGGACATGTCGGACTGCTTGTAAAGCAAACACTGGCGTACTTGAGTTTAGTTAATGCATAAGGAATTTGAACTCCAACCTCACACTGACCCTGTGGTACTGTATGTGTTGTGCAGTCAAAATTATAGTGATTCCATTAAAACCTCAATTTTTATATCAATTTAGTGAAGTTTATACAGCTTTGTGGATTAGACAAAATACAAACAAGGAAAAGTAAAAAATATGCTCTGCTTGGGTTAGAAAAAAAAAGTGACTAGATGGGATGAGAATCAGAGCAAAGATATCAAATAAAATGAATTTGAAATGCAAGACATGAACATTTTCAGGCAAAATTAATTTGAAAATTAGTAGAATTTGTTTCATTGAAGGGACTGAACTAAAAAAAAAGGCAATATAAAAATCCAAAAGTGGAAATCAGAGGACAAATTAGGAAGGAAGAAGTAGTTCTTCGCTTAAAGAAGTTTGAAATAAAGTGAAAACATGGGACTTTCTTCATGTAATGATAAATACTATATTAATCAGAAATCCCAACTTTAAAGAGTATCTACTAGTGCACCTAAGCACAGTTGGCCCATGTGATGACTCTGATCGTCAGTGGGTATGCTGTAAATTGTCAACATTCCCCAGAATTACTCTTGGCTGTTCTTGAACTGAGCCAGCCTCAATGTAGTTCCTGCTTTTGTGGGCAGAAATCATTGCTTTGTGAAAGGAAATAACATAGTTCTCCAAGAGCTGCTCTCCAGAGCCCCAGACAATAGCAGTTTCTTCATCGTCCTTCATTGATCTTAAAGGTTAACTTGTCCAGGGGTTTATGAAATCTATACAGTAAAGGAAATCTTTTTTATTATGGGAAACAGGATATATTTGAGAAGAGGGAGACAACAGGAAATTCAGAAGTCGTGAGGGAACATGTATAATGAAGTTCATGGCACATCTTTAAGAGTGTAGATAATTATATTGACACCTTGGCTGGTATTTCTTTACCTTCTAAATTAAGTCCTAAGAGTAGGACTAAACAGGATTTTGTATATGCACAAACTGCTGAACTTGCTTCTATTGCATGGTGTTGTGTGTTCCTAAATTAATGTTTCTAAACCTGGGCCTTATGAGGCCTTCATTCACAGGCTTGCATTATTTGCTATTGGTCTTCTTTAATATATGTAGAGTGACACACATTTCCATGTTGCCTTAGAGAAATAAAAATTATGTGATTCCAGCTTCATTTTACAGTCTAATTTTGGCAAATGTAAGAAATTGTGGGAAAAAAATAGAAAGAAGAGGTAGTGGAAAAGGTGAAAAGATCATAATAAAAAATGATTGCTACTACATTATGTAGGAAGTTTGTATGTCTGACTTTTTTTAAAGTTGGTATAAAATGGTGTTTCTAAAAGGACAATGATGCAAGAAAGGTTTTTCTTAAGGGTTAGGACTGGGAGAAGCAACCATTGAAAGGCAAAGGTAGAAGATGTGAGAATTAGATTTCCTTTTGATGTGAGTTTGTTCAGATTGGTTGAGGCTGCTGAGAATTCATTCAGAGGTGTTTGAACGAGATGCCGTGGCTAGTACAGGAGGGAATATTTCACTCTCTCTGTTCCCAGGTGGGTGAGTTGAGGATCAAAGAGTAGGCAAGCGGCAAAGTAAGCTAACTGAGCCAAACATTGGTGGTGTCAAGATTTCCCAGAAATGCACAGTTCATGGACACAAAACATTCAGCTGCAAAATGTATGTGTATATAGGAATGTAGGTTCAATTCCCAGCCCAAGAAAACCCCAAAAAAATCTTGTCAACCCTGGGCAGGAAGACTGTGACATTGGTGTAACATGGTAATATGTTATTTTTGTAGACATGACTGCAGTAATGCATCACGTCATCTTGTTGCAATATCAAGCCTGTAATGGTACTTTCTCACTCCCTTTGATGCACAGAGTGCTAATATGTCCCTTCAGCTTTGCAGGGTGGAGCATTAATGTATCTGAGTCTTCATTTTTCTATAGTTTAGACTCGTTTGTGAAAATTGCCATTTCAGACAAATACTACCATTCCAGTGTTGTGTTTCATTGATACTGGGTGATATATCAGAAAGTTTGCTCAAGTGTTCAAAGAAAGATTGATTAATCTTTTTAGTCATACAGATTGCAAAAGTGTTTGGGGCTCTTCATAAATGTTAAAGTGATAGTCTGTCTAGAATACCTTTTAACACAGAAGCACAGAATCAATTATTTATACTACTTGTTTAAAGATAGTATTCTTAAGTGTGAGTTTTTCCCCCTAACAGCAAAAAGTATAAGCTTTGAATGGAAGGTCTAAATATCTAATTATAATAATCAGACATAAATCCCCACAAAGACTGAAGTAGAAAATATCTGTATGAGGGGATGACATTCTGTCATAAAAGCTGACTGGTTTTATGGGTTTTGTGTGACCTTAATGGTTTTGTTTGGGGTTCTTCTGCTTAGGTGACTTGAAGTAAAAGTGTGCAAATTTTTATTTTTTTTTTTTTTTACTATATGAGGAAGCAAATAAGGTGCAGTAATTTCAGTTATTAAATCTGTTCATTTACTAATCTTAATCATTAGGTGGTTGTTAATCTGGGTAAAAGGACATAACACAAAAAGTGGTTTTGTGATAAGAAAGCTTCTCTGTCTCAAATAAAGGACACTGGATGTAGAGCTCGGAACAGTACATTTCACAGAAGCGCATAGGATCTGTTTACCTGGTTGAAATTCAAATTGTTTTATTATGGTGTCAATTCTTTGGTTTTGGCAGCACTTCTAAAGTGTCTATACACAAAAGGACTACCACAGTGAATGAATGCTAGTGTTGACACCACCTAACAAGCAGGGATTATGTGTTTACAGAAGAAGTAATATGATAGGTCAAGTATAAGAGGCACTTCTCAAGAGCACTTCACCACATAATGAGTGACTGACTAGAAAGTGCGGAGCTGCCACTCTTTGGCTTCGTTTCGGTGTTGATGCCTGCCTCTCTCCTCCAAAGCCCTCTTGATCATGTTCAGCTGCTCTGTTCTCATGTGGTGAATAATAGTAGAGTAAAGCTGCTTTTCTGTCTCATTTTTCTTGCTAATTTACACATTCAAGCCATTTTTTGTTTGCTATCCTTATTTGCTATTCCCTTTTGTCAAGGCACTGTTCTCTTTTTTGCCTCAGGCCTAGGAACTAATTTGAGCTTCTATAATTACTTCATGTTTTACACCTGTCTGCATATCATGCACCCCTTGTCTCTGTGCTTAAGCTGTATATATTTCCTTGGAAGGAAAAAAAAAAAAAAAAAGAAAGAAAGGCTAGTTTTCATACACAAGGAATCCCCAAGTTTTTCCTCTCAGTCTTCCTACAGGAGAAACACAATTAAACTGTTGAGATGTTCTCAGCAATGCAGCTGACCTTTTGGGTTCATGAAGGACAAATGAATGCTGTCTGTTCAGACAGTTTGTGTTAAGACATTGTTGAGCAAAGAGCCCTGAGCTTTGTTCCTCTTGAATGAAGCAATGGTTGTAGTCATTTTAAAATCATTAAGAGCCTGAATGCACGGTATCATTCTACAGTGTTTGCTCTACAGCTGCTCTTCTGCTTTAATAGCAGCTTATTAAATTTGGGTCAAGCACACTCTGAAGAGTATCACAATGAAGAAACTGTTCAAAAAGTTACCTGTTTAAAAAAAAGGCAATTGATTAGATTTTTAACTTAAGTGACAGCTGCAATTCATTGCCTGTTCTTTGTGGTGTCTTGCAGCCAGAGTGGAAGCCTTTTGTAATTTTGTCTTCATTTTGTAAAAGCTTTCTTGAATAATCCAGGGTTGCTTTCCACTCTGAGACCGCCTCAATCCAATTAGGAGTTTAACAAGGGTCAAATTAAGGAGACTTTACACTTCATGTTTGCATCATTAGCCATAAGACTGTTTTGTGTGTGCACGACTGTGTGTCGAGGGAGGAGGGGAGGCCTCGAGATGAGGCAGACACAAAGCTGTCATCCACCATGTGGTGCATCCCGCCACTGAATGAAGGCACAGCAGGCTAGGAACAACATTTCCAGTTGTCTTTTGGGGCTGTCGTCATGTGGATTTCAGCTGGTACATAGCTGTTTGGGGTTACAGGTGCTAGCTAGAGCCGAGGAAGAAGAGTGCATTCTGCGTCTAGTCTTTTCTCTCCTGGTAGTCTATTGTTATCGGACAAATGACTGGGAAGAGATGAAGTTAGAAATCTCTTGAGCATTCATTATTTTTGATGAGATGACAACTACCCCAGTTCCTTGTTCTCACTACTCATGCTGTTTCCTGTTATTTTTTTGAAAACATAATTTTTCTGTGTGTTAAGTGTATCATACAGTGTGAACTTTTCTTATATCAGTAGTCAGCAGGCTTTCGATAATCAGATGTGCGTAAGAGGACTACAAACATTCAGTTGTATTATCTACAATAACAAGTATTCTAAAAATGGTGCCATTTTACTTATGCAATTTTTAACTACGCCTGCATTTTCCTAATGAATTATTTATAGAAATTGTCAAAAATTAAAAAGAAAGCCATAAGACCCTCTTTTCTATATAAGATTGTTCTTAATGACAAGAAAAATTCTCCTGCTAATCAGTGTTTAGATGTGTGGGATATTGCTGGAGAACTGTTGCAGTGTCTCTTTAGCAAATGCTTTGTGCTGCTACATACAAAGTAACGATTTATCTAAAAATAACACTTTCATTGTTCCTCCCCCCCTAAACCCATTAATAGGTACTTTAGTATCATGCGAGTTTTCATAGTTTAATCCCTTTTCAAAAGCTTTTCAGAATAAAAGCTCTAAATGGTCCTCAGTATTAATTTGATGTGACTTCTGTACAATATGGTTTGAAACTCTCAGAAGCACATTTTTACAGCTTACCCCTTTTCACTGGATCAGTGTGTGGAAAATACCAGCTAAATGTTTCATGGAGTCTCTGCTGTAAGCCTTTTTTGTTGTCTCGCACATGCTATAGCCTTTTAGTGATTTTTATTTAGTACCATCATTATTAGATAATACTTAAGCCAGATCAAAAACTCTACATAGATTATTGTTCATTGAATTTAAATTTTAGGAAATGCCCTTTAAAAGATAAATTTAAAAAAAGTTTCGACCTCTCTCTTGAATGTCATTTCATGAGAATTTACCTTCAACAGTAAACTGTGCATAATAAATGATGATTGTGTATAATGTAGTCTGCTTTTGTAGTCAATCAGATCTTTGTTTACATTTAGACAGGAATAGCTGGCTTTAGGATTGTGGACACCCATGAATAATTAAATTTTTAAAATGCTCAGCTCTCAGTGAAATATTAATATAACGTGTCTGATGGAAGTAACAAGAAATAATTTAAAACTTGTTCTGTCAACCTCTTTATCAAAATGGGAATGCAATTTCTGTTTGGATTCCAGTTTGCACAGTGAGTGGTGAAATAAAAATCTTGACTATCAAGTTTTTTTCATAAAACATGCCTCCTATGGTGATTTTGTTTCCTCAAAACCACTGCCTAACTCTGGAACAAGAGAGTTGAAACAGTAACAAATGGTGTGTGGGCATGTATTTTGTTTTGTTTTGGCTTTTTCCTTTGTTACCCCAACTTTTAAGACTTTCGCATAAATTAGTATCACGAATGAAGTGAATGTGAGTTGTATGATAAGTCTGTTTGGAGTTATTTGGGCTGTTTTGAGCTCTAGATATCCAAGAGGATCAGGATAATATGAGATTCAGAATGCCACAGATTTTGATTCTCTATTACTCAGTTTCTTTAGTCCAAGAGAACCCAGTCACTTGATTCTAGAAGCATTTATTCCAGGTACTGTTTGCCATGCCCGGGTAAAATAGGATATCACCAGATATTTTAACATTAAAGAAAGCTTCCATCACTGGAACTTATGTCTTCCTGAACGTATATCTGTTCAACACACACCAGTTTATTGTTTTCTTAACCTGGTTACCTTCAGGATGGTTCTTTTTTTTATAATTTCAGCATCCTACAGCCTGAAGAGATAGCCTTTAAAAATTTTAACAAAAAACGATGAATTGTAGTGGTTAGGAAATAACTCCAGTAACATGCAATGTAATTTCTAGTCTGATATTTTGTGTTTCATAGGCTGAAAAGTGCTTTATTCATTCTTCAAAATGAAACTGGTGAACACCTTCCCGTGCTCTTAAAAGTCTCATTTGTTTTCCTGCTAGATCCTTTTATTATAGTTTTGGGTTTTTTTCTTTTTTATATGCTTTGGTATGTAAGTGGTCTGCAAGTAAAAGAAACAGATTTCACAGCTGCAATGACATAATTTACAGGTTGCAAGAAAAGTTGGCTTATGATTGGTGAACATTATAGTCATTGTTTTCTATTTGTCTTCCACAAAACACAATGAAAGAAAAAAAACCTAATTTCTGTATTTCAGTAGGGTGTTTTACAAATGTACATACAGACATTTGTATGCAAGGAAGATGCAACCTTTGAGCTCTTGGGAAGTTAGCAGAGTAGGCCTTACTGTCACAAACCTTCTACCCTCTCTACCAGGATTTATATAGGTGTAAGGGAAAAGACAACAGGATGATTTATGCATCTGTGTAAGTTTCTGGGACATCACCCAGCCACCATTTCATGGCCAGTGCACAGAGATCTGAAGGTGTGAATGGTAATCAGGCTGTTCAAGAAAAGCCTAAAAATTTCTGTCAATTACAGAGGTTGGAATTTTAGATAAACAGATTCAGAACTTACATAATGTCAGGAATTAAATATTTCTTCTTCATTACAGTATGTCTGTACTCCATAAATTCTTAAAAGCAATGAAACTTTAAAGGCTGCTAGTCTAAACTTTGAGATTTTCTGTATCAGTATGTAAATTTTCACTGCTATTTAGTGTTATACAAATGTTTTCCTCATTTTAAAATTTATATTTTCTTCTTATACATATTTCTTATGTTTCTGTGCTGGTGTAAAATATAATGTCTATCTATATTGAAATATGAAGTAATTTGGATTCTTATTGTAAAAAAGTTACCATATTGTTGTACTGTTTTACCTTCTTACTGCTAATGTACAAAACTGTTTACTAAACTTAGTTTTACTGTAAAAGCAACTTCAATATCAAATTGATTACATTGTTATTTAGAGGAGTATCAGATGCCAGCTTTATTCCTTTTAGAAGGCTATCTACACTTTTTGTGTATAATGAATTTAGTTCTCTTGAAAGATGCTGGATTGACAGCCCTGAAGAGCAAACTCCTTTATTTATGCATGAGCAGCAACAGTTCTGCCTTTCCCACACTGCCCTCCTGATATGCTTCACCCATGACCTGAAGGATCCCCCTTAAGGGTGACAGCTTAGTAGCCGTCATACTCATTCACTCCTCCAGTCCTCTGCTGAGAATGCCAACAAGAATGCCAGGGTAGTGGTGCCTTTTTGCTGTGAACATTTGATAATGGCCTTTCAGGTTGCAATGGGCATCTCATTTTCCATAGATTACTGAAGGGCAGTCTGAGGGTGATAACTTTCAGGCTCTTTGGGGTAAGGGCAAAGCAGTGGTCTTAGGGTAATTAAAGGCAAGACCAGGATTTGGTTCAATTATTGTATGTAGTCTGGTAAATTAGAGTTAAGGTCTCTAGCCCATTACCAATTTCCTGATTGAGCTTGTCCTCTAGGACTTTTACAGCACTAATGTTTTTCAGACCCTCTTTTACTCACTGAAAAGAAAGAATGCTTTCTGCAAGCACAGGCCACAAATAGCCCAATTTCTTCTGGCTTACAAATGCAAAGCATAACTAATTTGATAGTGGACTCTATGAAGTTCAGTTTGACTCAAAGACTATATGGGCTAAATGAGTATGCTTCTGATCTCATCTATGTTAAATTTAAATTCCATTTGAGTTACATGTGGGCATAAGCACAATATTTAGTTCCCTGTGTATAACTTATGTACTGGCTGTTTGTTATTAGTTTGTTATGAGACATAAGATACAAATATATATTCAGAATTATAATGATAAGATGGTGTAGTGCTAACAGAAATTCTAACTTTTTCCCTGCAATAAATGTATTTATGATGTTTTGCATCAGTTATTTATATTAGAAATATGTGCATCTGAGCTGAAATTAATTGGCCCACTTCTGCATGTATTTTGAGAAAAATGTATCTGGAGTTTGATTTTATTATTTCTAGTTATTCCAGAAAGTAACACGTGCATGTGTTTAAAAAAACAGCATTAGAAAAGGAAAGAAAATAGTAGCTGTTGGCTTATGTTAAATGGATATATTTTCAGTATTCAGTGGAGTATTGAAATATTCCACGTTCCAAATAAGAACACACAAGCCCGTGCATATGAAGAGCTCCACATGTGAATTTATTTGAGATTCCTTAATAGATGATTTAAGTGTTTGAATAGTAAAATAATTTAGTTATATATACATTAAAGTCGTTAAGTGCAAAACAGGATTCTATATTTCAGAATATTTGCATGTAGGTTCTACATGCAAACTACAGCTACGTGCAAATCCCTCATCATGTTGCTAAAGGTTATTTATGGCTCTTGAGGTGAAAAAACCCTTCAATTTCAGCCTGATTGTTTCATATTTTTCAAAGTGAATGTGTTCTTAGCAACCTCTATTTAAAACAAGCCAAAGTTTAAAATTAAAATATTTTAAAATAATTTAGTTCAAGTTTGGAAAATATTTTTCATTCACTTAAAATAATTTAAAACAACAGCCTTTATAAAAGTCTTTATAAACAGTCTTTATAAAAAAGTTATTCAGCTAGAAAAAAGTAGACAAAAAACCCAGTCTCAAACTATCTCAAGGATTGTAACCTCCTGAAAAACACATTTAATTTGAGAGCATCACTTCATAAAGTTGTTTATAATACTTAATTATTTGTTGAAAAGTGTATGATGTTAAAATAATAATGAAATCACATGGCAATACTATAGTGACCATAAGTTATTTTTCTCTCCCCCCTGCTAATTGATAAAAAAAAATTGAGAAAAATCTAGAAACAAAAATATCCTCCTCTGTTTCTGGACTCTGCATTGCAGGAAGGAAATAAATGAGAAAAAAGTAGATTTTAATTTTATATCAAAGAAACCCTTGAGGTGGAAAGTTAGGGAAAGCTGCATTGGGTTGTAGCACACAAAATGTCGCTTGAATTTTGCTGCTCAGTAGTTTGATATACTCATTTGCTGATGCGAAATGACGAGGGCTTAGAAAGCAGGGTTTTGTTTTTTAGCTGTCTGCAGACCTAGTGGGGCCTTACAGAACCCAGTCAGCAGGTCATTAACTCTGGAGAAAACAGCTTGCATTAATATGCTCTAATCCGGTATAATTAGTCAAATTACTGCACGCCGACCGGCTTGTCATGTGTTGTCAGATTTGGCATGCAGGCAGGATCGCCAGGGTCCCTCTGGAATGCCACCCTGGATCAGGGAGAAGGGCTCATTTGTAGTACTGTGGATTTCTTGATGAGGAAAGCAAACGGAATCAGCAGCATAGCCTCGCAGAGAAGAAAAGAAAGGAAAGGCAAAAAACCCCAAACCCAACTACCAAAAAATCTGATCTGTTATTATTTTGCTGAGAAATAGGGGGTTCATGTTGTGGGAACCATTTAGGTTGATACCTACTGTTAGAAACCAGAGCTGTTCTGTTGCTTCTTATGACTTCTATGTATCTAACAAAACTGGAGATCCGCTGTACTATAAAAGATTAGCATTCATAAAAAGATTTAAAATAAATAATTACAAGAGGATCAGCTACAAATTACCTACCACACTGTGACACAGATTATTAAACTACCAGCATGTGTGGGTGCATGTGTGTGTGTATGTGTGTGCTCGTGCATGTGCATGTGCCCCTTTTTCCAGTAGGGGAGGAGGTTATTAAACTATAAAAGGGCCATATTAGCATAAATTTACAAGAGCTCTTGTTCTGGCGGCATGATAAAAACCTGTGTTACCTTTGCATTAACACTGAATTGCTTGTTGTGCTTTTGGCAATGACAGATAAGTCAGTGTAATTCCCCATCGCAACGGAAATGATGCTCCAGATTCCAAACGCATCCTGAAGATGTCACTGACAATAATCTTCAAAGAACGGCCAGTGAAAGTGGGCTGTATGTTTGCAGGATGATATACTGCAAATGACAGGAAGAATTATGTGAGTGAAGACGAATCTGTAACATATTATTAAGCAATTTCACGAGAATAACAGGGATAAAAGGATAATGGATGAGGGTGTCATTATTACCTTCATGTAGAGGGAAAGCAAAAGCAAAGGTAGAGAGACAAGATTAATTGAGGAAGGGTGAAGCATTCATTGCTCATCAGCTCTTTTGTACTCTCTGCTCCTGAAATTCCAGACAAAAAAAAAAAAAAAGAATTGCTCAGGGCTGCATTTTAATGCATCTGGCAAGACAGAGCCAAAAACTGACAGGGCACTTTTTTGTCACCTCCCTGCTTCCATAAACACACAACGGCTATTACTCCTGCAGTCTTCCTGTGGTCAGAGCAGTAAACTGGTGGGATGTTCTTTTTTTTATCGCAGCTACTGTTTTTAATTGTGCTTTTGAGCTCAGCAATTTTATCTGTCAATGGTGTGGAACTGAACAGGTCGTTCCCTACGCATTGTTTGCTTTGCACTGTTGCAAATGGAAGCAGACTGTACATAATAGATGTCAGCAGAAAGGCTTCTTCCAAGCACAAAGGCAAGCTGGAGTGTCCTGAGACATTAGTGACAACACAAAATTATGTCAAGGCATTGAGTTTTTACAGGTTTTAATATACAAGATGAAGAAACAGGAAGTCATTTGGCAATTGTGCGGACCAACTCTGCAGTGTTAAGAATAATTCCCATAGAATTCAAGTTTTGCTTACTCAGAGTGTTATTACTGGGTCAGTAATTTCAATTACCATCCTTATTTTCTATAGATTCTCCTAGAAGCAGCTGATTTTATTGCAGAATGTAGTTTTAAAGTTATTCCATTTGCTTTTCAAAATCTTGGTATATAATACAGTTTTTCAGTTATTCAAATATTGTATAGATATAGAAAATTTTCACCTTAAAATGACATTTACTCTGTGTACATTCTAATTTAAAAAAGGAATGCCAGGCACCTGGATAATTAAGAACATATAACTATTTGTATTCAAATTATGCGTTTAGGGGTTTCAGCCTTCAAAAATTAAAGTACTGAGTTTCCTTGATTTTCTTTTCTGTGTTTATTTAATAATAATAATGGTTTATTGAAGTAAACAGTTTTGTTTGCTTTCTTTTTGTTAAGTCATTAAAATTATTCCAAAGTTTTGACACTGAAAGAAAAGGGAAGAAATTAATTTCTCATCTGATCTCTGTTGGGAAAAAAAAAGGGGTTTTGGAACTTTACTGTAAGGAAGAAAGAGGAAAACCTGCAGTTTGATAAGAAAGAAAAAAGGGAAAGTGTGGAGGGAAATATACCTCGATTGGTTGTTGTTTCCAGAAATAAAACTTTGGTTTGATTTCATAAAGTTGTGCATATCTTAAACTGAACTGTTCTCATAAGGTAAAGGGCATATACAGGATTTCAGAAAGAATAGCTAAGGTCAACAACACAGGCTTACTCACTGGCATAGTCTGAAACTAAGGCACTGGGGAAGAAGGATTTTTTCTGCTACCTCATGCGTAGAGGTACCTCTGCTACCCTCATGGGATACATTGGGAGGGAGCTTCACTGTGTTGCAGTAGATTTATCTATCACTGATAAATATGTGTGTGAAAAAGGTAAATAGCAATTTTGTTCAGAGTTATGCTTTGATATATTAGCACAAAAATATGAAGTGGTTGTTTCAGCAGTGTGAATGCTTTGCTGCCCAGGAATTAAATGATGCTACAAGGAGCCTCACAGGACCAGAGAACTATTCAGGTTCATTACAAAGATTTTCTCAGTAATTTACAAGATCTCAAGCATAGATCTATCACAATATCTATCACAATAACTTGCTTGAACAATGTAACTTAGAAACTGGGTCATCCCACATGCAAAACACATTTCTGTGCCTGATAGGTCATTCATGTTCCTTTTTGTGGATTTTTCTTGTTCCTAGTATGTAGTACAGTTTCTACGTAGAAAAGTCTAAAATCACTGCCTTTATCAATAATAGATAACCCTTGTGAATTCTCCTATTTATGCTCAAAGCAATTGTTGCTAATACAAATTCAGACTGCACAAGATATCTGATTAGACATATCCATGTCAGTCTTCAATTTGTCAGTCTTAATATTTTAATTTAAATAAAAACTTTATTGACCATAGTGAAAGACTGCTTAATATCAGCAAAATCTTTTCCCAAAGCACATAGTACATTTTTGGCTCTATAAGAGGATGCAAAGATTCTGCTCCTAACACCTACCTCTCTTGTCCTGAGGGAGAGAATTCATTTGGTCAATTGGCCCTTCTTTTCACCTAGCTTGGCCTATTCTGTTCCAGTATAATGTTTTGCAATAAACCCCTGCAAAACTGACCAAGAATCAGGGAGAAAGTGGGAATCTAGTTGTGTTCCTCTTGTCCTGTCAGTGCTCGGTGTAATGTTTGTTTGACTTTATTGAGCCTGTCTGTTAGAAAGGGGAAGGAGGTAGAGAGGAAAGCATTTGGCCTCCAGAGATTTTATTTTGCTGTGACTAAGCAATGCTCAGAAGAGCACGGTGCACTTTTTCATGACTAATTTTAAACTAAGCCACAAAGAAATGTAGTTAGCTTTGCAGGTAAAATGCAAACAAAAACAAGTTTGCATTTTTTTTTCTCTACTTTTTGACCTACGAATCTACTGAAAATTCTGTACACCTCAGTTTTACCATGTCAACGTGTGGCATATGCCTCAGGTGGCTTGCAGTTAGTGGGGATTATGTGCAACCAGGAAAGAATCCAGTTTGACAATAAGATTCTTAGATGGGTGTTCTTGACTCATCATTATGAAAGAAATCTCATTCTTTTGCACACAAGCTATTCGTACATGGGCTGAACTAAGCAGGGTGGAACCCACTGACTCTGAAAAACTGGCTTTATGGAAAGTTTTGGACAAGTATCTGAACTGATGTGTTTATACTAAACGGAAGAGTAGTTGCCGAGGGAATTCCCTAACCCAGGGAGCCAGAGGGACGTCCTGACAAGACACAGCAATGCCTTCATTGTGTGGTATCACCACCTTTCAGTGTGTATTTACAGAATGCAAGCAATACTGTAAAAGATCAGGATATTACGGTGTCTTTTGTCTATCCAATGCCCCCTCTCTTTCTTTTATCGCTTAATTATTGAATAGAGGGATGTGTTCACTTTCTTTCTCTCTCCTTGTTTCATCGTGCTTAGTGCTGCTCCCCCCACTTTTTAATGATGTTTCTCTGATCAGAGTCCCTTTCAATCCAAAGCTACTGAAATCAGTGGATGGACATGGAATGATTTCAGTAGATTTTGGATAAGGCCCGATCCTTCTAAAATTAAGCAGCTCTGCAATTCTGATCAAACCTTTTGAAGTTCAATGTTCATGACAATCCTTGGTTTTTAATGGGTTCTGGAGGCATGAAGATACTACCATCCTCATCAAACAGGGTCATTTATCATTGAAGAAAATTCAGACAGCTAAGAATACAAGTTCCAGCTAACTTTAATTGTGTTCCTATTATGTTATGATTTTTACTATCATGAGTTTTACTTGAAATGTTTGTTGAGATATGTAATAGTTCAGTATTTTCATTTCCCACCTCCTTGCCCTCTAGTGGGCAGACTTTGTCAGATCCCCACACATATGGAACAGTAATTACCCATAAGCAGATTTTTCCTCTTTACAAGAAGTGATATTTTCACATAAAATAGGTCTTGGGTTGCTTTACTCTTTGGTTGGAATCTACTTAGTTTATCTCTACTGAGATAGGAAAATGTTACTTCACGGTATTATTTGAGGTAAGCTTCTATAAATTTGGAATCTTTTTAGGAATATTTTGCTCAGTGTCATAAATAAAGATCACAGCAGGACCAGATGGACCTGCTATATTCTAAATTTTTAACAATAAGTTTGAAAAGTCATGCTTGTTGATTCATTCCACTGTAAAGTCGCAAAAAGTATTTCAAGTGTTTGGGTTTTTATAGAACTCGTTGATATTTTCTGTTTATGGCTTTTTCATAAATATTAAAAGTACTCAAAATTTTTCTGCTGGCAGTGAAAGCTGTTCCAGTAGCAACCAATTGATTTTTAAAAAGCTCTTCCGAGAATAATTATCTCACTAGATTTTTTAAAAAATGCAGCTTGACCACCTTATTCTCCATGGTAAATTTGGTACAATGTAATGATGCAGGAGACTCATGTCAGTGTTTTACATTGAAGTTGCTTTGGAAGGTTGAAATGGCCAAAGGAAAGGTAACTCTTTTCATTCACTAAGGTGTTTCACAAAGTATTGTGGCCTTGTTTTGTTTATTTTCAACAATCTTGTAAATGAATCATACCACAGGCTCTTAAGGATAAGTGGTTAATACCAAGTAGGAGAAATGTACATATCTGTTTTTCCTTCTAAAGCAAATAGGTGTTTCTTCTCAGCAGTTCCTTATACAAGGCTGAAATACTCTTTCATGGGACAAGCAAGTAAGGTGACCCTATAGGTTCCTGACAGTGGGCACCTGTGTGTCAAAACAAATTTGGATTTTCTGAAGTATTTCCGGATTCTGCTTCAAACTTCCAAAGGTAACAGCTATCAAGACTACTCAACACTTTTGAAAACAAGTCTAAAAAGCAGCATTAATATTTATGATATCTAACGTGTCTTATTTAGATGCTGCTTCTAGAAAGACAATGTAAAAAAATCTCTTATATATTTTTCTGTACTGTTAAATCTTTAAATTATTTCTAGTAATTTATATAAAATGGACTGCTCTGTCAGTCAGCAATGCTGACACAGCTCATTCTATTAATTTGCTGGGATGGCATCAAAATACATGTAGGAAAAAATTCTCTCCAGTTTAGGTTTCCTCCCCCTAATTCTGCTTTATCTGCATTTTGCCTAATTATTTTTGGCAGAAGAGGAAGGCAAGTGATTGTGGTAATTTTGCATTGCTCTCCATTTTGTTTGGAAGTGTATACTCAGCCTTGTCTCTGTTTCCTGCTCTACTTTCAAAGGAGAAACACATCTTTTAGCTAACATTTTAGAGTATAAAATGGGAAAATTTCAAATACACGGAAGAAATAATGCTTTTTAAAGGGAATTGTGTGGTTTTGGCATGTACAAAAAGGCTGTAGTGCTATTACATTCCAAGAGGACGTATAGATTTAAAATACTTCTGTGTGCTTGACAGAGATAGCTAGAAGTGAATATAACATTATCATAAGATATGGTGATTAATATTAAATTTGGATAGAAGAATGTTTGATGCTTATCATGATAGGAAAAAGGTTAATATTTTAAAGTGAGGCCAGAGGTTGACAGGAGAAAAATTGAGTTAGTTTGCGAAAAAGAAATTTGTTTCTTTAAGTGAAAATTGGGGTCAAGAGGCCAGCGCTCTCCACTTCAACATGAATGAAATAAATTAAATAATATCACCATAAAGCAGCAGTGGATAATCTAATGCTAAAGTGGTACATGGTGGTTTTGAGAAAGATACTGTCTGTGAGCAAAAAATCTGTAGGAATGGTCTTTCAAATCAGTGCGTTTGTTTTGTTTATGTATTTATTGCTGTTGTTTTAAAACACAACAGCTTTTTTCAGTTGGAGGGTTTAAAATTTATGCAGTACCTTTAATTATTAACAAAGGTGGTAATGCTGATGTTCCGAGAAAATGACAGTTTTCTTAATTGCATTCTGTCTAGCAGAAATTTGAGGCATTTCATATGGGTGTGCTTTTCTGTAGCACTTCATGGCCCAACTGATGTGAGATATTAGACAACGCTTCCCCATCTTAAATCACAGGAGTTGACTCTGTGTGTCTCTTTAGTACCTATATATGTGAATAAAGATAAGACATAACATCTAACTAGTCTCTAACTAGTCATATGAATAAACCACAAATAGGAGATAGGAAATCTATCAGTGTCATTCCCCTTCATGTCAGTCTATGCCTTTGACAGGCACACCTGTGCAGGTAGTTTACTATCATCATGACCAGTATGGTGTGCACTTGTTTCTCTAATAATAAGCATATTTTTTTCTATTCTCTTTATCAAAATAATAATAAAAAAACCCCAAACATGTTTCTTATTTCCTCTAGAGGATTTTTACAATCTTTGTGGCTCATGTATCAAAATACTAATAGGTTTTCCCTTGCTTCTACCGTCTCACTTTTCAGACTTTGAAGATGGTTAGGGGATTGTAGGTTGAAGTATCTTACATTTGTAACTATGTTCCTTGCAGAAGTGCATTTGTGTCTGGAGTGCTCACAGGCGATGTTTTCATTTGTATGTGCGCAGTAACCCTCTTCTATTTGAGTTTGTCCTCTCAAGACTACAGATAGATTTTGAGTAATGGTCAGCTCCATTATGTATCCTGCTGCATAAGTTTGCAGACTGGGTCCCTGATGGGGAGTTTTAGTCTTTGCTGGAAGGTCGAGGGTCACCACTTCTCCCTGGCATTGTCAGTGGTGTCTGCATCTGGCATCAACTTCTTTTTAATTTTTCTCAGCTTTAGCCATAGTCTTTAAATGGTGAAAGAGATGATTCCTTCTCTCTTTCCAGAAAAGTAAGATTATACCTAGGTGAATACGTAATACCTCAAAATGGAAAAAATATAATTCTGATTAGTCCTCAGATTAAAAAAAAAAAGTTAATGTGTCTTACTGATTTGAACCATCTCATTCATACAGAAACATCAGGGTGGCTGAGGCTTTAGTCAGCATATACTTGGCAGCTGAATCTAGATATTACCCTTCCGTCTGGGGTCATAGTTTGTTTTAAAAGAGTTATGTATGAATTTTCTCTAAATTGTAGCAGAGGGTCATGAATTAGTGTCTAAATGTGGGCTTGACAAGATTATTATAGTCTGTATTTCATGCCAGAAACAAAGATGAATAGAGATAGCAAGCTTTTAAACAGACTTTCTGACATCTATAATGTCAGCAGAGAGTGAATGAATGGCAGGATGTAATGACAAATCTTCGTCTCTTATTATTTTATAGGGATTAGATGAGCCTACACTCATTCATAATTTCTTCCTAAAATAATTACTAAGTACTACATGAACCACTCATTTTCCATTTCAGTTCACTTCCAAATAATGAAAATTGTTTACTAAGATGTGCATATTAAGATACATACACCAGAAGATTAATATATTTTGCTTTACACTTAGGAGTAGATAGGATACACATCCTTAACACTTTACATTTTCATTTTAGCTGAATGTGTATTTTTAAGTAAGTTTGTTTGTGTCTAGACCTAATAATCTGTTTTTATGCCTGTTGGGAGAACTACTTTTTTTTTTTTTTTTTTAAGATAATAATTTTCAGCCTCTCTTTCTGTGGATTTGCTGATTATTAGATTTCTGGAGCAGAGATCTGTGTTAGCAATTTTTGATTATTAAATTTCTGGAGCGGAAATGTGTGTTGGCAATTTTTGAATGAGAAAGACAGGATGCCTACCAGTACACTACTGCCTTTTCATTATAGCCCCATTGAAGATACATGTTTTGTTTATTCATAAGGGATGGGTAAATAGGAAAGAATCACCTATGTTGAACTCTAATACATTTGTTTAAATTGCTGTTCTTCAGTATGAATATTAATTTCCATTGCAGGAGCACAAACAGCCCCAGCATTCACACTTTGGCAGTTTTTGCCCAAATGATAATATGAACCCTAGAGTGATGGCTATGAAGAGATATAATGTTCAATGAGCCCAATTGCTTTAAAATAATAAGAACACATACCATGATTCACACATTTTTGTGAAAATAGCTCCACCAATGGTTGCAGATAAATTTATGTCCATATATGTGGACATAAATTGGACAAGAGTGTGTATACGTAGCAATAAATGCAGCAAAAGCATATCCAGGTGCCACAAATACTGTCTCATTTTCACTTTTTTTGTAACTGCTGGCATTAATGTTTGTATTGGTCTTATTTTTTGCTAAAAAGAAAGACAGAAACAATTCCACTAATGGAAACCAGCAGCAGTGCTAGCAGCTTTCAAAAAAATATTCCTCACCCCTCCCTTCTCCCCCCGCCAAAAAAGGTTTGTAATTGAAACAAAAAGCATTGTTTCGATCCTATTTTTTTCTCTTTTTTTCTTTTTTCTCTTTTTTTTTTTTTTTTTTTAGAAGCTTGTTTCCATATAATATTACAAAAGCAAGAATCAGAAGTTAGAGAAAAGCAA
>JAWWLV010000001.1:50088946-50124647 GCA_035041135.1 Platyrinchus mystaceus
TTTTTTTATATTTTTTTATTTTTTCTCTTTTTTTTTTTTTTTTTTTCCTTTCTCTTTTCCTTGAGCCCATCCTGTCAGGCTGCAAGCGTGAAAGTTATTTTCTGGTGGCGTGATTAGATTGGGGCTGAACTCTCCAGCTGGCAGGCCTGTCTGTGACTGGCGGCGGCCTGTCCCCAGTGCTTGTCATCTCCTGACATGCCTGACAGGATGGGGACAGCAGCCCCAGACAGGTTCATTAGATGGTGTTTCCTACAGCTGGGCTAAAAATATATATAAAAAAAAAATAAAGTGGAAAAATAATAATAAAAAAAAAAGGCCATGCTTTGTCAAGGCCCAAGCTGTGGGGGCCCTTCTTGTTGGTTTAAACCAAGGCCTTGTTTTGACAAATTCTGATCTGTGCAGTTTTTAGATTTTCTGACACATTTTTGTTTTCTTCCCCTTTGGCCTGCACTCTTTGCACTCTGCCTTGTTGCTGCTTCAAAATCCTAACACTGCCTTCCCGGGAGAGCAGGGAGAATGCTTGTGAAGGGCTTGGAAGAAAAATAGAGCACTACAGTGAAACAGCAATAAGTGTTCATTTCCATGGTGATCAGCCCAATGGCACAAAAAACAACCTTGGGACTCTCAATAAGCCAATTACAAGAAAGGTTAAAAGGTTTATAGTGCCAGAAACATGCCATCTACATGAGAAAATAGTATCATTACTAGCAATCTATGCTGTTAAATACATTGCTGTCTGGTGCTGCCAGAAACATAAGCTGTTTATTTTATTTTGGGAGTTTTGGAAGCTGACAGTTTTCCAGTGGTATTGTCAGGCTTTGGTGCAGTACATCAAAAATCTACATGGCTAGATTATAAAACAGTTAAAAACCAGTAATAAAACAATTTGAAAGCATTACACGTATTGCATGTCACAGTGTTAATTAAATGGGTTCAGACTCTGAATTTCCTACAGATTTGTATTACATCTTCATTTTAGATTTTTATCATAAAGACAAAGGATTGGTACATCGTCTATAACTAAAGAATCTCCTGTAAAATTTTTGAAAAGAAAAAGACAATATCTTTTTTTTTCCTTTTGCAATTATAAACTACCATCTAATGCGTTTAATTAATGAACTGGTGACTGTAGATTGACTCCTGGGTTGCCTACTGTTTTTCTTAGGGAGTGTCGCATACTAGCATGTAAAACACTCTACTAGCTACTGGGGAAAAAAGGAAAATATTTATTATTTAACTTACTTTGCCTCTCTGCTTAGGAGTGAGGAGAGTATTACTGCCTTTTATGTTTTTTGCATTCAGCTGCTTGCAGTGTGAGCACTGCAGCTGGAAACCAAGCCCTTCATTCACAGAAATCCTAGCCCTTACCTTTCCTTTGTATTGTTAGTTACTGCTGCTTTAGTTCATGGTCTCTATGACAACTGTTTAAATTGGGATGGGCAACTGTCATCTGGAGTATTACTGAAAGAAAAGTGTTAGTGAACACACAGTTCCATAGATAGAGCATTTCAATATAATCCAATTTTAATTGAGCTCCAGAGACTTTGATGTGCTGCCGAAGGTTGGGAGAGAGCTATTCCAGGGAGAAATTAAAGCAGCCCGGCAAGGCTTCACTACTTCAGACTGTCACCATTTTAAATAAGCATTAGCATCAGACTTAACCTTCCCTATGAAACATCTCACTTCCCCCCCCCCCCAGTTTTTTTTTTTCAATATGTATAAAGGCACAGACACTTTCATCTTTTTATATTCATTTCTATATTCCCTTGATTAAGTTTGAAAAGCATGTACTGGACCTGAGATGCATCTGAGACTGTCTATTGGACCTTGCATTACAGTTCAGAGAAAGAAGTAGAAGCAGAGTGAGGATTAGTTTGCAACAGTCAAATGGCTTGTGTTGGATTTTTCTCTCTAAGACTGCTCTAAGAGTAACACATCATTATGCTACAAAGTTGAGTGGGGACTTATTTTATCTTGGTTTCATCATTACTTCCCTTAATAAAGAAGAGCAAATATTTCATTGTAGATTCTCTTACTGAGAAAACTAAGTTCTTTCCATAGCTATGTGTCCACTGGCTGGGGTTTTTTATTGTTGTTGAATGGTTTGTTTCATGTGTACCAGGCAAAAATAGTCATATAACATTTAGAATAACAATTTGCAATTTGTCTGTGGTTTTGCACAGTGAGGGGATTAGATTTTTCTCTTATGAATGTGTATACATGCAAAAAACTCTAAAAGAAAGGAAATTCATAATAATAGGGCAAAACTGAGGATCACTGTATATTTTCCAATATATTAATATATGTTGGACAGAATTTCATGTTAGAGAGCTAAGACATGTTTTAACATGACTAATTTTCCTGGCTTTTAGTTACCCCAAAGAAAGATGCATCTTGTGAAATTGAGTCTATTAGAGATAGACTGTTACATAGGATGCTTGTATTCTTTAGAAGGAATGTGATATGCATCAAATCCAGACTTAATGGCAGTAGGAATTGAACCAATCACAGTACAGGCAGTAATCTGTCTATACAAGTTAATAGCGTTTATTTTCTCCTTAAAGTAATTAGTGTGTTCCCCGCAAAAAAAGAAAGGTAAGAATCTAGATTAACAGGAGAATTTGAATAGTTGGCTGTTGTAATCTATTAAAAAAGTGGAAATATTTAATCTCTTTGTAAAGCATGTGATGAATCCCATTTTATTAATATTTTTTAATTAAATAAAAGTTAAGAAATTAATTGAGGCTATATGAGAGTACCCTTTTTGACTGGGATTGACACACTTTTTTATGGTTGCATAGTACCCAGAAGTCCATAAAATTTAAATACCTTCTGTGGTTGAGCAGCTTGTGGTAGATAAAGACAGAGGCACTTTCACACAAAGTACTTCTACATGCTGACAGGTGTTGCAGTAATTTCATACTGGGAACCTGGAGTTCACCACAGGAAAGCCTGTGAGTACGCACAAATTTATGACATTCGGGTTTGCATTCCAGTTGGCTAGAAATTCAAAGAGGAGGGAACTGTATATCAAATCTGATCTAGCTTCCCCTAGCTATTGCAGACATCAGACATTAGGAAATGGGTAATGTTTAAAAAACTCAATATTTACATTTTTCTGAATACGAATTATAGTGCCTTCAGTTACTATAATGTTAAGGACTTCTGATATGGTACATTTGAGTATTTATACATTTTTTAATTGCATTGCACTTTTAAATAAATATATGCAAGTTCTGGGGAAAAAAAGGAAAAGCTCTAGAGAATTTTATGATGGCTTTATTTTGGGAAAGAACATGTCATATATTTAGGGACACCATACATTCTTTATTCTTCAAACTATTCCTACATTTCTTTTGCTTTTGCTGAGTCCTATGACTTTTCTGTAGTGCAAGAGAAACACTTGTACACATGAGAATGAAGTAAGCACACCAAAGGCACAATTTTGGAACATGGAATCACAGAATCATTTAGGTTGGAAAAGAACTCTGATATAATCAAGTCCAACCTTTGAACAATTATTACTTTGTCAACTAGACCATGGCACTAAGTGTCATGTTCAGTCATTTCTTGAACACATCCAGGGGATGATAACTCCACCACCTCCCCTGGGCAGACCATTCCTATGTTAAACAACACCTTCTGTGAAGAAATTCCTTCTGATATCCAACCTGAACTTCCTCTGGCACAGCTTGACTCTACACCAGCTCTGTTGCCCTTCTCTGGACTCACTCCAGACACCTCAGTGTCTTTCTTGAAGTGAGGGGCCCTGAACTGGACACAGTGGCCTCATCAGTGCTGAGTACAGGGGAACAATCTCTTCCATGGTCCTGCTGGCCGTACAGTTTTTGATACAATGAGAAACACGAGTTTCTAATCCTTTCTGAAAATTGCATGGTCAAATCCATCAGAAACCAAGGAGCCTTGTTTCACTTCTTCCCTGTGTTTGAAGGGATCATGTTGCCTTCTGTGTTAGCAAATTATGACCAATGAACAACGTTTGCTTTGCAATCCTTGCAAAAACATGGCAGAAGTCAGAGAGCTTCTCTTCTGTTGCCTGACCTGTTGTACATGTGCAGGAGCTTGCCAGGAGCTGCTTCACTCTGCCTTTCCTTGGGACAGCACAGAACTGTGGCAGCTCACTCATGCACTGTCCACCCTGAACCAGTTAGGATGACTCATCCAACTGTGAGCTGCTCATTGAGAGCACAGTGGTGAGGTGAAGTAGATGAAAGTGTTAGGGAAGGGTGTCATTTGGGTTCACATACCTTTGAGTTAGAAGGGAACTGAATCTGAGTGCCTATTCTAACTTCTCACTTTAGGCAACAGAGAACTTGTTTTCATGCTGATGTTTAAATCTAGTCTTGCAACTTTTCTCAGCTAAAAGTCTCACAAATTCTATGAAATATAAGAAATCCACTAATATTTGAAGTTTAATAAAGCTGCATTTTCTTTCAAAGAACTATTTAATGAATAAATATCCCAGTTTTGTTTCAAGTTACAAGCATTTATCAAATTTGTAAACATTATGAGTCCTTTCTTTCCACTGCCTTAGTTTTGCTAAGGAGAATAAATCAGCTGAGAGAAAAAGAAGGTCTCTATTTTTATTCCTGAAAAAAAAAAGTTTTTGCTCAGATCATGTCAATTTTATGTCTTTTTTAGCATGTCCACTCAACTGAAAATGTAATTTTTGCAGTTCTAACTGAAATAATTTGATTGCATTTCACTGAATGTGGTGCTGGGGCAGAATTGCTTAGAGATGTTTGAGTCTAAGTATGGAGATCACCATTCACCTGTTTGGGTTGATCTCTGAGCACGAGTGAGAATGGAATCATCAGTTCTGTTAACATTTCTCACTAGATTTGAGTCTGGCATCCCATTGTTGCCAAAGTTAACAAAAAATAATCTTAAACCTCATAAGGTAACTGACACAATCTGCTTCAATCCTGTTGCTGACTAGAACTAATTGAGCTTTTCTACTTTGGATTTTGCCCTATTATTTATTTTCTCAACCTCTGTATGAGTTGGGCTGTGCTGCAATACAATTTTCTGTGGCACTAGAATGTATTTGTCTTCTGCTTCACCACATGTACTGTTGCCCCAGCAGTCACCATCAGCTTTTTTCAAGGTTGAAAATCCTTAAATCAGATGAAACCTTTGCTTAGAATAGTAATTGTTGGCTTTGTCTGGAAGTAAAGCCTAAAAAAGTCCTCTGCCTACCTTTTCTAAGTTGATAATATCTAAATATACTACCTCTTCCTGATGCTATCCTTCCCAAGAATGTCAGTCTATTGCTGGAATTTCATGAGTTGCCTAAATTGACAATCTGTTTGCATGTCGCATAGGAAAGAAACCAGGCAAAGGCAAACAGATGTGCAGTGCTCATAAAATCAATGATAAAATAATTATTATTCAGAATTCTGTTGTCACAAAGGTAATATTTTCCCATGTCAGCAGCACTTATATTTAAAACTATGCATTGGTGTTTCACAGAATCAGTGTTAGAAAGAATGCATTTAGAATACGTAAAATATTCTCTTCGGATTATTTGAGCTGGATGTTAACATTTAGCAGCAGCATTTCCATAGCTAGGAGCAAGGGGGTTTTTTAACTCTAATTACTTTACTACAGCTACTTCTCAAAAAATCCCAATATCCTTTCAATTTCTTGCCTAAAACACAAAATCATAACATGCAAAATCATTTTGCCAACAAAAAGAGGAAAATGGCCTTCAAATGGACCAACTTCAAATAATTTTTCAGATGACTGAAAATGAGTGTGGGAATAAGAGCGTCTGTTGCTTTCAGCTGAGTGGGCATTGTTTTAATAGATACTGAAGTAGTATGCTGACCAGAGAAATCAAATTTAGAAAAGGTTTGGGTGAACAGAACCTCATGTTTCAAGACAAGGGGCCTCTTGAAAGCTTAAAAAAACATTGGAAGTAGAAGTATAAGCTGAGAATATTTGGCAAGGAAGTAAAGCCCAAAACCACAAAAATAATATCTGCATTTTTTATATCCCCGAAGACGAGAAAAATGAAGCAGGAGTGCCAATATTTATTAAAAAAAAAGTCTTAAAAAGGGTTTTTAAAGTGATGTGAATTGAGAAATTTTAATGTCAAAATACTCAGCTCATCCTGCAGAACATAACATTACAAGATCTACTTTGAGGGAAGCTTTTAAAGCTTACAAGTAAAGAAACATTTTACACAGAAGCAGGTTATAAAGAAGGGGAAAAGAGACCTTAATGTAAAGAGAAAGTGAGAACATTTTACTAGACTAAAATGTGCAAAGAAAAAATGATAGCATAGTATTTTGATGAAATTTTAGAAGTATTTACTCCAGTGCAACTAAGGGAGTTGAGGCAGAGAGGATGTCCTTAAAGTGGTTTTAAATGTATAAAAAAGTAGTAAGAAGTCAATGTTGCACTAGGACATTAAGTTAATTTGATTTGCTCTTTCTGTCTATTTACTTTCTCAGTTTCTTATTTTAGAAAAGCAAAATACAAGGTGTTTCATTATTTAACTTACGTGATATTGATTTCTCTTATTAAATAGATTTTCTTTTTACACTTACATATCTTGACATGATATATCCCTTGTTACAGTGTATGCTTATTTTTCCTGCTAAATATGAAAGTTGATCATAGTACTTCATTAAAAATTTTGAAATTATATAATGCCTACTCAGTATAGTATTTCATAAACCCTTAGAGTCTGGTTCCATGCCATCAATGTATATTTAGAATACATGAAGGAATCATGCAGTCTGACATGTACTTCTAGTGAGCTCTTGTACCGTTAGATTGTTCTAGAGAAGGTTTGCTGTATGTGCATGGGAGCCATTTTTCTTAACCTATGAAGATCTGCTTTCAGAATTTCACATTTTCCTTGAAGCAAATAGCAATGCTCGAAAACTCTTGAAAGTGGAAAATCCAAATCCCTGAAAGAAGAGAATGATTTTCCGTAATGATTTTCATGTGTTTCTAACCTCTAAAAGCATACAATGATGCCAAACGGTTTTATGAATACCTATTGTCTACCTGGAACAGATGCATAACCATGTTTCTGTAGTTGGCTCTAGACAGCACTCTGAGGAATATCCACACACTGTGATCTGCTTTTGTGAAGTCCTCCATGTGTGTGTCCAGCGAAGGGCAACAAGGCTTGTGAAAGGACTAGAGAACATGCCTTATGAGGGATGGCTGAGGGAGCTGGGTTTGTTTAGTCTCAAAAAGAGGAGACTCAGAGAGGGGACCTCATCACTCTTTACAGCTCCCTTACAGGAAGGTGTAGTGAGGTGGGGAACAGTCTCTTCTACCGTGCCTGCAGTGAGAGCGTGAGAGGAAATGGCCTTAAGGTGACACAGGGAAGATTCAGATTAGAAAGTAGGAAAAATTTTTTCACTGTTAGTGTGGTCAGGCATTGGAATAGGTTGCCCAAGGTGGTAGAGTCACCGTACCTGAAGGTGTTCAAGAGGCATCTGAATCTGGCACTGGGTGATATGGTTTAGTGGTTTAGGGGTTACAGTGGCAGTGGTGGTTTGACACTTGGACTTGATGCTCTTAAAGGTCTCTTTCAACCTTGTTGATTCTATGATTCTTGGCAGGCATCTTTTAAGTGCTGAAGTTGCAAATTTGGAAGCATTCTGTAAGACACTGATGTAGGGAATGTACCAGGTAATTTCAGTGGTTTTTATGGTTACCAAAATGTTACAAAATGGTTAATATGAAATCAGCTTCTTCTTTGTGACTGAAGCATGCCTTTGCTTGCTGTTTCAAATGTAACTATAAAGGTTAGCAGCATTTCCCACAATGATAATGTCTTTTTTCTTCCTTTCCTTGGCATCTATTATTATTATTATTGTTATTGTTTTTGTTATTTTCTGCTTATTCATATACAAAAAAAGATTAGGTGACAAAACAAATTGCATTTTAGCTTTTTCATTATGAACCTCTTAACTCACTGTATACAACAAAGCAGGAGGTACAGTTTCCACCAGACAGTACAGAGGCATAAGACCCAAGCAGAACTTTTTGGGTAGTTCATGTGCATCACAAATGTTTGGTTATTTCTCAGGAGGAGGATAGTGTCAGACAAACAAAAATATATGTTGTTGGGCTTTTTTAAGTTCAGAACAGAATTTCATTGTAAAAAACACTTTCTCAACCTTAGGGAATATTAAATATTCATTTGACAAGGACAGACAAGGGAGCTTCAGACAGTTTCTCTTCTCTCCTTGGTAGCTGCATTCACAGAAAAGTCTGCCATGAAAATCTGTGTACAAGCTCCTGATCTGAAAACCTGTAACACCAAGGCTGCTTTTGTTTTGTTCATTTTGGTAACATAGGTTTAGAGACTTCAGCATAACTGAAATGAACCAAGACTTCTTCCTTTCTTCTGCTCAAGGTTGAGACAGATAAGATAGACTCATGGTTTGCTCTTGCAGGTAATGTCTTCCAAAAATCGGTGATGGTGAATGAAGAATGAAGTACAAACCAAAATCCTATTCAAACTAAGAGACTACAGGATATGTAGATTACAAGGGCTTATTTTGTGTTGGAAGAAACACAACTTTTCAAGCTTAGTTTAAAAAACAAAAAAAAAGACAAAAATGGTACAGAATATAGTTAGTGTATAAATAAAATAGTTGTAGTTAAAATTGGCAGTGTTAAAGAAGATATGCTGAGTTTGGTGGAAAATGCAGTCCTGCACACATAATTCAGAATGCTTAAAACACTGGAAAATAGACTTGAAAAAAAAATTAAATTGGACTGATGGAGGAGGAGAATGGGAATATACAATATGGTATTTTTAAGCACATGTCTCCAAACTTTTGAATCAAATAAAAATATGAAGCATTTCTTTGGGTTGGGCTACAAAGACATAACAGCAACCCACTAGACTTTACTCATTCAAGACAAAGCTGTTCAAATGCAGAGCGAATGCTTTTTGAAATTATTAAAGCTGAAGAAGTCGAAGGGGTAAATTAAGGAGAAAAAAGGATAAATTCACAGAAGTTTCTTGCATCTCTAGAGGAAAAGGAAAATGAAATCTACCATGTGGCAAAGACAATACCACATGTTGCCACGTAGCAAAACCATCTAACAGATAGATGGGATTTTGATGTCTACACTAAGGACATGCCAGAGCTCTTTTCCTTGATGTTCTAACTAAAATAGTGGCATCCAATTTAAAGATAGTAGTAGCTACACTCAAGCACTGAACCAGAATGTCTTTATAAAATGAAAAAGCGTCTTCAGTACCAAAATTACAGTATTAGTACAAGTCCTTCCAGTCATTGATAAAGGAAAATGCATTTAATTTCAGGAAATGGCTATTTTAGTCAGAAAGCATGGCTCCAGGGATCACTTTCAGACTTGGAAAATAAATAAGCTGTAGGAACTTTGAAATGAACTAGTTCTACTACAGATAAGTACAGGGCAGCCATGTCCCTTACTGCTCTTGTTTCATAGTATTAGTACAAAAGGTAGTGAGTAATGAAGGAAATCAGGGAATTAGTGTTTTGAAAATAAATAAATTAATAAAAAACCACAAAAACCCAAACCCACAGAACACAGCAACTAATTTATATTACATGTTAATGAATATATGCATTTTGCATTAGATATAAATAAAGCTTGAAAAATGTTGAAAGTATCAATTGATACTGTCATTGAGAAATCAGATTAGAATTGAAATACCTTGAATTAGAAATCTGGTTTTAAAAGACAAATGATGAATTAGCACTGAAAATGACAGATTCAATTCACATACATAGGCATTAATGAATCACCCTAAAGAGCTATTTTCTAAAAAAAAAAAGGAAGTATGCAACAATTCTTTGCAACAGGCTGTAGAAGTGACTGTTCACACCATGAAGTTAGCAACTGAGAATAAACAGTACTTGTACTGGCAGCTTTCCTTGATTTCTTTATAGCACCTGATTTTATGATTATTTCAATTCCAAAAACAATAATTAAAAGAAAAGGGCCAGAATATCCTTTTGCATGCTGTGTCTGGTGCTGTGAGATACAAAGAAATGCTATAAAGCAGCAAAAATAAGCCTCAATACGTATGTGTTCCTTCTGTGGAGATAATCTATCAGGCATTCTAGCAGTATATCTGGTTTTCTGGTTAATGCAATACCTCAAAATTCCAGCTGTTAATTAGCAGCTAATTATCAATAATTGAATAATTACTGATATGGATTTATGATTAAAAATGTCTTGACTCTTAACTGGAAAAAAAGAATTAAAAAAATAATTAAAAAAAGAATTAAAATAATGGAGCCTTCATATTTGAACCAAGTAGGAAACCACTTCAGTAATGGTTCTGCTTCTCTTCTGTAGAGCTTTTCATCTGCATCCCAAACTGCTTTACTAATTTAATCTAAATAAATGTCACCAATAGATGTTTTTCCATATTACAGAATCCTGAGTTTTAGAGAATTCTTATTCCCCTGTTAGGTGGGAGCTTCATCTTGCTGCAATGCATCCTAGCAAATTTTTGTTGTCTGGCCCATGGACCCATTGATATTTTTAAAACATACCCATAATCCTGAGCAAGTGAAGGGGTTTTACAATGCAAAATGTACTTTAAACCAAACAGCTGCAGCTAATATTAAAATTGAAAAGTGTGCTTGGGTCAAATGTAGATATTGGCTGGTTGCTTTTTATTTTAATAAAAACTGTGCTTAGTCATGAAGTTTCTACCATTAAAACAGGCCCAGACAAAAGTCTTCATGACTTGTTTTTAGGAGAAAAACTCATAAAGCTATCAAGATAAGGAGCACTGACTTTAAGTATAAACAACCAAAAGTTGGATGAAGGAAATGGTAATTTTGGCATCGGATAACTAAGTAACGTAATTTCAGTGTCTTTTGGTTAACGAAGTGGTTGTTTCCACATTTTTAAGAATATTGAAATATATAATACATACAGTCTGTAAAAAAATGTAGAATAGCCAGGACTTAATTCATGTGATATGAGAAAATGAAACGCTAAAAATCATTCTGGAAGAAAAAAAATTATATAAGCCTTTCAAAGGATTCAAATTCAGATAAATTGAATTACTTTGATTTGGCTGTTATAACAACAACAGGAAAGAATCCTGCAAAAATATCATTAATATCTGCTGTGAATTGTAGATCTCTAATAACGGAAGGTTTAATGCATCACATGAAAACGGTGTTAGATGAATGTTATGGAGAATGGCAAAAATGGGTAGTATATCTTAGACAGGAAAATGATACAACAGAAATACTGAAATAATTGAGATTATTTGATAATGGCAATGATAATCTGATATTTGTAGAACTAATAGACAGTTAAGAAGAGTGTAATTGAGGACAGTAATTGAATTATAGACTCCTTCCTTTCCTCTGATTTCCTATCTGTTCTGCTGTTTTACTGGAGTGCTATCTTAAGTCATTCATTTCATAGTGGGTTGAACGAACCTCTGTGTAGTTACAATTGCTTTATACTTAATTAAAAAGAGGAGGAAGTAAAAGGCAACCAGTGTATTATTGATTGGTATACAATGTGGTTTTAGTGTCGTTCTATAATATCTAAGCTGTGGTATATATCAATACATCATAAATGTATTACTGTGAATCATCTAAAATGCTAATACATAGGATATAGCCAGTATTAAACATTTTTCTTTACCAAAAAAATGCTAGAAATATTTTTGACATGAAAAGTTATTTCCTGAAGCATGGTGTTTTGTCAAGAAACTAATTCTTTGGCAAATCTTCTGGCTGCTTTAGATCTGGTTACACCTATATACATTTAAACTCCTATCTCTAAGAGACTGTTCTCATATTTTAGGTTTTTAAACTTGAGCATTTTTCTCCTCTATATGTTAAAAACCTGTGAATTTACAAAAATTATATACCAGATAGCAGCAGAATACATTCAAAGAAGGAGAGTGCTTAAATCTTCACAGTCATTGTTCTTAACCACCTGAATTTCACATACATGATACCACATGTATCCTAGCACCTCAATGAAAAAAGAAACAGGGAAAATTTAGTTTATTTAGCTTATCAAAGAGAAATCTAAGCAGTAACTGAATCCAGTCTGTAATTACCAACACAAGAAAAAGTTATCTGATACTAGAAGACTCACAGACAAAGGTACCATGGGATTTACTGGAGTTCAAAGTAAAAATAAGGTGCAGATTTTTAACCATTGCAAGAGTTTAGCATATGAGGTAGTATTACACAGCTGATCTGAGACTAAATCAAAAGAGCATATAGTCTCTTGCACATGTCTGGGGGATCTCCAAAGAAATCAAGCCCCTTCCCTTCTTCCAAGCTGGGGTGGTTTAGGGTGGAGAGCTGAGTTGAATGAAACAGTACCATCAGACACAGTGTAGTTCTAATTTTTGTCTGTAATTTATTCTAGTGTGAACAGCAGAGGGAAATCAGTGTGTTCCTCTGACCAGTTTCCATCAAGGACAGAATTAACATTTGAACACTCTTCTGTGTATTGAAGCACATTTGTATTATTGCTGTTATTTCTGTCATCTCTGAAATCATGGTTATGAGAAAAAGGTTGTACACCAAGAGCCACAAATTTAAATTAGCTTTTTCATATATGAAGACGTTGCTAACTTGAAGCTGCATCAGTGAAAAAACTGAAGGAATACAATTACCATTACCTCAAGCATGAGGGATCACTGACAGCAGCGGCATATGGTCTTCCTAACATTTCCCTGTTCAGAAGCTGGGGTAGGTCATGATTACAAAAAGTAAAGATCTCAACTCAGTGAATAGAGCACTGCAAGCTGGTGTACCAACAGTTTCTATGTACTTAATGGAGAACAGAGATATTCAGTCTCTCCAGTCTGAAACCTTTTTGCGTTTCCCTTTAGTGAAGGTGTTCACTGTGTTTGTTTCACTGAGGCCGTAACTCTCAGTGACTGCAGCCAAGGCAAAGTCACAGTCAAGAGCCTGGGAAATGCAGGTCAGTGTAGTGAGGGTCCCTATTCCAGACAATTAACTCATTGTAGAATGTCATGGCAAAACCCACCTGAGCAGATGTGGAGGGCTGAAGACAGCCTTCCATCGGATGAAAAAGATTGGAAAAAGGTTGTTTTACAGTGCATGATACTGATGGAATGGTAATTCACAGATGAGATAAAGCTGACATCTAATTAAATTGTGTCTTTTTTTTCTATTTTCCTGAACACTGAAAGAAAAGTGAAAAATATTATTTAGTTATTAATATCTAGCCTTAGATCAATACGTTCAATTGAGAAACTGTCAAACTGGAAAAGCAATGCTAATTTTTAACTATTTTATTTTAAAATATTTTCACTTTAATTTTAAAATGCAAAATTACATATCGTTAAAGTTTGTTCATGGTTTGGGATATTAAATGTAATAAACTTTAGAAAAATGACTGTGTTGACATAGCGTTCTAGCTAATTTTTGTATTTATTAATGGAATGGAGGGACTTGTAATTTATTACCCTGAACAGGATGCAAATGGTAAGTTACGTTATTTTGGTTGTACTTTGCATAAGGCAGCCTCAAAAGTAAATCTGTTATCTGATAGATTACCGACAGTGGTGTCATGCACACTGTTGGAAGAAAATACAGCTAAGCATGATTGCAACTGTGTCCATTTCCCTATGCTTGCTTGTAGAGTTTGGGTTTGGGGTGTTTTTTGAGGAAAATAAGTTCATGTGACTTATGAGACATGGATTTTAGGAGTATCAGGTTATGGTACTTACTGATATTCCTCTAACAACAGGTATACTTGATTACATTTCTTAAAAAAATTAAGTTCATGTTTTAACTCATAGTTTTTAAGTGTTAAAGAGATACAATTAACTGTACTTCGTTGATGGGTAAAATTTACACAATATTTTGTTGAAAAACTCCAGCTAATAACTCCCACCTTCATTTTCATTAAAGGTCCTCGCCTATACTGAAGGCCTCCATGGAAAATGGATGTTCAGCGAGATTCGGGCTGTTTTTTCAAGACGTTATCTTCTCCAGAACACAGCTTTGGAAGTGTTTATGGCAAACAGAAGTAGGTCATAGTTATATTTGTCGCATAAAATTATGCTAGTAGTTATTTTGAGTGTTATTTATTATCTTAGAATTTAAACTCTCTGCTTCCTTTTATAAAGTGCTTAGGTCTTTTCAATAATGCTTATTCTTGCATGTATTCAGTGCAAATTGTATTAAAATCAATCCCATAGATCAATCTCACTGCTTTCTCTGCAGCAGGGAGATTTATTTGCAAAACCACATCATTACAATTGGTAAATTCTTCAGATGTTTGATAGGAAATCTGCTTTTTCTATTGTCTCACCCCTCTTCTCAATTTCCACAATCATTTTAGTGAAATAGATAAAGTGATAATTCCTTTTCTAATTAGAAACTGAGTTAAAGTTAAAAAATAGCAGATGATAAATAAATAGATCCATTCAGTTTTCTGTATGTGCTGCTCTGAATCAGAGTTCAGTGGCTGGTGAGGTGTGTCAATGGTCTTTTGCCCTGAGGAGCTCTGATGTACGTTTTTGTTTCAACTGGGGGGGAATTAAACACTTCCTTGGGCCTGTGTGTTTTAATGCACCAGTTAGAAGACCAAATGCTGTGCAAACTACTGGACAACTTCCCAGCCTGATAAGAGGCTGTATGGGTTAATAGTAAGATGTGGTTCCTCTGAAATAAACAACGCTCAGATCTTCTGCAAAATGGGAGAGTTAATGCCAAAACATTAACCAGCTAACTATACATAGTTATGAAGTACAACAGGAATTTTTGTTGTACCTTGGATCCCCAGGAGGATAAAAGTGGAACTGACTTCTCTCCCCAGATAGAAACCAGAGCATTTGAAAAATATATGCAGATGGAGAAACAGACTTCTGCAAATGTTTTACTAGTCCATATTTTCTTTTCTTCATTTAGCTTCTGTTATGTTTAATTTTCCTGACCAAGCAACAGTGAAAAAAGTTGTGTACAGCTTACCACGTGTTGGAGTAGGAACCAGCTATGGTTTGCCACAAGCCAGGTAATTTAATTAAAATAGTTAGTATATTTTGTGTTTATTGTTTTATAAAGGTGATGTTTTTTGAGTGTCAAAAAATGAGGAACATTATTCCTGTCATGAAACTCCAGATTTTCTCCTTCTTAAGGTTACTTTGATAAACTTTACTTGCTATATGGCATATTGGTATGAGATAGAAGTAAAATTATTTTAAATTAGATGATTAGATTTTTTTTTTTTTTCAATTACAGGAAATAAGTACCTTCCAGTGAAAAAACTTATACCTTATCTCTTCAAAGTCTGGTTTCCAGTCAGATTTTATAAATTTATAGGTAAATGTTCATCCTTGATGTGATTGTTATGCAGGATGTGGAACTAAACTCAACTAGGTTTTGTGTTTGCTGAATGTAAATAATTTTTTTTTATGTGAATGTGTTTGTATTTTACTTAACTGCTTATCAGCATAGTGGCTATTTTGCAACTTCCAAATTGCTTCTACACATTAGTAATGCATTATTCTTCTTCTGTTTCCAAAATTAAGAAGGATATATATATTAGAAAGACCAACTAAGGTTCAGTCCTAGAGATTTTCACATACAGCTTTTATTATCAACATCAATATCAAATCAGCCTATGATCAGAAATAAGGCTGGAAATTTTGAAATCCTATACTATAAATGTATTTCTATTTCACTGATATGTAAGATGATCTTCATGTGTACTTCACTTAGTTGGAGGGGGGAAATTTCCAACTTTAATTTATTTTTTTTTTAATTTTCTTTTTTGTTGCTGTTGTTGTTGTTTTGGGGATTTTTGTTTAGAAATGTCTGTTCAGACCTAAAATTGTTTTTGAAAATGTATCAGCAGAAATGTGGTGAAAAAATTTTTTAGTTCAGGATTAACTTCTGGTCAAAATGAAACAAGAATAAATAAATATAAAGGAGAGAGGAAACAGCAAGTAATTCACAAAATATGGCTTTGGGTTCAGACATCCATTTGGCTTGATTTAGTCAAAAGCCAATGACTTACTCATCAGTGTAATGTCTGGGGCGTATCTTTCTCTTTCTTGAAGTCATTTCCTACAAACTAAAACTTCACATTGTCCTTGTTTTATCCCAGTGCAAAATGTGGAAATACTTTGAAGTGTCAAAGCATTTTTAGAACTGGAGAACTATTTCATTCCCAGCTGAACATCATTCCCTGTCATGAACTGGAGAGTCTCATGATACCTAAGGCTTGATCTCCTGAATGTGCTGAAGCTTTTAGGCAAACTGCCAGATTTCTCAAGTTTTCATTGAGATCAAGGAGAATTTGGGGCATTTATTTGGAAAGTGCATCTTTTTCATATTTGCATTGCTCTTCCATATTCTCAAGCTAAAGAAATTGCTGTCTCTATGTGGAAAGTAATAGTAATCTTTTCTGAAAGAGAAATGGCCACATGTTCTAGCACAAACAAAATGCAAATTTCTCAATCAGAATTTCTTATCTACAGTGACATTTTTTACTTTTGAAATTCATATCCTTTGTGCATTATTCAGTGAATAATTGTCTGGAAAAGTTTGTTGATATATAATTACTTAGAAAAGTTTCAGCTTTAATATAATATGCAGTTATTTCCATACCTTTTTGATTAAAGTTCAGTTTGAATCGAAAATGGGCTTGCTAGCCTTCAGAATAGATCTGGCATATGGTAGTGAAGTTGTTTTTCTTTCTTTTTTTGTGTAATCATGGTATGATTTATGGACAATAAAGACCCTGTAATCATGTTTTTTTCTTTTTTTTTTTTTTCCTGTCTACATACCCTTATTGTCTTCAGTAGGATTGCAGTGGAGTAATTGAGGGGAAATCTGGCTCTGTAACTGCTCTGTAGTTGATCTAATCTTTTGTTGATGTTAGAATATAGTTTCCCGTCCTATGAATATGTTGGCTCTGGAATGCTAATTTTTAAAATTATGCTTATTTGTATAACTAACAGAAGGAGAAATTTCGCTGAGTAATCAAAAGGAGCTACTATACTGAGTAAAATGCTTTTTTTTATCACCAATTTTCCAGGTTAGGCTGTACTTTATTTCAACAAAAGCAGATCTATCTGGTAGTTTTGCTTAATTTCTTTAGTTTTCTTTATGTAAGTAATATTTCCTCTCTGATATTACTCTGATAAACATGCCATCTAAAGTTAAGTACAGTACCAAAAAGACTTGTATTAGTGATGGAAACATTCTGAATTCTAAAAGTAAATTACTTTTAATGTAGTACAATCGACTTCAAGTGCATTTTTGTTTTCATTGTGAAATCATGCAATTAACAAAAATGCAGCAGATGAAGTAGAAGGAAATAGCAATATTTATATTAATGCTAATGGCACAAAGTATTGGAAGCAGGTGAATCAGTATGTCTTCCCAAGACCTTACAGACCTGCTGTTCTGAGCAAGTCTCCACTTTGCCACTTTGCTACCTTTTCCAACTGCCTGTCTTAATGCTTTGATTCAACAAAGTGTTCAAGCCTGTGCCTAATGTTACAGAGTAATTACATCCTTAAAATCAGTCACATGTTGAAGGGTTCAGTCTGATTTGGTAATCAAATTAATTTGTCTTTGTTAAATGCATTTTCAGGGTTCCTGAAACATGTTGCACTGATTGTAGTTTGCTTATGACTTTGACAAATGATACAACTGGGCAGACAGTGCTATGTCTTTTAACTTACTTCTGCAGGTCCATGTGATTCTACATAGGTAGGGTAATATCCACATTTTTACCATGCTGTTATCAGCCTACTTTTGAGCATTTTAACACCTCAGGTGTAATTTACTGATTCTTTTTATTGAGGATAACATCAAGCTTAGAAACCAACTGTGAGCTGCCTGATGGTTTTGTAAGTGTACAGAGATCAAAGAATTGGTAAAAGATACAGTATCTTACTTCACCATTGAACATGTGCTGGCACCTTCCACTGAAATTCTGTGGGCTGTTAATGCATTAGAGAAAACCATGGCTCCAGTTATTAAAGCTAAGAAATTCAAATTATGAACTTTTTGCTGAAAAAAATGTATTTTGACAGTTACCATAACTATATTCAACATCAGGTAACTAAACTAAAAGTGACTGTGAAAAAGGTTGTGTCATACTCCACATATGGGATATATAACATCCTTTCCCTCAACAAAATGGCATGAAGTGTTTTCTAACTACATTTAAACATATAAAACTTGAAAAATTGGATCATTCCGTTGTACTTCAGAGTCTTCTGCGGTTTCCATTTTGAGTAGATATTTCATGGTTCTCTAGAAGCAAAGGAAGCACATTTATTTCTGTGTCTTCATATTGGTGATGGCAATACTGAATAGAGAAATAGTCTGATCAAAGTTGGGTGGATTTAGCAAAACAGAAAACAGTGGGTCTTCCTATGTTAGCTGAAACAAGCAGGCGTGGAACCAATTTATTGTGCATAATTTTTTCCAGTCTCTGCTGAAATAGCTGTGAATCTTTCAAACACCTTAGTTATGGAGTAAATAAGAACCTTTTTTAGTATATTTTGATTTTCCGTAGAGTTTGCTCAAATCAGGTATTCAAATGTGAAGTCCAGCACTTGACAGTTTATAGATTTTTAAGACTCCCTAGAAGATTGTGAATAAAGTCTAAAAGCAGGTACTAAGCTGTACTGATGCATAAATGTTTTGTCATGGGTGGAACACAAAGTCGGTGGCAGAAATGCTTTGTAAATTTAATGATCTCCTGAGTATTTTTATTTTCTGTGTTTATTAATTTGTGTGTAGTGTTAGTCAAAATTTACTGGGAACAATGTTTTTGAGAGTTCCAGTGTAAAACTAATTGTTAATCTATAAAATGCAATATGAAGTATGATTACATTCCAATATTTCTTTAGATACTTGTTTCATAAGAAGTGTGATAGAAACAACTTTAAACCAGTTTGTATTGCCTCCTGTGTACTAGTAAAGTGTGTTTACCTTTGGCATCCTAGGGTCTACTGTAAAATAAGGTTAGTCAATGTGGCAAAACCCTATGTCCTACTGTTTGGGTAAATACACTTGTATGGTCATGTCTGTATGCCCTATTTGTAAGCTGAAGTATGGCAGACGTTGACAATCTGCCCGCTGGCAATTTAGACACATAATTGTGACTGTACACACCAATTGCATACCAATATTCATCATTTCTCTGGAAGTAGAGTTTAGTGCATATATAGAAGTATGTACATGTGTCTTTAGAAGTAGATGGTTCACATTTTTGTAAATACAGCCCAATTTGACAGTTTGCATATGACTTTAAGAATATACTCAGCATTCAGAATCTAGAAAAAGTACAGTTAGTGTGCTTAGTGTGCAACTAAAAGCTGAAGCACTGAGTGTCCCTATTTACTCTTGACAAGCTATAGAAATACTACTAGATATATTCTTTAAATTCAAAAAATTCAGACTACACATTGGCAGTCCTCTTTGTTATTGTTTTTAACAGGTATAAACATTGTCCCTATTTTGATACACTTATAAGATCTAAATTTCTGTAAAAAAATGTGTCTGAAGAGATGAATATTTTCTCCTTCCAAAGTTTTTCCTTGTCTTTTCTTTTTCAGGCAAGAACTGTTTTCTCTAGAAATGAGTTGAGAGCCATGAGCCTGTTTCTACTTGTTGCAGATTGTTTTCTTTAATACCTTAGTCTAGACTTACTCTAGTCCCCTATATTTTACCAACCAGGGACAGTATATACAATGGGTAATTTAGAACTTGGTGTACGGTATTTGGTTATTGTGATGTTGACAAATTGAATGCAGAAGAGCTGAAGTTTTATGCTTTCCTTTTCCTTGGCATGTAGTTTAATTCTCTCTCCCTTATCCAGTCAGGTAAGTTTTAGAAAATGTGTGGAAATTGAGTATCTCAGAAGCTTCTGCTCCTCTTCCAAATTTGAATTAAATGCAATTCAAAAGTCATTATGGAGAGACAGGCAGATGAACAGATAACTGAGTAAACCCTGTTTCTTTCAGAAACCAGTTTATAAATAGAAGTCTTGAGGCTTACTGAGATACAGGAAAGGATCATGTGTAGCTGACCAGAGAAGAAGTGCACAAATTGTATAATAAATATCTTCGACCCATGTGATGGAAATATATGGCACTTTAATCTATCACTCACTCACCTTAATAATTTTATCTCAATATATCCTTTTGAAACAGGAAAATTATATACCTCTGTTATTCCTGCTAGACAAGCCAGGCACCAGGAGGTCTGCAGTGCTTTTACTCCCAGTATTTTAACCAGATTCAGAATAAAATAAAACACAATATATTATTCTGATTTATTACAATGCTTTAGTACTGGTAAAATAAAACTTCATTCTTAATTTTAGCCATTTCTCAAATAAGGTAATAGTGTCTTCTTGACTTCATTAAATGAAATAAAAAAGCCTCTGAGAGAATCTAAAATTAATCACACTAATTACGTTGTCCTACATCTTAACATTTAATGTGACTCAAAAAAATAATTCTTTAAATGTATTTCCTAGGAGAATCTCTCTGGCCACACCCCGACAGCTTTATAAATCCTCCAACATGACTCAGCGCTGGCAGAGACGGGAGATATCTAACTTTGAATACTTGATGTTCCTCAATACTATAGCAGGTAAGGCTTCTGACTGTTTAATCCTTCATAATATGTTTGTTTGTCAAAGTCTTAAGCACAGTGACTTGATAGAATACATTTATACCTCTAGAATTCAGCTGCAGCTTTGTGATAGATTCAGAAACACACACACATTAAATTTTATCAGAAAATGCACCACCTATCACTGAGACTTTAGATTCATGTATTACTGTGGAGGCTGTTCCTTGCTCCCCTTCTGCCATTTCCTCTGCTGACAGCTTTGTCTGAAGCTTTATTAGAGTCAACAAACCATTGCCAGCGAGTGTCTGGAAATAATAATGGGAAAATGTAATTTCACTACTTCATCATTCTCAGCAACAGCAACTAGACAGCAGAATAACAACAGTATTCTGCCTAGTACAGATGTCACCTGGATTGTGGTATGATTAGATTACAGCATCTTTTCTCATTTAGTTCTTTGAGCTGAAGTATAGTATCAGATTAGGTATTTAAAATGAGAAATAACTGCCATAGGCATCCATTCATTATTGGCAAAAGAAGAGCTTTTCTGGCAATTGTCATTAGTTAAACATTCAGAATGATATTATTCCTTTCACATTTCCCTTTCCTATGTGTTCACTTCTATGGTAATTTAAAATGTAAAAATGTTTTCTAGACCATACACAAAAATTTCCAGGAGGTTGTCTACTACTATGATTCCTGCCTTTAGCACACATGCTGCTTGTGAACCTGCCTGCGGAGAGCCTTCCTCAGACATTTCACTTCAGTGAGCTTTAATTTGAAACCCAAATTAAATTCCACCAGGCATCATCACTTTGTACTCCAGTGTTACAACTCTCATCTTTACTTGGTCCTGACTTTTATGCTCAAGGTTATCCTCAGGCCAGATATAAGATACATGTAAGTGTGAAACCCAAAGGTAGCACTCATTACACTGACCAGTCTGAGGACAGTCACTGCATTCTTCCCAGTAGGGCAGTGGCAGAATTCAGGAGCTGTCAAATTTGCTTGCTTTGAACCTTTAGGCTTTTGCCTCTGCGCATTTATGGTAGCCATCTTCCATATATCCAGTCTTATGGATATTAATAAATGTATCATCAAATTATCCCAGTGTGATACAGAAGTGCTACTACTGAACAGTTGGAAATCTGAGGGCATGTTTACCTTATGCAGTGAAGCAAAGAGCAGAGTCTCTGAAACTCTTGGACATCTGGGTTGGAAAATCCATATGGTGAAGTCCAGTGCAGGCTCACCAGCTCAGTTCCCAAGCATTATAGTCACAGTCCCGCAGATCTCTGCTGGAGGAAGGAGCCTTGCTGAAGCGTTTATTGCCTCTGACGCAGTGCCAGGAGAATGCCACTATCCTGCTTCTGGACACTGGCCTGTCTCCAGCTGCTTCATGCCTCTTACACATCAGCTGCCCTTCTGGTGATGAGGAAATAGAGGCAGAGCCTTGCAGGCTCTCTGACTGCCTCACCCAGGATTTTTCTGGAGAGCTGGGAAGGTAGCCTAGGTCCCTGCACCCCTTATCCAATACAGTATTGACAGAAAAGTCCTTTGCTTGTAATTTCCCTTTTATGTATTCATTTCTTCCATAAGCAGTAAGAATAAACTCTTTAAATGAGAGTAGATGAGAGCTGAGCCAATTTTTTCATAAATTGTTTTTCATTTTAAATCACTTTAAAACTCCAAGGTTATTTACTTTTAGGTACATCACCAAAGCATCCAAACCCGGAAGACACCATTATGTGTGAAGTCAATTAGGAGTTACAGTGACACTTACACTAAAGTACCCATCAGTAAACAGGGTTCAGCCTGAAGAGATTCCTTTGAGTATCTCAGAGGTCTCAAAAGAAATATTTTTTGATCTTTTGTTTAATACTAGTACTGCTGGGCATGTTTTATAGCCAAATACTTTGGCTGATTGTACAAGACAAGTTTCTCTTAAGGTCATCTGGTAGCATTCATCTGCCTTACAGTAGGATGGCTTGACATTACCATTCTAGGTACCACCTGCTATGGCCGACGTTTGAAGGATTACTGACTATTTGTTATTTTTGGTGTGTGTCCATGAGTTTGTGTTCTGTTTGGAAAAGCAGCTTGGTCACTACCTTTGGAGTGTCTCTCTCTGACTCAAAGAATTTAATTTCTAGCAGATTTATGTGTATCAGTCTCTTACTGGTAAATCTCATATGTTCATGTAATCTCATACTTAACTGTATAAGCTCTTTTGCTCATTTCACAGCATTACCTACCATCTTATAAAATCTTTCAGCAGTACATGATATTTTTTTTAATTATAATCAAATTTATCCTCGATAGCTGAACTCCCTGCCAATGACACACACAAAACTGACTGAAACCCAACAGTTAATTCTAGACATGACAATAAACTTTTTATTGCACTTTGGAACAAACCCCAAAGCTTTCCAACTTTTTGACAGAAGCAAAAATCCTCTCAAGTTATTTTTTTGAAAGATCAATCTGGTTTTGTCTGTACTTCAGCTAGGAAGCTGACTTACAAAAACTCGTTAAAACTTGGGGGCATTGCAGAGAATCTCAAAAGAAAGTTCCTGGCAAACCAGAAACCCACCCACGATGGAGCGCACCTGAGCTCCAAGTCCAATCACAGGGAAGAAAGCTTCAAAACCTATGTTAGAAAGCCTAAAAGTTCTCACATCCCCAAGCTAATCCTGGTTCCACTATTGCATAGCATGGTACCACCACAGCCCAAGGTCTGGGAAACTGCACAGTCGAGAGCTGTGAGACACCCTAAATGACACTGCTGCTCTTACACCTGTGCCTGTATTTTCTGTTAGTCTTCTGTTCAAAGGTATTCCTCAAAAATATTTCCTTTACAAGAAATAGGTGTTTTCTGATGAAGCACTAGAAAAATGAATAACTGGAAGCAAAGTACCTCTAGTAGTTGTTGCCCTAGTTTTGATAAGAGTTATGTTTTGTTAACTGTCCAGGTACATTTGTATTAAACAGACAGAAGTTCTTACATGTACTGTACACAGGACCCTCGGCGGTCAGAAGAACATACAGGAATTTCTATTTTTGTACAAAAAGATAGAATACTGAATATGCTTGTGACCTCCTTTCTTAAATGAAGACATGCATTTTCTTTTTTTCTCTTCTTGGAAATCCAATTTCCAAATACATTTTTAATTATAGTCTTTTGTAATGAGATTCCATAAGAAATATTTTCTTAAAAGTTGCAACTTCTTTGCCAGTAATTGTTCATGTAGGCAGTGATGACCTAGTTCTGGAATATAACTGTTTATTTGAGCAGCATCTTATTCTCTAACAATATTACTGGTTTTAGCTATTGAGAAATATATGCATCAATTTTTTTTTTATTCATGTTACCATTTAAGTCCTACTGACTTATTCAGCATATCTGAGCTACATCTTAGTCAGAAATATGGAGGTTTGACACTTCAAAAAAAATGTGGATTATCTGCTGGTAAGTAAGTGATAAATAAGGTCACTTCACTATTTTTCCTTCTCATCCAAGTAGATGTCCACTAACAAAGATGTCCACTAACTTAACCACAAAAGTGGTTTGGTGCATCTTTAGTGTATCTTTTGCTAATTCTTTGTAGTTTCCCTTTTTTTTTTTTAACAATGGTGCTTATTTAATGTTTAGTGCTTACAGAACAATATGAAAGCATTCACATTTTCTTGTGATCCTTTTCTGAAATTACTCAAGAACCAATAGCCTTGGAAGAGAGATGTTCAGAAATGAGGGTTCTGGCTCCAGCTCATTTCGTTCATTTGTGGCATCATGCAGATGGGTCCTTTCCCACAAGAAGTCCTTTGCCTCCTTGTTAATACTGTTAATTACATAGACTGGTTGGACTATGAGGAACAGAACCACTGAAATAAATATACGAATCTCTTCTTAAATCTCTCCCTGTTTTGCTAGTATGTCTGTCCTGACTAGAATGACTCCTGGCTATCCTATATGTTCTTAATGTTTGAAATACCAGTGTCCTTTTGGAAAAAATCCATCTGTCTATGGCTTTTGTTTTAATCTTTACATCAGCCTCTGAAATGTTTCCACACTTCATTTTTAGTTTAACTGTTTCTGCTGTGATCTGTACTCACGACTTAATAACTGTCTATTTCAGCTCTCAAATATCTCTCTTTCTAGTTTATTTCCTTCCAAGTATATATGATTCTTGTCACTTGTGTTGGCCTGATGTCTCATTGCAATTTCAGTTCAAAATCTCTCTCTATCTTCAAAGCTCTATAAAGTCTTGTTTCAACCTGTTTCTCTGGCCCTCTAGTTTCTGTTTTCTCACCTCCCTATTCTGTTTCCAGGCTCTTCACCTCTTTCTTGCCCTCTTTTCTGGCTCAAGCATATTTCATCATGTTTACAGCTCAGGGCTTTCCTCCCAAAGGTAAACACTGCACTCTGCTGCTTATCAATCAGTCTCAGTGTTACCCCTGGTTTTTGTCCTGGTTGTGTAGACATAAGCCTTCCTGGCCACCTTCCCCCTCCTCCTACATATTTCTTTCTCAGGGATCCTTTTGCTTTGAAGGCATGGAAGCAGCTATGATTATTCTAATTGTCCTTTCTGCATGGGACCAGCATATATGTCAACTGAACCCTCTGGGTGATATAGGAAACAAGTGATTGTTAGTATTCTCAGTTACAAGGTTATTGAAAAGATTACTTGTTGAAAAGAGCACTTAGAAGTAATCCCACCATGGCAAAAGGGATCAAGAGTAGTGGGAACAAGAAGTTGTTTTGTAATATGGTTGCAGTGCTCACTCTTTTAGTTAGAAGTCTAGTTTTCAAATATATTTCTCAGTATTTAACAGATTGAGTTTTTCTTTTCAAATTGTAATAGTATATTAAATAATAGTATATTAAATATGTGATTGCATTTGTATTATTTGAATTTTAAGTCTTTTAAATCCTACATGCCACAGCTTTTAAAAGAAATGGATAATAATTACATCCGTAATTCTTGTGAGCAATTTCTTGTGGTGGAAAGGATATTATTTTTAAAGGTTTGTGGAAAAAAAATGACATCTTCAGTTAGGTAATAAATTCAGATTAACTTCTTCCCTCTCCCCCATTTTTTTTTGCCTGTTTAGCATTTTCCAGTTTTTTTACTCTGTGATGTACAAGCCCTCACTGGTTAATTATGTATATATTTAGCTACTGCATGTGTTGGGCTTATTATTGTCATCTAATTAGATGTAACTTGAACTACTTGCTTCTAGAAAAATCATTAAAAATTCTTTCCTAATGACCTAGAGATGACAAAATGTCTGTAAAGTGTGAAGAAGCAGACAAGCACAGGAACATCGCTCTTAAAGAGTGTTAATCCAGATGCTGCAATCATCTAATTAAACAATATTTTGCTGTCATTAACATTTTCACCAAGGAATTGCAGTTATAATTTCTTTGTCAGCTGTCTCCAGCTCACTTTACCTTCAAAACTGAAGTGCCATATAAAAACATTAAATTGGATGGTTTAATTAAAAACTTTTGTGGTTTTTGTTTGCTGGTTTTTTTTTTTTAATGAAGAAAAATATCCAGTATTTCTAAGATCCCATTTACTGTGCCTCATTTTTATTGTTCAAATAGATTAGTGTCACAGGCTTGCCATATTTAATATTCAGCCTTTAATATTAATCTCTGTAAACCTACTTGAAGGAAATCTGAAGCTTCTGAAAAGGTATAGGGCCTACCAATAATGGCACAGGTTTATGTTTTATATTTATTTAGCTAAAGAAAGAACCAAGTAACTCTTGCTGGAAGAACTAGACAATTGATGAGATGGCTACGTATATTCATCTGCTGACTTTATGCAGAAAATTATTAATTGTGAAGCAAGAATTGATCACGACAGCATTCCTAATAAAGTGAAACCCCGATATTTATGCATGTTTAGAAATATGGATTTGTAATCCCATTATAGGCCTAGATCACTGTCATCCACTCAGATAAATATAGATGTATGGTCTTACCTTACCATGTAGGTTTGGTCTACTTTCACAATTTAATTTATGGTTCATCTTCTTAAGTCAGTTTTATTTGTTGATATTAAGAAAAAAATTGTTGGATCTATAAAAATAAATCACTAACTTTTTTATTAAACAAATTAATACCTATTCTTATTAGTTAATCTCTTAATAAATAAAACGTTTAATAAATATTGAAGTAGGAGAGAAGAAAATATTTTATTTTTTCACAAGACTATGCTTATATTTATCAAATACATCATCACAAAGGCTCCATTGTTTGCCACTTATCCTACCTAAGCTGAGAGATAAGGTGCTTCAAATTATTTCTCATTGTGGGGTGAAAAAATGCACACAGGAGTTACTGCAGTGTTCTGACATGGAGCTAATGTCACATGATAATTTCTTCATGTGTCTGTACTATAAGTAACCACTCATCAAAGAAGAGCTCATACAGCAGCTAGGCTCAGGATTGCTTTTTTTCTTGCCCTATTTATGATTTTCCCATATGGAATGGAAATAAAAAGTCAAAATCTTTTGGTTGAATATTGAAATTGAATTGATGTGAAGTAAATGAAGTAAGTATCAAAATTAAATAAAATCACAATATGAAAAAATCTCAGTTTTGAAATTATAATAAATTTTGGATAACCCTACATTTCCTTTCAAAATTTTGCAAAAGGATGTTCTCACCTTTTCAGATGTTTCTATGAAGTGGTTACAGTTGAAGATCTTTATTGCTGTGAACTCTTTTCCATCAAAGTTTTGATTCTGAAGAATCTTTATTTTTGCTTGTGCTTTGTAATAGACTACAGTCATCTCAGTCATTCTCTTCCTGGTTCTCAAATTTCTTTTTGTCTGCTGTCTACATAAGCACAAATGTCTTTCTATTTTGGAAGCTTTTGCACGCTCCTCTGTTAGTTAAAGATTCTGATGGTGAGAAAAATTTTTATTGTATGAAGCTGTAGTTCTATAGAGGCCATATTTTGTAGAACCCTAAATTTGATAATCTTTTGAAACTTTACAAGTCATATATAATTGAACCCTTGCCAAAGAGGAAAATAATATTCTGACTTGATGTGTGTGGAAAATGAGGCAGAGTTGTCTTCCTTCAAGACATATAGAGCCCCCTTCCAAAAAAACCTGAAGAATTAATATTCTACCAGAGAATACCTTTCCTTTTCCTGTCTCATATGGATAAATTCTGGTATATTTCTTGATTTAGTTGTTTGATACGTTCTTGTTCTGTCTAAGAGTCATTTTGCTTTCATTCATTTATTCATTCATTCATTCATTCATTGTTGTTAATAAAGAAGTGGTTTTGTTTCTATCCATCTTTGTGTGTGTAGCGAACAGTGCTGTCATTGCGTTTTTATCAAAGTTGTATTTGCACCTCAATTATTTTTTTATATTCTTGTGAACATCTATGTGTTCAAAGTAAAAATGAGGACACACAATTATTAACAATATGCACTTTTCCTGTATTCAGTGAAACTGTACAAAAAAGAAACATGCTTTTTGTTTAGCAACTTCTATTGAAAAAATAAGGGGTTTGTAGAGCAGTGAAAGTTTCACATTTCATTAAAGCAGAAATTATTTTTGTGGAGAATTGCAACTGCAACTCAGAACAAGGAAGCCTGTGTTTTCCTGTGCTGGGTTTTGTACCCCAGGAATCTGTCCAGGATCTGCAAGGAAGCAGTTAGTAAAACAGGGCTGTAAATCTGCCGCAGGACTGGGAATTGTTAACCTGGATTATTTCAGTCTGCTAATTATATTACATAAACAGACACACACACACACACACACACACACACACATATTTATGACCAGATTTTGCTTTTTAAGACTCATGTTGCATATTTTGTGGTTCTCACCATTTTCATAGGGTGGATGGTTCTGTACTAAGAAATTTCATTTGTCTTATTAGTGAAATGTTAGATTCTACTAAATACGAGAGAACACAGAAATAGCTGCCTTTCCCAACACATTATTCATGGTGATAAATTCATATTTTTCAGTTCAATGCAGATGCAGGTTGTTCTTTTGAAATAGTATCTAAAGCTGGGTTTTGCACATTTGAGCTGCTGGGATGATAGCAAGGCTTCTTTCATGATTGAAGAGAGTGGCCTGGGGCAGCTCTGTCTTTTAGGGAGGAGAAATGTTTTTTATTTTCAAAGTGATTACATAATACTGTTAAAGCAAACATAGCTTCCACTACTTTGATTTCACAGTTGCAGTGGAATCTCACCACTTCTTCAGTGAAGAAGAGCCACAGGGAATAATGAATTAATATGGACTATCTAGAATAGACCTAGATTTGCAAACTCAGATTTAGTCCCTTGCTGTTTGGAGCCTCATTTAATCTTTGCCAGCTATGATACTGCATAAAGTTGCTAGCTCTTTTAAATTTCTACAGTCATGCTATAAAAATATCTTAATGGAAATATAAAAAGAAAACATTTATTGGCATATGGTGCATTTTAGCTGATCTTGAAACTCACTGTGCTCTTTATATTATGTTGATTTCTGTGTTGACTTCTGATTCAACATAAGTGCATCTAAATGGCTGCTTTTGTCTGGAAGATTTATACCTGATTCTGTCAAGTGGTGGGAACTGGGAACATGGGATGCCAACAAATGTAACTGCTAGATTGTTTTCCAGCTGGAGAAGTGGACACTTTTTCCTAATTCTTAAAACTTTCTTTTTAATAGGACGAACATACAATGATCTGAACCAATACCCTGTATTTCCTTGGGTTTTAACAAACTATGAATCAGAAGAGTTAGACCTGACCCTTCCAGGCAACTTCAGAGATCTTTCAAAGGTATGCATCAATTCAGTAAAAGAACAGTCAGCCAGTCCTTTAAGGAGGAGATTTTGTTTTATATTTATAGTCTGGTTGAGTAAGGTCTTTATCTTAAACTCATAAAAGTCTGAAATAGACTTTTCTATTTTAGAATGATTTTATAGTGAATCTCTGCATTGTGCTACTTCCATGTCCCTGACTCAACTGGTTCCAAATCCAGGTACTCCTCAGTACCTTCTGATTTATGGATTGTGATTGCACCAGACCACTTGATCTCACTAATTATCTCCCCTAGTTTATAAAGCTAATCATTTGGAAATAAAAAGCTTAGACTAATATTTCACTTTATTTTGCAGTGACTAGAATACTAATATAATAGTGGCACTTCCTTTTGGTTTAGTAATTATTTAGTAAACAAGTATTTTGTATTTTAGATCCTGGAGTATCTGGTCCCTATTTTCATTTGTTGGGCTTTTTCCCTCCAATCAGATTTTAGTGCTTTATAATGATAAATTCCCTAGTATTTGTTTCTCTAATAGGATCACATTGTTGTCTATACCCCACTCTGGTACTCTGGTTGTGTCAACAAACTGGAGAGAAGGTCTGTCCTGGCCAAGCATAGCAGAAGCATATGGAGGGGCTCTACTTTTGGCCAGCTAAAATAAAGACAAAAAACAGGGCTTAAAACTAAGTTGTGGGAAGTGTCATTCCTGGGTCCTATCAACTAAGTGTATGCACTATCTTACCAGTGAAGATGGGTAGTCCTTCAAAATCCCCAGTGTGAGGTTTCTGTTTTTTGAGTGCGACAGCTTTTTTACATCCTTGCCACAGCTCCTCAGACAGGAGGGAGAAGTTGCTTGTACAAATTGAGTGAGGCTCAAAAGCTCTGGAAGCTGTGACTCACTGACTTAAAGAGTGAGACTAGAGACAACAAAATGACCCCCAAGGCCTGTTCCGCAGTCCTGTGCTGCAGCCAGTGCTTTCCCTTCTGCTGCTGATCAGTCACTAATGTTTCTGGAGCTTCTGCTTTATGTCTGGATTTCTTTCCTCCTCTCCCTGCAAGCACACATCCTGGGGAGCAATGGAGACATCCTGCCCTGGATATGTCACAGTCTCATCCCTGTCAGAAAGAGTATGCTTGCAGTACCTCCACATGTATTGTAACCATTTCCAGAAGCCTACTTTTGTGACATATCAGAAATAATTTGAGTAGGACTTGAATGAATAATAGCAGATAGAAACACCTAAGTTTCTTCTCCCTTTTATCTTAGGCAAATAAATAAATAAGTAAATAAACCCAGAATTTACAGTACATGCACAGTATGCCTCAGATAGCAAGGCTGATAATTTCCTTAGATTATGTAAAACTTCTGACCTTTCACAATATTAGGTATGTTTCACAAATGTATTTTTCAATTCCTTAACACTATTGTAATCTGTGCCAAAAACAATTAAGGATTCACAGACATGACTTAAATAAACACCTGTGATTATTTTACACTAGCTTGTTCCCTAGCATATATAAAAGTATTACTGGTTTAGAGTTGTTCAGAGTGATAAACCTTTCATTAAGGTGCTTGCACTTTTCAAAATCTCTCAAACTCACTTGCAAGTATTAATAGCACTGTGCGTGGTGAAGTGCAACAAGATTAGACAGTGTCTCATGAGTCCTTCACTAGGTGCTTAGTTTTGGTTGCATCCAAATTTTTATGGCAGTAGGTAATTGCTACAGGAAGTAGTGTGATAGCTGAATAAATAGGTTTTTCTCATGAGTTAGTAAAGACTCATTATGGAATTAGTGCTTTTATAGCTTATTAAGTATCACTGCACTTTCATTAGTGCTCTCCTTGAAAGGAAATGTAAAATCCATCCATGACTATTTACTTTTCATCAAGAATCCATGCAATGTGTCCCTTTCCTTGCCCAATTTGATAACTGCATTCTCTTACCTAAAGTTATCAGTGGTTTCCTCTGGAAAAGCTAGGTTTTTGACCACTGAAAACAATCCTACACAGAACTAGTACAGGAAAATGTTCTTTCATTTCTGGCAGTGTTTGGGCTGCATTTATTCCCTGGATGTGTGAGAAAACCCATGTGAAATCTCTAAAGTGTTGTGGAATCCCTCAGATTAAAAGGGTTGTAATTGTCTATTTTTTCCAGTATTCATTATAGTAACACCTGATAGATCTCATTTCACCATGGTTTTAAAAGGAAAAATAGATCAATGATTTATTTTAAAATGTAGTGACCAATTAGTATGAAATGCCTTACTTTGTCCACTTGGGATGTAATGCATTACTTGCATTCTGTTTCAACTTTTGTATTATCAGTAAAAATCTTCAAAATCAGAATATATCTGAAGTATTTCCCTGAGAATTCTGTTTTAATTTTCAATATTGTCCTGTAACTGTAAGTGAGCCCTTTCTTTCCGTGCTAGGGAGGTGAATCCTTAGTAGCCTGGTGCTTAAAAACAAGAGTTAGTGATTTATTGTTCACTTTATTGAACCAGGGTGTGCTATCAAGCCTTAGCCAGACCTCAGGGGCAGGCACACACAGTATCCTTTCCTTAAGGAGTCACTTCCTTCTGTCAGATTTTACCCTGCAATGGAGAAATGTTTCTGCAGGTTTGATGGCAAATCAGAACCTCCAGCTAAACTGTTGATGGATAAAATCTCCTTTGTCCGTTCCTGACCTCCTGTCTCCCTGCAAATTTGCCCTTCTTCATTTCACAAAGCCTCTGTTGTTGATTTTTAGCAACTAATACTCCTCAAACCATCTTCTGAAATTATTTAGAATTATAACACTATGGCATATGTGGCAAAAGCCCACAAAAGGAATTAAAAGAGAAATCACTTATCATGCCTTGTTTCCTTGGTTTAAAGTACTTTTTGTAGTTAAATGTACGTGCTAAATCTAACTTCTAAAAATAATTATTTTTTGTATTATTGCTTGAATTTCATACAAAGCTCCAATGTCAGTTCTGATAATTGACAGCAATGCTTTTAAATTTTTTTAATCTTTGATTCCTAGGCTTTCTGTATAAAATATGACACACCACCTATGAGATATCACAACTCCTAAGTGACCATACAAGTCAAATGCAATTTGTATGTTTTTTGGAGATGAAATTAGATGTGTTTGGCTTGCTTACGATCTCAGTAACAGAGTAAAACATATGCCTTTTTCATTTAGCTCAAACTTAAATATTTACATTTCTGCAAAGCCATCTTGAACATGTAACTTGTCCTTTCCTTCCGTACCATCTTATTCTGGTTTAATGTAATGCTCCTTATTGTGGTATTTTTACATCCAGATGTTGCTTGTTCTCTCAGAAAAATTACTTTTAAATATTAGTCTAGAAATTCCTCTGCCTTTTTCTTTGAAGTGTTTGAAAATTCCCTTATCAAGGCTTTTTTTGTTTTTTCCTTTTACATAGATAGTTTTAGATTTTAAACCAGAGTCTGTGGGCATGGAAGGTGCTGTAGCAGTGAGATATATTGGACCTCTCATTTGGTTAGACAGTGTAGGTTCAAGTTTTATTCATTAGATACACTAGGCTAAAGGTTATATTTATTGTTTGACAGGATCAAAAGCTAATGAAAGAGCTGTCATAGATACAAAGATTATCTTTTCACTATCAATCCACCAGGTGATCTGCTTATTTTCTTCTCTGTTGAGATTTCCTTTGGAAGAATACCTAGCATGTCAAACCTTAGTCCAGGAAACATGTATGCAGCCCATACAGTACATTGATTTTTTTGTGGGGTTCAACACACTTAAAATGTGGTATGGTTTGTTTGTATAAAATTGTATTACTTTTCCTCCTAAATTATAATGAGCACATGGTTTTGACATGCTGCATTGTCCCTGCTCATTAAAGTGTAAACGGGAATTTCTCCTCATTTACTTCCAGTCATACATCCTGTTAAGTAAAATGATTTCTTCACCAGTCAAATGATACTAATATTGACATGTGTATGAAACATCACACGCCCATTCACAGAGTGGAAAAAATTATGTTTTGTTAATATAGAAGGCGTTTGACTGATAGGTGGTGATAAGCATAACCACTTTTCCTTATTACTGTGCCATTTCAAGAAAAGGAAGCGATAAAGCCCCAAGGCTTCTAAATGTAATAATGCAAATGAACACATCCAAGTGTGAATACTTCAAGGCAACCACATTTAATACTTCCAAAAATGTATATGCTGTGGAATGGAGTTTATGGGCTTATTAAGAGCCACTTGCTGGAAAAATGAAATCGGCTTCTGTAACTTAAGCTTCTATCTTTACCTCATACATCAAAAGAAAAACTAGTTTATTTCTCATTTATTTTAAGCCACACAATTGAACACTTGCTTTTCTTAAATAAAAAGTTCATTTACTGAGTGAAACTCCAGTAGTTTGGATCTGCAAGAACTCTGATATTATTGGTATCTGCTCTTAATATCAGTACACTGAAGAAAAGCTGTTTACAAATTTGGATGAAATTACAATTTATTTTTAAGTTTAAAGTATTGTCCTAAGATGTCCTACTTAAAGGTTGTTGTTCAGTAGGTGTTTTTTAATAAAAAAGCACACAGTCAGGAAAAGCTCAGTCAGTTTTTAGCCAGGCCCAAATAAAGCCACGTTCAGTAATTCTTTTATACTCACCCAAAATTTTGTGCAGTACATTACAGAAAAAAAAAATATAAACAGATAAGGTAGCTGCTGCATGAATTGAAGATAAGCAGACTATTTCAGTGGCTAGATAAACAGGATGCTATGTTCAGTTCTGCTCTCATGAGAGAATGTAGTTCTATGAAGATAGCTGGCAAAGCAGTAAATATTACATGAGCTAACATAACATGTCCAGTGGATATAAACATTAAATGTATTGACAATACACTTGTTCAAAGGCCAGATGTCTAAAGAGATTAGCCAGGTAAAAAAAGAATTACGTTAATAGTAGTATGTTTTTAATGTTGAAGTAAATACTTACTTAATTTTTGAATGGAAGAAAAAATCTAAAATAAACTCAAACAGCAGCTTCTAGTACATCAGAAGTGAAGTGGATGAATAGGCATTGTCATAGAGTGAGTTGTTTTATCCGTTTGGAGTAAAGAGTATCCTACAAAACCATTTTATGGAAAGTTAATACTATTTGATATTAAGTCCTTACAGAGAGGCTTCTGTAATAAAAAGACAAATGGTGTGTTTTGAAAAAGCATTTTATGAAACATTATGGAAATAATTTTTTATTTAATTTTCAGAACAATTTATTTGACTCAAATCAGTTTCTGTGTCTGTCTTATGGTTAAGATATGGACTGAGACACAGTATATGGATTGAGCTTTGCCTTTGTATTGTTTGTGCAAGTCGTGTTAATCAGTGCATGCAACAGCAGAATCTCAGTGAAATGGAAATAAAATTATTTTCTTCCAATATATGAAGATAGAGGGATTGATCCATAAACAAAATTTATCTTAATTTTATAGCCACAGTATTAGATTAAAAGCAAGGTAGTTGAGCTTCTGGGCTGAGAAAGGAATAGTAAAGCTGTAGAATAGTGACCAAAACTGTATATACCCTACACATTTCACAGGAAATGTGAGAGACTACCATTACTATAGAACTTGTCATCTAGCAGGAGATGTGCCTCGTCAGAGTAAAACTGGTTTAGTTGCTAGTTTGTACAACTGAGATTTTAAGTCTTTACAGAAAATCCACTGAGGGATGAACTGTTACCATTACTTTGGGTTACAGCATTTTGCCACGTTGACATTAAGATAATGCTGAGGAAGGCAGGGCAGACCTTGCTGAATTTACTCCCTGCCATTTTAGATAACTGAGCATTTTTGATTATCATTTTCCATTAACATGCAGAGAAGTGGTTCACATCAGGGTCTCCATGACTGTAGAGAAAAGGGAGATCAGCTGTTCCCTGTACGACTTCGCCACAGGCCAGAGATCACTGATGTAATGCTGAACTAGAAGCTGCAGAGTCATGTGAGCATGGGCAGCTCCCAGCTTTCATCCCCATGCAGTGCTGCATTGAGACAGTTGCACTACTTCTGGGATTCCAGTAGTCATCTTGATAAATGGGGCCATGTTTTTATGCTAACCCCTCTAGAACTGGCTCAGGAACTCTCAGCACACCTTTGTATTGCAAGCTATAGTCATACCTGAGGAATCTCCTCATGAATGCTATAAAACTACATGGAATGGGAGAAATTCCCTTCCCTTCCCTTCCCTTCCCTTCCCTTCCCTTCCCTTCCCTTCCCTTCCCTTCCCTTCCCTTCCCTTCCC
>JAWWLV010000001.1:50124836-50147373 GCA_035041135.1 Platyrinchus mystaceus
TCCAGTCCTAAACCTTACCTTCCCACACCTGCCCCGCCCTCCTCTCCCCTCCCTTCCCCTCTCGTCTTTTTCTTTTTTTTTTTTCCTTTTCTTTCCTTTTTCCTTTTCTTTCCTTTTTTCTTTTCTTTCCTTTTTTCTTTTCTTTCCTTACTTCCGCTCTGGAGGCAAGGAAGGGTAATCCAAAAAAAATTCTTCCCAGAGCTTTTTCCATGAAAATTTCAGTACAATGCAAGAACAGAAGTGACTCTCATTGGTATTTCACTTAAAGTCTACATTTTATTCAGCAGACGTTTTATGCATTTCAGAATTTTTCTTCAAATGAATCCTAAAGTAATCTAAAGAAAAAATAGATTCTAACTCTGAAAAGAATATAGTAGATATGAAGATGAAGAATACGGCTTTTCAGGTTTATCATTTAATACAATTGAACATGTGTCTTCTGAAGGTAGATTATTTTACCTACTTGTGCAGGCATTTTTACATGAAAATGGGAATGCACCATTGTACATGTTTATATATTTTATCTTTTAAATTAATATAACACTTCTCATTGAAGAACCTAGAAAACAAAATGCTGTGTTTGCATTAGTATTTTATGTGACTTTGAAAATCATTGCCAAATTTTTGAGAGAAAGCACTTTTTAAAATAAATAATACCATATATATATATATTTAAAAGTTATTTAAAGGTATGGATTAAAGCATCATTAAGATATTGCTAGTCTATAAAGTAAAATACCTTGTAATTATTTTTTTAGCATCAATTGTGCCTCACAGGTCTTATTACTGTAGTCAATTTACAGTGAATAATGAAAACACATAGCTCGTTTGATGAAAGACTTCTAATCAGCGTCAAATATATTTTGAAAGGCCAGGAGTTTTCCATATTTTCAATCTTGCATTAATTACCATACTCGTTTTCTACTGCACTTTCAAACATATATGTACAGTAATATTGTGACAGATGATGTCTATGTCTTCCATAGCCTCAGAATTCACTGCAGCACAGGGTAAGATGCACCTTCATAGTGGAGGTAAAAATATTCTCAGGGTGTTTCTCCATTACAAAATACAATCTCGCCGATTTATCTGCTATTTTGTGTTTCCTTCTCAGAGGGGGTAAACATTTCCTTTTAACAGACTAGGGTGTGAATTACTGCTTTAGCTCTTGAAATGTGCAGTTGGGACTGGAATTTGTTCTGCCAGAGAAGTGGATGCACAGTACCTTAATGAGAGTGGTGTCAGCAGGTTCCATCCAGTCCCCAAAGCAACCCAGAGCCCTGATATAATTTAGCAAAGTGTACATATTTCTGCACAGTTTCTCAGTCTAATAGGAAAAGAATGTCTTTTAATAAGTCAGTCTTTCAAGGAAGCTGTTGAACAATCATTTCAATATATTGACTACTTAAAGGCTGTAATAACGACAGTGTGTTTCCTGACAGTGGCAGGATGTGTAACGAAAACAAGTACAACAAAAATGCAAATATTTATTTTTTTCTATTTCAAGTAGTTGGGAAACAAGCCGGAAAGTGCTAGGGAATGGCTCATAATTCTTTTTCAACCACGTTTTGTGAGGTCTTGCAGTGCAATCTGCACCAGATAACACTGATCCTTTGGGATTACTCATGCATTTTACACATTTGAGAAACATATTAACATCTCCACAATACAGCAAAGTATTAAGCATCCAGACTGCTTAAAGTGAAAAATACTGAAATCATAATGTTTTAAAATGTAAATGTTCACCACACTACTGTTTAAAAACAAGCTTTAAACTGTTAAATCAGAAAACATCATGTTCTATGTCAGACTTTTTAACAGCCATCTCAAAAAACATTGCAGTGCTGAAGAAATAAAATACTTGTAGCTTTAAAATTTTTTACTTAACATATGTAGTGTAGTGAAACACACTGATTTAATGGAATCACAGAATCATAGAATCAGCCGGGTTGGAAAGGACCTCTGAGCTCATCAAGTCCAACCCTTGATCCACTACCGCTGTTATTACTAGACAAGGCATTAAGTGCCACGTCCAGTTCTGTACCGGTATTGACCTTGTACTGGTATTTCCATTCCAAATTACTTTGGATTTTAATTCACTAGAAAAATTATGTGGTGGAATAAAATGCAAGAATACATTTTAGCATTTTGAAAAGGATCAATGTCCTTGTGTATATGTTTTTGTCAAGTTTTAATACCCTTAATAATATAAATTCTAATTAAACTTTTGATTATTTCAAATCAAGTAATCACTAAAAATTATAGTAAGTTTATACAATTATTTGGTATAGAAGTGTGCTCTCCTCTAAGTAGTAAACTCTGTGTGTTTGGTTAATTTTACTTCAAAAGCTCAAATTTGTATTTTCTTTATCCAAGTAACTTTTGTATCACTTAATAATAAGTATATTTTGAAAAAAATTCTGAGATAAAGTGGGTTAAAAAATCATAAAGAGCATGTATTCCCTAAGTAGCCACATCAAAACCTACAGTTCCTACTCCTACCTTACATATATTTTTGTTTTTACCTAATTTGTATAGATTGTCTGTTAAGTTTGCTCAGAATGGACTTTGAATTTGAGAATGATTTCCAAATTCTATTGTTTTCAAGTACAAAGCTTGTTTGCTTTGCTCAGTAAAACGTGGCTTTGTTCAGACAGAAAGTATATCCAGTCCTGAGGACTATGCATGGTTTTTAAGCATTCCTGCTTAGGATCACCAGACACCATCAGCAGTTCCGCGTGAAATCTTTTCATCATGAACTGTGCATTACTAAGTATCCTGTGTGAGCAAAAGTCAGTTTTCATTAGCTGTGTGATTACGGTGAATGACAGCAACAGAAATATTAGTTTGGCCTCAATGCATTTTAAATGCAGTTTTAGAAGTCTATTTCCAGAACAATGTTACTGAACTAATTGGGAAACAACATATACTTCAAGAAGGTCTTGAAAGTTTGCAGATGTGGATCACTTATATTTGTCAATTAAGATAAGGAAACTCATAAGACTTCTAGTTCACAAAGCCTTTGAAAATAAATTCTAAGATTACAGCAATCTGGAGGGGTTACTACAGACAGCATGGAATGAATTTGGTTGCAGAGTCTCCTGTGTAGTGAATCTTAATGCAGAATTAACCTATGACATACCAGACATGCTGCCCTTCAGCTGATAATATATTTGATCTCATATCACTTTGCAGCCTATTGGTGCTTTGAACCCAAAGAGAGCAGTCTTCTATGCAGAACGGTATGAGACATGGGAAGATGATCAGACTCCACCTTATCATTACAACACCCACTACTCTACATCTACTTCTACACTGGCTTGGCTTGTTCGTATTGTAAGTATTTCTGGATCCTGGTTATAATTAAAATCTTTATCTACAGCATCTTTTCTGTCACTAACTACTGTTTCAATTTTTTTTTTTTTTAATGAAAAATATCTCCAGACAATACAGAACTCTGATACTAGTCATATATTCATTTATTATTTTTGGCTAGGGACAGATGCATACAACATTAAAGAAAAGCCTTTTGTAAAAAGAACCTTAAATTGTCAAATTGAGAAGGGAGTTATAGAATATATAATTATATTAAAGCAGCATAGAGTAATATTTTATGCAAATGAACTATGCTACTCAACAAATTACTATCTCTCCAGTTTTCAGAAATGTAAAATTGTGGGTTCTGACTTCAAACTGTTGTGTCAGTTTTGGAAACCTCATGCTCAAAATCTTATCACCAAAATCAGATCTAGGGAAGGGGACCAAACTTCAAAGATGGAATGAATCTGAATTCAGTTTACGTGCTATCACAGTGATTTACAGAATAAAGAGCGTTGATGAGAGACTGAAGGTTTCACAGAGAAACCTGAATTAAAGAAAAATTGAGTCATTCTGTAATTACTTAACTTCAAGTACACTCTGCCAATAAAAATGTGTTGCATAAGGTATATTCTAAGCATGTTTTGCACACAACAAAGCAGAACAGTCACACAAAGCTTGATATCTGAGTTTTCACTCATTTCAGCTCCCATTAGATATGTCCTTTTTTTCTGCTCTGAAGGGAAGAATTCATGTGTCTGTGAGTTCAGAATATACTTCTTAAACCATGGGAAACTAAGTGTTGTTTACACTCCTATGGGGGGTGATCACTGCATTCCTTATAAATGTTGCTAAATTATTCATGTACTGTGAATACATTTTATGGCACACATGTGCTTGTTTGTTGCCTTAAAGTATATTAAAAGCAGTAGTTTTATTTGCATGTTTATCTGTTAATTTTGGCTGCTATTCAACAAAAGATCCTCTTTTGCTAGGCAGCAAATTCTTGGACCTGAAGGTCTGCTTACAGGCCGAAGGTACAACACACCAAGGAGTATTCATTTCCTGTATAGGCTAATGCAGTGTCATTTTTACTGCTGTTGTTTATGTAATACTGTAGATGTTCTTTCTCTCTTTCTCTTCTGACCTAAAAGAGCAAGAGAACAAGGTCCATGTCTTGATGGTCTGGCAATATAGACCTGACAAATTACATTTGTTAGAGCAAACAATATGTGTGAGAATAAAAAGCAGAAAAGGAAAACCAGTGCTTTCTAGAGAAGAGGATGCAGATGGAAAGAAGGTGAAAACAACAGAGAATTTACATACAAGGGCACAAATGCATAGGTACTTTAAAGATTATTTAAATATGATTGACCAACACAGAAAAAAATCTCTAATGTAGAGAGTAGACAACAGAAGTGAAGGAAGACACATGCAGGGAAAGTTTGAAAAGGAAAAAAAGAAAATAATATGAGAAGTCTGGGTAAGTCTGCATATGGAAACCCCAAATAAATATTTGAAAATAAATGTGTATAGAGGAAAAAATTATAAAGTCATAGTGATCCTTAGAGGAAGATTTTTTGCTACAAAATAAAGGATAAAAAATCCCAAGGGATTGTGCCAGTGAAGTTGGTAGATAAGGCTAGGTCAGATTTCTGAGGGTTAAAGTAGTAGTATTTCATGCCTGTGAATTTCTTAAACTAGTGCTTTGGTATAAGTTTGTGATGAAGTTTGTCTAAGAAAAGGTAAATTACAGTCTAGTCCAGGAAGAGAACTAGACATTAAGAGATGCAGAGATTCAGACAGAAATTTTTTTTCAGCATTTTAAGAGATTGGAGAAGATTCATGGGAAAAGATGTGTTACCATAAAGCTTTTGGTAGAAAGTGACAACAAACTGAGAGTGAAAGAGCGGCCTGGAATCTAAAATCATGGGAGAAGATCAAAGCATAAAAGAAAAGAGAAAGCAAAAAGAGAGAAATTCAGTGAAAGTAAGCAAGGAAAGAAAAAAAGCTATGACAAAAAGTAAACTAGGAATGAGATAGTCTAGATACAAGCAGAACAAAACAATATGAGGATCCAAGGGGAGAAACTGCCTGCCTAGATCTTAGAATTGGAGGAAACAGTATTTGCAGTAGGAAAGGAAGTTTCAGCCACTCTAAAGTTTATAAATATAGAGAGAATTATGTAATTGCCACAAAACCATAAAAGTCATCTTGCTTTTTGGGTTTGACAGATGCAATCTGGTTTCTGTCAGTTGTCTTCAAAACGTTGCTTTTAATATCATATTTCAGAATACATTCTGTGATAATCTGCTCCCTACTGCCTCATATTTCCCTCTGTTCCTTTCCTTTATCTGATGTATTGTGGTGGGTGTGCTCTTCCTCCACATCAGGTGCCCACCAAAGACTATCTGTTACTCTCCTCCTCAGCTGGGCAGTAGAGAGAAATATAAGGAAAGGCTTGTGGGTTGAGATAAGAACAAGGAGAGGTCACTCACCAGTTACCATCATGGGCAAATGAGACTTGACTTGGGGAAATTAGTTTAAATTATTGCCAATCAAATCAGAGTACGATAATGAGAAAATAAGTCCAAATCTTAAAAACACCTTCAGCCCCCCCACTCCCTTCTTCTTTGGAATTGACTCCCAAATTCTCATCCTCCTTTCCCCTCCCTCACACAGGGGGCTGGGAAATGGGGGCTGTGATTAGTTCATCACACATTCTCTGCTTCTCCTTCGTCCTTAGGGGTAGGACTCCTCACACCCTTCCCCTGCTCCAGCATGGGGTGCCTCTGACAGGAGACAGTCCTCTATGAACTTCTCCAAAGTGAGTCCTTCCTGCAGGCTGCAGTTCTTCATGAACTGCTCCAGTGTGGGTCCCTTCCACAGGGTGCAGTCCTTCAGGAACAGACTGCTCCAGTGGGGTCCCCTGTGGGGTCACAAGTCCTGCCGGGAGCCTGCTCCTGCACAAGCTTCCCAGGGGGTCATGACCTCCTCAGGCATCCACCTGCGCTGGTGTGGAGTCCTCCAGGGGCTGCAGGTAGATCTCGTGGTGGATCCCCATGGGCTGCAGGGGGACAGCTTGCTTCGCCATGGTCTTCACCACAGGCTTGCAGGAGAATCTCTGCTCTGACACCTGGATCACTTCCTCCCTCTCCTTGTGCACTGACTTTGGTGTCTGCAGTGTTCTTTCTCTCACATATTCCTCTGTATAGCGTTCTTCTGCAGTTTTTCCACTGGCCCTTCTTAAGGCTGTTATCCTAGAGGCACTACAGCTATAGCTGACAGGCTCAGCCTTGGCCGGTGATGGTTCTGTCTTGGAGCTGGCTGGCATTGGCTCTGTTGGACATGGTGGAAGCTCCTGGCAACTTCTAGCAGAAGCCACTGCTGTAGCCCCCCCACTACCAAAACTTTGCCACACAAATCCAGTACACATATCAGGGTAGTTTTTTAAAAGACACTTGTATGCCTTAGCATCAGTTCTGTCCTGTGTAATTGATTTTGATATCATCAATCTCTGCCTCTGTTTTGTCACTAATACATTTTTCACTGGTAGTATAGTTTTCTCTTGAGTTCTTTTGTATGCTAAGAGTGTCCAGTAAAAATCCATCTTTAAAAGTGACCTATTCATTCTGTTCTCAAAAAAATCAACAATGGCTTAGCATATATTTTGAAGCTATTGGTAACTACAGCAAATACAAAAATTTTGTTATTAATTGCTGTTCTTCTGCCTTCCATTGCACTTAATAGAATAGGGTGTACTGCTTAATTGGTGCTGTCAGCTACAAGTGAATCTAAAAAGATTCTATTTCTGTTTTCTGTGAGTTAGTTTTGCAAGTCCATGTATGCTCCCTTCTCTTCTGTGGAACACTAGGCAGTTTCAGGATAAACAATGGTCATGCCTCACCAGGCCGTATATCATAATGGTTGTGGTCCCTTTTGAAGTTTATACATCTGACCTTGAATCTCTAACAAAGCAAGGTAATGCATACACCCTCTTTCTCTACAGCCCCCCACCTTGTGTGCAAGCACACAGTCATATATGAAGTGAAATTGTAATTCTTAATTTACCTGAACATGTTTATTTAAGCTATTCCGTTGTACATTTTAGACCACTGCCTCATGCTAGAATTCTGAAAGGACAGGCAACAATCCTCTAAGTAGCTTTATAAGACATGAGCTGAGCCACAGCCTAGAAATACTTAATGCTCTAATTACAAGTGAATCCTGCATGATCTCCAGGTTTGTATCCAAAATCAACTGTTTCTTGAAAGTGATCAGCTTTCTTTCAAAGTTGAAAGGTATATTAAAGATTAGATAGCTACTTTACAGAGAGAAATAATGAATATGAAAGTATACCATATTTTTCAGACAGGATAACAATAATGCTAAAAACAACAGAGAACCATTATTTATATAATATTGCCTTTCTCTCCTTTGAGGTGTTACTGAAATCAAACCATGATTAAACATTTTTGCATATTACACGTTTACATCTAATCCCAAGAAATTCTACTTATTCTGTAGGAGCAAACATCACCCACAAGTTTGCTCCAGCAAACAGAATAAAAACTATTCTAGAAAGGGATGCATTATTCTGTTGACATAGCTCAATTTTTCTGTAAATGAAATTGAATATTCATAGTTTATGGCTAGGTGACCTTATCACCTGGTTCAAGAGGTATTTTCTTCACGTGCATTTCCATCTGGAGCAGTGAATATTCAAGTTGCAGAAGGTGGAATAGTTTAAACCACTGATTGTATGCACTTGGTTTAAACCAAGAATGCTACATCAGAATGCCATATATTCCAATGACTTGACCTGAGAAGTAGACAGAAGGAAAAAGAAAGGTAGAAGAATGAATTCTAGCTTGAATCATGTAGAATGTAAATATCAACATCGGTTCCAGATTTTTAGGTGAAATAGGATAGAGTTATGGTACAATTGGATGTTCTTAATAGTTGCTGTTGAAGAAATTATGTTTGTGTGAAACAGTTGCATCTTTATTGAAACAGATACCAGTATTAAGGAGCACGATTCTCCAACATGGTAGTCAAGATATTTGTAGAGAATAATTGTTTTCCAGTTTCTGTTGCAATGACTAAGTATTTGTACAAGATAGAAGAAATTCTGGATTTCTGAGTTAAAACCAGTTTTTAGTGAGATTCAAAGGTGAGAAGTACTGGAAGTCCTCTGGTAAACAGAATTGAATCTGAGTCTTCTTTTTGGTAGATTTGAGCAGGACAGTCATAGATATATCAGAAAAAAGGTCTATATCACTCTGTCAAATCCCTACATACTCTCTCTTTCTCCTCTTACAAATGGCTGAAAAGACATTTTTGTTTGACATAGGATGTCTTAGAATGAACACATCCCTTCCTCCTCCCTCCCCTACTCCCACCATAAATGATTCAAATGCATTTAGGCACTATTAAAAGGGAATGGAGGGAAAGAAGTGCTGTTGAAGTGAAAAATTCCTTGTTCTCAAAGCTCAAGCTTGTATTCAATGTAATCAAGTACCCCACAAATTTCTCTTCTTGTTGGCAGTGAACAAGGCATAAATTTTATTCAGAATATTTGAACGAGTGAGATGGAGTTATAATGAAAACATTGTGCAGCTTTATAGCTTTCACAGCAACAAAACCTTTACATGAAATGACAGTAATCGGTATCATAGAATAACAGTATTTAAATGAGTATATTGAATACAGATATGAATTATATTTATATAATATAAGCACTTGACTTCCCAGAGAATAAAAATTGCCTTAAAATTATGTGAGAGGTCTGAGATAAAGCCAGTGAAAGCTCTGAATTTCTGCTATGGATTAAAAATCCAAAAAGATAGACACAACAGGCCATGGCAGGATAGCATAATAGGGCACCCTGTAGTGCTCAGCTACTGAAAGTTTAATCCTTGATTATGATTTTTATTGCTTTTGTGTATTTGTCTCAGATGCTTAAAATAATGTTGTCATAGAAGTTTGGATTAATATTTTTACATAATTTATTGTAATTGCATCATTTTTCTGGTTTCTGCTTTTTTTAAATCCAGCAACTGCTTCTGATTTCAGAACCTCAGCAAAGATCCACAGTCTGCTCCACAATAATATTCACAAAAATTACATGTATCTTATAAATAAAAAAAATGATAGGTAGGAGTTGGTAGAATACTGAATTATTTGTACTCAGATCAACAACATATAGCGTTTTCCAGTATGGGCAAGCTAGCAAAAATAGCATAATACTATTGCAAATATATACAGATAATTTGGAGGAGGAATTCAGTTAAAACCAAAATAATTTTAATATTAAAAACCTATAAATTTAATGTTAAAATTATAATATTAATAGAATTTTAGGGTAAATTAGAATAATCTAATTCCTGTGTATATTGTTTTCCATTTCATAGTTCTGAGTCTGACGCATAGACATTTTCATTTATATTTTACATGAAGTTCACTATATGGAGCACTGTAAAATCTGAATAGATAAAAACTCAATTTATTTTCTTTCAGTATTTCATTTCATGGTGGTCGTTTATACTACTCACCTAGTTGAGCTACTGTTAAATTTTAATATTCTGTTTAAATTATAAACTTCTTCCTCACCACAGGCTCTCAGTATTCACAAGTGCAAACAAAGTCATTGTTTGCAATGGGATTTGGGATTCTCCAATAAGAAATTATACTGTGATGATCTTGTATTAAATTCAATTATTTTAGTTAATAATTTAACACATATTAGGATTCTCTGATTGGAATAAGTGCACTGATGAAATTATGTTTATGAGATCAGATTCTTTTGAATCTGTACTTTAAAAACAAATTCCCAATGTTTTAAGAGGAAAAAAATATGGATAAAAATCTCAACTATTTAATTAGCAGTAGAATGTCTTGCATTATTATAATGAAATCAATTCTGTATTTGCACCAATAGACATTGGAAGTTAAGAAGAACAAATCTTTTTTCAAATATAAATAATTCCCTTAGGCTACTTAAAAGTTACTGACATACTATGATGTCAATAAGAGAGTTTTCCCATTGCTCTCATTTAGAGAAAAAAATGTAGAGGTTTTTCTTCTTTGAAAGAAAGTAGCCTTTGTTGACTGTTGTGTAATTGGGAAGACATGGAGCAAAGACAGAGAAACAAGGGTCTCTGGAAGTCTGAATTCCCTCTTTTATTTTCCCCTTCTTTTTGGATCTTTTCACTACCTTTGCATCCATGCTTTCCTTCTGTACATTTTAGTTACTCTTAAGTGCTGCATAAACATGAATTGCTTCAATCCTTTTTAATCTCGGGTAATTTACACACAATAGGTATAATGTGGCATAATTTCTTCATAAATTCTTTATTAATGGAGAAGTTCTCTGCTTTCCTCAAAAGTTTCAGAAAAGAAAATATATAGAATAAAATTCAAATAATAGATGAATAATAGTGTAATAACAATTGTGATCTGCTGATTATGAACTGTTTTGATTAACAAAATTTCCAAGTGATCAGAATATGCAAGTAAGTAAATTTGGTTGAGCATTTGATGAAAGGGAGCCTGTTTAAAACATTCCCCATGAGACTTTGGCAAAGAGGAAGAAGCAACTTCCATCTCTGTAGACATATTGTTAAATATATAGTTGAATAAGAGAGCTAATGGAGTGGTGTTGGAAAACCAGGGAGCTGGCAAGGATCTCACTATTAAGGTCAAATAAAGATTTGGTCCTCTGTTAACCCCTTCCCTGCAGTGGAATGTGGGGACATGAAAATGGGTTATGCAGACTGTCTAAGACTTGAGCTCTTCCTCCCTAGAAGTTAGTAGCTGTTTCCATTTAGTAAGTATTGGGATCATGGTTTCAGATAGAATTAGCAAAACTAAAGACTCTAAATATTTAATCTCTCCCTGCCCCAAAGTAATGATGAAGCTAGATTTCCTGTAACCATAATCTGCCTCATAATGGCCACAGAGCCGTTCTACTCACCGTGAGGCAAAGTGGAACATACTGAAGTCCTTTCAATTAAGTGAAAAGGAAGAATAAGAGATGGGATTTTTTTCAGATTTTATTTTGACATACCAACATACAAGGGGTGAACAATGCACAGTTATATAAATAACACAGAATGTGTTTATGGTGGTTGCAATGAAATATGAAGTCATTGTGAACTGGATCTAAGCTACCTAGGTCTGCTACTGGTGGCTGATTAGTCTTATGGGAGAGAACTCAAGATTTGTGTGTGCAAAATGTGTTGGTGCCAATAAATGTATTCAGATGTTCAGTGCAGAAACCCATGCATACATATAATTATGAGGTGCCATATTTTACTTTAATTCTGCCTTTATGAAGTATTTTGATCTGCAAAATGCATTTGGAATTTGACAGAAACCTGCTGCATGATTCCTTGTACTGTTTTCTTAATCTGTCTTAATTTCATTAACTACAGGAGCCCTTTACAACATTTTTTCTAAATGCAAATGATGGCAAGTTTGACCACCCAGATCGAACCTTCTCTTCAGTAGCCAGGTCCTGGAGGAACAGCCAAAGAGATACCTCAGATGTGAAGGTAATATTTATTTCAAATAAATAGACAAATGTGCATTTTCATTTATGGTATTTTGTTTTACGTAGGGATAAAGAGAATGCTATATTTATTTTATATTTATATATTTTAATTTCTTTATATTCAGTATACTAGGTACAGTGTAAATAAATAGATGTTATTAAAGTTTATTGTTCTAACAGAAACAATCAAAGATTCTTTGAAGCTGAGTGGACAAAAGGTGTTTTGTTTTTAGAGAAAAACAACCTAACTGATTTAATTTAGATCAGATAATCAGGAGATGGAGAAAAGCCCAATAAATTGTTCTTTCCTGCTGTTAACTCAATATTTGGCCCACTCCATAAAACACAGCAGGAATTGGATTTGACCTTAAAGTGTCATATTGTTATAGCTTGCCTAGCTCTGGGTTTGCATTGCCTGGGGCAATTAATAAAGCATTAATGACAAGACCCATTTAAAATGTTGGCTTTTCTGTACAGCTTTAGCTTTTACTTGAAAGTGCCTGGGGATATTATGCAACAATACACATTAGATTAAAACAACTTCTACACGATATACAGAAACAACCAGGGAGCAGGATGATTTTACTGTTGTTATTCCTTACCTATTGTTAAATACAAAGGCCTATTGTTCATATACATGAAACCCTATCAGAAAGAACCCAAAATCTAGTAATATTTTGAATAATATGGTCCTTTCTTGAGTCTCATTTTCTAGTAATAAGGTAGGCAAAGGCTGCACTATACCTAAAATTGCTTTTTTTTAAAAAAAAGCTTCCTTTTTACAGTGAATATGTTTTTCCTCTATTTTTATACTGCCACTCATAATAGGAAATTATAACAAGGTCATATTGCCATTATATTTTTTGCTTATCTTGAAAAAAAAAAAACAACAAAAAAAGGTAAATTTGTTGATTTATTTTATTCCAGAGCTCATGTTTCCATAAATGCTCTCACAGTTTCAGAAGTTTATGTGGATAAAACATGTTGTTATTATTTAGTTACTAGTTAAAATAACGAATTGTGAATTGTATGGCCATCTCTACATATGGGAGAAAATGCTTTTTAAAGAAAAGAAATCAATCTGGACCTTTCACAACCTATTTCATATCTATTCATGTTTCTCTGGAAGTCAATAATATTTTAAGTGCTATCAATGTTACGTCTGTAAGAAAAACAAAGGAAATATCCTAATTTTGGAGGAATTTAAGGTAATATCTACTATATTTGTTATATGTTCAAAGTGCTGACATTTTGATTTTTCCCTTTCAATGAGATCTGGTTTTCCTGGAATTCCACTAGAATATCTGGGAAAGTGACTTCCTAGGAGTGAGGCTCAAACAAAAGATAAGAGCCTTAAACTGAGGGATAAGGGAATACAGTTGGAAGTGACTGTAATCTTCTTGTCTGGCTTTAATACACAGGAGGAGGGCAGTTAAATACATCAAGGCATTGCAAAAGATAAAGGAATATTTGAGGACAGACAGAGAGATGGTATTCAACTAGGGTATATAATTAGTGAAAGGATTGTTCCTAAACTAGCAACCAAATGAGTTATCAATAAAATAAAGAACCAAAATGTTTGTATGAAAATACCAGCAGCCTTGTGAACAAAGTAGGGTAATTTAAACTGCTGCTTCCAGCTGTTGCAAAGATGAAGGAATTATGGATGGATAACAGCTGCATTGGAAAATGTATTTGTATTAAAAAAACAGATACCTTCAGAAAAGGAAGGCAAAAGTTGAAGAAGTGAGGTAGCTATGTACTTTAATGTCATTGAATTTAAAAAAGAGATTTTGGGCTAACAGGTAAAATAGTAACAATTAAGGGTCAGAGTTGCACTGGGGGGAAAGATTGTAAACTAATGTGTTGCAGAATACATTTGGCAGTCTACTATAGAGCCCCCGAGTCAAATTTAGATATATATACATTTCTGTTATGCAGTTAGAAAGAGAAATACTACTTGGAGCTAAGTCATTACAGAAAATCTAATATGGAAGGCACAGAGGAGGTTTTTAGCCAATAAATGTTTTCTCCATGTTTTCCCTGACCTGTCTGTTCAGGGATACTTTAGGGAGTAAAGATGCTGTTTAAAATATGTGTTTATTAATTAATGAAGACACAGGGAAGGTGGGTTTAGAAATTAACCTTGAGTTGATTTATTATGAGTTGATTCAGCTTAACATAAAAATAGATAAATAAAAGCAGATTAAAAACAAGAGCTGAACCTTTAAGTGATGCTAAAACAAATAGAAAGCATTAATAAGCTAAGGAAAAAAAAAATAAAAACAGGTAGAAATTAGAGAAGATTTAATATCAGCATTCAGAGTATTGCATCATCTGTTAAGTCCACTGAGGTACACTTCAGTAGCCTAAGCAATATATGTCAATGCATTGCTGTTTTGTCTTCAGTTTAACATGGAAACTGTAAGATCAACAGGATGACAGAAAGCTTATCATGAGACCAAAGCTTTATCCTTAGATTATAGCAACTAGAATATCTCATGGCATCTAATTTCCACCCAAAACAGTCTAATTAGTCATTCACTCAGAGCTGCTATGTTCTTGGAGAACACAAGTTATTTTCCTTTTCCTTGTCCAATTTTTAGTATGCGTTCATGCTGGATAAATCAAATGCTTAGTGCTTTCTTTGCTGGGAACCATCTAGTGGAAGTATGTACCCAAACTGGAGAGAGCCATGAGAAGAGCAGCAAATGTGTTTAAGGAGTTGGATACAGGTAGAAAAAATGTGTGTATGTGTGGGGTAATTAATGTCTAAGAGTGAAGATACATAAATGCTATGAAATATGCAAACACGTGAAAGGGAGAAGAATTGTTTGTCAAGGAACAGAGAGGTAAACCTCAGAGGAAAGGGATCAGAGTGGAAAAATCCTTACCCAAGCAACAGAGTATGAAAAGTTAAAGTGAAATTGTGTATTCTCTGAGTTTGAATATCCTCACAAGGGAAAGCAGTAAACCCCTTATTTCTAAAGTTTCTTTTGTAAGTAGACGGCAAAGCACTGGAAAAGAATCAGGGACAATCATGAATTAGCAAGAGAATATGTTAGTTGACCCTTTAGGCCCTTTCCGTTTGCAGAGTCTGTGTTTCTTAGTGATAAATCAAGAATTAGTATAGCAGCTAATTGTTGCTGTTGTTTGTTGCTTAAGATCTTAATGAACTACATTTCTCAATGCCATGACATCAGGGCCAACTTTTCCCTGAGGCCTTGAAGTTCATTCTGCAAAAGGATACAAAAGTGAACTGTTATTACTAATACAAATACCTATTTTTTTCAGATTGTTGTGCTACTACTTGGAATGCCTTACAGTCTTTTCAAACATTTTAATCAAGTTCTCAGGGACTTAAAAAGCAGTGGTGTTTGGGGAACTACCAAGCAACCCCCTCAAAATCTCTACTTATTTTTGCCACTCTCCTAAGAGCAACTTCCACTTTCTTGCACAACAGAAGAGCTTCAGCTCTGACAGTAGGAATCATTCAAAAAGTCATGGTCAGCAGTCTGGAAACTTCTAATATTCTCCAGGAGTCCTGCAAGAAAGTAGTGAGTGTGCAAAAGAGAAGGCATGCTCTCTGTTAAAAGTTTTGGCATATTTGTGGGGCTTCTTTTGGTTCTACCTGCAGTTATAAATGCGTGTAGAGAGTTGGCATGTGATTGGCGGATTCCCATGTGATATTCATGCTGTAAATTGTTTTCCCATCCTAAAGATTTTTTGAGTCTTTATAGTAAATATTTAGTACATGGAATACAGGCTATCCATCAAAGTTGCACATTTTGAAAACTGTTCAGACTAGCAAGTGTTCATTATTCATGTATTCCTTATCATACATTGAAATTCATCAGAGCTGCTTTAAGTACATTAATCTCTGATCTTACTAACCTCATTAATTACTGTGGCACAGGTTATGAAATAATTTTAAAACAGTATGTGGGATTAATCTGACGTTCCTTATTGCTGTGCATTGTAACTTGGCCACAATTTTTGCTTTCAAGTACTGTATTAAATAATCATATGAATTGCCTTAGATCTTTATTAGCAAGGTCTAATTTAAAAAATACTTTTTAAATTATTTTTTTTGGAAAGTAAAATGTGGTGATCTTTTTCATCAGTTATTGTTTAAGAAAGAGGAATGTGAGTCACTTTATCCTCAAGTGCTTAAGTCAGTGCTGAAGTAGATCCATTTTAACAAGTAAATTGAGATTTTTTAAGCACTGCAGACACTTTCCACATCAGAGTTCTTTTGCAGCCTTGATGTAGTTTAAAAATACATTCAAACCACTATTACAAAATTCTGCATTAAAATTGAAAAACCAAATACCTGAAATTTGCAAAAGAATGTGTATCTCTTTAGAAAGCTGTAATTTTCTGGGTCTGGCTCCTTTTCTCACATGCATGTGTCCTCTCTGGCATTCTCTCTCTCTGTTTCTCTCTTTCTCCCTTTCCCCTCCCTCCTTCCCTCTCTACCTCTGTGTAGTCTCCTCTGGAACTAAATTATTTCACACTGAGCTAATGAAAACAGGGCTGTGACAATAGTTTGATCAGCTTGAAAACCCAGCTGTAATTCTGGCATCTTGAATTGTGGCAAAAGGTAGATTACCTTTGAAAAATGTAGTGTTTGATAGATTATTGCCCAATGGATGATTAAAGATAGACCATTTTTTGTTCATTACACTTGGGCTGTTTTGGTTCATTTTAAAAGAAACTTGTTCACCTACAGTGGATGAAACAGAATTAATACGGTATGTGCTATGTTAGAGTGCTAACACACAAGGGAGAACCTGGATAACAGAGTTTATTTTATTGTGTCTACCTTTATCAACATCGACCCTCTCTCAAGATAATCAGTACAAGCTGGAGGAAGAATGAACGTTCACGGGGTGACCTTTGAGGAAGCAAGTCACCCGGAAATGACCATAACTTGGCCAGTCAGCTCCTACATTTTTTCCTTTCCACCTCCCCCTTGCTGCAGTTTTTTGGTAATATTGACTTCCCCAGAGCCTCCTGTTAAGGCACTAATCTTTCTTAATGCCTCTCAAACTTGTTATATTACTTTCTGAATAGTCTGTTTAGAAGTTAGAAAGGTAGCTCTGACAAAATGTCATTAAGGTGTCTTAGTGTGAATTAATGCTTAATGGAGATACTCATGACTGACTCATTGACCCAGTACTAGACTCTTGTGGAATTAATGGATGCCAGGGGATCAACCTTTTGGAAAGAAAAGAAAGAAAGAAAAAGAAATGGCAGCTTTAAAAGCTTGAAGTGAATTATATTAGAAAAGTGAAAACGTCTGGGTTGGATTTTATTTCATTGGGAGGCCATAAAATGGTATACCCTTAGCAAAACATATTAAGCAGAAATGTCAGATTTGATGCAAGTGGTGTACAATTATGATAGTGTTAATAGTGGTCCTCTATCACCTGAAGACATATTTTTAAAGTTTAATTTCTCAGCAGTTTGGATTTGTCACAGGCTTGTAAATTAGAAAATGCATTTGGGGGATGTTTTCTTATATGAGGACACAAGGCATATAATACTGTTAACTATACCTTGGGGTTTTAGTACAGCTATTAAAATAAACTAGATATCACATTTACAGACAAGAAATGTCTGTTATAATATTCATTTTGCCGGGGTTTTTTTACATCCTTCAGTAGTTTTACTGCATCGTTCTTCATCTGAGAAAAATCAAGTTTCTCGAGCTGCTTGAAAGGTAGCTGACTATTAAATGATAGAAAGCTAACCTGTCTTATTAGAAGTGTGAATGAAAGGGGAGCAGAGGAGGTTACCAGTTTATGAAATATCAAGGACAACTAGACAGACAGTACTGCAAATAGATTTAGATCACTAGAATCCCTATTTTTATTAACTCTTTGAACCCTAGATATTTCTTGTGGTAAGAAATTAGCAGTGTCAGGTTATGTATTCAGAAAGATTTATTCAGAACCTTTGGGATGTTTTGGCAAGAGCAAAGAAACCCAACATTGGTCTTCTGTGTCTTCTTTCTTTTCATTCCCTCATTTTATGCCTGCAAAATGATGTAACTTGTGGAGCAGCTCTTTTTTGGTGGAAGTTTTTTTTTATATACATTTTGTCCTTCATGTCTTTGTGATTTGCACTGGATGACACAATGTGTGTATTGTGGTAAGAAAATACTTTTAGGTTTGTTTTTCATGAACATTGGTATCTTGAAACATAAACCTCTCAAAGTCACAGTAGCTTCAAACAAGCATTCCTTTGCATAGACCTGGCTTTACACTGACCTTTTACCACTGAAGGTTCAATAGGAGTTTTAAGAATTGTTATCAGCAATTCTGTTTGTCAAGTGGAAAGCAGATTGGGAGACCTATGAAGGTCCCCTGTGGGCTATCCCTTGGTGTAAATATCATCCCGGAGATACATTTTTGTCCTGCTAATTTTTGAGTCTCCAGGTCTCTATCTTCAGGTGAATTTAACAATGACCCTTCTAAAGTATGAGGCTGGCAATCTGTAAAATGTATGTTGTCTGACAAATTACACTCTGCGCTAAATGAATGAAAAATAGCAGATGCTGTCAGAAAAGTACACAGTCTCAATCTCTGATCTAAAGACTACAGAGGGTTGATAAAAACATTTATTTTGGCTTCTGTGTGATGAGCATGGGATAAAATATAATAAGACCAAAGTATATGTAGGAGTAAATAAAGTTATACAGCATTTAGCAATAATTCTGCTAGCTAGTTTGGGGAGTTTAAAACAATATTTTGCACTTCTCTAACTAAAACTTAAGCAATGGAGCTTAATTTTTTAATTGTCTTTAATTGTCCTTAATTAATTGTCTTTAATTAATTGTCCTTCATTTGGACTTTTAGGAGCTGAAAGGCTGTAAAGCTGGTAGAATAATGCTTTTCAAACCTGTAATAAACTATGCAAAGAGAAAACAATAATTTGTTCTCTGTATCTGATAGATAGGACAAAGGAAAATGGGCTTAGATTGTGTAATGAAAGATTCCAGCCAGCTGTTAGGTAAAACTTTCTCAGATGAAGAGCACTGAAGTCAGTTGATGGAAGGATTGTGGAGTTACTGTCATACAAATTCTGGACAACAGGGTAGACCGATATCTTGCAGGATAGATGGCATAGCTGAATCTCATCCAGAATGGAGGATTGGACAAGGTCACTTCCCTAAATACGACCCTGAAGCAGTTACTTATTTGTCTGTTTCCTATCCATAACAGGAAGAGCACTAAAAGAGCTGGCTCTCTCTTGTCATAATCTTTATTAGAATATGAACTGGCACATACCCATTTGTGAAACAAAGAAAACCCAAACTCTAGCTGAGAAAAATGTAAATAGGTTTTGAAAATATCTCTAGCCATTGCTGATGTTATTTTTTCCTGCATTCTTGTGTTTTTTCTTGCAACTTTCATTGGGCCCCATATCCTTGGGCCCCAGTTTTCATCTTATCATCTCTGATGAGGTTCACTCCTGTCTTCTCCTTCCTTTTCCCAGCAATCTCTCAAGCTCTATCCTTGCTGCCTCACTGTCCTTGCTAATCCTTCCTCTCTCTGCTTCTCCCAGCTTATACTTCTCCTAGCAAAGCATGCTCAGGGGCCCTTGGGAAGGGAATATTTGCCTTTCCATCCCCAGCCAGTGCCTGCCATTGGCATGAGATAGAAGAGACAGCTTCTTCAATTTTTCACAGCAGAATAAAAAGTTAACACATAAAAACAAACTTTTCTATCACACTTGTCTAGGTTATTTGTATTTTCTATGCTTCTAAGTAGCTAAATACACATTTTGAAAATTCTTCCAAGTGTTAACAAGTTCATACATACAGGGTGCCATGGGCTTTCATAACAGGTCTGTGTTTTAGTGTATATTAATTCATTCTTTAGAAATGAGAAAGGATGTATTCATCTGAGCTATTTTTAAGTGCTGTGGTTTCTTAGTCTAGTCTATAGTGGAGACAGCAAAATGACTAGAGGAATATCAAATGCTACCACAGAAAACTGAATGGTTACTATGAAGTATGGGAAATATGTAAGTATCTGGGAAAGGTCACATATGAGATTGCTCATATTTCAAGAAAACATTCAATTCATGCTAAATAGTGCTCAAATAAGCAAAGAAAATTGTAGGCTGCACTAAAAATAACATTGGAGAGAATGCTGAGACTATAACACAGTGTGTTTATTAATTTTTCTTAAAATATTATGTTTAGTTTTGTTACTTTGACTAAAAAAACAAACAGAAAACCCAACAAAAAACCAAAAGAAAAACCCACAAAAAAACAACAAAGAGAGAAACAAACAAAAAAAACCACACCAAAAAAAACCTTACCAGGAGATGTGTAACTGAAATTATAAGGGTTCTAGAGAGAGTGTTATTTGAAGAGGATTTATAAGTGTGGTGCTGGTTAGTTTCCAGAGCACAGGAATAAGACAGTTCGAACTAAACATACACAACACAATAAATCTTATGAAGAAAGTTAATCACATACTTTTGTTTATTCTGTTTATGTTTTCTGCTATGCCAGACAAGGGAACATTAAATTACACTGAAAGCAAAGAGCAACAAAGATAAAATTACTAAATGGAAATACCATTAAAATAGTCAGTGACTTAAATCCTTTTGTTTCAAGATACCCCTGAAGCCAAAAGGTTATTAGAATTGAGTTAAACACTAGATGTGTCTCTGGGTAGCATAAATCTTTCAGGTATGTTAGATGTAAAAGTCCACAATTACATGCTAGGACATTTAAAACTGCAAAAGGAATCTTACCTTTGATGGAATCAAAAGTCTTTCTTCCTGTGACATTACACGTTAGTACACCACCATATTGAATAAAAATCAAAAATCATTATAACGCAGTGGTATGTGTTTCAAGGCTTTTATACAAAATAGAAACAAACTTTGCTTACTTTATGCAATAAATTGTGTTTGATCTGAATATTGGCTTTTAATTTAATTTTGAATTTTTAATATATCATAATTCTGAGGTCCTTATGAATTTTTCCTTTTTTTTTTTTTCTTTTAAGGTAACGCTCTTAGTTTGTCAGTAATTTCTGTGGTAGCATATATTGTGGGCTACTCTTAGTCCCGAGTTAGTAATAGCTTGTTGAACTCTTGAAAGATTACTATATAGTTCTCTCCAGCTGTGAGGATCATTCATTCTTCTTTGGGCTTCATTAGAGAAAACCAAGGGGCTTCCTCTGGAACCTGAGAGTTAGTGAATCCTGTTTGGGGAAAAGGGAGTAAGATTGCTTTTAGAAATACCCTGAATAAATTAGAGGTGTATATAATAAAACTTAAGATTCTCAGGAAAATATTTATTTTTTTTTAACCTTATATAGGATGTTCAGGATTATTTTTACTTTGGCTTTGCTCTATATGCTGTTTTATTATTTACTGCCTGTAGTAATTTCTTTTTCTTTTTGAAATTGCAACTTGTTTCATAATGAGCTATCCAAGTTCAGTGATGGCTCACTTGGTTAGTGTTTTACACTGGTTAATTATTGATTGGCATTGCATTTTAGTCTAACCTGAATTCAAACTGTAGTGTATTAAAAGGATGTAAAGAAGCAATTAAATTGCCTCCCTAAACATACTTAAAATTGTAACAAAAACAATTTTTTTTTTTTACTTAATGAATTTGAAAGGACCATCTATGCTTTAACTTCTCTATTCTCTGTGGAGTTGCAGATCAGATTTAATTAGATAAGTTTGTGTCTGCAGTGATTTTTTTTTTTACTCTTTGCATGTCTGCAGCCTTTGAAAGGACCACAGAGAGATTCAGGTTTCAGGTGCTGTGTCATCAGTTTTGATCATGTTACACAACTGAAGGCCATAATGCTTTTAACAATGTAACCTGGTGAATTTAGTCCATATCTGCATATTAGAAAAGAGATAGTGAGCTTTAAAGCTTTTCTGTTGTTATTGCAGTTCAATACTTACTGCTAAAATAATAGCAAAAAGTAGCAATATTTATTATGTCAAAATGAATTTCTGTTTAGCTGTTCTGGAAATTGGGAAAAACTGCACACCCTTACTTATCTGTAATCTATTATACTATGCAGATGACCTTTTGCTATGCAGTAATTGTTATTTCACATTTTAAATATGATGTATATCTGTTTGAAGGGCATTTGTTGTACTGATATATATTTCTCTCCATGTATTTTTGAAGTTTTCTTAAAGAAAAAAATCATTCATCCTGAATTATTTTTCCTTACATAACTAGTCAGATTGCCACCTTTTATTATGCAATTAAAAAATATAGAGAAACTAAAACCAAGACAGTGTTATATCTGCAACTTTTTCACTTTTTAAGTATTTTTGTTAAATAGTAATTAAAAAATCCAATGTATTTCCGTACTGAAGGCTTGACATACAGTTTCTTGTATCTGTTATTCTGAAGAGATCTCCTTTATGATATGCACCGCTTTTCAGAAGTTGTGCTTTTTGTAAAAACAGGTAGGGGGAAAACAAAGAGATTGAATATTTCGTTCAGAGAAATTAAGTTTGACTATAAGTACAAGAAAACAGATTATAAAATTTCTTAAAACACGTGCACAGAAACTTAAACAAAACCACGAATGCTTTAATGTGTACTACAAAAGAGCCTGATTCTGGGAGCACCATTTAGCATCTCTATATAAATGTGAAGTCTCA
>JAWWLV010000001.1:50147473-50196591 GCA_035041135.1 Platyrinchus mystaceus
TTTAGCTGTTCTGGAAATTGGGAAAAACTGCACACCCTTACTTATCTGTAATCTATTATACTATGCAGATGACCTTTGCTATGCAGTAATTGATATTTCACATTTTAAATATGATGTATATCTGTTTGAAGGGTGTTTGTTGTACTGATATATTTCTCTCCATGTATTTTTGAAGTTTTCTTAAAGAAAAAAATCATTCGTCCTGAATTATTTTTCCTTACATAACTAGTCAGATTGCCACCTTTTCTTATGCAATTAAAAACTATAGAGAAACTAAAATCAAGACAGTGTTATATCTGCGACTTTTTCACTTTTTAAGTATTTTTGTTAAATACTAATTAAAAAATGCAATGTATTTTCATACTGAAGGCTTGACATACAGGTTTTTGTATCTGTTATTCTGAAGAGGTCTCCTTTATGATACGCACTGCTTTTCCGAAGTTGTGCTTTTTGTAAAAACAGGTAGGGGGAAAACAAAGAGATTGAATATTTCGTTCGGAGAAATAAGTTTGACTATAAGTACAAGAAAACAGATTATAAAATTTCTTAAAACACGTGCACAGAAACATAAACAAAACCACAAATGCTTTAATGTGTACTACAAAAGAGCCTGATTCTGGGAGCACCATTTAGCATCTCTATATAAATGTGAAGTCTCATTGTGTGTTTTCTCCTTCTAGGAGTTAATTCCAGAATTTTACTACCTACCAGAGATGTTTGTCAACAGTAATGGCTATAATCTAGGAATCAGGGAAGATGAAATTGTCGTGAATGATGTTGATCTCCCTCCATGGGCCAAGAAGCCCGAAGACTTCGTCCGTATCAACAGGATGGTAAGCTGTACTTTAGTTTAGCCTAAGTAAAGGGTTCTGTGTTTTAGGGTTTTCTGTGTTTTAGGTTTAGCTTTAGCAAGCTAACATAATTCTGTTTTTCATCTCTTTAGGAATAGATTTATAGAAATAAAGTAAAAAGTGAAGGAGAATTTGGATTCTGTCTTGCTTGACAGAACCCTTTATTTTTCTTCCATGTGCACAAATTATGGAAAGTTAAATTCAGTTATTTACTCTCTCATGAGAAAGTATCAGATGGGCATGAGCTGGACAGTACAAGATAACCTAAAAAATTTACGTGTGTCCCTCCTCACCAACTTCTACATTAAAAAAATTAAGGATTACTATAAATGCTGTTATCTTGCAAGACATCTTGTATTCCCTATTCATCTGAAGATATGCACTTCCTGTTCATCAGAGATGAACTGGAAGTGTAGAAATGTGAACATAAGCCAACGACTGCAGTCTCTGAAGAAATTTTGCAAAAGAACTGATTTGATGTAAATTATTACAAGGCCTGCAGAATTTACGCAGAAAGAACATTTATGTTTTATATTTTTTCTTTAATTTGATAGATAATTATTTTATTATTGATAGAGTTAATACATGTGTATGCTTTTATTAATTTTAGGAATAGCACGGTATATTCTGATGCTTTAGTCAGCAATACTTCAATTTATGGTTCTGTTCTGGAAACAGTTCTTCCTTAAAATGTGTATTGCTTGTCTTGCTTATAGAGTCAGGACTATGATTTCGATAAGCTATGGTTTTCTATACAGCTGCAGAACTGTTCAGCTTATGCATTATTCCCAATAGTGCTTTTGTGGTAACATTGTAAATCTAGTATTGGTTTGGTTTTATTTTTTTCTGGTCAATTTGGCAATTTAATTTGAAGAACCATCTATTTAAAGAAAATTGTTTTTCAAGAATTGATAGAAAATAATAGCTCTATGAAGTTCAAAAGAATAGAAGAATATTATAAAAAACCCCTTATTCCTAGATTTAGATGATTTAGAAGTATCATCCATTTTGAAGAGTAAGTGGTTTGACATATGTACAACAGTCTTCTAAGGAAGTGATGGCAACCTCATCACTTGAGACATATGAAACAGCTGTGAGAAATTATTCTGTCCTTGACAGATTAGTCTGTCATTGACAGGAAGAAGCTGAACAATGTTTCTTGGCTGATTTCTCTTATAGCTGCATATATTGTAATTTTTTTTTTTTAAATCAAATGATTGTCACAGCTGATGGAATGAAAATCAAGTACAATTTGACTAGCAAAGAAGGAGGTGTCCTGAAAGGATCACTAGATCCATTAGCATTCTCAAGTGTGGGATGTGCAATCACAGGTACGTGTCTCTGGAGTGCCTGTGTCACTGCACGCAGCCCTTGCTTGGGTTGTGTTTGTGGCTAGACCCAAACTGAGCCAAGAAGTAAGCACACTAAAAGGTGACCTACAGGTTCAGTTTTGACATCTGAAAGAACAGTAGTGTGATTCCTTAGTGGTAAAGGAGAAACAAGCTGCCACCTATTGGGAGATATAATGAGAGATGCATATTAAGGACTCATTTTCAGAAATTTTATAAAGAATGTTTCTTCTTGTATCTTAAATTGAGTTTTATTCATCTTTCCTTTCCACAAAGATGGAATGATTAATAGGAGGATAAGAGGCACCATGTGATAAGAGATAACCTGAAGAAAAGCTTTAGCTTTAGTTTATTTTGTTTCCGTTGTGCAATTTCTGCCTTTTTTTTGTTTGGTTGGTTGGGTTTTTTTACATTGGTGAAGAAAACAGCTGCTTGTATGAATTCAGAGTACAGGATTTAAGTCCCTTTAGGACTACACTACTTGATAGTTACGTAATGACTGATTCCATACATGTGTAAGTCTGCTCAGACTGCCAGGAGACTGACAAACTGATGTTAAGATTAGAGCAGTATTATGATTACAGGTTTCAACTAATTGAGTGCTTTGCAGATTTCTAAAATCAAAAATTATCTCCCGTATGTGTCAGACTCTTCCTATACTGTTTTCCACTTCTTTCCCCACAGATGTAAACATCATGCCATTATTATAATTTTTTTGCTGGGAGGCAGTTTCCACATGGCTTTTAGTCATCCCATCATCTACTTTTAGCAAGAGCATGATCAGTAGTTAAAATTCAGTTCTATGCAGATACATGCGATCTTCAAGTGAGAAGTCTGAGGAAGTTTCCAAATGATAACAAAGTTAGGAATTGCCTAGAAAATAGGAGAAAGAGGCATAGATTTATTTGAATTAGGTGCATAAAATACACTGAAATCACCTTGGAAGGAAAGAGTTAAAGATATTCAATAAGAAGCAGAAGTCTGGAAACAAAAATAGTACCAAAAATAGAGCAGTAACAAGGTAAGGGTGACAATAAGTGGCAATTAGATTAGATAAAATTCTGTAATTCTCTATTCACCCGAAATAAGTGTATTTTGATGCCATCTATGGAGAATCATTGCATCACAGAGGATGTAAAGAGTTGTACCTGTCTATAGTTCTTTTGAGACTGCACCTGGAATATTGGATTCACATCTGGGTGACTAGAAAACAGAAGAAGTGTTCATATTTGGATGGAGTTCAGAGGATAAAAGCAAAGTGAATAACTTTGGGACTTTAAAGAGCATGATATATGCATAATATTTTACAAAGCTTATTATAAAAGAGCAAGTAGCTAAAGAAGGATAATCCCTTTCACGAAAATGCAGATAGTATTCACAAAAAATGCAATAAGAAGTAATGGAATTACATTTTGAAATGCAATCATTTGAATGTGTAATAATATTTCAGAAACACTTCTTAATGGAGGGTTAACATATACAACAAACTGCCAGTACACTGTCTTTTTGGCCACTAGAATGGGACTGGTCAAAGGAACAAATATAAAGGGATTGGGAAATTTGACATTCCCTACCCTAATGTCTGATTACATTATTTGAACTGGACAACAGATGTATTATGTTAGGTCATCCCCAGGCCAAGTTTGGCTGTTATACAAGAATCTGTCTTGAGAAAAAAAAGTAGCCTGGGTGTGATGCTGACGTGTAAAACACAGCAAGCTTGTGCAAGCCTTGAATTTCTACAGAAACTTAGCAAGCAAGTAGAGAACGTTCACAGAGAACTGAGAAATATTTCAAGTAAGTGTTATCCTGATCCCTTATCTAATAAAATCATCAGTAGTCATTTCATCTCAGTGGAAAGGATCCTATGTGGTACAGCACAACATCCAGTGGGATCTTGTTTTTCCCTAGCTGACACTATTTTCTTGTGTTCATACATATTTTTTTGCTTGCTGTAGGCATATATAAGGTGTAATTTTATGTGAGAGTAAGTACAGATCCTTATACACTACTTGCATATTTATGAATGTAAACGTTTTCTTTAAATCACAGCAAGAATTCCAACATTCCATCCTGAGACTTACCAAAGAAAGAAGAGAATAGCCTATAAAACATCAAGAGGCACAGTGTCATAAATCAACGTAATTTAACCAATTGCTTAACTAGCTTTACTAAAATTCTGTGCAAATTAATAAATGGCAGACAAGGGTTTTGAGTTGTATCATTTAATTGTTCAGCTGGATGTTTTATACTTCAGCCTAAACACAGAAATTAAAGTGGAAATGGTTTTACATCAAAAGAGATTCCTTTAAACTTGTGAAAATTAGACTTATTCCAAAGACCAGAAAAGACATTCAATCAAGTTACTTTTAAGACCTATTACAGTAGCTTCTAAAACACTCGGTGTATACATTAGGGATTTTTGTAGCAGTTTTATTTATCCATACAAAGCTAGACTGATTACTATGGAGTTACTCATGAAACATTAATAAAGCACTATGTTCAATGCTAACACGATTATGGTCTGACCTCAGCGATGGTACAAAGGACAGAGGCAGAAAGTGTCCCTGATAACATTACCCTAATGCTGGGCTCATCAATCATAATCACCCAGTTTACCAGGGAAAAAAAAAGCCACGCATAAAACCTTCCACAGATGTGCATCTGTAGTCCTACTCAGCCTTTCAGTCCCCACAGACTCTGAGCAGTCCTGAGAGCCAGAAATAGAACAGATTCAGTCAGTAAGTCAAGCATGTTAAATCAAGGCAGGGAACACCACTGTGAAACACTGAAGCAGAGCTTTTATAATAAGCATTCTTTAGTTTTGAAACAAAAGATGTGAGATTGTGTAATTCAAAGTTAATTACAATGGTATTTTCATTATGGCTTATGCACATATTAAATTACAAATTGCAGTGCTGAGTAAAATGCATTCACTATAAATTATATTTTTGAGAGATTAAATGGTATCCTGTTTTTGTTATACATATTTTGTTCCTATTACATAACTGTTACTAAGATTGAATTTTCTTTCTGTCTCTGAAATGATTTATTTGCACTCTTGTGCTGCCAATTACATTTTTGTACAGTTCCCTGGCTATTCAGAAGCATGCATAGTATTTCATAATTAAAAAGCTTCTTGAATAGTCATTAGAAATGTCTAGTATGCAATCTCTTTGCTAGGAGGATCTGGAAGATTTATCTTTTCCTCCTCACCATTCAGCAGCAGTTGACATTTCTTTTCTACCAGATAAGCAGTAGATAAGACTTGATATTACTTCCTCAGTAGTAGCTTTGATTTTATTTTATTTTGCCAAGGTTAGTTCTCAATGCAATTAAAACTTATTCAGGCAACAGGGGTTTCAATCTACTTTGGAAATAGTAATGATTTTTTGGTTTTGAATTTGCTATATTGCTGAAGAATCCTATTTACATTTTGAAGATGCTTACATAAAGGATCAGTTTCTCTGCAGACATCCCTGAATAACCCAAATCTGTAAAATGTACTTCTGTGTAACTTTTTAAAAAATATTACTTTGCTTAAATGAACATAATTAATTTCAGATACCTGTATTGCCTGGTTTATTATATGAGGAAAGTCAAGGATTTTGCTTCGATAGTAAGTACAAGGAACGCTAAATGAGGTGGAGAAATATTGGGTGGAGAGGATCTGTATATGCAAGGGCTGCAGAGGAGCACAGATGTGAGGAGAGAGAAGAAAAACCCAGCTCACATGCTGAAATGGCTGATGGTCTATTATTGAGCAGATCTGTAAAGCCAAACTACCTCAGTGTAATTATAAGAAAATATTTTTAAATATACTAAATATAATTTAATAGCAAGATACAAGGGGTTTTTGGAGAGACAGCATATAGATATGGAGGGGAAGGAAGCAAGGCAGGAACTGCAGAAACAGGAGAGACAGGTGCAGCTGTGGTCCAGGCAAGGAGCAGCATCAGAGCTTTCCACTTCTCTGGTGACACAAAATACCTGGAGGGCACAAAATGTTGTGTTAGAAAGAGGTTGGAATAGCATATTTTGTAAATCCAGAACTTCTGACACTTCACAGAGCCCATAGTGTATGGTACAATAAAAACCACTGCCTCCTACTGGAATCTCTGTGAAAAATACTTTTAACATCAAGTTAGGATGAGCAGAGGGGAAAGTGTGCAGCATTCATACTGCATAAAGGTCTGAAAAGAGATATAGTGCTTGTCCCCAGAAAGCAGTCACTTGGTTTATATTAACTTTTTTTGGTTTATACATTAACTTACTAATACCTGTTTGTATTTTACAATACCTACAGGTCAGATTTTTGGCCTGTGGAACACAGATGCATACAATTGCCTGCAAATACACAAACCCCACAAAATATGTATACACTAGATGTATAATAACACTTGGAAATTACCTGATGGCTAGAAAAGTCACTTCACTGAAAACAGTAACATGAGCAACTCCTTCCTCAAAACAAAACCCATGAAAAAATACTGACTGGAATGTTGTCATTTGAAAATGAAGCCTAATAACAGTTGATCAAACAAGTTCAGTGTGAGAGTGCCTGAATAAAACTCTCTTTTCTGTACATTTTAATTATAATAGAAGCAAAACTGGATGTTAGCTCATTTCTGTTTAACAGTAAGAATCTTCAAAAGCCATAAATAATATTGCAACATTATATAAGTAATATTTATTATTCCTTTTTTTTTAAAAAGTTTTCTTATATTTCATATTAAAAAGATGCTCATAAAATTAAAACCCCAGAAATGTTTTATAACCAAAATGTTCTTGAAAAATGCTGTTCTTTAGCACGAGCCTATTTTGAGGATATTATTAGCTTTTTATGTATGTTGTTCCTACTGTACCTACAAATTATTTTTTATACAGTAAATTCTCTCGCCCTATTCCCTACTGAGCACTGCATATTCTTGAGAAACCAAACGATGTACTGTTGACAGGGAACTGCTCATAAATTTTCAGGAGGCACTTACATGGATAGGGAGCAGCCTGTGCATTAGAGCAAATTAGGGAGAGAATTCTGCAAGTATCGCATGAGTAGTGTTGCAGAAGTACTTGGAGAAACACCAGCAAACGAGGTCAGACCTGACATAAGAAGCTTTCTTCTGACTAAAATTAATATAGGTTATCAAGCACAGATCAGGAGCCTTTTCCCTGAGGGCCAGTGGGACTTGGTAGCACTTTGGTGGCTTGTTCTTGAATGCACCCTACCTATTGTTCATGCCCAGTGCCATACCCCACAGGACACCCCAGCTGTGGCACCATGAACATCACACAGCACCCGTCGCAGCCTGAAGCTGGACGCTGTGTGGTGCTAAGGCCCATGAAGAGTCATTCTCCTTCACAACTCTGCCTCCTCTCTCCATCATCCACTCTGGTCTCTGTCCCAAATCCTGCAGCACCCCAGTCTTACACCACACAGCTACTACCCCTTGCTACCACCAACATCCTCAGAGCCTGCTTGACAATAATTCTTCTGACTGACACTTTTGTGTGGAGTTCTGAAATTTATATTTCAAAATAATTAAATTCCCATGCTACAGAATTAATCAAAATTTTCTCAAGAAACTGAGTTTTTTCCCCAAGGAACTAAGAACCCCAAAGTTCTTTAGAGAACCATTAGACCTGTAAACATAGTACAATAAATCTGTTTAAAGAATTGTAGACAAACACATGGTATTCAGCTGCTAAAAAGTAACTCATTTAATAAGTTATTAAAGAACTATTAATCCATGTGAAATAGAAGCTCTGCAAACCTGACAGGGCAGTAAGACCTTCTCTGAAAGGACAAGCTGCTTAGTAAGGGCTCATCATGCGAGTGGAAACCACCTCAGGGAAATATAACATAGGTGTTCAACTTTCCTAACTCTTCTAACTTTAAAGGTCAGAAAAAGTGTACCCCCCCTTCATGAGCAAGACTGACAAACTGATGGTAACAGACAAGGTACTCAACAGGTTTTTTTGCCTCAATCTTCAATCGCAACCTCTCCTTCCACACTCTTGAGTGACTGCAAGATGGGGACTTGGGGAGCAAAGTCTCTCCCTCTGTAAGACAAGATCAGTTATATGGCCACCTGAAGAACCTGAATATACTAAAAATCTATGGCATCTGATGAGTTGCATCCCAGAGTCCTTAGGGAATTGGCGGATGTAGTTGCCAAGCCATCCTCCATGAAATGTCATGGAAGTCAGGTGAAGTCTCTGGTGACTGGAAAAATAGAAACACTGCACCCATTTTTAAAAAGGATAGAAAGTAGGATGCTGGGAACTACTTACCTGTGAGCCTCACTTCTGTGCCTGGGAAGCTCATGGAATAGATCCTCCTAGAACCCATGCTAAGGCACATGGTGGAAGGCAGGTGATCTGGGACAGCCAAGATGGCTTCACCAAGGGCAAGTCCTGCCTGACCAACCTAGTGGCCTTTTACAGTGGAGTTACTACATAAATGGACATGGGAAGGGCTACAGATGTCACCTGTCTGGATTTGTATAAGGCCTTTGATATGGTCCCTCACAACTTCCTTCTCTCTAAATTGGAGAAAGGTGGATTTGATGGGTGGACTGTTTGGTGGGTAAGGAATTGGTTGGACAGTCAAATCCAGAGGGTAACGGTCAACAGCTCAATGTCCAGATGGACATTGGCGACATGTGGTGGTCTCTACTGGGACCGATACTGTTTAATATCTTCATCAGTGGCATAGATGGTGGGATTGAATGCACCCTCAGCGAGTTTGCAGATGACGCCAAGCTGAGTGGTGCGGCTGACACACCTGAGGGATGGGATATCATCCAGAAGGAAATGAAAAAGCTCAAAAAGTGGGCCCATGGGCTCATGGGCCCAAGGTTCAACAAGACCAAGTGCAAGGTCCTGCACCTGGGTTAGGACAACCCCTGATATGAATACCGACTGAGAGGTAAATTGAGAGCAGCCCTGCTGAGAAGGATTTGAGGGTAGTGCACCTGCAGCTCAGAAGGCCAACTGCCTCCTGGGCTACATCAAAAGAAACATGGCCAGCAGGTTGAGGGAGGTGATTTCTGTTCCTCTGCTCCCCTCTTATGAGATCCCGCTAGAGTGCTGCATCCAGCTCTGGGATCCTCAGAAAGGACATTGACCTCTTACGAGTGGGTCCAGGGAAGGCTCGTGAAGATGACTGGAGGTCTGGAGCACCTCTTCTATGAAGACAGTCTGAAAGAGCTGGGGTTATCTAGGCTGGAGAAGAGAAGGCTCCAAGGAGACCTTAATGTGGCCTTGCAGTACTTAAAGAGGCCAATAAGAAAGATGTGGACAAAATTTTTAGCAGGACTGACTGAGATAGGACAGGGGATAAGGACTTGAAATGAAAAGAGAGTAGATTCAGAGGAGATATAAGGAAGAAATTTTTCACAATGAGGATGGTGAAACACTGGAACAAGTTGCCCAGAGATGTGGTGAATGCCCCATCCCTGGAAACATTTAAGGTCACGTGCGACAGGGCTCTGAGCAACTTGAATAAGTTGAAGATATCCCTGCCTGTTGCAATGGGATTGGACTAGATGACCTTTTAAGGTCCCTTCCAACCCAAACTGTTCTACTGGTCTATGTTTCTGTGATTCTAATACCAGAGGATGTTAGATGAGATAATGGGAGAAATACGCTCATTCAACTCAAACATTGATTTTTTTCAAATTTACTCTCCCATCCTTGAATAATCAAAAGCTTTGCCATTTTCCTGAAATGCTCTCAATATTCTAGAAGTAACAATGCTATTTTTGACCAAAAGAAATGTCTAATTTTTTTTTTTAGTTACTCCTTAATAAATAAATAATAGGTACAGATGGAAAGAAACTTTAAATATGCAGAGTTCAGATGCTCAAGAGAACAGTTGGGCTGCTCACTGTAAGTTGCTTTGAGAGAGATGCTGGAAAGATAACAGACTTTAAATCCTAAATTCTTAAAACATTTTATTACATACAAAAGGAACATTAAAAATTAAGCATTTAAAAGTAAGGAAATTTGTGGTGACTATGGCATACTTAATTTTATCCTTGCATGCTAGCATCCTGCACTCTGAGGTAAAAGTCCAATGGAAAGGATTATATGGGATGATGTAGTTGCTGACTGTATCATGTTGTACACACACAATGTAACATAATTAAGGATTTGTCATTTTTAAATTATTTATTGGAGTCATGGTTTGAAACCAGTATTAATTTAATAGTATTTAGTATTAAACAACATTAATGCTATTTAAATAATATTACAATATGCATGTGATGAGCTCTGATTTTGAAAAAGAAACAACAGAACTTTATATGGCTGTCTGCAACATTTCTTTAAAGCTTTTTATAGTATGTTGAACTTAAGACCTTGAAAACTGAACCACATGTCAGCTTTTAAGCCTGAGCTTTCCCATCCATTTTCCTCAGTAATAATAGTCCCTGGTTTTGACAGAAAAAGGTCCAGTTTTTCACCAAAGCACAGAGAATTCCTCTTCCACGATGATCCTTACAGGGAAAATGTCTGAGGAACCATTGTATGTGATACCCATCAAGCCAGCCCCACGTGGTTTGCCGTATCTGAGGCTATTCCTGGCAGGGGGCGAGGGGGTGTGGGCAGGGTGCTGCTGCCAGTAAGCAGTGAGTGGCAGGGTGCTACAGTGCCTGATGATTATTTCTGAAGCAGCCTCCTTTTGATGTAAATTAACAAAATTAATAATCCTTTCCCAACGTTTATCTCCTTGGAGAATTTGAACTTTCCTGGGGCAGATGTGAAACTGTCGTAGCTGGGTAGTGTTTGTGCTGAGTAGTGGCACTGTGACAAAAACAATGGAGGAATTAGGATTTCTCAAGGGAAGAAAAAAAAAAAGCCACAGTCTTTGAGAATGAAAAGTATTAGGTAATGTAATATACAGGGTTACTGTCAGCTGTGCCTGTATGCAGTGAGTAGTAGTAAGCTTGACATAGATGTTTATATAATAAATTGTACTACGGCTGGTATTTTTTCTGCAGAGCAAATCAGGATCTTTTTTCAGTGGTGCCCAGTGACAAGATGAGGGAATGGGCACAAACTGAAACAGGAGGTTCCCTCTGAACATCAGGAAACATATTTTTCAGTGTGAGGGTTATGGAGCATTGACACAGGGAGGTTGTGGAGTCTCAGTCCTTGGAGATATTAAGAAGACATCTGGGTACAGTCCTGGGCAGCCTGTTCTAGGTGGCCCTGCTGGGGCAGAAGGTTTGGACCAGGTTATTTCCAGAGATCCCTTCCAAACTAAGCCATGCTGTGATTCTGTATTTTCCTTTATTATCTTCTAATAAACTAATGAAAAATTAGTTCCCAAATTTGAGAACTGAGCTGCGCTTGCTCTGACCAAAGGGAACTAGGCATATGACACTGTTCAAAATCAGGACCATGATGGAGTTTGGGGAAGGACATGTATAAAAACTTGGTCAGTGAACTATAAATCTTTTTCTAAATACCTGTTCCTGTTTATCACAGTTTCTGTTTGAAGGTAGCATTAAGAACAAAGGGAATGAGTGTGCCAGAATGCTATCTTAAACACACAATGAGTCTTCTTAGGAGAATGATTTGTGTATCAAGGTACAGACTCATGGAAAACTAGGATAGGTAGTCTGGTAGAGGAGTAAGGAGAAACTGTGTAATGCCTTCAGCTTTCTAAAGCTCCAGTTCAGGCAATGATATCTACTAAGGATGCCAGTCATGTCTGATAAACGCATATCGATTGGATCAGGCTCAACAGTAATACTTTCATCATTTCCTCTCTCTAGAATTAATCTCTTTCCACTTGCTGAGAAAAGGAATAGCAATCCTTGAACCCATTTTTAAACTAGCTTGAGTTTTTAAACATGGCTTGAGTTTTCTCTAGTGAACCAACTTAATATCAAAAATTAGTGGGAAAATTGTGATTTCTCTTTTGAGAAATCAGTCACAAGGTGCACATGGAGTTCAGAACCTCATTTTGCTGATACAGCTTTTTAATCCTCAAATTTTTTATTTTAGATTTAAGGCTAATTAGAACTAGTTAGAAAATTAGTTGGAAGATTGGTTTTTGAATGTTTTTCCCACTCCTATCAGGTTATTTTGAAAAATTATGTAACTTACTTGACAAGCCCAAAAATTTATAATTAAAACCCTTGCAGTTAAGAGAAACCCAGTAGCTAGGAAGAAACATGATATAAAATGAAAGAAAAGAGAATATCCTTTTAATCCTTCGCTCAGTATATCCAGTTACAATTTTTAATGTTTGAAGGATTTCAAATGTATAAAAATAAGCCTGAACAGAAAATTCAATAATACCCATTATGTTTTCTCAGTTACTTCCTAACCCTGAATTTCACTTGCAGGCCCTGGAAAGTGAGTTTGTATCATGTCAACTTCATCAGTGGATTGACCTTATATTTGGCTACAAGCAACGAGGACCAGAAGCAGTGCGTGCACTCAATGTTTTCCACTACCTAACATATGAAGGCTCTGTGAACCTGGACAGTATCACTGATCCTGTCCTCAGGGAGGTAGGTGTTTACTGCCATTTCATTCTAAAAACTGCTGTCATCTCACAAGAAATGGTGCTTTTTTATCCTTCACTGCTGGAAAAAATTGATGTGTGTGTGTTCAGAAGCAAGTTTGAATAAACTAGCAATTAGATGTCCCGAATATATTGAATAGTCAGTTATGATGTGGGAAATTATGATGTAATGTATATTCTGTTATATATAGTCTGCTACTTTTTATAATTTATTTTAGTAAGTTCATTTAGTAGAACTGAAAAACTGAAAGAAAAAACTGCATCATTGTCACAGGGGAAAAAAAATCTAACCTTTTCAGTCAGATAATGGTGTTAATATGTGTCTGAGAAAGAATATATTTGCTAGAGTTACAGCAGCAAATATTTGGATTAGTTTTATTTTAGTCGCATAAAGTATAATCAAACTGTTACCTAAATAGAAAATGTTTGCTATAAATTGGGCATACAAGTATTTATATTTCTATATATATATGCATAAAATATATACGTGTATATATAGTTATACAAGTATTTTAAATTAATCAGTAAATTTTTTAAAAAATTATTATAGGTATCCAGATACATGTTTCCTTCCAGTGACTGTATTTGTTTTTAGTAAGACTATTAATTTGAATGATGATTTTCTAATACCATCCATTTGTTGGCTAAAACAATTGAAATTTGGTGAAAAGTGTGAAGAAGCAACAGCTGCTAGATGAGTACCGCTGTGATGAAGCTCTACACACAGTCTTCCATTCCCCCAGATAGCTGCCATCTGCTGTATGCAAAACAGTAATAATTTATACATTGCCAGGCACTGAGGTTTTGTTTGTTTGTTTGTTTTCCAGTCTTGGAGACAGAAATCTAGAGATTTCAGAGAGAAATAGATTCTAGAAGCCATTCATATTCAGCTAATTGTTGGGTTTTGTCATGTTGGGTTTTAGCAGTGTGTTGCTGCATCCTGTTGCATTTGATGCTTTTTTTAGGAGTGGAAATAAAAAACCATTCAGACCTCAGACCCCTGGCTTCCTAGAGCTGGATTTTCACTCCATGCACTGCAAAGTTCAGATTTTTTGAGCAATTAATATTTGCTTAGTTTTAAGAATGACTAGAGTTGCTTTGATTCCCCTTGCCTCAAATATTGAATGTGGATATATACGTAATAGTTTTCTGGATTTAAAACTTTGAGCATGAGAAGAGTCATGCTCTTCTAGAGATACAAAGAAGCAATGCTTTTTAAAGTATAAAACAGGTGTCAAGCACGGTGAACACAAGGGATTTTCACGGCTTAAGGTCCTGATTTACATGGGCAGACTCCTGTGTCTTGACTTTAAAGGCTTTCTCCCACAGGGCAGCTTGTGGGATTGAGGTCTATTTGTTTGTCATTTCACCTTATTTAACATCTTATAACATGATGAGACTCTTCAGCTCTCCTGTGACTCTACTTACATGCATAACTTGTCATCAAAAATTTTAAAAAATTAATGGAGATGTTTTTGTTCACTCATTTGTACATCTAACCCATGGCCTTTCAATCAATAACATATAAACCTCTTCTTGGGCTATTTAACTTTATCTCTATTGCCACAAGTTGGATTTGTAAGTAAAATTCAATGTTAGCAATGAGAAGACAACAAGTCTAGGAAAAATTAGTCCTTCTATTTTTGGTTATATATAGATAAAAAGTTGTATGCATCCATTTAAAAACAGTGTGCTTTCTCCTGCAAGAGATCTCAGGCATTGTTGATTTGTTCTTTGTCATAAGAAGATTTAAAAAATACTTTTATTCATTTCTAATCAGAATTAACAGTACCTGTGTAATTATAGACAGATTTAGACCTGCCTTCTGTTTTCCTGGACTCTATTTATAAAACTAGCAGACATTGACGGGCCAGTAATAAAGCATTTGACATCTTGATGATCTAGTGGACCATATATTTGGATGCCATGTTTCTGTTACAAGTATATATGTTGTTTTGTTGGCTTTTTTTTGTTGTTTGATTTGCATTTGTTTGTTTTTGTTTTACTTTATTTTGGCTTTTTGTAGATATTCCAGAAAATAAATTAAAAACAAAAAGATATTTTAAAAGCCTCTGAAGACCCCCTATAAGTGCAGAAATGTAAGGATAGGAATACTAGCACCCTTAAAAATAGTGATAACAATTGTTTATCATATTTTACAGTGGCAGGTGGTGATATCTGGCATCTTAATTTAGAAACATTGCAATTTAGCATTAATTGCACTCTGTGGTTATCCAGGAAAATGCATGTCTCAGTATCCAAATGCTCTTGATGTTTATTTTGTAAACAAACTGAAGTATTTTGGTTCTGTCTCACAGAAGATGGCAATGTTCTCAATAAATGGCAGTAAAATGTGCCGATCGATACAACCGTATTGTCAGCAGCCATTATCAGGCCAGTGGGCTCAAGCATGGCAGTAACCTCTTCCAACTGTGGCTGTAACTAATTTCATATTGAGCTGAGTCCCAGCAGAATCTATCCAGTGAAATAAGTCTCCAAATTAAAAAAAAAAAAACCCTCCCATTTATGGCTGAGCTGATTGAAAGACGTAATTTAAACAGGCAGAGCCCCATGACCTGTTTATGCTATACCTTGGCCTATTCATTTTCAGCCTTTGCTCAAGCATCTCACTTAACCACTAAGGAATATATTTGTAGCTTTCTGTGAAGAATGTTAAAGAAGTCACTTTAGTAGCCATCTAACTAGAAAAAAAATATTCAGTGGGGGAACAACTTATCCCTGCCATTTCTTTCCTCTTTCTCCCATGCATTAGCAGCCCTCCAAGAACTCTCTACTGTTTAACATTGGAAAAATGGCCATCCTGTGCTTTTGTTCTCTTTCGACCTATTTAGTAGACTTTCCATCTGACTTGCTTTCTTCTTTTTACATTTTGAAAATTCCCAATGGTTGAAACCAGAATGCTGGATAGCATTAAGTTTTAGATTACTACAGTCTATGAAAGCACATACATCTGCTCCTGTAATAACTCTTTGACAACTTAAGAGCTCCACTGGATGGGTAAAATAAACTGATTTCATTTCAACATACTGATTTTGATTTTTCAAACAACTTTGTCATTTTCTGATACCACAAAAAATACTTGATCATAATTTATCTCAAGTAGCGATGAGAGCAACATGGAAGTTCTGATTTACATGCTCCACAGAATGTGTAAAATTGAATTTTATGAGTTTGATCTTTTATGATTAGAAATTGGGAAGTTCTCCAGTTCTATCAGTTGTAATGGCCTCTCTATTGCAAAATGGTTTTCATATTGTAATGAGGAGGGGAAAAAAAAGTGTAACGAACATTTTCCTGGCCCCAATGATTTTTTTTTATTTCAACCTATTTTATTGCTATTTTTTTTCCCTTTAAAAGTAAAAGCAGTGAGGTGAAAGCTTGGAGAACAGCTTAAGGATATTGATTCACTCTTATTTGATAGGTGGAATAATGGATGCAGCACTAACCACAGCAGTTACATCATTAAAATGTCAAGAAATTAGAGGTCAGAATAACAGATAATTTTCTTCCTTTTGTCAGATTAAAAATTGACACTCTTTGACAGCACAGGATTTCTAGCTGAGAAAATTATGACAGCTTAACTCATCTTGTACTTGTAAGGCAGTAATTGATAATGAACTTTACCATGACAGTCCTCTCCTGTGGAGAAACATGACAGAACATCCCTGGTACAAAGTCTGTATCTCTTTTTAATATGTAAACAGTAGTTATATTGGACATTAGATGTTATTTGGAATTGTCTTTACTGTTAGTTTACATCATAATCCAAATCCTTTCCCCTGGACAGACTTGGCTGACTTCAGGGGATTGATGCTGAGAATGCTAATGTATAAAGGATATCATAGGACTGCGGTTTATTTGTGATGCTCCAGTGCTACTGGTCCACTTCTTTGGTAAAATACAGTTCCTTCCCTGGTTTCTCCCAGAATGTCTATAGATTTTAAGATCCTCATTTTTTCTCCAAGCACCTGGAAATCTGGGCATTCAAAAATCCTAGAGGTGTGTTTTTTTCAAGTTAGAACCTCGTATGACACAAAGTGTTGTGGCTGAAAGGGAAAAACAAAGTCATTCTGGTCATTGGAAAATGAAACAGAGGAGATAAAATTATTTTTGCTTATTACTACCTTAATTTACTACCATGTATATTAAACACAAAACAATTAAGTGGGCAGTTTAGTGCATAAAAGGCTAAGCATGTGTAGTACTGAAAGCACATCTAGTTGAAGAAAAATACTATTTCAGGTTTTCTGATTAGTTTTATTTGGGGATTTGTTTGTTTGTTTGTTTTTAATCCTAGCCAGATCTCTGTTTATTGCTTTCTTAGACTTTCATCTAGTTTGCAATTAGAAATATTTTGAAAAATCATTTCAGCTTTCAGTCTGCCCTAGACTTTAGACTAACTTGGTGTCATCCTTGTGTTGAGTTGCAAATCCAGCTTAGCAGTGCAGTACAGCGACTTCCCTGTGACTGCTGCATCTTCACCAAATGCTTGTATCCCCCCAGTCTGGCAGGAATTGTGTGTGTGTAGGAAAGCAAGGCAGTGTGAAGCTAGTGGGCTCAGATATTTTTCCGAGCAGCCACCTGTCAAAATACCTGAGCATACTTGCAACTCACGCAGCAAATTGAAAAATGATTAAAATTGCTAGTGTTTGACAGGCAGTTGCTGGGCCCGTAAACTAATCCTAGTAGGACAGTTTTTCTGGCAGCTAACAGAGCATATGGCCTATGCAATATTTATTTCTTTGGTGGTGACTTGATATTTAGCATATTTAAATAATTTGAAAAGTCATAATGATGCAGTAGATGCAGTGCTTTACAGCTACCCTCATTTCTGGGTTATATTTTTCCTCTTATATTTCCTTCTGTTATCTCTTTCTTTGATCTGACAGGAATAACAAAGCATCCCTCTGGATCTGCTGTAGTGAAATATGCCCACAGGAAGCAGAGTAGATCACATCAGTTTTCACTTCTTTTTTTTCCTTTCTTTTTTTCCCCCTCCTTGCTGAAACACTTTTTGCTACTACAGAGGGCTGACATGATAGGGCTGTCAAGACTCAGCAAGATAGATATATCTTTAACAAAGGGAACCGGAATGCTAGCCTTTCCCTGGTGACTGAACCTGGCAAATTTATGAGGAAAAAATTAACACGCCATTCTAATAGCACTATATAACACTTTCAAGGTTGCACCAGCCCTTGCCACCGTGTGCTCGTTCTTTCTTTCGCTCATAGTTATTCTTATTTATTCTGATTTCATTTTTAACTTGTTAAGATCTTTTTCTTCTGGGAGCCATTTCTTTGATGTGACAAGAATATCAAAACCACCCCTATGGATCTGCTTGGTTGAATTGTACCCACAGCACTGGCCACTTACATGTTCACTTGTACTTAATTGCCTCCATACAAGGGATGGTCTTTCCTTCCTTTCTAGGAGCAGTCCTGCTTAGGCATGAATATGGATAGTGGTGAAATTAGTAGGAAGCTGCATGTAGTATCAATGTCTACTTTTTTCAAAGTTAATGGAAGGAATTTGAGTAAAAGCCATCATTAAAGTAGAAATTGTTTTCCTATATGCTGAGGGCTCTGTTCTTCTCTAAGAACTGTGTACTTGCATTCTGTAGATTTTTGTCAGGAAATCTACATTGCCTTCTTTCCCAAATACTGTACTCCAGACATACAGAACAAGGATTTTTTTCCAAATTTGTACTGATTTAGGGGGAAAAAAGTGATTACGTTATTCTATTTTTGACCTTTTTGTATGCATTAAGAGATTATCAGCAGAAAACCAAGGGAATTATTATGTTTCACTCTTGGAACAGCTACAGATATAACAGTGAGTTTCAGGCTCAGTATCCTCTTCACTAAATGGGAAAGGAAGAATTTTTACTTGCTGTCACTTTGTTATGATAGTTCTCTGTAGATTAAGAAGAAAAACACAGGGACTTTTTTTGAGGGTAAGATATTTATTTTTGTAGGTAAAGATTCCTGCAAAAGACACTGAATACAGGAAAAGACACCTTAAATTAGAATATTCAATAAGGAATTATATAAATTGCATGAAGTCAGTTACCATACAGTAATTTCTGAATATATAGTCTTTTATTTGGATTTTAATGTGTGCAATTTTATCTGTTTGTTGTTCAGAGGAAAGGGCTTTCAGAAAGTGCTTACTTCAGAATAACTTAAACATTTTAATTATGTATGCAATTTAACTGTGAAATAACTTTTTGGGAGCACTTACCCTAAGTAACACAAGCCATTTATAGCAAGAAGTCAGAAATCATGATCTGATCTATAGGACTCCAATCTAAAAATATCCTTCTACCATTGCTTAAAGCAATTATCCACAGTTAGATTAATGATTTATCACAATATCTCCAGCTAATGAATGTATTAGAGATGGTCAGTTAGTCAGTGTTTTAGAGAATATGTGATGTTCTGAGTCTATGACCACTCCTGGATCACGCTGTTGTATGTTTATGGGAATTAAGAATCTTTTCATAATGTAAAACACACAATTCCTGAAAGAAAAAAAAAATTGTGGCATACAGGTGGGGGTTTTGTCCAAAATGGCATATTAGAAGGTTTGGGATTTGATTATTATTTATTGTACTTGCAATTAAAAAGTTCAGGATCCAGATAGAGCTAAGTGCTGCCACTCAATGCACATCACCAACTTTACATCGAGCATTCAAAACGAAGAACTGATGGTAACTTATTTAGCTCATAAGACTTCAGTCAACATATTTGATGTTTCAGATCATTCATTCATCAAGGGAATACTAGGGTGAGTTTGTAAATAACCCATAACCCTGAAAAATATATCCTAATACTTCAACCTACCTGAAGTATTACTTGGAATAAATTGTTTGGCCCATTCTCATCTACATTAGAAATTTCATATGCATTTTATGTCCTGGAGTCTTACCCAAACTGAGTTTAATGTTTTGCCTATATGAAAAAAACAACTGCAAATGCTCTCTCTTATTGCAGAAATATATAAAAGAAATATATATAGGTCCTGTACATTAAAATTTCTTCTTTATTGTCTGGGGTTTTTTTTGTTTTTCTCCATATGGATAGCAATGGTAGCAATTATTGATTTTTAAAATTAGCAACAAGCATTTCCACATACACTGAAAGTAATATTTTATGCAAAAGAGAGAGATGGGGTGAAAATTGCTGCAGCTGATTGTAGCAGAAATAGCTGGAAGGGGCTTCTTTTTTCCTATTAGCACAGATTTCAGTTATATTATGCTGTCAGTACCTCAGCATAAATTAACTATTATTCAAAACATTTCCCACACACTAGTTTATTGGAACAGATATTACTAAGTCTAAGTATCTAGTCATTCACTTAGAAAGATGCAAAGCTGAGCTTTCTAAATGTTTTAAACATATTGATAATGTGCCTCTTTAATGTCATTTTGAAGCCTGTGTACAGCATATCTGTATTATTGTTTTCAATTTATGTCAAGAACCAAGTGACGTTTTGAAGAATGTGTTCTGGGAAATAATCCAAACAAAATTATTTCTTTATAACCTAAACCCTGCAAATAACCGAGAGCATTTATTTTAAATGTAACAATATAACCTTGTTCCAAAACTGAAATTCTAATATACACTGAAACCTGATGAATGCTCTATGCGACACCTTTCAGTATGTATGTTTTACCTACTTCCCTGTCAGTCCTTTTTCAGCTGTAAGTTTTGAAGGTCTGCCTGTTCTCTGAAATAGATCTTGTGTCCTGCAGTGGATAAATTGAAAGTTGGCAGATGGTTGGATCCTCATCATAACCACAATTTGTAGTGAAGAATGTGTGCTTTCAAAATCTCAGTGCACCTTCTTGAAGTGGGAACAAGGCAAATGATTTGTGATAGAAAGATCAGGCTGAGAGCTCAAAGATAAGCCAGCATTTACTTTGTGTTCAGATGAAAAAAGAAAACCACTAATGTTACATTGCCACATTCTTTACTTAATTTTATTTCATTTACAAGGAAAGGTTTTACTCAAGGGTTTTGCTATTATTTTTTGTCAAACCAGAAGTAGAACATAAAGTCACATTTTTAATTTTGTGTAATTTTATATTTGTAAAAGAAGAACAAAATGCACATACTAGATACTTTGGTTTACTGAGCCTGTTCTGCTTTCCAAGCATTAAAAATATCTTCAGTCATCATGTTTTATTTCAATAATAAACCAGAGCAAAAAACATCACAGCTAAAATGCATACTTTAGTGATTAAGTACCCTTTCCTCTTTTATTACTGCCAAGCTTTCAGAAGACCTGTTCTGCAGTTTGCCTCACTGTTTACCTCATTTTCTTTTGTGTTTCCTACAGGGAAAGTGCTTAATTGTAAAAATAAGTAGAAATAAAAGTGATGTGTATGTTCTGCACAATGGCTTTCTGAAACATGTCTAAGTTATTCTACTGGCAGCAAAGGTTACTCATTATCTGAGCTATTAATAACATTTATTTTCCACAGCAGTTAGATTCTCTAGACTAAATCCTATACCTCATTTATTTATTTCTACATCAAAAGATGTCAGTGTCCCAGTAGTTTAAAAGACTACCTGCTTATGACTATCTGTATCCCTGTCAACTTCTGGCCAAATTGCCACAGGATATGAAAAGTCGCTAATAGAGCACCTTTCTCTCATGTTTTGGTTGAACTTCCTCATGAGCTTGGTGTGTTATTTTCTGTGCTGCTTTACCAAAAAAATCTCAGAAACGAAGGGCATCCTAGTGATGAGAGGACAGAGAAGACTGATTTAGGAACAGGATTTCAAGAGTTAGATGGAAAATAACAGTCAAAGCGAATGTGTAGAAGAAAGGCAGGAGTGTGGAGAGTTCATGCCAACTGAGATGGGGATATTGGTATGTCCGATTCCATATTAACTAGCAGTTGCAGGGTCAAATTGCTCATTATGTTTAAACAAAAGTTTAGACAAAATGGCAGATGTTTTCAAAGTTCTATAGACTATAATTTGACTGTAGACATCCCATAAGATAAAAATAGAAGCCTCATTAAATGGATCATCTCAAACTGGAATAAGCAAACACTGTGAAAATCAATTGTTAGGAAGAATGTGCAGTGTGGGCAGATAGAAAAATTGTGGTGTTTTCATCTGAATCTTTTATTCTGTATGTTCTGTTATGATGATAGCTGTAAGCATATGAACACAACTGCTTTTTCAGTAACTCCATTAATCTGTGCCTCTTATGATTACATTAAGTTCCATTGTAAGTAATTGCATTTGTTTTGGTTTAATTCATTATTATCTTTACAAATTTTTAATTTCTGAAAAATTAATGGTTAATGTAGAATTTTTTTTAATTGATACATTATTAATAGAATTTTTTCCAGACAGCCAGCTCTTTGGTGCTCTTCATTGTTTTAGACCCATTGTCTGAGTGGTTGGTTGTTTGCTGACTTAATTAGGCTAAAGTCAATGGGTTTAAAAGTTGTGATCAGATTTTCAAAGTTTCAGTGAAAACTCCTGCTGATATTACTGTTGCATTTTTAGGAAGCAGATGCCTATGCCTAAAGGACATAGTGGTGGTAGTGGATCAGGTGTTGGACTTGATGATCTCAGAGGTCCTTTCCAGCCCATCTGATTCTATGCTTCTATGACTCTGTGCTCCTAAAAATGACATTTAAAAACATGCAGTATCTTAAACAAAGCCAAAGACAAGGGGAGATAATAAATAGTATTAAACCTGATGAGGTCCCCAACAAATTCTCCCTTCTAGCAGCACAAAGTAAAATTTCGCAATCTGTAAGAGGCAGTGCACTATTCAAATGACATCAGCATTCCTGAAAACCATGGAAAGTAGCCCAATGCTACTTACTTGTCTTCACTCCCAGTTACTTTCCAAGCACTTAACAAGTGTAGGGTACTTGTAGTTTTTCCTTTTCTTCTGGCAGAAACATGGGAACCAGCAAAGCCAGGCTCTTTCTGCTTTCTGTACCTTTCATTGCCATTTAGTTACCCAGCTTGAAAGACAGGGGTCCTTCAGAAATATTCAATGCCAAAGTTTCCTCCAAAATACCACTGTTTTTTTCACTTGGTGCATTGGCCTATTGAGAGCTGTGAGTGGAGGTCAGGCTGACTGCTTCTGCTTGCCACACCAGACTGTAGAATAAGGACAGAGGTGCTCAGTTTTCCTGTTTCATCCAGACTGGAGTTTGCTCTGTGTCTCTTTCCCCAGGAGATCTTCATGAACAGTAGAAGTTTCTTTCTTCTGCCTCAGTGGAGAGGAAAATAACAAGAGATTTTTTAACAAGTACCTTCTCTGTTTTGTAGCATTTTTACTCCTGCACAGCATCTGGGGCTTTATTATTGTAGGACTGTAAATGTATAATACCACTGTCTTCATTGCCACAGAATAACTAGCTTCTGCTTTCAGGTCAGCATTCTGGCTAGTATAAACGATGATGGATCCATGCAGTGTGAGTTTGAAATCCTTTTAAAATTCTTCTTGAATAGTAAGAAAACCAAAAGCCCTGCATGTGCTGTAGTGTTTAACTGGACAGGTCAGGGTGGGCAGCTTCTCTGTCTGATGAAAAGAAATAATAATGAGGGATGACCAAGGGGAAATGGAATTGCATGGGAAGATGAGTACTTACACAATTCCTGTCTCTTGTGGGAGGGAGTATGAGAGGCCATATGAACAACAAAGAGAGGAAAAGAACAGAAAAGACATTTGGAGCTTTTGTTGCGAGGAGGAAGGGAAAGGGTTAGAAAGGCAGTCATAGGGAGCATTATAGAAGTGAAGGAATTACCACAGGAACAGATAGCTCTTCATACGGTTGTTAATGCAGAGAAATTATGTTTGCAGCCTTCCCAAAGCTTTAGGGGATTTTTTAGTGTTGACCTTTGGGACTTATGTTTTAATTAGTGAATTCAGTGAGATATTGTATAATATAATCTAGTTACGCATTTCTAAATAAAACAAAAGCCCCTTTATTTTATATACTTTTGACTTGTAAAATTCATCAGGTTTCTAAATGCAGATGATAGTGTATTGAAAAATACTACTGGCAATTTTTAGCCTGGCACAACTGGAACTTCGGGCGCTCTGGCTGTCACACGCTGCTTTTCACATGTGGAAACAATTGTAGCATCCCAGACAGAAGCAGTGTTTTGGGGTTTTTTTAAATGCCTGTAAATTTTAGTGACTGCCAACTAAGGGATGCTAGTGACAGTTTTCATACATATTTTGTTTTGGTTTTTGTTTTCTCTTTTGTAGACTTTGACAATCTGTAGTGGTTCCAGTCAGAAGAGAATCTGCATTTAAAAATTTAGAAATTTTATTATTTTTTACTCAAGAAAATATAACAAATTTATCTATGCTTTGGAAAAGCCTTGAAATAACTTTTCATTTTAGAGATAATGCACTTAGCATCCTAGTAACCTTCTGAGAAAATAATATTTGTTTCATAAGTTTGCTCTGTTTCAAAAATAAAAAATCCATGCCAAAGGTCTAAAAACTTAAATTAAGATTTCATCATCATTGTATTTCATATGCAAAAGAGAAAAATAAATTAGTTAAAGGGTGACATAAGGCAGAGGAAAGGAAACACTTGGCTTAAAAGCAAAAAATCTTGAGTGAGAATGACAAGAAGTAAGAGATATGTACAACCTTAGACTGTAATGGTAAATTTTTTAAAAATAACAAAGACAGAAAGGTGCAGGCAAGAATAGCTTCAAGAGGAGTTTTGGTAATAACAAGAACTTGAATTTCTTGAAACTTGAAATTGGCAACAGAAACTCAGGAAAGGAACAGTTGATGTTCTGAGTAAGGTATTACTAAGGCCTTAGAATTAAGAATTTCTCTTTAGTAACAGGATTTATACAACAGGACTTATATTGGGGAAATGGAGCTGGTTTGGCTTGGTTTGCAAATACAACATACATCTGAAATTCTGTATGCGGTAAGGCTTTGATTACCATCATGTAAAGGAGTAATACAAAGGGGTAGTATCAACAGGGAAATTCTATGTTACAGATGTACATTTTAGTAATTTGCATTGCAGAATCAAGATGTCAAAGAGAAGTTTGTTCCATAGACCTAAACACCACATGGGAAAGATCATCTAGATAGGCCTCTCACCCAACAAATCACGTAGAGCTTTTGTCCATGTAACCTTTTGAATCTGACCATAAGGGTTGGTGTCTGAAAAATGAAGAGAATATGGAAGTCTTTCCTTATATAGGTAGAGTTTAGGTGATGAGAAGTTATTTCAGCCAGTCACCTTAAATATTTATAATCCCAAAACAACAACTGAAATCCTTGTTTTAAAAGAAATGGGGGAATGTCTTTGGAAAAGATGAAATCCTTGTTTCTGAGATTGCTCATTATGCAACAATAGGGAAATGATTTAAGGACAATTACAAGATATCTAAAACTAAAAAATCCTGATTGTCCAGATTTCAAAACCTTGACTACTTATGTCATTAAGTTACATATTTGATTAATTATTGCATCATGCTATTACATCTCTCACAAAAGCAATTTAGCAGTAAAATATTTTCTAATGTTTATACTCAGTAACTTAATGATCAAAGAAAGCAACATTTTCTTTTAAAAACTTAATGCAGATTTGGGAACATGATGACAGAACAATGATTTCATTTGGCATGACATCAATAAACACAAGAGTTTCAGTAAATGTTACCAATCTGTATGGTACAGGAATAATTACAAACATGAACATAAGAAATATAATAGTTCAATTGAAGAAATAATGGCATGAAACTGGAAGAAAATAAAATGTTCTTTATATGAAGGGTGACATCATTGCTTTCTAAAGCTACCTGAGGAGGGGAAATGGACAGGGAGATGCTGAGCTCTTCTTCCTGGTATTCAGGAACACATGGAAATGTTTCAAAGCTGTGCCAGGGGAAGTTCATACTTAACATTAGGAAGCTTTTCTTTACTGAATGGGTGGTCAAACACTGTAACAGTGTTTAGAGGCATTTGGACAATGCCCTCAACAACATGCATTATCTTTTGGTCAGCCCTGAAGTGGTCAGACAACTGGACTAAATGATTGTTGTAGGTCCATTCCAACTGAAATAGTCTAGTTTAGTCTAGACTATACAAAAGATAAAAAAAATTTTTTTAATGTATTTTTAACAAAATTATAAATAAATATATAGCTTTCTTCAGTTCCAGGCTAAGTCTAGAGTTTTGCAGAGAGTGGACTCTAAAAGCAAAGGGATGCTCCTTGTCTGCCTTGTGTATAGGCAAACAGCAGGGAAGAAAAGGGAAAAAAAGTGAAATTGTCATGGTCTGAGAGCAAGACCCATTCAAGGAAAAGGCTGCTAGAGAGGACGTATGGGAATCTTGCTCATGAGAGTATTCCTGAAAGAGCAAGGAACACTCTCAGCTAAACCTGCCCTGACTGGAGGAAATCTATCTTTGTGGTATTTTTGCTTCACCTTCTCTGTTTCCGTTTGTGAGATGTATTGAATTTATTTCCCATCTGCAGTCCATTAACCAAATGCTTGCTTAAGCTGGCAGAGTGTTTAAAATTCTTTTTATCATGAGTGGCATATTGGACTACCAGGGGCAAGGATGAGAGAGCTATAAAGGTGAAAGAGGGGAGAACAAGATATCACAATTAGTAGCTTAATGAGGTAAATGTGAAAGTTAATAGGCAGCACTCCCTGAGACGAACAAGATCACCGATGTGACACATGCTTTTAAAAAGAATAGAAGATCTTACCTTTCACATTCTCATTCCTTTCATAGTACTCTTTACTTTCACAGGGGAATAAGGAAGAAGTCCAGGGTTGGACATCCCTGGGAGGAAGCTCAAGGTCAGCTCTGAGCTGTTGGTGTTCTACTAGGGAGGCATTTAACTGCCCCCTGGATCCAGTGAGATACCTTCTGTGAGGGAAAGGAGTTAAAGGATTCTGCTTTCTCCAGTGCTAGATTAATAAAGTAGTGACCTGTGGAGAAAATCCATTTCGGTGCCCATTTAGTGGATCTTTCAGTCCCTTGAGTATTCTGATTAAATAACCAACTGTATTGAAGCCTCTAGAATAGTTGAGACATTGCTTTTATTTAAACTAGAGCACTTCTTTTCTCCAAACATACAGTAGTAAAGTGGAATTCAATATTCTTAATCTAACTTATCAAAAATCCTGAAGATACTAATGCTGCTTAACATCTGTAGATGCAGAAAAAAGCAGTATCTCACACCACTTGTACAAAACAAAAACATTTCAAGTTGTTAATGTTACCCTCTAAAGGGCTGTCAGTCATATGTGCTCTGAAGAAGACAATGTTGGGGGCTGTTGAGTGTGCTGGGTGCATGTGCGGGAGAGCACAAAAAGGATTCCTCTGTTTACTTGGATGAAAAAATTTAATAAACTTATAGGAAAGGCAGAGTTGGATGACTATTGCTGTGGTGCATATTTCTCAAATTCCTACAGATTTTCACTCTTCATTGGACTCAGTCCCTATTCACAGGGGAAAAGGGATTATAGAAAAACCTGAATGTGGTAGCAAAGAATAAAACACACCAGGATTATGGGAATTAGCAATAAGAAGCCTGAATATGTAAAAAAAGTGCAATAAAAACATAGAGAAACTCAGATAATAAATATTTTAGAAAGTCTTCCTGACTGTGGTAGTAATTAGTGAAGATGAATAAAACAAGCGCACTTCACATAAGAATAAAATTAGTCTTACTATCAGCAGTGCAGTCTGTTTTTTAGGAATTTCTTTCTTCCCTTCATGACTCATAGTGAAAGTGCTCATGCTTTAATGTTTCTTGTGGTAGATAATCACCAGGCATCTCTCTCAGCAAAGGTGATTTTGCAAATGAAATGGACTGTTAGTCTAGACCACTAAATATAATTCTTACACATAAAGAAACAGAGTGCTTGAGATATTTAATAGTGTATCTGTATTTATTTCAACCAGAATTAAGAAATAAAACCCAAATACTTCTATAGACTACATAACGAGCAAAGCAGATGCATCAGACTCTTCATTCAATGAGAAACTGACACTAAGGCCTCATCCTCCAGGTGGCAGAGGAGCATCCAAGTGTCCTTGTGAATGTACAGTCTGCCTTTAAGAATTAAAATTGGAATCCAATAATTTATTTTCTTTGAGCAAAATGCAATGATCATTGTATCTAAGATTAGTATTATTCATAAGATTCGATTATTTTATATATTGATTTCTTGACCAAAATATGTAAATGTGTAATATATATCTCTTTATATTGTTGTTAAATGTTATTGTTGTCTTTAGTACTATGAAGTTATGTTTTGTTTCAGTGCACAAACTAGGGTGTGTGTGAAGTTAGTTAATTGTAAACTTTGAATTACCAGCAAGCTGGAAGATTTTTTTTCTTTCCTCATTCTGACCTATTATTATCAAATAATATGCTAAGAGCTATTTTATCTTTCTGAATACATGATCATATGCTAACAGATACTCCCTGAAGTATCTGAAGTACAAATCTCATTTTATGTGTATTAAAAACAGTAGGGAATCTCAAATCAGTTCACTAAATAGCTTTTCTGCAACAACTTATTGAGAAAGAGAAAACTAATTTAATGCCATTTTGCTGTCTTGAAAGCGTTACATTTGGCAGCCATTGAATTCCAAGCTTATATTGTTTCTTCACAAAGGACATTTGAAGGTAAAATGAGAATAAACTTTATGTTGTTAAAATTTAAATTAAAGTGACTAGAATGTGTGTCTCAGGGAGTGGTGTAGCCCTTTGCACTCAATATTCAAGATCTGATGGGAGAAAAGGAATTGTTTAATAACAATAATGAAATGTTTAATACCATGAAATAATCTAAAGTTGGATGATTTACAGCTCAAGAAAAATTGTGATGTACACTTAGCAGTGTTCAGTTTAATTTCAGGTACAGACAAAGTTTTCTTGTAAACAAATCAATGTATTACATTATTATTCACAGATCTGTTCTGTACCTGCTTTTCATTTTGTGTCAAGTTATCTAATAGGAGGCAGCATTAGGAATACCCTTGGGCCAGTCACTTTATCTCTGTGTGCTTATGTTTATCTTCTGTGTTAAGTTTTGACAAGGTTTTTCTGTCCTTTGTAAGTATTGTGAGCTCCAGAGAGGAATACCAGTGGTAGCTGTGCACAGCAGTGGTGGTGTGCAGACTATAGTCTCAGTGCAGCAGCTGAATGTTTTGGGTCTATTTTAAGAAACATTGTTCAGTTTCTTTAATGCTTCTAAGAGGTGTCAGTTTTACAAATGGCATTTTAGAATGAAAAGGACGACATTAGTATCCATGGGGTGAAGGAGAGGTGGTTATCTTGTAAGTGCAAGCCAGCAAAAGTATTAAATATCCCCTGAATATCAAGGTCTTGATTCTGCATTGTTTCTGCTTGCAGAAGGACTTCACAGTAACTTAAATGTTTTAAAATTATGGAAGCATAGAGTATGTGAGTGCAGCACATCTTCAGCTGTAAATTAACAGTTGCTTTTGACAGTTATATTTTAAGTGTCCATTCCTCATAATCTGAAGAAACCATGAGAGCTTGTTATTGTATTCTGCTTCTCTTTCTTCTCCTCTATTACTACCATAAATCTACCTGAACTGAGAGGAAAGCCAGAAAAGTTTATTTGCTGCAGAATTTACAGCCAAACCATGAGAATTTGCCAAGACTGGACAACATGAAAGTAAATGTGTAAATTAGAACTAGACTGCATGGAAAAAGAATTTAATAATTCATTTCAGTGCTTCTGCGAGAGAACATAAGTATCATTTGAGGGATTGCTATAAAGGGTGAGGGAAATCTGGGGTTTTTTTCAGTATCGCTGCCAAATACAATTCACACTTATTTCAACACAAAATTCTTTCAAAAATTAAAATTAAATTAACCTTGATAATTATTTGGAAAAAAAAAAAGTAGAAAAATGGAGGTTACTTTTCTGAAAGTATCATTGACAGATATATGTGGAAGTATATATCACACAGTGCCTGGTACTGTTAATATTAGTATTTGTGATTTTGAAAAAGAAATTCACAAAGAAGTATAATTCCTTTCCCTTCTCCTCACCAGGCAAATCAGTACTCAATGTAGTAGAAAATTCTACCATTATGAGACTTTTTTATTCCTGTATAAAAAAATGTCTGCATGAGTAAAGGCATCTACACTACACAGTGCATAAAGAGATACTATTTGTATGGTACACATAGATAGCTGCTGTATGGACACATACACACATATACACATATGCCCACCCAAATGCATTGGTTTTGTATAAAATTCATCTATGCTTTTAAATTAATTCATCATTAAATGATGTTAATAAAACCTGAGATGCTTACCAGATCCTAAGAAACACTCTGTGCCTTGGAGGCTGCAAGTTCACTCTGAATTAGTCAACAAACAAGAAATCACCTGTACTGGGATAATTACAGCATCAAATGTGCTAGGGCTACAATCCATTGAAAGTCCTTCAGCCGCTTGACTGGACTTGGCAATAAGTTTCTTTTTCAGCAACGTTTGTTTGTGGTATTCCATTATATACCTGTCAATCTAGGGCATTAAGAATAGTGGACATCAGTGACCTGTTAGGAAATCTCTCTGTAACATCTGTTCTTATATCTATGCTGTGATGCGGAGGGAAGCACAGATTGGCATGTAGAAATGACAAAATATGTACATTAAAAGGATTCTTCTGTATCATTAAGTATTTATTGTTCTTCTTACCAGTTTATGTCTGAAAGAAATAACATAATTTACCAAGATAGCAATGTTTTTGGTGGTTTATCATGTTACTTCTGTGTAGCCAATGAAAAATTCATGAAGCTCACAAGAAAAATACTAAGGGTCAGTAGTTCATGGTACAGTATATAGAGGTACATAATGCACAGTGCATTTTAAAATCTGCCAGTTTGGTTTTCTATGAATGCTTTATTCTCAATTTTACAAGGTCAAATAAATAAGTACCTATCTGAAAGATAAGGAGTATTCTTTAACAGTATTGATTCTACAAGTAGCAATCTTTTACCAAAGCTTTTAAGAATATATCTTAAATATAGTTTTGTTTGAGTGAACTGTTTGAATAGCAGAAGCATTTCAGTATGTGGGCTGTATTCTACCTATGGAAGTAGTCAAGATTTGTTCTGAAAGTAGAATTAAGTCTTAAAGAATGTGTTGAAATAGCTAAGTTTTAATTTCAAACCTGTGAAGCCTGAAAGCCCATGAAAAATGCAATAAAATTAAGGATGAAACAAACATTCAGTGAATGTATGCAAATTGGAAAGATTTCTATGTTAGTCTTAATGTACCTGACAAGATTTGTACCTGGCATTTTTTTGTTTTTACCTACTAAGGTTGTTGAAATAGTAAGTATTTTGTTTTATTTTATTTTACATATAAATTTTCTTTCTCGGTTTTCTTTTCTTGTCCCCCATTTAAGATTCCAGAGGCTTATTTTATTAGAGATCCTCATACTTTCCTCCTTACAAAGGACTTTATTAAGGTATATATGTTGTTTTTAGTGCAAAAAAAAAAAAAAAAGCTCTCTCAAGACCTGAAGTGCATGTCTTCACAGGTTAACATTTTCACATATAACGCCAGTTACTGGAAATGAGAATGGTTAGTTGGTTAACTGAAGCATGCTGAAAGGAGAAGCAAAGCTTGTCTACAAAATACTAACACTTGGATGAGTCTGCAGCCTGGGAGGAGAGCACCGGGTGAATTTTCTGGACTTTTTTCATGGCTGACTTGGGATATGCCTGCATTGTCACACAGTGTGTTGACCTCTCTCCTTGATGCATATTGCTCATGACAGTCCCTCTCCCTTGCCCGCAGGCCATGGAGGCGCAGATACAGAACTTTGGACAGACGCCATCGCAGTTGCTCATTGAGCCCCATCCACCTCGGAGCTCTGCCATGCACCTGGTGAGACATGACTGCTGGCTGGGAATGCATTCCCTTTGAACCGTAGGATCCCTTGTAGGTCATAAAGCACTCATTAAAGCAACACTTTTAATGCCGTCCATTGCCCATGCAGCCGTACTTATTTCTGGTAGCAACAGCTCAGAGTGCTCTAGCAGAGCACGGTGGAGGTGTGACTAGCTTCAGCTTCCTATAGTCCTGGCTTTTCCTTTCTAATATATTATAAGAAGGCCCTATCTTAAAGCATATACAGTTGATAAATACATATTTGGATTCTTGTTTCTGCAAGTGGTGGGAATGACCGCAGGCTTTCCTTAGAGTGAGCATGTTGTTTTGTTTTAAAGGATGCATTGTTAGGGGCTGATTTATGAACAATGTCTGCTTGACAAAAATGAAGTATTGGAGTTCAAATAAATCATGCTGGAGTCCTCCCACCCATTCCCCCAGGAGAATGCAATGTATATTTTGAATTTCAATTTGAACTCCAAATTCATTCCCATCACATTCTTCTCTGCGCTTCTTGCGCAGAATTGTATCAAATAGCCAGACTGAACAAGACAGATCTCTCTGCCCCTTAGTGCCTTCAATAAAATGCTTTGAGCTAGATATTTCTTTTAAGCTTTGTAAATCAACATTAATACATGCAGTAGTTTCAATCATGTTATCTATCTACCAAAATATTGCTCTATCTAACTGTACACTACAAAAGTAGGAATTGATCTGGAAGTGTTGTGTTATTTTAAGTAATGTATCAAACATACACAATATTTATATTCTTAAGATATGGATAATATATTTTTAATAATAATTCAAAGTGATTAGCAGAAAGGAATATTTGAGCTTCTAGAAGTAGTTCTTTTTGTCATAACAGTGGTTGAAAAAAAATCATAGACCCAGTACTCAATAATTATTATTGTCCATGTATAAACAATTGTGTCATTTGTACAATAATGGAAAAGGCTTACATTATTATAACCTTATTAGGTTACAGACTCCCTAATAAGCATATGCTTTACATAGAATTAAACTGTCTGTGTGTGGAAGTGCTGTATTATATATAAGGAATACATTAAGAAAAATTAAATATCTGGAAGTTTTTGCGTCCCTCTTAAAATTTCTTTTTTTAACTCTTGTAGTTTAGATAATTAATATTTATTATGTATTAATTGATTAACTCATTAACACATATCTCTCTTTTATGAATATTACATTTTACTGTATACTAATTAATGCTAGCGGTCATTTTGCACCCTGTAACGATAAACCCTTACTGTACCTATTCTCTACTTATCCTCGTGTAATGTTCCAACAATAGCTTCTGGTCTTGCTCTCCTGCATCAGTAGAGTAGATGTGCAGGTAGTGTTGTTTCCCTGTATGTGCACATGCTTGCCTGCTCTTTTTTAACCTCATTTTCCCTCGGACCTCCTCACTAATTGTGTTATCCCTTCTGTTTTCTTCTGCTCTCTTCTCCTTTCTACTCAACAGTGTTTCCTTCCACAGAGCCCCCTCATGTTTAAAGATCAGATGCAGCAGGATGTCATCATGGTGCTGAAGTTCCCCTCAAATTCCCCTGTCACACATGTGGCAGCCAACACACTGCCCCACCTGACCATTCCTGCCGTGGTGACCGTCACTTGCAGCAGGCTGTTTGCAGTCAATCGGTGGCACAACACAGTAGGTAGGTCCTCACAGGCACGTTTAATTCAGATTTGAAGACACCTTAACAATTCAGCTTTAATTTTGAGTTCAATTAGCTCACTCACCTGCCTGTGCACAAAAATTTACTGTTTCTTCTGGTTTGTGTCAAATAATCAAAGCTTCTGTTTTCTCTGGTGTCATTCCTAGAAACACTGTCCCTAACAGCAGCATATCACCATGGCAGCCAATCGATTTGTGGTTACTTCAGGATCAGTCTTTGATACAGTGCTTTTCAGGAGAGTGCTGCTGCTCTTGACACAGCCAATATTAATATGTCCCAGGTTTCAGGGAGCATACATCCCTGTCTGCTGCTTGAGAGAGATTTCATGTCTGTTCACGAGCTTGTAATAAGCCATCTCCTGGGTCCCTGTTAGATTTTCTGGGACCCTAAACAAGCCTGAGCAGCCAGACGCTGAACTATTCTGAAGTTTCCTCATTCCCTCCCAAAAGGTCATTGAAAAATTCCCTTCCAGCCCCTCTTCTCACCTCTCCATATTGCCACTAGGACTGTCCACGTCACCTGGACATGTAGGTGCTGAGATTGTCCCAGGCACTGCTAAGTAGGTGGTCAGGCCGCGAGGTACTGTCACATGAGTTAAAAACAGGTTTAATTTTTAAGGTAGCCTCCTGCTGTGATAGCTCTTATGCTGCAATATCTGGAAATTTTTGAGAGTTTCTTCCCATCTAAGAAAAAGGTACCTGGTATTTGAGAGTGTAACTCAATATCTGACTCAGGAGCTTTGTAGAGACCAAGCAAAAAAAGAAAATTCCTCCACTCTGTATGCACAGAAGACTCTGGACAGAAATAGGTCATACTGGTGAGAGATTTGTGATATTAACGTTAGATGTCTACCTGTAGTATAGGGATCCTAGATTTCACTTACTTAACTGTAAACCTCTCCTAGGTGAATAATTCAAGTCAGGTATCCCATCTCTTGTGCACAAAGCTGGGCAAAGACTGTTGTTATATGCAATAATTAGAGGAACAAAAAGGAGTTCCCTTATAAGCATGCTGTAGAGGAACTACCAGAGCAAGTAAAGTCAGTATCACTCTGAATTCTTGAATAGCAATAAAAACTTTGTTATCACTTTTATTCCAAACATCTGAATAACATTGGCATGACTATTACATTTTGCATGCATTCAGAAAGTACCTGTTCTCTGTTTACAAACAAACTCTTCGTGGTGGTTTAGAAAATACAACAGAAACAGAACAGGATACCTGATTGCCTTTCACAAATCCATACATTTATGATACTCATCAGGTGCAACTGTGTTGCATGTAAAAAATGGTTTTACCATTTCTTTAAAACAGAAGGGAAAAATTTAGAGGGGGAAAAAGCCCAAATAAAGCATTTTTTTAAAATCTTTTATTACTGTGTCCTCAGTGCAAGACGCAAATGTCAGGAATGATTCCAAGGTGCAAAAACTGTCCCATATTATTTTAATGCTCTTCTGACTGACATTAATTGGCTAACTCCTAATTATTTGCCCTCAATTTTTCAGGAATACTATCCCTGAAAAGTCCAAGTACTCTATACACCATTCATGTCTCCTCTGTTTGAGGAAGTTTATTTAGTACTGAAGAAGCCCTTTCTCATCCAGACTGTCAAGTGAGGGGAAGCCAAAATTCCTACCCATACCTTATTGTGATGGAGTCAAGGTCATTAATATTGCAGTATGCTAGAGTACAAGGGTTTCCTTAACAACTCGCATTTGAAGTAATTTAGTTTATCTGAAGTCATGTTGGTCTTCATAGTGCATGTGACTGTAAGATTTAAGGTTTTCATCTATACTTTTGTAAAGCATAAATCATGTTGCAAACATGCAGAATTCATGGCATGAACCAACCATAAATTGAATTTCACACCACTTGTAAACCTCTGGTTTAAATTGCAAAGAAAATAATACTTTATATTATAACAGAAAGAGACAGGAAAATTATACTATTTAGAGAACCAAAACTCATTGTAATGATTTTTCTTTACTTTTACATAATGCCTGGCAATGTCTTTTATTTTGCAAGAGGCTAATCCAGGACAGGGTATCAATTCCCTACTATTACCGTAATATTACTTTAATTACTCACAACTCTACTGTAAAGGATAGGTGTATTACAAAAATGTGTACACAGACCACTGAATGTATGTAGAGCTTTCAAGTTTATAAACACCAAGAGGCATTCACATAGTCATCTCGTAATAGAAGTGAATTAAGTTAATACCAGTAAAGATCTGTCCCAAACTGTTTTGGTTTTGAAAGAAGAGACGGAAAGTAGGGAAGGAGAAGTTCTCAGAGCAGTGTTTCAGAAGATGGCAGGGCTAGCTATAGACTAGGTTTTCTTTTACCTCCTCCAGTTGTCTATTGCAGTAGTAGAAAATGGAGTTTATTCTCCAGTGATCTGTATCTCCTATTATGGAGGATATTCCTGTGCAACATGGCAGTTCATGACAAAAACTGTGTTTTCACTTTTATGCTAGGGAAGGTGCTCAGAAGAGCTAAAGCAATGCTATCTGTGCATGAGAGCAGATAACACTAAATATGCAGACACTGATGCACGTTTGAACATCTGAAAGACTATTCAGAATTGAAAAACAGGAATAATTGTGGCAAATTTACTGTAGCCTGCAGTGTTACAGCTAAAAATTCTACATAAATCCATGAAAAAGTCAAAGTTTCTTTCACATAGAGGTTTCCACGTGTAAGAAACTCATAACAGTGTTTAATCCAATTATCTTATTTTCAGTGCTACGATCTCACTCAGTGCTCAAATACAAAAAAAATTCTCTGTTATACTATTTTAAATAAGTTATTTAATGAATGTTCGTGGCTGCAGAAATTGTGAAGAAGTTAGCACTCTTACATGTATAGTTACTAGTACATAACTGAAGAATTAACAAATGTATATTTGTGTAGCACAGAGGAAGGAATCTCAAAAGAGCAATAGAACAAATAGTAAGAAGTTACTTTTTTAAAATAGATAATAATCCAATAATGAATTTTTAAACCTAGAAAAATCATATAAAAAAGTTTCTCTATGCTTTATTCTTCCTTTCATGGCCAGGCCTTCGGGGAGCCCCAGGATATTCTTTGGATCAAGCTCATCATCTTCCAATTGAAATGGATCCATTGATTGGTATGTCAAGATGAAAATGTAGTGATATATTTGAAATCGTGATTTTCAAGAATTATTGATTAAGCTATATTTGTATATTATGCTTCATTTAACACAGAAAATAGGAAAATATTTATTCTTGTCAGTCCTGGAGAACTGAAAGCATTAGCTATTGATGCTGAATGAATTACATGAGTGCTATTTGTTATTAACATCACCAGCAATGGGTATTTAAGAAACAACCAATTAAGTCAGTTAAATTGTCAGCCTGTATCTATAATTCTGTTCTCTTATCAGGTCACATTAGTAAAACAAAATGTGAGGGTCTGGTGGAGTTCACATATTTTCTTTTTTTACAGCCAGAATTGTGTTTATCAGTGAAGATTTAGATCCATTTATTTTCATTCAGTTTATGATTTGGATTGTTTTTGTTGGCATTACTAATTTCAAAATGAAAATACTGCATTTTAAATTGATGCATGGTAGCATTTTTAAATCTAGAATTTTTGAGAAAGCCAATTATTTTGAGAAATAGCATCTGTTAAAATTGTTAGATTGCAGGACTCCCTAGCGGTCATCATCTCTCATTAACTGCAACTATTTGATTTGTAGTTATTTTTTTTTAAGTAATTTGAAACAGAAATTAGCATAGGGAAGGTTCCTAGAGACAATTTTGTAGCATTGGTAAGAAAAAAAATGCATTTTTAAACATCTCCAAAGGAAAAACTCCTTTTTTGTCTGTGTCAATATTCACGGTTGAAAGATTTATATAGAAGTACCTCAGGAGACTTAGCTTTCTCATTCTGTGTGCTTCACTTGATCATATAATGGCAATGGTTTCCTATTCTGGTTTTTTGTCTCAAAAACCTGTTCTGGAAATTTGAGTAATTTGTTATTCATTGTTGATGGACATAGAGGATCTATCTGCTAATTTAAATCATGTTCTTAGAATGTATGTAAACAATATGAACTATCACAAGCAATTTTAAAATATGATTTTTTTTGTTGAGTCTCTTATTTCATGCAGTTGTGAGCAATTTAGGTAGAATAACAAAAAATAGGGGAAAAAAATTCAGATTATTATCTGCTTTAAGTTGTGTTCCTATGTTAGGAGAAATGTGCTTCTCAGAGTGATTTTTATCTCACCTAACTTCAGTTAACTGAAGTTAGTTGTCAAGATTCCCTCCATAGCCACTGTAGAAAGACAAACTGTCCTCTGGAGCTGCCTAACACTTAGACAGCTATTACAGGGTGAGAGGACTTGACATGTGAAACAATGTCTTCCTCCTCAATGAGTCTGCAGGGAATGTAGATAATTTACTTAGATTATATACTGAACTTTTAGAAAGTTAATATTAAGTGAGATGGAACACATCTTTATTGTATTGCCATATCTTGTCTGATGTGTCACAAAGAGCATATTAGCTGGGGACTCTCAGTCCTTCTTAACAGCTCCATTTCGCAGTCGGGGTGGTGGGATTCTGCATAAACCATTCCTTTTCCATTCTGGGAGAATTTCCAGGTGTCATTGCCTCTCTTGAGATTACTGCCCAAGCCCTGGCTCCCTGCTTCAGGAGTAGGTGATGAGACCTGCTTTTCCTGTATCAGAAAAACACAGTAGGTTTGGAAGATTCATAGAATCATAGAATATACTGAGTTGGAAGGGGCTCATCAGGACCATCAAGTTCAACTCCTGGCCCTGTGCAGGATGCCCCAAGAATCACACCATGTGCCTGCAAATATTGTCCAAACACTTGAATTCTGTCAGGCTTGGTGCTGTGATCATTTCACTGGGGAGCATGTTCCAGTGTTCAACCCCCCTCTGGGTAAAAATGCTTTTCTTGGTATCTAACCTAAATCTCCCCTGACTCAAGTCCTCAAGACTCATGCCTTTTCCTCAAGTCCTGTCACTGGTCATGAGAGTGAAGAGATTAGTGTCTGCCCCTCCACTTCCCCTCATGAGGAAGTTGTAGACTACAGTGAGGTTTCCCCTCATTCATTGGTTGAATCCTTATGTCTTTGATCTCATTAAACATGTGGAGATATGGGAGATGTCAAAATCACACAATACAAGCTAAGATATTTTCTGTAGAAGAGATACCAACCGGCAAGAATTGACTTTCTGCAGTATGTTAGCGCTGATTTGGTATTTTAAATGGACTTCCACCACTTTCTGCTAGTTCAGATTGGTTTGGGGAGCACTTCAGCAGAGCACCTAAATTATTACCACCTATTATGCAGTGCATCAGGCAGTTTGTAAGAAAATGTCATCTCCTGTAAAATCTTTTCTCTTATTCAAAGGGAAACTAGAAATCTCACAATAATTTTTTGTTTCTGACACCCATATAGACAGCTCTAAATGTTCATATTCAAAATGCTTACTCAACAACAAATTCACAGTTCATTGAAAGTTAAATGTATTCATTTTCTGCTGTAAGTGCATGACAGGAAGGTGTTGGAATGGCTTACTTGTAAAATGTGTTTTGCATTTTGTTACAGCCAATAACTCTGGTGTGAACAAACGGCAGATCACAGACCTTGTGGATCAGAGCATCCAGATCAATGCGCATTGCTTCGTGGTCACAGCAGATAACCGCTACATTCTTATCTGTGGTTTCTGGGACAAGAGCTTTCGAGTTTATTCTACAGAAACAGGTGACCCAAAATACAACTCTCTGTTTCTTTGTGGGTCACAAAGTGGACAGAGACTATTGTCTTAATAGTACTATATCTAATGCCTGTGCTTACTCCTCAATAAATGAAAAAGGGAAGTTTATAAAATACTTCATTATTGTTTGAACATAATAGCTTTGAGATGGTTTTCTAATGGAAGACAAAGGACGTAAAAGGAAATAGGCATACCGTTTTATTAGTGGTAACTTTTGAAAACCATAGTTATTTTCAGGAAATTGATTGTATCAAAAGGATCAACCAAAAATTTTGTTACAAAAGTTTTATGGCTGGATTGTTTCTAGCTCTATTTATTTCATGTATTAAGGAATTAGGTTGCATAGCCTGCTGCAGGAACTGATATTTTGTTTCTTTTTCTGATTACTTAGCCTAATATTATTCAGTATATTGCCAAAAATATATTGCTAAAAACTAATTGCCATAATAGAAAAAAGGATGTGATAATCACAGTAAACCTTAGTTTGACATTAACATAGAACAAATAGTCATTTTTAATATAATAATATAGCACAATTCTGGAAAAGTTCATGTTCTGTCTTATGCATATCACTCATGAAATGCATAGTGTTCTAATGCCATTGCTTAAATACTAATGGAGACGTAACTCCACTTAATATTCAGTGACTGCAGCGCTGACTTGATTTTCAGAGATAAGGGTTAGACTATCAATTGACACAGAGCACAGCCTTCAACAGGAAGGAAAAAAAGAGAAAAAAAAACGTTTTATCTTTGTGATTTTTTAATCCTGTCGTAGCATGTAGTGAACTCTAATTAAGGGGCATGAGGCAAAAGTTCATTTGAACTGAATATTAATTATATAGTTAATAATTTCCAAATGCTGTAAGTACCTTAAAAAAATGAATCTGTATGACTTTGCACTCCCACCAGGAAAATTAACTCAGATTGTGTTTGGCCACTGGGATGTCGTGACTTGCCTTGCCAGATCGGAGTCCTATATTGGGGGTGATTGCTACATTGTGTCTGGGTCTCGGGATGCTACGTTGCTGCTTTGGTATTGGAGTGGCCGACATCACATTATAGGTGACAATCCAAATAGCAGTAAGTATCCTTTAAAAAAACACCTTCCTGAAAGGTCTTCTGTCTCACCTATTCATTTTAACGTTCCTTCTGTCAGCTTCAAAAGTGATTACCAAACATATTGATTACTTCACTTATAGATTGAAAGTTGGTATAAGAAGAGCACCACATGCTAAGAAATTCATTGATTACTAGCCAAAAAAATGTTTAAACACTCTTTGTGTGGTAACAGATAATAGGATGGGAATGTAGTTCTTAAATTTGTTTCACTTATAGCATCATGTCATCGTAAACTAGAACAAGATGGTTATGGCCTTTAAGTGACAGAACATATATCACTATATTTTGACTTTCCTTTCCTTAGAAATATTTTTTGGCATTTTAACTTACTCCCTTTGTGCTACAGCATGCTATATCAGCTGCTTGCCTTTTCAAAAAAGGAATGTTTCACATGCCGTGGAATTAAGTGAAACTCTCTTGGGAAAGGTCCTTCTGCAGCAAGCAAACCTTTGGAGAATCAATATGGCTGAATAAAAATAGGAAAAGATAAAACGTCAGGAAGAGTTTACATTTCATTTGCATGGAACTATCAGTGCTTTGCAGTGTGAAGGGGACATGATAATAATAATAATAATAACATTAATTTATATAAAAGGGCACTTAAAGTACACTAATTTAAAAGTCCCTTCACCCAAGCCAGAGACATGACCACAGCTAAAGACAAGAGCAACTTTTATCCATACACTAGAGCTGTTCTGTACAACACTAAGTCCATTTCATCTAAAGCAGTTTCTGAATTCTGACAATTATTTTCAACACAAGGATTCTATCCTTGGAAAAAAATGTAAGAATCCATCACTATCAGTTTTGATCACTGATTCAAATACTGACTGGAGGCAGTACTGTCAGTTACAGACATGTAAGTGAAAGTATTTCTTCAACTGAATGGCTGTTAGAAAAGTGTTTTATTTCAAAGTAAATATTTTGTAAATTTTGCAGCAGTAGACTTTTTATTGAATTTTAATTTTTTCCATTTGTCTGTAAGCAGAGCAAAGAGGAGACAGATATAAGTCTCACTTTTTCACCAGATTTGATTTGCTTTTGTAACAGAGGAAATGGAGGGGAAAAGATAAAATTGCATTCCCATAAAAAATTTCTCTAATTTTTATGTATATCACAGGACTTCTTTAGCATGTAATTCTCCAATATGGAGAAATTCAGTCAGTGTCAGAGCACTCTGTTTATGTTGACACCATTTTCTTTCTTGGAATGCCTGTGTGAGTCATGTCCAGTATTAGTAATTTCTATGTTAGGAGAAAAAAAGAGCTTTCTACTTTCATTAAAAAAAATAAAGTAAGACTTTTCCCTTACCTCCTCTGATTAGATGGGGGTTGGACAGCTTTACAATTAGCATCTCCTTTCTGGCTGATACAAACTGCTTCAATTCTTTTCAAGGTAGAATTATTTTAGTTCTGATACTGTTTTGTCATCACTTATATATATATATATATATTCATACATATATGAATGCAAAAAAGTTGTACTTTTTGGTATCTCAGGTTTAATATCTCAGCTGCATAACTTTGGAAGTGTCTGCCTTGGACATCTTGGAAGGATATGAATTGGCTGACAGAAATTAATGAAAACAAAAATGAATTGTATGATTTGCTGTCTCTACCTATATATTGATAAAGCTAAAGAAAAAGTCTTATAATCAGATTAATGGGAGACTGTGCTGCAGATAGTCATGTCCAGTCAAATGAAATCTTACAAGCACAGGTATCAGAACTCAGGAAGATTAAATACCTAATTCCACTGTGGTTGCTTTGAAATATATTGATACAGTTTTTAAATATTCATGTTGAAGACATGTTAAAGACTGATGTTGAGGAAGATTGATGTCATCAATATTATTGCTATCTTTATTCATGAATTAAAGTTACCATGGATATGCTAATTATGTACTAGGACTGTACTATGACCAGAATTTCATGTGTTGCAAAGCTATCCTTATTAACAGCTACTTTGACTTTTAATGAACATATATTAATGGGGATAGATCACAAAAACAAAGGGCCTTTAAAAAAAGGGCCTTTAAAAACTTCTTCGATTACTAAATGTTTCTGCTGAAGTAATGACTGGTAATTTCTGTTCCCCACCATGAGCAGACTTGATAGTTACCATATGACTGATTCCCTGTATACTAGTTTTCATGACTGAAGCTTTCTCTGCAATCCTTATGAAAATATGTCTGAAGTTTTACATAGTTAAAGCCACTGAATTAGTAAGGAAATATTTCCTAATCTACTCTTCCATAGTTGCTGCTAGAAGATTAGGATTTATCTTGTAGGAAAAATGAAAGTGAGATGTTCACTGTAGGTCAAATCCAATTACTTAAGATCTTTTGAATCAATTTCCAGAAAGATGTAGATGATATTTTCAGGGGGAAAAGGGGGGATTGGTTTTTTAAAAGCTGTCATCTGGAGACACAGATAAGGTATTTTTTACCACAGGCTTTAAGAAGGTGAAGAACTCAAAGAAAAATGTCAGATATAGCAACTATCTGGGTTAGATGCTTGACTTTATAATTATCTTTTAAGCTGAAAGATGCTTAATTATCAATTTCAGCTCCAATACATTCAATTAGCAAAAGGAACTTTAGTTGTTTCAGAAAATCTTAAGGGGGAGAAAAAGCAAACTCCAGTCCTAAACAGTTTGTGTAGTTTAGCATTTGTATAGAAAAATGTAGATACTGTTTCATTCAAAAACATAGCAGTCACAATCATTTATTATGAAATACTCTGGGGCAAAAGATTGTCAGATCAAACTTCTTACAGATTCTGCTAAAGTTCCATATTTCAGAATCTGATCTTTACTAAACAACTTGTATGTCAACAATCTAACCTGTCAGACTTGTGTAGAGTCTTTTGCTGAAATACCTGTGCAGGCATGTGCTCAGTGGGTGACCTCGGCTGTGTCTGTGGGAAATACAGAAACAGCTCTGGCTTAAAGAGGAGAATTGAGAAAAAATTGGGTCTTGGATAAGACTCTTGCAAGTGGCTGCTGTAACTCAGTAGTTGAAAACCTTCCTATAAAAGCATGGTCAGCTTCATTTTATAATTTTAAAACAATTGTTCCAAGCAATTAATTTATTAAATTATCCCTTTTAATCTACGGTAAGCATAAAAAATGAGTTTATGGTTTAATTTGCAGTTGTCATTGAAGTTTTTCTTTGAAGTTTTACCAGATTTTAAATACAATGTTTTTCACAGAGTAGCTTTCAAAAATAGCTTGTAAAAAACCTTTGATTAGTTTGTCCAGAAAGTTGGAGACTAAGTTCCTGACCACTAGAGACCGGGGAAATTCAAGCCCTCATTCCCATATTCACAAGCCTATGCTGACTATCAGCTATAAATTAATGTGGGAGGGGACCCTGTGAACCTCCAGCTTTAGCAGAAAGCAAAATACTTTTCCATGCTCTTGTTTATGGATCTTACATGACACAATGATTGTGTATAAATAGAGATAATCAAGAAATCGGGAGCCCAAGCTGTATACCTTCAACTGCAGCATATAGGGCAAATCCATTTCTTATTTGTACTTTTTCTGATCCAACAAACTGGTTTCACGTCCACGCCATTGCTAAGATCCAATAGAGGTGATAGAAAAAGGTCTTAGACTAGACTAAAAAGACTAGACTAAAAGACTGGTGTTTGCAGATGTTCCTGGAAAGTGAGAGATGTGACATGATTTTCTGTAGACTGAAGAGCAGTTGAATGCAGGGGTTTATGTATGATTGAACCTCCCTTTATTTCTTTATCCTTGCTTAATTAAGTACCACCTTGGGGAAAAACATTGAACTGAATAAAACTTAGTCCTCTTGCCAGGGTCAGATATCTACTTTCTAAGCCAAAATTGCCAATCTGAACTGGCTAATCTGAATTTGCACTTTATTAAGTTGATGACCACATTATATAAATCTGCTGCAGTTGAGAGAACAGTGAAATGTATCTGTTTTCGCTTAGTAAGGCACATCACATACAAAGGACATAGTTTGCATATTTTAATTCTTTGAAATGGTATGGGAAATGTAAATCTTTGCAGTTCTTAGAGATGGAATAGAAAATTATTGTGATGGATTTTGACAATTTGTGGTTTGATTTTTTTTTTCTCTTATGATATATAGGGATTTGCTTTAGGTGAGTGTTAATTTGTATACAAATTTCTTCTCACTTAACAACTGTACTAGTCATCACGAAAAGGAGCAAAGAGAGTATACAATATGCCCTGGAGTTCAATATGTATCATTATAGTTGTTTTATTTTTATATTTTATGATTGCTTTATTGAATGTCTATCTCAAACAAGCAACTTTGAAAATGAGAATTATCTCAGAGTCTTTGAACAGGTATACCAAAGTGGATGATAGAATTTCAGAAAAGTGAGGGACAGATGCTTTCATCTGAAACAGACACAAATTCAGAAACTAATTTGGAAGTGATAAAAATTAATTTGCACACTTTAATTGGAATCAGACTCCTTCATAAGAGAAGGGAAGCGTAGGCAGCTTGTGCTAAAGGCTGATTGAATTTTTTGTCAGGTAAGTATGTTGGACTTGGCCACTTATCCTCTTGAGCCTCTCCATGCAATATATTACATTCACCCTCTGACTGGTGTTCTTTAAAAGGATCAATGCTATTCCTGTTTTTTCCCTAGTGACTGAAATTTCATTGATCTTGGGACTTGACATTTCTTATTACCTATTGTAGCTTCCAAGAGGATGGCCACAAGAGGTGTGAGAGTTAACCCCCCTTTTTCTAATGGGAACTGTGCTGACCATTGGAAAATATTGTGTCTATCAGCCCTAACCTGGGTTTGTTTAGCATTGTAACATAATCTTCAAAGGTGCTAACAATTCACCCTGCTCTAGTGAGTGTATTCTGTATATATCTAAAAGGAAGGGTAAGCATTACCATAAAAGATCTTTGTCAAGTTAACCTGCATTTTTTTTAAGTCTGTCATAAAGTATAGCTTTTCGTATTTGTTTTACTTAACACAATTTTGAAAGAATTTAAAATTGTAAACATCAAGGGTTCTGAAAGTTTGTCTTGAAAGAACAGTTGTTCTGAACTCAGAACATTCACTTATTGTTTTATATCTCTCCACATTTTAATATGCCCTAGCTTAACCTTGAAAGGGTAGTAGTTTAAAAATAGCCATTGCCAAGTGGACTGGATGGCTGCCTGAAGGTCCTGCACAAGCACATGGGCACACGTACTACCTGCTTTGTCTGTTTAAAGAGTTGTTATGGCACTTGTACATTTGTACAATTTAAGTAATAATTTTTAAAATATAGTATCTTAGCACTGGTCTGACAAAGTAGAAGCTCTCTGAAAACTAGTTTGTAGTTTTTGCTGGCACTGTCTCTGGCCTGGTAGCCAAGACATCTCTCTCCTAGGACTGCTATTTAAAAGTAAATGAACCAATAATCCACCTGAGCTAAGGCAGTTATCTCTAGTATTTTATCAGCAAATATCTGTGCCCATGCTTTGCTGCATACTCCATGGGAACTGTACAGTGCAGGGTTGTTCAGCATCTTGCCAAAGTTCCCAAAGCTATTTAGTGGAAGAGATAGGAAGTTATGGTACAGATTCATACTCTTCTGTCCTCCACTATATCTTTCCTTTTGGAGTCTGTATTGGTGCAAGGTACCTGAAAGTCCCCTCACCTGGGTTTGTAGCTGTATGCAATGCTGCTCACATTTCTTAGCCAGAGCTGAGAATATTCTGGATATGTTAATATTTTTCTGTTAGCAATCTTTCTTTTACACCCATTGCTCCCTCATGTTGTGGATATTTTTACTGATTATTTCCTGTTTTGAGATACTCATATTTATCGGTTGTAGCCTTATCTTTTCATCAAACTCCAGTATGTTTTTTTCTGACAGTATATATTCAAGAAGGCTATTGCGTTTTCCCTTCCGTGAAAGCCATAGTACTTTCCAAGATTTTTTTTTCTGATGAGTATCCCCTCAAAAGTCCTAACAAGCAAATAGTAAAGTAAATTATTTTCAGCAAGTAATTCAGCTATAGCCTTGTACTTGCTTTTGTCAAAGTCAGAGATGGAATGAAAGCTAGAATTTGCCTTGTGCTCTCATTTTTCTTTATATAGAAGACTCCCAGATTTGTTCCCATAGCAATCTGTACATAATTCCTGTAAAAGGACAATAAGAGAGAAATAGTAACAATGTCTGTTCTCTTTCTTTCCCTCTTCTTTTTTTCCTTACCATGCAAGAGCACCATTTGTTCACAAAGAATCTGACAATAGTATTAAGCAATATATTTTTCAGTGAGAAGGGAAGATGTGTTTTATTTTAGACTTTGTAAAAAGACTTACTTGTTTGGAAATACAGTGCTGATTTTTTTTCCTTTGCCCTCTAGTAATTCAGTTCAAAGGTGCTCCTTTGGGGAAATTACAGGGAGTTTACAGTGATGGTATCTCAGTTCTTAGGTAGGATATTTTCACCTGCAATTCCCTTAGAGCTGCAGCCTTTGACCTTTGGCTGCATCTATCAGTGGTGATGTGACAATGACAGAATATTTTGCTAGATTTTGAATGATTCCTGGAGTTCACAACTTCTGTCCTTAGCAATGAAATGTAATATGACTGAGGTTCATGCCACAGCTTTTTCTGTAGAAAGGATCAGTGAATAATTTTTTCTTTGAGCCCTAAGGGGAAAAAAAATCCCATTTTCAATTACTGCTGGACTGTTACTGCTAATAATTTATGAGATAATGTATAATAATGATATTCCATTATTAATTTGTATTTACAGAAAAACAAGACAAAACAAGGCTTATAGATATGTGTTTCAGGGCAGTTGTTTCTTATAAGCATTTTCCTTTATAAAAAAATAAGTCAATTAAATATGCTTAATTTGTGTATCCTGAATTTTTACAGTTCCATGATATTATAGTGCTTTCCTAGGAAACACTGATGAAAATGTCCTTTTGGAAATTGCGTTATTTCTTTTTCTTTTAAAAAATTTCTAATCACATAATAATTTGAGTCATTCAGTTTGATGCAGTCTGATGAAATTTCTGTAATCAGAGCTTAAGCCAAGATGGCCCTTGAGCATAATTTCTCTTTTTTTCCAGGAGGACATAAGGAATAAAAAATAATAAAATTAAAAAAAAAAAGGTGGAAAATTCTGAATTTAGTTTAATTGATTTTTTTTTTCTCTTTCTGTTATGCACATGGAGAAAACAAAACCGTAAAAGGAGATGGTATTATCAAAAGCAATGCTGGTGGGGAAATTATAAAAATCTGAATCTCAAAATGTAGCCAACTTTTATGACATGCAAAAAGCATCTTTCTCTGTTTCTTCCAACATCCATCCTTCCCATGCAGTAGAGCTCAGTTTTCAGTTCACATCTTCAGTTTCCAGACAAAAAAGAAACTTTTCTTGCAATCTAGATTAAAGCTTGGGAAACTAGGATTTACTGGGGTAGCTGTTTGCATTAGAGGTAAGAAAGTATTAGTGTGTTTGTACATTGCAACAGTAAGACCAGTTAGATTGAAGCAACCTCTACCACTAGGTCCAAAACTGTAGTAAATCCATGGTTGGTAGTATTCAGCTTATTCAGAAAGATATTAAAATACATGGAATTTTTATTAAAATTTTCATGACAGGGGATGTTATGGTTTGGCAAGAAATGCTCTGAATTCATGCTAAATTTTCAAGAATTATTGTTCTATACATCTCTGGCTACCCAAATTTTAAGCAAGAACTTCAAGCTAAACAGACACAGAAATGGGTTGCTATAATGGCTAAAAAATGGCAAGCCCATCCCTTCAAAGGAGTTGTTTAATAGAGTCAAAAGGAAAGACGAAGAAGGATGATTTATTCTGTAAGTACATAAGTGCAGAATAACACTAGAGAAGGACAAGACCTGAAGCTAAAGGACAATGCTAACAAAAGAACAAAGAGATGCTAAAATAAAGAAACAAGAATAAATTGAATCTGAAATTCAGAATATTTCTTTCCTTTAGAGTAGGAAAGGTCTGGAACATCCTTCCAAGTCACATACTCAGATAGCCATTTCATTAATTTATTAACTGGTTAATATGATGTGAGTGTTCACAATAAAAAAGACTAAAGTGATTGACCCACAAAAGTCTATCCAAGCCTCCATTCCTAATGTATATCTTTTAAAAACCTATGCAGTATTGCTTAGCTACCCGGTAGTTCCCTTTTTAATTTGTTTTAGTATTTAAGTATATTTCCAGTTAGGAAACTACATTTTATTCTAGAGTTGAAATGTGTGCAGCCATTCCCCCAACGGACCTTGCTATGCCATTAGCTGCAAGATAAATTTCTGGGCTATTGGTCATCTTTTATGCCCATGACTCCCAGTTACAGTAGTCAAGTCACTGCTTTGCTGCCTATTCAGTGAAGAGAGAAAACACTGTAAACACTCTACAGCCTCCTGTCTTATTCTCTATATCAGTTGTATGACTCTCCTTTAAGCACATTTTTGTAAATGCAGGTATAAGACTTTCACCTGGCAAAGTGGCAAAGTAGTTCTTGCCTCCTATTTGCTGTTCTAAGGATGCATTGAAAGTTCATGTTGAGGGAGTTTTCCTTTCTGGCTCCATAAATTCTTCTCTATATCGCTTTGTTCCGGAACAGGATCTCTCTCCAGTGAACAGAGCTTATGCTTGTCCAGGAAAATTGACCTTCCACTTGGCTGCATTGAAAATATATAAAACACATTTCACTACCTTTTTATTTACCTAGGTCCTAGGCAATGCAGAGAATCATAGAATCATAGAATCATAGAATCATAGAATTAACTGGGTTGGAAGAGACCTCCGAGATCATCAAGTCCAA
>JAWWLV010000001.1:50196691-50234076 GCA_035041135.1 Platyrinchus mystaceus
GAACTGAGGGGCCCAGAACTGAACACAGTACTCAAGGTGTGGCCTCACCAGCGCCGAGTACAGGGGAAGGATCACTTTTAAATTTATAATAATGGCTTCTCTTGTCACTGAGAAACTTCGAAACTTTGCATCAAATTTGTCATTGAAACTTTGCATCAATTTTGTATTAGAAGCATGTCTTACCAGCAAAGATTTTATACTATCCCATAGATAACATTATTGCTTAGTATTTGATCAAATCAATTTCCAGCTCCTAACTGCACACCCTAATTTCCACACTCTATTTTACTTATATGTAGCTTGTAGTATACATGTCTCTATGGAAAAAAAATTAAGATCTGTGCCATCCATATTGTCCACAGTCAGTTCCATATAAAACTGGTTTAAATCAAAACATTGTATTACTAAGACAAATATCTTGGGAAAAAAATACATAGAGCCCATTTTAACATAGCCATGTTTATCAACTGTACCCCCCACCCTATCAAAATCAGATAAGAACAAGACTCTCATTTCCAACACAGCATGGTGACTAGTATTAATGAGATTTTTGCTTCCAGTGCTTCTTGACAGAACTGTAGATAAACCATTTTGTTATTTTGCATAGAATTAACGTTACAGTAATTTATCTATATTTCCCTGGTAATTCTTTTATCCTTTTTAGGTATTTCAACTACATGGGCAGAACTGCAGTCCTTTAGAATGTCCCAATTTTCTGTATTTCATTTGTACAATGTAAATATAACCAGATGAACTGTGTGTTATCCAGCAAGTTGTTAATTTTTTGTTCAGAATTGACTTGCTTTGCCTGGCAAAGCAATATCAAATACTGAGCATCTGTTATTATTAGAAACAACAGAAATGTCGCTGTTTGTCATATGAACACTCCATAAATGCCCATTTGTTTGAACCCAAAATAAGATTCATTTCCATCCTGAATATAAAGAATAAATATTTAGGGAGTAGTTTATCCTATTCTCTAATAAATTTAATGTGATAAAAATGGCATAGGTATTAATATTGATATATCTAAAATTGCATATACCCATAACCATTTTTAAGCATATTTTAATCTGTAAGCATTCCCCGTGTCTCTGAATCAATATTATCTATACAACAGTAGTATGTTTCTATTACAGTCCTGTTCCTTCTCTCTTTTTTTCCTACCCCCAGTTTCATGAAACAAATTATGATCATTAATATAGGAACATCCTCAACTCATACTACTCTTCAGGTTCATAGCAGAAGTCTGAAGACATATATGTCCAACAGCAGATCTTTACATTACAGCTATTTGTAATACCACCACACTTTGTGTTCTTTTAATTAATTTATTAATGCATTGGAAAGTTGTTCTTATGAAACTTTTTGCTACCTGAATATATTTTGCTCATTATGCTAAGTATGAGGTATTTAATCACAATGCACCTCTCTTTGATGCTTACTGATTTGAAGAAAATTATAGCAAAGTTCTTCTGTTGATAAACCAGGTCTGATTTGGCATTCCCTGTTGTTTTCTTTTTCCTATTCTTCTCACTTTTTTTTCTTTAACAGGTGATTATCCAGCTCCTCGTGCTGTTCTAACTGGCCATGACCATGAAGTTGTCTGCGTGTCGGTCTGTGCAGAGCTGGGACTTGTTATCAGTGGTGCTAAAGGTCAGAAATGTTTTTATGATTTAAGTCTTAACATTTTTAGAGTCTTTTTTAGTGGAACTTCTCAGACTTTCCGCACACCACATATACTTCAGTAATCCAAAGTAATCTCTACTAAAACGTGTTGTAATTCTGGGGGAATCTGAAGCAGTTTACTCTGAAAATTGTTACTTACCATCTGTACTTATGAGTTTAGATACAAAGTAAATTGTTCATTCCTTCCAACCATCAGTCTTTGCAGCTATTCCCCTAGTTCTGGAAGGTTATTTTGTAAAAATGTATGTAATAATTCTAATGACATCTAGTGATTTTTAAGAAACCTATAGGTAGAGATGCGTATTTTAGGGAGGTCCAAGTTCTCTACTCTGTTCTTAAATGAATGGTTGTTTGTAGCGCTGACCTACCTTTCCAGGGCAGCAAGATCAGTTTGCTTGGCTTTGGATCTGTGTAAATATTATCCAGTAGGGTGGGGGTTTTTTGCAGTGATTTCTAAGTAATAATGAGCAGCTGCAGGTTTGTTGTTACCTCTCAATGTTTTTCAGTCATCTGTTCATGCTTTTTCATTGTTATGTATGAAATCCAGAGTACCCAAAAATTGTTAATGCAAGTGTTCAAAATACTTTCCAAACCTGCAGCAGTCTCCTGTATAACTGGTAATCAATGTAAATAAAGCACCAGCCTCAATGAGTGTTTGCTTCACCCTTCCTTACTCAATTTCTCTTGATTTGTTATATTTTACTTGTTTTACCCATCTTCTCCTCTTCCCCATTAATTCCACTTTTCTCCCCCACTGCTCTCTCTCGTTCAACTTTTTAGTTTGTCAAATTGCATGTCTTTTTCTTTTTTCCTTTCCTATTTGCCTCTCCCTCTATCCCTTTTTCTCTTGGTTTCTTTTGTGCTACATCATCTCTTCTCCCTTCGTTTGCTTTCTGTACATTACCTTTGTACTTCCTTATGGTTCTTTTTTTATATATTTTCCTGTCTCATTTCCACTCTACTGCAACATCCACATCCAGTGACTTGCTTTCTCTGTCTACAGTGATGCCTGTTTTATTCATCCCTATGGATATCTTTGCACTCTTTTTTAAAAAGTTTACTACTTCTGGGGGTAAGAAGGTGATACTTGCTCTGCTGGCTTTTGCTCACAGCTGAGCTCCTGGGTTATTTTTTTTTATACTGCCTTGGAGCTCAACATTTATTTTCAAAGCTGAGTGTGAAACTTTTGAGTAAAGCCATTTTTAACAGGAAATCCTAATGGGTCATTAACTCTCATAATGGCATACTACATAATAGTCACAGGCAAAGTCAAGACATTTGGGAAAAAAAAGTACAGTGATGCTGATCCTAGAATTTTTTCTTGCAGCAATGCTATTTCTTACCTTTTAAGGCAGCTTCATACACTCTTGCTGCCATAATAGTCCACTCTTTCAACTATCTTTTTATAAATTTCCTCTTCTTAAAATAGATGGAATCTGTACTCTGTTATCTTCTGCTTCGTTAAGTGCTTTGGTAACTTACACATTTTAGAGGTAAAGGCTGATGGAGAACCAAAGACTTTTAAATCAAATTCAGAATATGTTTGTAATTGATCAAGAGAAATGGAGGCCCAGTCTGTCTCCTGAGGTACTCTTCTCATGTTCTTCCTCTTGAAACTCTAGTCTGTATAAAAAAATGCAGAGAAAATAAATTCTTTTCTCTACTGCTGTTTACCAAGAGATGCCTTTTTTAAAGCTTCTTCTTCAGTTCTGTTCTTTCCAGTCTTTTCCAGTTTCTTAGATTGTATTTCATGGTAGAGCTGCATTGCTCTGCCATTCTGCCTGAGTACAGCCTGTGCTTCCTGGTGGGCAGCTGTTCCTCCGGAGCTGGCTGTGGCACTGCGATAACATGCACAGAACTCAAGAACCTGCTGAGGCAGGGAGACAGAAAATATAAGACTCCTCTGAGGAAAATCCTGTACATCAGGTTGATTTTTTCATGTTCTTACCCAACAAACCCAAAATAGAGTGGTCAGTCTGTATGTTCATACATAGCATCCTAAATCAGATGTGCCTTTTCGTGTCCATGACAACTCAGCTGTGAAGGTATTACACTTTTCTTTGGAAAAATCTAACAAGATAATTATTCTAAACGTGGAGGCATCATTTCTTGTAACATTCTGGCACTTTAGTATTTCCAAAGCTGAAACTCATCTATTTGAGAAAATTCCATTGCAGGGGTACTCCATGGACACAGTCAAGCCTGAGGTCCCTCTGCATAAGACTTTATGCAAACACAGATAAAATCATGTTTTCAGAGGGTTCACAGATTAATTCACTGATGCTGTGATTCATTCTACCTGGGCAAACCCAGCTGCTGTGTGAATTTCAGAGAAGTTAGAAGGGCTTAATGTGGGGTGGCTGAGTCTGCCAATATAGTTTTACTTTAAGGGTCATAAGTCAGTTGGATAAGGAAGAGATTACTGTGTTGTTCATCATATCCCGTGATTCATAAAAGAAAACAATTACTATTAACTGTGACTCATTACATTTATCAGAGAAGAGACTCTTTTTCTTAGTAGGAATACAGATCTTTCTTTCAAAAGAGCTTTTCTCAAAAATCTTGAAATGGAAATAGCTTAGTTTTGCATCTTAAAATGTTCATTGTAGTTTTCATATCTGTTCATTTCTTTCATGAGCAGTAATAAAAAGACATTAAAATCTCATATTAAAATCTCTCTGGAGTAAATGGAGTTATAGTGTGATCTCCTAAAATCTCGTATAGTCCAAGTATCATTGTAACTCCGTTGGCTATCAGATGACACCCTTTGCTAAAACAATTCAGGGTTGAAACCTATGCATAATATGTTCATTGGGGCAGAGGATCTACAGGAACTGCCATTGTCTTTAGGAGAAATATGCAATAATACAATCATATGCCCTCTGGGAGTTGCTCCTACTAGTCACTGATAGAGCCCCATCTGTTTAATTTGATTGGACAGGCTAGAAAGAGTTCATGTTGTTGGAGAAAATCGGTAAGACTGAGACTTCTGAGTGCTTGGAAACAGGAAAGAGTATTTTAAAAGATAGATCAATGAAAACTACTACCACTTTTAGGCATGTTGTATCTATTTTCTTGATATGCTAGCTCTTACATTTCCTTTCCCATTGCATGTTTTAAATTCTTTGGGAAACATTACAGCTTCTCATATCAATGCAGGACTAATGTGATATAAACGCTTATTATGCATTCCCTTTGTGCACAGAGTTTGTATAAGCAGCAAATGTATGATATATTATGTTTTCATGTACAGAAGGTCCTTGCCTAGTACACACAATTACTGGAGATTTGCTGAGAGCCCTGGAAGGAACAGAAAACTGCTTGTATCCTCGCTTAATTTCAGTATCGAGTGAAGGTCACTGCATCATCTACTATGAACGAGGACGGTTCAGCAATTTCAGCATTAATGGCAAACTCTTAGCTCAGATGGAGATCAATGATTCAACCAGGGTAAATCTAAATGCAAACAAACATTTTTTTGTGTTGTCATCTTTATTTATTAAAATAAATTGAATTTATTTGCTATACGGTTTAAAGGTAATCATATATGTTAAAATTGCTGCCTTCTGGTTAAGTCATTCAAACACACATTCTTTCATCACCATCTCCAAATACAAAAATGCACTTGAGCTTTTCCAGAATAAATAAGAACAAATAGTTTATGATCCCACACAATTCTTAGAATTTTTGTTTGGAATTAAATTTCAGTGGGAAATATGTCTGTGAAACAAAATGCTCTGAAAAGACTTCATTCTTCATCTGTTAGCCAAGACATGAATTCATGCCTTCGGGACTCTGCTCTCTCACTAGTGATTGAAGCAGCATTAAGAAGGCAGATCACTGCTCTGCTTTAAATGTTAGTGATGGCACCAAGTATTGTAGAACAAACTATGTTATGTAGAAATGTTATGTGCTGAACTCAAGTATTGGCAGTTTCAGCTAAACAGCTTTTTTGTTGTATATCATGTTTAAAAACGTACAATTGTTTTATTTAAAATGGATTTGGATTTATTTAAAATCCAAAATTTGTTGATTTGTTTTTTGACTGGGGAGAAAGAGGATTGGGATCCTTTTCCTTGAAATTTAAAGTGGATAGAGCATAAGAGATGCTTATAAGTTGATTAATTTTTTTTAATATTGAGACAATATCTATAAAAGCTAACTGTGTGCTTGGGATTTGTCTTTTTCTCCTGAAGGCCATCCTCCTGAGCAGTGATGGGCAGAACCTCGTGACCGGAGGAGACAACGGTGTAGTGGAAGTATGGCAGGCCTGTGACTTCAAGCAGCTCTATATTTACCCTGGCTGTGATGCTGGCATAAGAGCTATGGATCTGTCTCATGATCAGAGGTGAATTTACCTTTCATATTTGTATGTAAATGCTGAAATTTCACCAAGTATACATCTTCATGAACTTTAAGTTATGAATTTATTGTATGCAGTTGTTAACAGGATATGTAAAAAACCATTATCCTCGTCGTTATTTTGTTGATTTATCTGACTCAACACTTCCTCTGATCCTTGAGTCTCATAATGCAAGCACTTAACATTAAGGTGAGATCTTATATCACTGAAGTCAGTAAGCCAGACACTCAGCCAGCAAAATATGGCTAAAATTGCATTAACTGAAGAACATAGAAATAGTTAGACTGGATCAGAGTGCAATAGTACCTATTAACCAATGCCTGAAAAAACCAATTACAAAAGTTTGTGGTACCTTTCTGATTTTCAGCCATGTAGAACTTGAGAACTTCTTGGGGTTGCATCTAACCCATAATGTGTAACATTATCAGTGGATTGATCCACAAGGATTGAGTGTAGTCCTTTCCTTTAACCTTCCTGAGCAATGGAAATGCAGTGTAAAAGCCTAGATTTTTGCAGTGCTGCTGTGGCACTGAAATGCCCACGGTCAGTGTACAAGATGCATGCATCTGGTCCCTCAGTCTTCTGCTGTGATTATAATGTAAACCTATATGTTGCATTTATGCAGTTATGAGTGGTTTTTTGTTTGCATCATGCATCAGTCTTGTATTCCTTATCAATATACAAACTCATGCAAAGAATTCCTAGGATATTAGAAAAATCATACAGTGTTCATTTAAGTTATTTTTTTCTTACACTTTTCAGCTTTCCTAACCATTTTGTAAAGCAACAAAAACACCTTTAAGCAAAATAGGTATCTAATTTACTCAGGTATGCATAGATGACTTGAAACAATTTTTTTGCCTCAAACTTACTCTTATTGAAACTAACTTACAGGAAGAAGCCTGTTTGCTTCTAGAGCTTTGCCAGTTTATCTATACATCATATACTCTGATTTGTTCAAAGGGATTTATTACACTGAAAAAACATTCCAGCTAGCCTATTTTCTCCATCCCTTATTGCAATACAAGGGTGGGAAGCCCCATCTGTACAAAATGCTTTAAGGATCTGCTTAGCTTTAGTCACATAATTAGGCAGAGAATGGTTTTTGTATGGTTTCATAGCAGTGGTGCTAGATATCTTATCCAATATGTAAATTCAGAATTCAGAATTAGATATGGGATAACTGGAAAATCACCTCAACTATTGCTACCAGAACAACATAAATCTGGGGCTACATTTCAGTATGAAGCTTTTTAGGAGTACTAGGGTGTGATCAGCTTATGATTAAGGGAGCAGTACAATTGTCTTCACAGAGGCATCTCATTATGGCTGGGAGGCCCTAGGATATCCAGCTGATCCCAGCTGCAGCCGCAAGTGCAGAGAACTCCACATGTCCTGCATCCCAGCTTCCAGCCAGCATAGACATGTCAGCCATCCTAGGTCACCTCTAGTGTCATGAGATACTTGAAATTATGTAGCTGGGTTCTAAAACATCTGAATGAAAGTGTTTTCACACAGGTGTCTTCTTGTGAGCTAGAGGAATAAGTTTCTGAAATAACGGTGGTGATTTATTTGCTACAGCCTGTGGAATCTAAAAGACAATTAAGCTCATCCTTAAGTACATGTCTACTGACCTGTAGAGAGCTGATCTCAGGCTGCAGTGAAGCTACTGATTAGGGCCTAATTTGATTGTCTACCAATAGCCACTTAGTACTGTTTGAGATACCTCAGTGGTCTGAGGTGCATGTCTTGGGTGATATATGGCAAAGGACCTAGTGAAGACCCACACCCTTCTGGAGAGATAGCCGGAATCAAGGCAGGACACGTGAGAGCACCTCAAATTACATTATTCTGGAATGCCTCTCCTACAGAGACAGTCTGAGAGAGTTGAGCTTTTTCAGCTTGGAGAAGATTTAACTTTAGGGAGACCTCATTGTGATCTTTCAGTACTTAAAGGGGGCTTACAGGAAGGAGGGAGAGCAACGTTTTACTTGGGCAGGTAGTGATAGGACAAGGAGGGGCAGTTTTAACCTAAAAAAAGGGAGAGATTTAGATTAGATATTAGGAAGAAGTTCTTAGAGGGTGGTGAGACACTGGAACAAGTTGCCCAGAGAAGCTGTGGATGCCCCATTCCTGGAAATGTTCAAGGCCAGGTTGGATGGGCAACCTGGTACAGTGAATGGTATCCCTGCTCATGGAAGGGGGGTTGGAACTAAATTCTATGATTCTAAGATTCTTTGATTTTAACTATGTGAAGGTGAGTGAATGGACCTCTAATCTCCCTTGACCAGAATGTCAACATGAAAGTCTGGGTCATATGTCAACACCCAAACGTAGCATCTCCATTGCAAATTGAATCCCACCCATGATCTTAATCTTCAGACGGTGTTGCAAAAAGTGCCTTGTTCTTTTAGCTATTCTTACTGTTTATGGTAAACTATCCTTCAGGAAGATAAAGGAAAATTAACATCACCATCTTTGATATCTTTTTCAGAACTCTGATTACTGGAATGGCTTCTGGAAGCATCGTAGCTTTTAACATAGATTTTAACCGGTGGCATTATGAACATCAGAACAGATACTGAAACTGAATGAAGAACTGAAAGCCCAGGTAAAGCTGAGAGCACAAGTGCTGCAATGAAAGGTGTAGTCTCTGGTGGAAAACCACGTCTGCATTGACCTCCGTTGTACATTCCATTACACCCAGCAATAGCTGTACATTGTAGTCAGCAACCATTTTACTTTGTGTGTTTTTTCACAACTGAACACCAGCTGCTGAAAAGCAAGCTTGTATCATGTAAATTATATGAATTAGGAAATGTTTTGGTAATTATTTCATATATCTTTGTTTATTGAGAAAAGGTAGTAGGATGCGCCACAAGAGACTTTTGAAAATTCTGGGGAATCTTGTGTCCAGTTATTTCAATGTTTAGGCTTTGAACCTAACATGCATCCCATCTCCAGCCTCTTTTCAAGCTGAGATTAAAAAAAATATGTTTGATACTTTGTACATCAGATGCACATCTTAACTTTAAAGGGATACTTTTGTAAAAGTAAAACCTTGTATAAAGAACAAAACTGTTTCTTAATTTTCTTGTGGAGTTACAACTTGCATGTACTTTAAACCTGATGTCTTGAAGGAACAGGTGCATTCACACAAATCAGACTGGAGATCTGTCTAAGGGTACAGCTTGTTTTAAAGGGTTGAATTTGGGAGCAAACAGTAATTTTGACATTTCTACCCACACATGTTTTTCACTTTTTGAATCTAAAGTTTACCCCTACGAAGTGGAGTTCTGCTCATGAAGCATTTGGATAAAAAGCCATCCTTTGCCATATTTATACTTTATACAATAGAAATTAATTTCCTCCCTTTTAAATTCAAAAACTAGACAGAAAGGGAGCAAAGAGGGAAGTTCAGTTTAATGCTTTGTAATGCTTAATGACTCCCAATACAGACAAAGTGCTATACTTCTGGATTATTAATATTTGGCCTACAAATCACGGGCAAGAAAGCCCCCATTGATTTTTTACCTTATTTTTTCTCTAAGGAGCTGAGCCTTAGCTTCATTGTAAAGGTGACTGAGGTTGTTCTTTTCAGTTCTTCTGAAAATCTCACCTGAAGCCACTCAGATTAAGGCACTTCATCTTTTACAATACTGTAATGATAATTATCGGAATAATTTTCTGCACATTGTACTGATCAAATTACACACCCAGGGGTATATACACTTTAATTCATGTTTCTTCTTTGTATATTTGGTGACTGTATTGTCATAGATGTACATATTGTGTCGGTAGGGCTATGAGGCATGTAACAGGAATGTAATTTTCTCAGAATTTACACTCACTTGCAGTCATTTATTTAAAAAGATAATGGATTCTTTGTATTGGCACTTTGCACCAGAAACATATCATTATTTATTGATGTGATTACTTATTTGTTATCCACCTTGTATTAGTAAGTTTAGCACTAAATTTCCTTCTTCATTGTTGTTTGTATTTATAAGATTCGGCAATCATGGGGATCAGCCTAATGATTAAGTTATTCATCACCTGTCTGTAAGCAATATCTTGAGTTTGTAGCTTAGAATTGGGAGACTATTGAACATCTGGAAGACAAGTTCATTTCATCTTGAGATCATGGTGAAATATTTTGGATATATAAATTCCTTAAGCTATTGTAACCATGTTTTATTGCAAAGATGTAAAATATGCCAGATGTGTGTGAGTTGGAAATCAAAACGAAAAATAAAATATGCAAAGAATTCAGGGATTGCTTTTCATTTCAATAAACTTTTTGTCAAAACATTCACATTATCATTAGGAACAAACAATTATTTTAAGAAATCCTTACTGACATGCCAAGTGTATGCCAAAAATTTTACATCTGGGTGGTTGTATTTCCTAGAGTCTTGGGGAAAAAAACCAGAGGTTACAGGGTTGCAACTCTTTTGATTGTCAGTACATGAAGAGAAGCCACTAAAGATACTTTGTTCAGCAGAAGTGAAAAATCAAAGCCTTTAAGGGTTATTTAGGATTCTTGTGAACAGACAATATTCTTATATAATAGACCTTGCAGAGAGCAAAGATCTGATGAGAGCAGTTTTGGACATCTCTCAATATCTAATAAGATGGAATAAATTTAATCTTATTTTGGGCATTGAAAGTTAGATATCTACAGTATCTGCATAGCAAGACAAAATGCTGGAAATGCTAAGGTCTCTGCAAAGATTACAGCAAGTAAGTGGAGATAGATATATATCTGAAAGTCAAATGTCTAAGTTAAGGTAGCAATTATAAGCAAAATACTTTCCTCATAAGTAGAAAACTCCCAAAGGTTTTCTAATTCTTGATAGCAGAATAGCAACCAACACTTCAATTTGTTGCCCAACTCATTGCCTTTACATTTTGAAGGATTGTTCTTTAAATATTTATCAAAATGAACTAAAGCCAATACTTGAGAACCTTATTAGAATGCAGTATATGTTTTAGCAGGTACTATTTGATACTTTTGAATATGGAATAACCTAAATTGATTATTTTGGAGCTGGAAGAGATTTGGGGGAGGAGATGAGAGGATTGCTATGTTAATAGTATCATGAGAAACAGTTTATTGATATGTCACAATCTCCATTCCATCATTATACAAGTATCACCTGTAATTTCATGTATTATTCAACAAATTGATTTAAAGATGCGCCATTGCAATTAAACAAAAATGGATATTGTTATTATTTTAATTAATACTGTTGTTTTCATGAAGTCTCTCAGCATGATGTGAAATACAATTTAGTCACAAATTAGAAGTTTTTGTGCTCAAGCAAATCTTTATATGAAAAATGTGTCATGGGTTACAAAAATAAAAAAAAAAAATTCCACTGTACTGTTTTCACAGGTAGGGGTACCCAAACAAGTTGGGCTCATAATAATAATAGTAATGTAATGTTACTACTACTGCTGCTACTACTACTACTACTACTACTACTACTACTAATAATAATAATAATAATAATAATAATAATAACAATGTGCCAACTCCATTATGGTTTAAGATATAAAAATAGAATTTCCACAAAGGCACAGGACAAGGAGAATGTATTAATGGGCTGGTATAGTTACAAAGACCAGCTTGATATAGTTTTTCTGGTGAAACACCCCTGCCACCTCTTAGTCTCTGTTTGATTTCTATTTCTTAAGAAAAAAAAAATTGTATGATTGGGTCAGGAATATTTAAATTCCTTTGTTGCATTTGTTGATTTGTGTTAATTACGTTAGTATACACCTATCTGTTGCAGGGTCTCCTTTTGTAAACAGAAAATATACACAGATCTCCAATGTACATCATAAGTCTTTTCCAAAGCTTCGGCTGCCCATTTCTGTCACAGTAAATCTAGTCTGACTTGCTTTTTTTCTCTATGGAAATTAGAGCTACTGATCTCAGGGAGTCTCTGAGAACTACTTGTGGAACATGAAGCAGCTTTAACAAACCAGTTAAATGCAATTTATCTCTCAGCTACGGGAGATGCAGCATTAAGGCTAAAACTGTGCAATTAAAGTATGCCTACTATGCAAATAATGCACAGTTATTGACTGTGTTTCTGCCAATTCATCCTAGGTTAAGCACCTGACTATAACCCATTGCCATACAGGAGAAACGATGCCACAGCTGTGAGGTGTGTTCCTTGTCCAGATCCTACCACTGTTGGAGGAAATGCTGCTTTCTCTACATGAGCAATAATAAAATAAAAGCTGCACATTTTCCCCAAGGAAAGACTAGTTAGGCTCAATTTACTGGGAAAGCTTTGGATAAATAATGATTATGCTGGTAGAGAATCTTGTGGGTTGTGCTTGTAGAGCTAAAAATGCTGCCTGTGAACAACAGTTGTGGTGAGTGCTTGTTATAATACAGTGCATCAACCCTGCTGACAAGCAAGCAGGATGTTTGAAGCAAGCCTTGTGCTCCCAGGGATGAAAGCATTTGAAGCAGACACAGAGAGCGAAGGGCTGACTTATGACAACAGCAAGAGAACCACCTCCTGATACAAGATGTCTAGTACATATAAATATTTCATTTGGATACTTATAGCTGGAGTTTATGCTCACATTTTTCAAGGATTTTACTGTGGACTGGTTTTATTTAGGCTCAGGTGTGGGTATGTGAGTGTGTTACTTGCAAACCCTGAAAATGCATGGACTAAAGTTGGTATTTAAAGAGGCAAAAAGTACTGGAAATTTATATGTCTGTGCAGTACAGTTTATAGACTTTCTAACCCCAGTGATTATTTTTGCAACATCTACAGTTAATTTTCAATATCTAAAACTGACAAGAAAAACAAGTCCTGAGATTGCTTTCTTGTAAAGTTTATAAGCTGTGGCCATAAAATTAATTTACAGAGGGATTTACATAGATGAAAATCTGCCAAACAGCTGAACTTAGTTTACAGGTCCCTCCATGGTGATATCATGCCTAAATCACACTACAGCTCCACATTTTTAGCTAGAAGGAAGCTCTCTCTCATTTGTACAAAAAAGGACATGGGTAGTTAACAGGTACCTATGTGCGAAATTTGGAGACTGGAGTACTTTTTATTCATGAAGGGATTGGCATAAGGGCTCTATGTGCTTTAGCGTGCCACAGTGCCAAGCCACTTTCAGCCTGATATTCCTAATGTCAAGAAGAAAATATGCTCTTATATACAAAACTAGGTAAAAAAAAAAAAAAAAGTCTCTTCTGGTACCAGAAGACTATGGACAGCTAAAAGCTATCTGCAAAAGGGGATTTGGCTTAAAAGTTTCATGTCTGTTTATACTTTGAAGGGAGTTAGTCTTGGCGAGATGCTGCAATGACCAAGCCCTGTGGCAAAGTTAATTCTCTTATCACAAGTGTGCAAATTTAAGAATGATGCACTTAGTTTCCCTCACTGTGTAGCAGAACTAGTGCCTGCAAGAAAAGGCAAAAGAACAATTGTCTTTCAGTCCCATTGTACAGCTATGTGTATAAAACCAGTGCCTATGGCTTTTCAGATACATCAGTTTGTACAGAGCTATCAAACAGGAAATAAAATAGTGCCTGGTGGCTAGTGTCCCTGCATTCACATCTTTCCAAATAATAGTAGTAGAAAAAGGACTGTTTCAGTAGGAAGGCAGCAGCACTCTAGAAAGCGGCCAGGGGCTTGGAGAAAAGTCAGAGGGATAGATTTCTCCTACAACAAAACACTGTGTCCATTTCTTCCAAATAGGCCTGAACAGATTGTCCCAGCTCTGCCCTGCAATGTCCTTTTTGTATCTCTTTACTAAACCCTTCAGTCCCCGTTGTTTTAACTTTCCATGAAGACCAGGCTGTGAGTCAGATTTTCCTGCAACTATGTCCTTCCTGGTATCCTTGACATGCCATCACTCCCCTCACTGGGCTCCAGAAAGCCCACAGAAACCTCTTAATCAAGCTTCTTGATTTCCCCATGTGACTTGCAGGAGGTAAAAACCTGAAATGAAAAGGGTATCCTATCTTTCATCTATCTATTGGTGCAGAACCAGCGGTCATATGGGAGTATTATTCTCCTAGTAATTAACACAGGTCAGGGCCCTTCTCTGACCCGAAGGTAAATGGCATGACAGCCTCTAGCCATGCTGCCAGACTCCTTAGGATCAGCCCATCCTAGCCCATGCACACTGCAGGATGTTGTTTAGACAGTGATAAGTTAATGGGGTGCTAGCTACACCATGCAGATGAGCACAGCAGAAAGCCCAAACCTCTACCTTTCATTGCTCAAGTCGCTAGATGTAGACAAGGCAACTGCAAGGAGCCCCTTGTGGGCTGCATGGCCATCAGTGTGTCAACCACATTACAGAGTCATGGCAGATGGTGCTTGGAACTCAGCGAAAACTCCCAGCCACAAGTTTATGCACAAGAGTGCTCTGTCCTGTGGGAGCACTACACCGTAAGACTACAGCTATGTAGTCCTAAGCTTTTGGATCAGTCACTACAGCTATTGCAATAATGTGTTTGAAAGGTGCTCAGCTCATTAAGACCTTTGGGATGCGTAGAGCCACATTCCCCTTGTGTGTTGCCTTATTTATACATATACATGAGCGAATATCAATATTGACCTGAAAGAGCTTCTACTCACTCTGTAGAGGTATGTGGTGAAGGCTCCTCCTTTGCTGTTTCTCCATGAAGCTCATTAAGATCAGCTTCAGATCCATGAAACTGGATACCTTGAAAAGAGTTAATAAGCTCCAATCACCATTGCTATAATTTCCGCTGTTGTCAGAGGCTTATGCCCTAACTTGGTGAGTCCCTCAGTGGTAAGAAGTTATCTCATGGGAGATGAGCCTGAGAGCCAGACACGTACTGTAGCACTTATGAATGTCAGGTGGAAAGGATTCTGCTGGGACATAAAATTCTAGACATGTAATGAATGAGTATGGATCCTGTGCAGGAGCCGACTATAGATAGCATATTCAAAATATTCCTCGTTCCATGTGGGCTATGATTAGTGTCCCAAAGGGTGCTGATCCTCTTCATTGATGGATGATCTGGCCAGTACTCTAGTCAGGAATACCTGCAGAGTTCCATGCCTGTCCATAATGTATGTGATAGAGCAACGCATACACAATGAGAAAGATTAAGGATCATGGTTTTCTGCAAAATGCAATCTGTTAATTGAGGAAGGGGTGAAAAGATGGGTTCTGATATACATAAGAATAAAAACTTGAAAAAAACCCTAAAAAGATGGCTTGCCTGCAACTTTTCTTCAAGATAAGTTGCCTATAGGGTAATTTTTAACCTACTGCTCAACCCCTCTCTCCTAAATATCTCTCTGTGTCCTAGGACTTCTGGCACCCCTTTTGTCTCCCTGTGTTAGCCATGGGGAGGGAAGGACCTCTGTGCTTTTGAGAGGCAATCACAGCACAAGTATGCATGAGTGTGTGCAAGGCCAATCAGTTATGGATCAGGCTTTTTGCCATTTATGGAACTTTTTAGCAATAAAGCAGGCCAAAATAAACAAAGACATTATTAAATCATAATGTTGATGGTACCAAGTAGAAGAAACAGAGCAATGGACATTCTAGGACAAAACGAGGAGTCCATGCACAAGTCAAAGTTCATTTTTTGTATATAAGGAAAACAAAATAAGGTATCACCGCACACAATCCTAGAGCAGATGGGGGATGTGCATAGGAACCTTTCCAGATTAACAGATGCATCCAGTCATAAACCAGACTTTGAAGGGTAAAACACTTGTATTTATATTGCCACCACTTAAATTATACTCAAATCTTCTTTTAAGAATCTAATATCTCTCTATATCTGGCCTGCAGACAATCAAATTACAGGACTGCAACTCCTGGAAATGTCCATTTCTAGGCACTTAATGTGGATCTACTTATAAGTGCATAAAACCTCCAGTCCTTCTTGCAGACTGCTTTTCTATTCAGACATCAATGTTTGCAGAAATTTCTCTTAAGCATATTTTCAGTAAAAGTCCTTCTCCTTAATAATGCCCTTTCCCACAACACTTTGTTGAAAAGATTTCTGTACTTTCCATAAAAAATAGCATTAAAATACAAATATGCCTGTTTCAAAAGATAAAAGGCTAAAGAATAGGGAAACTTTACGCAAACATTAATATAACTGCAAAACAGACCCACACTAAGACTTTTTTTGAAAGAAAACATTTGAAATTCCAGGTCAACAAGAAATTTAGGAACTCAGAAACAAATCAAAAAAAAAAAAAGAAAAGAAAAAGAACTTTTCTGCAGGATTACACCAGAAACAACGAGATTTTGGACATTGGAAATAATGACTATCTTTAGATATACTGACATGGATGTGACTGTTATTTCTTCATCAAAATATGCAATATTAGTCAAGTGTCTTTCATTAAAGCATCAAGTCTATTTGTTACAATTTATTTTAATAGCAAATAATCTCATTATTTTAATTAATCCATAAATTAATGACAAACTACTGTTTTCCATGGGATCCTGTCAGGATGACAAGCCTGTCATAATATGATTCACTTTTCCTTTTACTATTTTGGCAGGGGTTTTGTGTTTTAATCAGTTTATAAAGAAAAAAATAACGGAAAAAATCAATAATTCAAGAGACACCTCCTCGATACCCTTTAAACTCTTTGAGGTAAATTACAGAATACACTGCCTTGAGACATCTTACATTAGCAGAAAATTTAGTCTCAAGCACATGGAAATTAAACAGTCCTTATTATTTAATTTATAATTTTCATGGAGCAACAGGTGAACTTAGAGTATTTTCGTTAAGAGCTACTAGAATGATATAGTGCCACCTTTAAAGTCTCTCAGGTAATTTCTTTGCCTTGTGTAATATCCCAGGCTAGAGGGATTTCTACAGGGAGTCCTCAGCTCATTTCGGAAGACCAAAATACCACCAGCCAGCAGGGAGAACAGACTCAGTTTTTCCTGGAGTTGAAGCACTGTTGTCTTCCTCTGGTTTGGATAATTTGTGAATGGATGTGACTTAGCTTGTATGATTAATGAAACTGTTGTGAGACTTTCAAACAAGGCACTTGGAGAGAGAAACAAGGCAGTCCCCTTGCATACTGTCTGAGATAGTGTTTTCTTCCTATTGTGGTTTAATTCCAGCTGGCAACTAATCTCCACACAGCCACTTGCTCACTCGGTCCTAGTCGGGCAGGGGAGAGAACTGGAAAAGTGAGAAAACACATGAGCTGAAAAAAAGACCGCTTAATTGGTAAATCAAAAGCTGCTCACACGAGCAAAGTAAAACAAGGAATTCATTCACCATTTCCCATGAGCAGTCAGGTGTTCAGACATCTCCAGGAGAACTCTATCATGCATAACAGTGACTTGGGAAGTCATCACTCCAAACATCGTCCACTTTTTCCCCCAGCTATACAAGCTGAGCATGGTGTCCTGCGGTATATGGGATATGCCTTTGGTCAGCCAGTCCCAACTGTGTGCTCTCTCAACTTCTTGTGCACTCTCAGCACACTCTGGTGGGGTGAGAAGCAGAAAAGGCTTTGGCTGTATGCATACACTGCTCATCAGTAAGGAAAACATCCCTGAATTATCAACAGTGTTTCCATCACAAATCCAAAAACATAGCCTCACATTAGCTGCTTTACAGAAAATGAACTTTAGCCCAGTCAAAACGAGAATGCTCTTATAGGGAAGTCTTTGTTTAAATAAAGCCTTTCACTACATTTCCTGAATTAAAGTAGTGGTGGAAAAAAATGTGAGGAAGAAAACCTATTCTTACAAAAAGGGGCAGAGATGTCAGCCAGGACAATGCTAAATGACACCATATCTTGAGGGGACACTGCAGCTGCACAGGCCCTTTTCTGTCTTCTGACACCCCATGTTTTGTTTCTATGGGCTTTATTGATGCAACATGGAAAACAAGAACTGCTAAAGTCAAACCAAAGCACTTTCTCCTACTCAGAGACAGGGGTTGAATACTCCAAGTCCTGTTAATCTATGATGTAGAGACATCCAGAGCAGCCAGCAAACCTGAAAATGTCCCATCTGTCTGAGATGTTCCTTATCACGACAGTGTGATAAAGCATTTTTAAAAAAAAATCTGGGGAAGGATTACTTGCAGAGCCAAATGCTTATTTTATTAAACCAAAGGCAAGAATGCAAAATATTTGATGTGGGGAGACAAAATTTTATATCTAGTGGGCTGGAATCCCATAAAACATTGACAAATTAGTTGCAAAGACTGATTTCATGTTTGCATCCCAAACATGCTCTGTTTCCAGGTCAAAATGAGGAGGATTCCATTTACTGTCTCACTCCCAGCCTCTGCACCTCGAGTGTCAGGTCAGACCACATTCCACATCTCCAGCAACAGCAGTGCCGGGGGGCCAGGAGAGGTTCTCAGTTACACCTGTGCTCCCCCTGGCCGCAGGTGAGGCTGGAGGCAACAGAGGTGTAATCCCAGTGTGGTGGCAGGGCTGGATGGATGTTGCTGTCTGGATTCATTACACAATATCTTCTTGATGTGTGAGAGGCACCAGCTGCTCCCTGAAGAGGTGTGACACCGATGGCCAATGCGTGCCATGGCTGCGGAAGAGGGTTCTGAGTAAAATCATGTTACTTTACTGACAGCCTTTCTGCTCCTTCATTTCTAATTAGTTATTAATACCATACATGTTTCAAGCCAACACCACAAGAGATTAGGGAAGAGGAGCCTGGGCTTTAAACCCCTCCTCTGAGGAAGCCGCCTGCCCAATCAAGGCAGGAAGAGAACAGTAATTTTGAGCATAAGTTGGGGAAATATATTAAAAAAGGTGTGTTCCTTGTGCATTGGACACTTCCTGGGGCTGCCAGGGGCAGGAGAAGGACAACACCTACAGTACGCTTAAACCTTCATTTTCAGCTGGACCACACCCATGTTGGACTATGGCAGTTATGCATGTTATGGTGCAGGCTGGCCTTTCAACCACATATTAGAGCTTATTAAATGATAAAAAACCAGCTTTCATGCATTTGCAAGCAACTAGCTAGCTCTTCTAATAAGACTCATAAGAAGGTACTTAGTGGTTGACTGGAAAATATATTATTGGGGAGAAAACCATGAAGATATAAAAAGAAATCTTATAAATGTCACTATGGATGAATATACAGCAACATTTTAGATAGAAAAATTTTTACTCCAAAAAAAGAAGATAACTTCCATTTTAATGAGCATCCCAAGTGACAGTGATGATATATACCAACTGGAGATCTTTTGCATATGTTCTGTGAATTGTCCAGAGTAACACACAATTGGCAACAGACACTAGAAAATGCATAAGGTCCTTTTGCAGCCTAAAGTAACTCATTTGCAAGACTGGTTTAGGAGGCATTATGGTAATTTTCTTCTCAATGAACTTTACTTCATCTTTAGTTTTTCAGTCTGATATTGATCTCAATGCCTTTCGGAGGGAAGAGATTTTACAAAACCCCTGGATTTTTTGAAATGCATCTCATACAATTTTAAATAATTTCAACATAATGTGGTAGTAAGTGCAGTAAATGTTATTTTCTGTGATAAAGTGGATCTGCTCTAAACATGGAAAAAATTTTTAAAAGTAAAAAAATTATTTTCACATGTAAAGTCACTTTTGAGAAGACTGGAACTTAAGGGGAATAGAAATATCTGCTATTTGTGTATGGAGAACAGCTAAATAAAGTTTGGAACAACAACAGAAAAAACCCCCAGGTTTCATTAGCAACTGTTTTTTACCATTTACCACTTATCCGTTTATTTGCTGTTGAGAATTCTTCTATCAATTAGGGCTAAGTTGGTACGTGCAAACTACATCTGAATGTGCAAAGTATATCAAACACAGGATCCTCACTGTTCTGTATTCTCCAACAGTGTTCAAGCAAGTCCAGTAGTCAATTTTAGATCAAAACCATGGTTTTGGTAAAACAATTTTGCACCTCAAGCTCATTTGAAATTCTTCTTTTATTTCTATTTGCATCTTTTGTGCAATCTTATTTATAATTATAAAATATATACTATATAATTCAGCACAATAAAAAGAAGCTATGCTATATTCTGAGGTGGTTGTTCAAAATAGCTGTTACTAGAGCTGTTACTATATCTAATTGTACCTAATAAGTGCAACTTAAACATCAGAAACAAAAATAAAAACAAGTAAAAGTACTTTTCTATTTGAGTGAGTTGTCTAGATTTGATAAGCCACATGCACTATTGAAAATACTTCAGTTCATGTCCTCTATTTTTGTTGGTCGTGCACCCACAGCTGCAAAGATGCGCTTAGTATAACAATTTTTATTAAACAGTTATGTTTAAATGGTGCAAACATAAGCAACTGTTTTTAGCCGAGATCACTCAAATATTGTAAGATCAGTAAATCTACCTTCATGATTGGCTGTTGACTAGAAAAACCCTGTGCAATCTTACCGATTCTATCATGGAAGTGCAGGGGTGATCAAATACTGTGAAATTGTCATGAAGCTTTTTTTGTATGATCTTTCAATATTATTTTCTGTTGGTGAAGGTGATTGATTGGACAATTAAGAGGAGCAACACAGTCAACAAACTAGGATTGTCAGGCAGCTTATATACCTCTGATTTTCAAAAGACTTTTCCTGCCGATGCTAGATGTGCCAACAGGACTCGAGCTGAGCAGCAACTAACAGAAAATAAATAACAGAAAATAAACACAGGGAACTGTAAGCACACAGCTAGGTGCTTCAACAAGCCTATTTTCTTATGGGATAATGAGAGTGAACGACTCATTTATCAAAGCTTTTCCAAAGCTTTGATAAAAGCACTGTATTGTCCTCTTCTTAAAGCAAAGGAATCAAGTTGTCCTGCAGAAATCATACAAGTCACTGCTGTTCAACATGTTCCTCCCTGAAGTAGGAATATCCAGATAAAAGAAACTGGGAGCAGCATCACCCTCGTCTGAGTAACACAAATGCCCCCAGCTTCCTAACAAGTAAAGCCATATTGCTCATAAGCACCCTATTAGCTCTGTCTTTTAAAGACTTATCTGGGGGGCTGCTGTGAAATCAGGGAAGAAAATAAGAATTCAGTTGTCATAACACCCTGAGTAAATCACCTGAATGAACTCTCTATCTTCAGAAACAAGTCACTGTAACTGTGAAGTGGAGCTGGAGAGCCCACCTTCATGCCAGTTCCAGCTGATAAGTAGAAAGTGACACTTGGTAATGTTAGGCTAAATGCTTCTCAGAAAGCCCATATCTGAATTAACAAAAGACTAGATGCATTCCTTGATTTCGCTAACAAGTTCACTTTTCCTTATCTATCCACTACACTAAAAATCAATGTGTAACTGAGAATGCGAAGACTAAGTGGACTCAAGACACTTATTACACCAGACGTTTAAGCTCAGTGCTATTTACAGTAGAAAATTACACTTGCCTACGAGGTCACTGTGAGAAAATGTTTCTTGAAATTTTAAAATTGTTCCATACATTTCAAAAAATTATAGTTTCCACACAGATCTCACAGAAAAGAAGACTGATGGGTATTGAGATACGCAAAGGAGACATTTAGAATTAACTTTACCATTACTAAATCTAGTTTACAGTGATACACTGGCTTACAGGCCTAGAGGAACACACTTCATGGCAACATTTATCTGTATATCACACTTGACACTTAATTTGTCATAGTTTTCTCTGTGTCTTCCAGCAGAGAAGACAACTAGGTTGAAGTCTGAATTTCTAATAAAAGCCTGTTGTGACCCTCTGAATTAAATCATATAATCATTAGCATTTGAAGTGTAACATCTTAGTAAAAACGCCTCCTGAAGACTGAAACTCAAAGCTTACCAATTCCTGTCTAGTGTGTCCCAAAATGAACTAATTCCCACTGAGGTAAGTCAAGTACAGAGTCTGTACATACATTCCTGTCTTTGAGCTATTTACCAGTACACAGATGGGTTTCAAGTCCATTGAGTCATGCTCTGCAAGGAAATGCACCCACTAAACCCAGGATATATCGCACCCATTGCTTCAGTTGTGTAAGATCAGATATCAAAGTCTGTATATGCCACCCCAGGATGCCTTTATTGTAAATGGAAATAAGTAAACATGCACTTGTGGAGAGGGAACTATTTGAACTATTGAGATACTCATCTCATGTCTATGAGATACCTAAGGACAAAAATCTTTCTGTGGTAATACATACTTATTTCTGTCCACTAGTAACAAACACAGCCTGGGGCGACTGGCTCAGATGTAAATGCCTCACATCTCTACAGGTTAAGACATTACAAACTGGTATTTGTCCAGTCCTTCCTTTCCATTTGGTTCTGCCAAATTTGGACTCTCCCTGCCCTGCAGGTATGGTTCCTTCTCCCATCTGTCAGGTAAAATGAATCAGGAAATGGAAAGAGATACCTGCTCCCCCTTTTTTGTATCCCTCTATCTTCCTTCTTGACTAAATCAGTTCTTTAGATATATTAAAGCTTAGTCACATTGTCCAACCATCACCTCTCTGAGCTGTGTTATAGGTATCCCTAGAATAATGTTGAAGGAGATAATGTGTAGAAAGGTGGGAGGTGGAAGGGAGAAGGAATACAGAGGACCACAGGAGTGAGATGAACTATAAAACCTGGCATACTCTTGTCCCTGGGAAGCACAACCTGAGGCACATGCTGTGTACAAAGAAGTACATCTGGGAAGCATCTACTGCAAGTCATGCAAACACAAGGAGAGAGGCTTTTCTGACTGGATCTTAGCGACAGCAGTTTCAGCCTGATTTTCTGTCTCCTGGGCTTCTAAGTGCCTGAAACTCTGATTTCTGTTTGCATGTTGCAAATTAATAAATGGACTTGCATTTTACGGTATCCTGATTTGAATTAAGGATGATTTCATGGAACTTGCCTACAACAAAGAATTCCTCACCCAGGATACAGTAAATTCAAACCACAAGGTGAGGGCTACAGTAATAAGTGACAAATTCACCAATACCCTGTTGAAGGTACTCAAAGAAGAGCTCAGCAGTCCTCCATAAAAGGTGAGCAAACAAGACTAAGGTCTGGAGATCAGTGGGAGAAGTGCTTTCCAGATACCAGCAATAGTCAAAAAAATTCTCTAGTGTTTGAGGACCACACTTGGACCCAGAAATGTGTCCTTAGCTTGTGCAATTTCTGGCAATTTAAGACTACGGGAATGTCTTTACAGATCAGGGAGTACAGTTTCTGCAACAAAAGTTTGCAGCCAGAGCTATTATCTGGGCATAGGAAGGGAAAAGTGGACAGGACAGAAGCATCAGCATGTTCCAACACATCTGTGATGCAAGAACAGGAGGCATAATAAAGGACAAAAATCAAACGTACAGCATTATGCCCTAATAAGAAATCAGAAAATAACATATATTGATTGTATTTTGTATCTGCCTTTTAAGCCCTGTTGGCTAATGAAGCATATAGCTCCAACACTGTCTCAGTTTCTGTTCCTTAGCTATGGAGCACAGATGCAGCAGAGTTAGAGACAAAACAGAATTAATTTGCTAAATAATTTAACTGAGCAGGGTGAGTTAAGTAGATTGCCACAAAATGAAATTCATTGTAGTAAGTTGGCCTTACAGATAGCACAAACACCTGCCTGAAATACCTGAGAAACTCCACAGAGAACATTTCAAAATATCCCATGAAACTGAAAAAACTGTCTTGTGTAAACTGTTGTGCATTTTACATTTTATTTGTTATACTATGTTTATTTTATTGTTGGGGAAAACTGGTTATTAAAAACATTTGATTTCAGTCCAATGTTTTCTATAATTTTACTTTGTCAACAGATGGGGGGATATATTCCAAACACATAATGGGCTTATCAGTTTTCAAATGCAATTGCTGCCAAATTTCTAATGTTAGAGTCTTCTCTCAGCTATAACATAGTGGAAACCACAATAATTACATTGAAATTCACAAATTTTTGGTATTTGGGATGAAACATAATTATTTTAAAATAGTATATTTGTATTATTGTTTATGTGCTGTCTGGTAATTAATTACCAAATGTTGTCATAAAAGTAAAATGGTTTGGTGATAATATTCATTAGGCAGAATGAGCTCCTGAATGGCTGTCAACCTTTGTTCTTAGTTAACTCTGATGCAGAACTTTATAAATGACGAAATGCAATATATCACAATTTCTAAGGTTGGTTTGAATTACACTACTGACATTTTATTACATATATAGATATATATGGCTGACCAGCTTTTAAAATTTTATGTAGTGTTTGTTTTGGAATGGAGGTAATTTCTGCAGTTATGGATTAGTAGTGCAGCTTGGCTTTTCCCACTCCCTGTTACCCCAGGCTATAGCCAGAGAATAATTTTTGTTTGATATTGCCAACTTAGAATTTATAGGTGCACAGCTCAAACCACCAGTTGCCAGAGGCACTCATAAACCCTTCTTCCTAGCACAAACTATCAATATATAACCTGATCAAGAGCGTGCACTGGAAGTAATGGCTCTTTGTTTCCTTCCAGCTGCAAAGTTCCATTGCTGGCCACGCAGGATTTGGATAAGAGGAAAACAGTGATAATTACTGTTCTCTGACAGATGCCTCAGCGATTTTAACCTGCTGATATTCAATACAATGAAATAGCCCTACTTGGAGCCATTCATCAGAGAAAAATCTGGTCAAACCTCACATTTGGTCTGAACGAGACCAGAAGGACTCAGTAGTCAGTGCCTAACATGGAACTCTGAAGGGGGGGTGTGTCAATGTGAAGGTCCTTCTCCTCTTCTTCCTCCTCTCCTAATCAGGACATTTCTGACAAAGTGGAATTTCTTCTACAAATCACAAATTTTCAGAAATCTGGAAGAAACAACTTTTCAAATAGCAATTTTATCAGAGAAAGGAAGCCCAGAGTTGTGTCTGTAAGGTGCTGATTTGAGAAGTGAGGGAGTCCTTAATTCAGGGCAGTTTTTAAATGTCAAGACTAGTTTGAGGAAGACCGAGCAGGGTCTGAAGCCTGGCAGAGTACTGCTCATATACCCCTGCACACACACAGGCACGAAAAGAGTTCACCCTACATCAAAAGTGTTCAAAAGAGGATTTTATTATATTCCAGTGGTAACAATAATTCTCTTCTAAACCTTGGAGTTGTTACCAAAAAAGTATTAAAATATCCATCCTTTATTCATATCTGTCATGGGAAGACCTTTGCAACATCAATGAAAGCTCAAGTAGGCTGCAAAATTTATGCTGTGTGGAGAGGAGGCTTTTAATAAAGGCACAAAAGAAGAATGGATTCTAAGCATGACAAACATCTGCTTAAGAAAAAAGCAGGTGAAAACCATCTTCATCTGTCCAGGCCTACAAAAATGCTGCCTATGCCCTTTGTGACATAGAAACAGGACACTAAAGGCTCAGCTTTCACCATCTCCAAGGCTTACCCAGAAATGTGGAAAAATGTTGAAAATGTTGAAAAATACTTCAGACTGTATAATTTAGGAGATCATAAAACCAGTAGGAGAGTTTGAAAATTGTTTAGATTTATGAGCTGATGGAAGTTGCTTAGACATCCACACAGTCAGAATCTCTTCCATGAAGTCAAACTGCTTGAAGATCAAAGTATCTGTATCAACATTATCACCAGGCATAAAAAAAAGAAAGCCACAACATACAACAGATGCCCCTTTGTCTGCCCACAAATTGTCAAGAGGTAGCAACTTTTAGTGCTATTGGACAGGGTACACACAACTTACACATGTAATATAGAGAGGGAGGGAGACCAGGCGGAAAGGACAAAACAAGCATTTGGACAGAACACAAAAAATGACAAAAATTGCTCGCGCCTTTGTTGAATTTTGCTTTTTATAATTTTCATGTTATACATACCATTGTACATAGAAATTGAACATCGGGAAGTTTGCACATTTCCAGCAGTGATGGTGACCAACAACATCTCTAACCTGACACAGAAAATGAAATAAATCACTAATAAACCTTTAAAGAAAGTGTCACCTCCATGATCTACATCAGGTAATGAGCCTCCCACAAATTAGAATATTGGGAATGACTCTGTAACTTCATGACCATTACTTCAGGAAGTAATCTCCATTGTGGCTCTTAATTCTGTCATGATAATCCATGAAATAAGGATAAATCTGAGGGGATATTAGTAATCTGTATTAAATCCTGTATCAATCTACATTTAAATGTAAACCCAATTCACTCTTCTTTATTTTTTTTTCCTTTAAAAGTAACATGAGTTCTTTAAAAGTCAGTGGGCTTCTTTATTTTACAGAGCAAGATATCCAGTAGGTCTGAGCTGAGGCAGAAGCAAAGTGGAAGCCACAGTGAGCTCAGCTGAAGCAGGCAAAAGAAGTCTATTTTAATTAAGTGTTCAGCAAAAAAAATCCCTCCAGGAGAATCAGCACTTGTAAAAGATCTCCAGAGGGAGCCCCATTCTCCCCTTGTAAAAAGAATGGGTGCCAGAGAGTCCATCTTCACTACAGCAATAAGCTGCAAATCCTTCCCTCCTATTCTGGACATTACGTGGTTACACAGGACTCTGCTTGCAGGGTCAAGAACCGCACATTTTCCTTCTGACTGATGAAGTCCATTGTAATGTGTCTTGCAGGATTTTTTCCTAAGGCCTTCCCAGATGCAACAGGAATGAGTCTGGCTCCCACACACCCACTGAGCTCATTGCCAGTTTCATTGTTCCAAGAGAAGGCAGCTGCTAAGGGAAAAAGGTAATGGGGGCTTGCCCCAAAAGAGAGCTCTGAACACAGGATAAACATTTTGAAGCACGGTCTGAATTTAAAAAAAAAAAAAAAAAAAAGACTGAGAATAGAAGATGGGAGCAGCATATTCACATTAACACATCACTCAGTGAACAACCTGCTGTAATTAGACCTCTTGAAGCTTTACCACGGTAAGACTTTCACTCTTAATAAACTAAATGGCAATTATTAAGTATTAAAATGCACATATCCCTATGCTTAGATCTGTGCTTGGCTAGAATTGGCCTTCTCAGACAGACACACACATTAAGGCTGTTGCTGTAGGGTAATAAGTTCTATTGGAGGGACCTACAAGAAAACCACCGAGAATAAGTATCCCATAGTATAGATATTATGGAAGAGATACTCAGTAGATCTGAACAGTTTGATCTCAGCCTTCCTGGAGCTGAACTTTAACCAATTGCTTCTTTTACACAGGTGTCTTTTCAAAGAGCTTTTCACAGAGTCTTTTCCTTTGTGCTCACTCAGCTTTCAGATGGGGGCAGACATGGGACAGCCTTACCCAAAGCAGCCTATGTGCAGCTAGCTCAGGCATGCTGAGCTGCAGCTACAGTTATGATTTCCATTCAGACATACCCTCCAAGAGTCATCCTTCACATTACTGTGTCACTTTTGCATACTGACAGTACTTTGCATTACAGGGGCACCTTCAACGTAAGGACTGTGAAGATACAATACCAGACTTATGAATTAAGCCTTGCTTGCACTGGCAAGAAATTCCTGTACTGAATTAAATGCCCCTTCCAAGCTCCTAAATAAATTCATGATACTACATAAATCACCTTAAAGGGTATACGGGGTCCCTTGCCTTCCTAGCCCTCCTCCTTCCCCTACAGATGTATGCAGTGTTGATTATTGCCTGCATTAAAACAAATTATATTTAGTAGAACTGAAGCTGTACACATTTTTAAAGCAGACTGCTCTGTGACTGTGTGAAAAAAACTGTTCTACACAGACAGTAGTTCATTCATTGCTTGGTTCTTTGTTTTCTGCTTTTTGATTTTAAAAAAATGCTTCCCTATAGAACATAGGATGCAATAAAAATAAAGATGAAGGAAACAAAGGATTTCACAAATGGTGAAACCAGTCAGAAACCTGATTGATGGGAAAAATCCCAGTAGAATTAAATTCTTTGATTCTCACATTTCTCTATTAAGAGAGACTTCTCAGGAAGCTCATTCTCACATCAGCAGTGTACCCAATATCCAGGGAATAAATGAGCAGGAACTCACTGCGGTGCCAGACTTCTATCAGCCATTAGAGCAGGAAAGATTTACAGCATGAGGCTGTATAATAAACCATACTTATGGTGATAAATCAGTTCTTAGAAGAGAGAGAAGGATGGTCTCCTATGAGCTGTTGAGGTTAAAGCAAAGGAGTGGACATACTACATACCATGACGGTGCTGCTCTGTGAGTTTTGGCAATTCATGAAACCTTTTCCTGCATTGTCCATCTTTTGAGTATGATATTTCCTTTTCTTTCAAGTATTCATGCCTGTGAAGGGCTCTGGCATTCTTAGGTAGGAGATGATGCAGAAGCACAGGTTTGCAATGCTTCACTAAATAGGCAAAAGGGTTTAAAAGGCATTTTAGTGTTTTACAGGGATGGCACATGGCTGGGGAGAAATATACATTTCTGGGGAAAAGCATAACAAATATGTTTTAATGCAGAATGGTCAAAAGGTGAAAAGACCACTGTGCAACTCCTTTCAAGTGATGTGATAAGCTGGAACCACACATTGGCAAGAGACTTACCAGGAATAAATAAAGCATCCTGATAACCAGAGTTAATTAGCTATCATGGCCTCACCAGCACATTCTATCCTTCTTAAAAAGGGAGGGGAAGAAATAACTTTAAAAAGGAGCAGCATTCCAGGCACATATTCCTGAAAGAGAAGCTTTTCAGCAAACAGCAAAACCAATTTGTTTGGTGAAAAATGATCTCGTTTACAAGATATGCAAGAGACAATATCTGTTTAACTTCAAATTTCTGTTGTTTTTAGCAGCAGATCAATCAAGAAGAATGGGAAGAATTTATTGTGGTCTATCTCTCCTTAGAAATAGACAATGGGGCAAGAAGCATAAGGTGCTCGGATGTGATTCAGTTTGCACAACTCATATGCACTGTGCCACATACACAGCAGAACTAGTTGTCCTCATTTCCCTTTACTGACAAAGGAGAAAACCAAGAGTTTTAAGACTCTTCCTCTGAAGCAAACACTTAAAATAGATATCTGCTGGCTTAAAATGCTTGTTTCTCTCTTTTGTCTATAAAGAGAGTTCAGGATGACTAACTCAAGTTGAGACAGCTGAAGGAGGTATGAAGAATCCCATCCCAAGATTCATACCAAGATGAATTTCCTCTTCTAATTGTCTTGCCACAATGATACCTGTCTCAATGCCATGCTAATTCGGTACAGAAATGAAGCTGTTCAGAATAATCCCATCCATCTAAAGAAAGGAAATCTGAGAATGGTGCTTTGACCTCAGAACGTTTTTATACATGTAATATTACTTCCATGCTCCTGTTCCAAGCATATGCCAAAATGGATTTCTTTTTGCACCCAGTTATTCATGCACCTGCACAAAATCCTCTTCTTTGCCTCTGAATGCTAAGTGTATCTGAAATTCTAAAGCATCTGGAATTTGCAAGTGGCTATTGTAAAAAATAAATCCCTGGGAAAACTGCAAACCTCATTGCAATGTTAGGTATGAAACTATGCCTGCTTCACAATGGCATTAACAAAAGTTGCTGGTATTTGTGGCAAACTATAAAATTTTCAGATTTAAAAAGGGGAATGAGTATATACTAACAAGCAAATCATCAGCCTGGACTGAAGAGTGTACTGCTTTCTGCTGTTGATAAAGTGCAGCAGCACCTTAGGAGAAGGATTGCATTAACTAAATATTTTTACAAGACATAGCAAGACAGGCCCATGGAGCTTTGTGACACTAAATGCTAACATAATATAAATATTTAACAACCTCTACTTCCAAGAAAATTCAATCCACATGAAACATAGATTAGGATTGTGTATCATGAGCCTATTCCAGTATTAGCATTAATGAGAACTAAACTGGCCAGCCAAAGCCAAAATAACAAAATAGTTGCTAGAAAACAGCAGCTAATCTATATGCCATGCTGTCTTCAGCTGTCTTATGATGGTCTGAGTCCAAGCTGCAGTCAGTGATACTTACCTAAAAGTCAGAGAAGATTAGTAAGTCAGGTGTCCTAGTCCACAGTACTGGGCTGAAAGATAAAGTAGAATTCATTTAATCTGTTAATCAGGATTCTAACATTCAAATGCCCTATCCTGAAGCTTTTCTAACTGACATTGTGTTGAATGATAAAGCTAATATCAGTTGACAGTTTGCCAGAAGCCATTAATATAAACTCTCAGTTTTGTTTCGGGGCTTGTTAATTTTGTTGTGGCCTTAGAAGACAAAGAATCCAAGAACCACCATGTTCCCAATTCTTCCTTTCTTTCTTTCTTTCTTTTAGTAAAATTTTCTCCTCACACATATTTTTCAGAAAAAGAAGCGAAAATGAAACTAGACTTTGTTTATACAATACTCTGCACTGGTCTTGGATTTAGTTTTGAAATCTGGTAAACTCTCCTTCCAATTTATATTGATTAAATAGATACAGCTGAGTAAATGGACAGAATTAGGCTGTAAGTCGTATGTTTTCACTTCTAAATCACATGTAGAAGAACACAAAGAAAGCAAAGAAGAAAAAGTGTACAGAGAAGAGTTCCCTGCTTTCAGGACTAAGAAAATAAAATTACAAACAAGATTTGATGGCAGCCACATTTTGCTCTCACATAGCAGATGTTGTGGTCAGCTATGGCCAACTTACTTACACCAGTGGCCTGCGATGCAGAGCATGCGTCTTACTAAGTAACACGGAGCAAGTACACAAAAAGAACTACCAAAATGCAGCTGGAATGCTTCCATAATTAAGTGCTCTGGTCAAAAATATTTCCTTTCTCTTAAAAATAAAGGATGTCTCCAGCCCTGTGCAACAATTGGCACCTGTAAGTCTTAAAGAAGGAATCTAGTAACTCTAGTTAATTCTATTATTTTCCTACCAAAAGCACACATTAGACTGTATGCCAATTCCTTTGTGAACATGAAATAATTAAGATACTGTAATGAACTTAATGGTTTCCTCAAAAAAAAAAGAAAACTGGAGGCAAGTCTTTGTAGTCAAAAGGGATTTTACACAGTTTTTGTTAAACTGTGAAGAATAAAACAGGCATAATTTTCTTAATATTGAATTTTCCCCCTGGATATGTGGAAATATATAGAAATCTTCATACATACGAAATAGAAAACAAAATACGTGGAAATACTAAAAATTTATTAAAATGTCTTTGTGGTACCTGGAAACAAATAGATGTCTACCTCATCTTGAAAAATAGTTTATGTACTTTTCTGCTCAAAAGAACCTGTGTAGGCTAATTTGCAAAGAATTTTTGCTACCCCTGAAAGAAGACTGTGTAAATAGCTTCTGTATCTTCCCTGAAAACTGTTGAAGGTACTATGGCCTTAATAGACATACTTCTTTCCTTAATTTATACACAAGGTTATTAAACCAAACTATTTTGCTTCTTCTCCATCTTTCATGTCTCAGTGTTACAGCACTTGGGATATGTTTGTAATAGGAATTTAATCCGCTTTCATCAGCACTTTTCTACACTATTTACAGTAACCCTTGTTGAATTATTTCCATCCACATTCATGCTTTCCCTTTCCTACTTGTTTGCTCTGGGCAAACACAGAGCACAGACTTACACTGTGAGATCCAGTTCTCACTTTTATTTAATGGGTCAAACATATTTTCCATGTTATGTTGTTCATTATATCTCAATATTTTGTCATAGATCCAGCCATATGTCTAATCACTACATGACAGAAGTTATATAATATATGTGAATCATTTCCAACACATACAGTTAAAATGCTGCTAAAAATATTTTTTCTGCATAGGAAAATTTTTGAATAAGCAAATGGGGAGGATCCTTCACATTACATGTAGCATTCTGCTACATGTCCAGGATGCTACATGTCCAGATTTAGTATTTTATCATGTGCAGCTTCATATTCCCAAGCCTCTGAAATGACAGAAGAGAGGCAGCACAGTTCTCAAAGCAAATATTTTGCTGTTTCTGATTTGCAAAAATTAAGTTTCTATCTCACTAGAAGTAAGAGGTGGTAGCTCCACAGTTTGTAACACGGACACCATCAAAACTGCTCACTGAATTCACCAGGGGCCTGCTCTGTGAGCCTGCAAGCTCCTAAAAGAAAAAGGGTGCCAGACAAGTAGAATAAGCAATGTTCACTGAACAATGAAGCTGATGATGGGTCTAGAGCACAAGTCCTATGAGGAGCAGCTGAGGGAGCTGGGCTTGTTTAGCCTGAAGGAAAGGAAGCTCGGGGGGACCTTATTGAGATCTATAATTATCTGAAAGGAGGTTTTAGTGAGGTGGGGGTCATAAGAACAGAGGTAGACACTGACTTCCTCTGTGGTGACCAGTGACAAAACCCAAGGAAATGGCCTCAAGTTGTGTCAGGGGAGGTTTAGCTTGCATATTGGAAAGAGGTTCTTCACCCAGAGTGGGCACTGGAACAGGCTCCCCCAGGTAGTGGTAACAGCACCAAGCATGAGAGAATTCAGGAAGTGTTTGGAAGATACTATCAGGCACATGGTGTGACTCTTGGGTATGGATGCAGGGCCAGGAGTTGATCCTTGTGGGTCCTTTCCAGCTCAGCATATTCTGTGAATCTGTGATTATATACATATGTTATTGAAGAAATGTATGTAAGCTTTTGATCTTTAGCTATATTCTGGGCCTTGATGATATTTACTAATCAGCAAATTTCTGGTATGTCTAAATACAACATAAACATACAGCGTCCAACCCTCCACACATTATAACACATACATATGCATCTCATATACATCCAGAAGGACCCTATCCCAGCACAGACACTGTGCAAATGAGAGTGACCATTTAGTCAGTGGATTAAAATGAGGTCTACTTCACAAGTCAGGCAAGAGCAATTCCATCCAACCTGACTTTCACAGGCAGGATCAGTACACTTGCTAGCCCATGGGCTTTTTCAGACAGTTGAGACCCTAGCACAGGTGCAGCTGGGCAAGAACTAGGGACATTGCCACAGTGTAAACAGTTTGGCAGGACAAAAACCTTACATTCACTGAAAATGAAATCAGGAAGGCACAAGGTGATTTAAGAGTTCATTTCCTTCTTCCTGGTAACACATGTATCTCGGGTACATTTCTAATTCAGTGCAATTAAGCAGTATGTTTCCCCCTTTCCTGCCTCACATGTATTTCTTTTCTACAACAAGGCAAAGGGAAGAGCAATGCCTTTCCCTGGAGAAAGACTATAACTCCAGAAAAAAAGTCCTACTCTTTACATTTAAGCCATCAAAGATATTAGGAGGAGAGAATCGCTCATTATATATATTGCTAAAGTGGTTCCAGCGTTGTGCTGCACAAAAATGATAGCTGCTAAGAATAGAAACTGTACTGACAAATAAAGCCTCCACACCTAAAATTCCAGGAGACGTGAGTTTGGTTCAGATTCCAGCAACTCTGTCTTGACTGATCCATTCAACACCAGAAGTGGTGAAACACTGTAACATTGATGCAGCATATATGTTTTATAATCAGCACTATTGGAGACCCAAGTGTTTAAAAACCACGTCGAAAATATACCAGGAGAAGATCAGAACAACATGTGAAATGGTCAGTCAAAAAAATACTGTGCCTTTGGCTCACCCAGCCACAGGGTGAGCTGGAAAACACCAGCTGAACCTATGGCAAAGTAATTTTTGTTAATGAGGACGAGTACTAAAGACTACACCTTTGTTCAGCAGGGAATCATGCAACATCAGCAAGACATTGCAGAATTAGTGTAAACTACACCTAGTTGATCAGCCTACGTGATATGAAAACCAGCATCGCTGAATGGCCACAGCAAGGGGCTTGCAGCAGGTTGCTGTCCTTTGGACCTGAGCTGAGATAGTTCCTATCTCATGGCACTAGCTATAGAAAGTCCACTGAAAAGGGCACTGATTGTTTTCTGGTTGCCATCCCTGCAAAAGAAACAAAAATCCTTCAGTACCCAGGTGGTACTTGAGTCTTGAAACTGGAGACACATAGAGGTTATCTCAATATAAGTCATCCTGTGATGACTAGAGTAAATGCCTAAAATGGAACCAACTTTATTTGGGGACTATGAGAAAATGAAATACATTTTATAGAAAAAAATTATAACTTTTAATAGCAGCACCGGAGAAACAAAAGAAACATACTTCAGCAAAAACTATGCCCAGGACAACCAGTGTAGAACATAGAGAGTATGATAGAGAGTATGCTGTCTCTGTTTTACGTTAAGGAAATATTGTCAGGGAATAACACTGCAAATATAAACTCCTTATTCTGAAATTCCATCTCTCCATTCCTTGTTTCACCCTGCATTAATCGAGTAAGACACTGACAATCATACATTTTTCCTGGCCATGCACTTCAGCCAGTGTGCAACCTGGATAAACACAGATACCAGGGACTTGAAAAGGGTAAGTTACAGGGAAAGGACAATCACACCACTTAATCTAAGTTATAGAAATCATTTGAAGAGCAGCAGTGAACCATGGAATATATTTATTATCTCTGTTCACATTTCAAGATTTCTTCACACAAGAGATTGTCATAGCACAATAGACACAGAGATGAACAGATGAAGCAAAGAGAAGAACATACATTGGGATCAAGCAATTGTCTATTCTTATCCCAAAGAAGAAACAGATTGCAAGATCTCTCTGATACTTCAGATACTCCGAGCCTTTTCTAGTTTTGTTAATATGTTTAAAATACAAGATTTATGATAATCTGTTCTGAAATGGAGCTTACCTTGGCAGTCCAGGCAAGGGAAGATTAAACCAGAACAGTGACCTGGAAATAGACAGTTTCTCATGATGAAGAAAAGATAATCATAACAGAAAAGAAAAAACAGTACTATAGGCACTGAGAAGATGGCCCAAAGGAAAATTTTGTACACTCCTCCCTGTCACCTGCGATGTGAACATCCCAGGATGTACAAGGAAGAGGACTGAAAATATTAAGTTCCCCACCTCAGCATACACAAAGCTGAGTGTTCAGGTCCTGTGCGTTTGAGCAGCCAAACACATAAGTTAGCAGTTGAGATGGGTGCTGCTGCGTTGAGCACAGAGTCCTTGCAGAGAGCAGCAGGATGACAGCAGGTACAACCTGCTGTCTCACCTTCAGCATTACGAGCAGGTGGGCTTTCCCATAACCTTGTGACAGTGCATCATTAGGGGTGAGACTAGTGTCTATAACTATGTGCATCTGCACATACATGTGTGTTTGGCTGGTTCTTAGCTATGCCTATTGCTTCATGATTATTAAAAATACATTGCAGCAGGGAAATTACAGCCATGTGCTTTAGACTGGGCTTTTGAGTGTTCAGGAACAACTTTTCAGTGAAGCATTTTTGTTTCCTACCTTGGTTTTGCTCCATAGCACTTAGACAAGAAAGCTCAGTCCATGGTAGCACAGCAGCAAATACCGATTTGAAAACTCAGCAGCCAAAAGACCAGCCATATCCTGGCCTCACCTCAAGTACTGTATGCAGTTTTGGATGACACAGTAAAACAAGGACATCAAATTATTAGAGGTTGTCCAGGGGAGGGCAACCAAGATGGTGAGAGGTCTTGAGGGCAAGACTTATGAGGAACAGCTAACATCACTTGCTTTGTTCAGCTTGGATGAGAGAAAGCTGAGAGGTGACCTCATTGCTAAGCAGTCAACAGCTTTCTCAAGGGTGACAGCAGACAGGGAGGTGCTGATCTCTTCTCTGTGGTGACCAGAAATAGAACATGAGGAGATACAACGAAGCTGAGCTGAGACTGGACATGAGGAAAAGGTTCTTCACTGAGACAGTTGTCAGCCAATAGAGCAAGCTCTCCAGGGAAGTGATCATAGCAACAGGCCTGTGACAGTTCAAGGAGTGATGTTTTTAGTTATATGGTTTAGGTAGCCCTGTAGAGAGCAGAAAGTTGGACTCGATGATCCTTATGGACCCCTTCCAACCCAAGATATTCTATGATTCTATGAACACCTCTAAGTCTACTTCTCTCTGTGTAGAAAAATCTCCAGTTATAACTACTTGGGCCACTTAGTACAAATTCCTCAGGTTGCCTCTATCCAAACCTCATAGCCTAACTTCCCAGGTAGGCCCTCAACAGAGATGTGTAGCCATGAAACTTCACAGAAAATATCATATGAGAAGGGATTTGTTCCCCCCACACATTGTCGGGGTTGGGACATGGGAGAGGAAAACAGCAACACTTACAACAGCAGTTTGCAGAACGGCTAGAAGGCTTTATTGTCATCCTCCAAGGGAAGACGCTTACCTATAAAAATAGTTGGGGGTAAAAAGAAACTAAAGGAGTAACTAACAGAAGAGAACCTTCAACCTAAAGAGCTAACATAAAAAAAGGCCTCATCACAAACTGGCTCCAGCCTTAAATAGGGTAGGGTAAGGAACATACTAGAAATGAGGTGGAGTTTAGGCGGAGCATGCAAATCAGAATCCATAAATGGATAACATAACCATATAAGGCACTGCATAAAAATTAACCAATGTGAATACAGGGTTTACAGACATAAGTAATAATACATAATACATATAAGATCCAATATAATATACAATACATAAATTATAAAATTAACACCTTCCAATCCCTAACAAATCTCAAAACCCAACTCCAACAACACATAATTTGTGTTATTTGAATTAAACTATTACTGATAGTGGTATACTACTGATATCTTCCTGAGGAGCTAATGGAGCAAATTTTATTTGGACCTTACTACATGGAAACGTGGTACATATTTTGTTAACAGACTAAGTAGATTTTTGTGAGGCAGAACTGAGGAAATCGGTCCATCGCTATTTCTGACTTTGCTGGCTGGATGGTTTTAGCATAATGTTTGCATACTGAAAAACCAAGTCCTACAACTTCAAAGGCTAGCACAGCCTGGCATTCAGAAAGGACAGTGAGAGGTTTGTCTGGGGAATACATTAATAAACAGAGTGAACAGTGGATCTGGCCTTGCTAAAATCTAGATTTTACTCCCCCCCTTGCCAGAAATTATGTTTTTACAACCTGTGAGATATGTAACTTGCAAAATTAAAAGTAAAAAGTGCTTGCAAATGGGGATCAGAAACATTGCAGCAAAATAAATGTTAGGAATAGTACTGAATTATTGGTAGAAATTTGTAGTTGACATCAATCTACAACACCTTGGTTCCCAGCCTAATGGAGTGCTTCTCCAAGACATAAGGTCTCTACTTGTCTTAAAGAGGTGGGGGAAAGCAGAAGGGAGTTTTTTCTTATATAAAAGGCATGTGTGCTGCTCTGAAGGGCTACTGTTTGTTTGTTTGGCCAGTCTTCGCGAACGAAGATCTGGGAAAGGTGTTTTTACCTTTCAAGCCTGCGCAATGGATTTTTTAGGTG
>JAWWLV010000001.1:50242560-50254367 GCA_035041135.1 Platyrinchus mystaceus
CCTAAAAAATCCATTGCGCAGGCTTGAAAGGTAAAAAGACCTTTCCCAGATCTTTGTTCGCGAAGACTGGCCACTTAAAAGATACATATAGTAATTTCTTCCACAGTAAGTGTAGTATTTAAATTCTTGATAGTCAATTCTTGTAAAATCCTAGTAAATTCTCTAACACTGTAGTCAATTATGCGACTATGATTTTACCAAATTCCTTGACTCACTGAGTTTCCATTGGTTTGCTCAAGACAGGTGAGGCTTAGAAAGATTGTAAGGAAATTAACCTGCAGACTGTGTCAATGGTATGGCCATAACAGTCAAAAAAGACAGAAGAAATGTTTTGGGAACCAGTCATGTCATGGCTTACTGGTGACTTTTATTTCTACCTACCACCATTTGAAAATTGGATCCTGCTTTAAAGCAAATCTCAAAGGTCTTTCCCAAACTAGTTGATTCTGTAATTCTGTATAGAAATATTATTCCTTCAATGTTTATTAAAATTATTTCCTGGAGAATTTCAGATATTACTTGAAAAGCTTTCTACTCTATTTGAGAGGATTTGCAAACTCTACTTACAAAGTTGTTGCAGGTTTTCCAGGTATTTCCCATCTTGTAGAATAGCTGCTGATTGTACAGCAAGAGGAAATAGCTTTTCATGTCTGTTTGGTATGTATTGTCTTGCAACATCACTGAACATACTCTTATTTCTGTGTTTTGATAATGGGTGTAAAAATACTGCATGTTCACATGTGTTTATCAGTTATTTCTTAGCACATTTTCATTACCACTTTTCTGTCTCTCTTCTGCCTAAAGAAAACAGATCACGGTATGAATTAACCATTTTCATTTTCTAAATGCTTGACATGAATACACCCCTTCCTGTTCATATAATCTGAACTAAGCATATTATATAGTACTAGTTGTGTTGTTAAATATCTACTGATGTATGTACATGACTTTATCATACTTCCAGAGCTCTCATTGGCCCTTTTCTAAAATATTGCTGAGATTGGGTTTTTGTAATGGTTTTACACATTGGGTAGAAGTCATAATTATATTTCCATAATAGTACCCAGGTGTGTTTCCTGAGTTAATATAGAATCCAGCAAGGCATATGACTAATTAAAACTTCATTTAGAACCAGATACTCTTGAGAGATGTGCATAAATGACTTTATGACATTTTTAAGCATATAGAAAAATGATCTGTGGGATATGTCAGCTGCTCCATGGCTCTACTGCCTGATAGGCAATTAAATTTCTTTAAAGTAAATCCTTCTCTATTTCAGACCTTTAAGTGCTTAGAATAAGCAAAAAAAAAAATTAATGTTAAAAAAAAAATAAATGAAGAAGCCATAACCCTCAACCTTCTTTTAAGTGTTGAGTCAAGTTTTACAAGAGAAGGCCAAGGAAGAGATTATGCAATGGGGTTATGGAAAGCCAGACTGGTCATGGATACAATAGCTTGGTTCTTGGTTATAGAGTCACATTACAAACCCTGCAGGTAATAAAACATGGCTCTGAAACAGAAAAGGAGTATAAAGTTATAAATAGAAATTCACTGTCAAATATTTCTTCAGCATCAGTGGAGACGAGGCACAGACGGAGAGGAGATTAAATCTACAGGAGACCTGGCATATATTAATTAAGTGTCTGATATTACAGAACACGTTTGGGGTAAACATAACCAACCTCGTCTTGGTGAATTGATTTTCTGATAGTGTCTTGAAGACCAGTGGCCAGTATCCTCGATAAAAATCTTTACATCTACATTACTTAGTGAAATCAGGAAATAAGCATCACATTCTGGGCATTTATTAGATTTAGTTTAAATGCTAAATTCTTGCATGGCAAACAGCCACTTTCTCTAGAGTTACTGAACTTATTCCCTATCAGATCTAAAATCAACTGTGAAAAATCTTTACATAAGCCTGCTGGGACTCCATCAAAGCCAGGTGTTTTGGCAAGAGATAATTCTTCATCTGATCTCCAAGTTTCCTAAAACATCACTGTCTTTACTGATATAAGCTAGCAGAGACAGGAACTTTCGTGTAGCTTACTGAAATGGGAAACAGACATGCTGTGCACTGTAACACCATGTTTTTCTCATGACTTTAAAAAGATTCAAACATTGATATAACTAAGCAAAAGCTGTATTAAAATAATCTGAATAAGCTTGTAAAGTCAAGTAGCAAAAATAAAGAAAGCAGCCTTCACTCAATCCCCATTATACTTGTCCTTTACTCTACAGTATAATTCAAACACAATAAATTATGCAGTCCCCATTATAATAAAAACAAAAAACCACAAAATAAAACAAAACAAAAACAAAACAAAAAACCCCAAAACAACAACAACAACAACAACAAAAAAGTCTTCTGAAAATTTCGGAACAAACACAAGTTTCAGAATTAAAAGTTAGCTACCCATCCCAACAGAGTGTTGACATGTACACACATAAGCACACATTGATCATTTCTCCTTTTGCAAGAATAAGAGATTCAGGTTCAGATCTTCTAAATATAGAACCCTGTCTTGGCAAATATAGCAGGAGAACAGGGCAGGAAAGAGATGGGTAGAAGCAGTTGTATGTAAGAAAAAGAAATAGTGAGAAAACTGTTACATTGTAAACTGACATCTCAGCAGCTTCTACTAAGACTTCTACTTAAATACACAATAAAATTTTCATTTTACTGTTACCTCTGACTTCTTCTGAACTCAGTCATGATCTTTTCATTCTCTTGTATAGCATCTACAGCAACAAGGTCCTGCTTTGTTGTTGTTGTTCCTGTACACTGCTTTACAGCAATAGCAAAAGCTTCCCGTTTCAGATTTATTTCGGAGAACTTTTTAGCCAACATAGACAACATCATAGCTTACTACACAATATATGGATGCTTCCCCTCAGCTCAGTTTTACTTTCTAGTAGGTTCCACAGTCTTAGCAGATTATACATTTGTATCATCAGGAGAGCAGACCATTAAGTACATATTTTTTTATATACTTTTTATATAATTTATTGTATGCTGGGTAAGACTGCACACTGCCGTATAAATCCACTGAAAACCTCCTTTGAGAAGAAATTCCATTAGAACTAAGAGCACTAGTTTCCATGAAAACTGAGCATCAACCCAGAATCATGACGAAACTGTGTATTTGAGAGGAAGCCATCAGAGAACTTGAGACCTAGGAACATATTTTTCAGCACTGTTTTTTCTGTGTGTGTATGTATCATTGGTCCCTAAGTAGCCCACGTGATGGTTGGAAAGGCTAAACAGATGACTGCTCAATTGTTCTAAGTATGAATTCAGTTAAAGTGTCATGGCACTTTATAGATATTAATCACACAAACTCTTTTCTTTTCCAATCCCCAAATATGTGCTGTAGGTACATCTCCTGGCCATTTGTTCTATGTAAGATGAACCATCAATAAGTAGCATGAACTTCTAAAGCCAGTTTTCAAGTTTTAATCAGAGTTTTCCCAATCTACTCAAGTAGCATTACAAACACGTTTATATATATATGTATACACACACATATATATGTATATTTATATACATATATAATATATGTGTGTGCTTATATGTGTGTGTGCTCATATATGTGCATGCATAAACACATGTATATGTATATATTACTTGCAAAGAAGCAGCAAGCACAATGAATAGAAGATTTATATTTATTTACTTTTTAATAAGTACAGACTTGAAAATTTTATGGATTTTTTCTAAAGCAAGACTAAACTCAGCAGTAGTGTTTTACAGCTGTTAGTGCAAGATCGTGTTGCATCTCCCTTTTTGCAGGGGTTGTGGCCCTTAAAGTGTTTTATCTTTTTAGCTCTGTAGAACTGAACAAACCAGAAACTAAATTAAATTCAACTAAAACCATTGTGGTTAATCTAGGTGTGAAGCACGACATGAAAAAGAGAGTTTTACCGAATTTCCATATGAAACAATAATCAGCCATGGCTGAGTCACAAAAGCCACCCATGTCTACCAGAAACTGCTGAAACTTTATTTTCCTTATGAAACTTGTTTGGGATTTGGGGGATTTTTTTTCCTTTAGTTTTTAAGTAATGAAAATTAAAAAATCCTACGCAACATTTATCTATGTTTTTCTACAACTCAGAATCCTGGGAAGGACTATAAATCTCAACCTTCTTCATATTTGGAGATACAGGGAGAACCCAATCCAAAAAATATTACTTTAACAAAAATAAAGAGGGAAAGAGAGAAGGATAGAAGGAGAGAAAAAGAGAGAGAGAGAAAGAAAGAAAAGGAAGTTCACATGAAGGAAATGCCTTCAGAAATCTCAGTTTTACACTACACCAGATTTACTAGAACTTATGTCTCAGTCATGAGGAGGTACACCCATGAAAAGCTTAAAACAACATTTCATTAATTGAAGCAAATAGCTTCATATCTCAGCTTCATCATTCAGATCAGTCCATGAGACAACTCTTGTCACCAAAATAATACATTAGCTGAAATGAAAATTCTCTTCCTAATTTTATACTCTTAAGGTGCAGAGGTCTTTCTTTTTCCTGAAACTATTTGTAATCCTCTAAAGTTCAGATAATTTATAGCCTCTGTCCTCAATGTGCAGTAGATATTATAAAAAATAAGCATGAAACAGATGAGTTCAAAATATGGTTTCTTTATTTTTCTGTAAATGGGTTACAGTTGTACTATAAAAGTTCTCCAAACTTGTGTGACAACAATACTTGGGATTTTTCCCTTTGTCCACGACTCCTTGATACTTTTTTAAGGAGATTGAGACAGGTGGGACCCCAAGGAAAACAGAAATTGCTGCTGCAGAAGGTCAACATCCTTAGACTTCATCTGGCACAAGAGGAGATACAGCAGAAGTGAGTCTGCTTGTCTTCAAGTACGGAGTGTGCTTTGTGTGCTGCAAGGGACAGACAGAGTGAGACTTCCAAAATGACAGGAGCTTTCTAAGGGACTGGGGATCACTGGGCAGAGTTGGCAGTCCTAGAAAAAGTCCCTGGGATGGCTGAAAACGAGTCATCAGTAAAGGATCCCAAGGGAAAAGGGAGAGTTAACCACACGTCATTGTTATTTCTGTTTGACTCAATCACTAGAGTTTTATTACTTGGGAAGGCAGTTAATTACCTTAGCCCAGATGTGAACCAAACCTGGTTCTTCAGTATTCAAAAGCTTTTCAGTCTCTCAGAAGCATTCACTAAGAAAACATCTGACAAAGCTTCCTTGGCTAACTGAGCACTGGCCACAACTTGTCATCATCATCAACTTGTGAGGCAAATAAAGGACTTTAAGGTATTCGCCTGTCTGGCTGCTTCTGCAAAATGCCTGTACAAGCACTAGTGACTTGGTGAATATGCGAAGATATGAAACAAGCATCCCCCCTTACCTAAAATAATCATTCCAAATGTTAGGTAATTGATGCTTCTGGATGCAGCAAATCTTTGCAATAGCAGTTTAGCATAAAATACAGCAGAGAAGAGGATAGAGTAAAGGCCAAGAGATACAAGGCAGTGCCTTAAAGTTATTAGCTCCATTTATTCCTCAAACCTGTTATATGACAGTATACAAGCAAAAAAAGTGTCTGAAAAAAGAAATTCCATCAAGCAGCTAAGAAAAAGCCATCTCCCCATAAAGGCACTTTATTCAGAATGAGACAGGAAAAACCTAACCATAACCCTTAATGGAATTTTGGGTCTGAGGTACCCAGGAAGATGGGAGGCCCAGATTAAAAAGGTGTGGAGAAAGCAATACTGGCACAGTGCGTTGCTCCACTTGGCATGCTTACTAGTCATAAAGTACAAACTTTTCAAAATAGACCACCCATGGGAGTTGGCGACCTCAGCCACAGCCCCCAGCTGCCATTAAGGTAAGGCTTCAGAGAGCCACAAAGACCACAGAACACTGGGGCTAGTACTGCAGTAGCATTGGTCACTCCACATATTTCTAATCTGGGACACCCATGATGCTGAGGACGTCAGCCTGAGCCCTGAGCTGTCCTTAGGTTTACTGTTAGAAAGCCACAGAGGTTGCTGCTCCAAGAACATTAGTGTTGGAAAGGGCATGCCATGGGGACCATGCCACTGCACCAACATTGCTGCCTCCACACATGACCAAACTGGACACCCAATGCTGCTGAAGACCTTATCCTCAGCCCCCAGCTGCTGTTAGGATTAGGCTTTGAGTCCAGGACACTACAAAGCCTGTAGGCTTTGTAGGGACACTGGAGTTGGAAAAGGCATGCCAAGCAGAGTATGGCACTGCACCAGCATTTCTGCATTCACACTTTATAATCTGAACAACCAATGCTGTTGGATACCTAATTTTCAGCCTTCAGATCATGTTAGTGTTCAGAGAGCCATAATGCCTACAGCTCTAGGGACACTGGGTCTGGAAACAGCATGCCAAGGGGGGTACAGCACTGCACCAGCATTTGTCCTCAACATCTTTCTAATCTGGGACACCCACAGTGCTGAGGACCTCATCCAGAGTCCCCAGCTGCCACTGATGTTAGCACTAAGTTTCAGAGGTCCACAAAAGCTAGAGCTCCAGGGACACTGGAGATGCAAACAGCATGCCGTGGAGACCATGGCACTGCACCAACATTGCTGTTGCAATGTGCACTGCTGGATGCAGTGGGCAAGGTGCAGGAGAGATGGATCATTTGTCGAGAGCTGGGGCTGGCCCTGCCACAGGCCAGGGAAAGGGATGTTTGTACTTCCCTCAGCTCAGGCTAAACAAAACCAGAAACACACATTTATTCATACTATTCAAAATAGACAACAGAGTCACAAATGTTTATGAAAGATGTAGGCAGAAAAAGTAAAAGCAAAAATATGCTTAATCTGCTTATACTAAGGTAACATGAGAAACTTTCCCTCATTCCAGTATGTAGTGGATTTGCTGTTCACTTCCTGATGAGATGACAGCCAGTTTCTGCCTTTGCCCATGCCTCCTTTTTGAATTGACATCTCACCTTTTATAGCCAATGTGTCCTTTAAAACCTCCAAAAGAATAAAGACTGGCTTCATCTTTCACTCCTAAATGCTTCTTTTTGTGCCTGAAGCAGAAGACAGTCTGTTTATCCTCATGAACAGAATCAACCACAGAATCATAGAATAATAGAATGCTTTGGGTTGGAAGGGACCTTAAAGATCATCTAGTTCCAACCCCTTGCATGGACAAGGAACCTTCCACTATACCAGGTTGCTCAGGGCCCCATCCTACCTGACCCTGAACACTTCCAGATATGGAACATTCACTATTTTTCTGGGAAACCTGTTCCAGTGTCTCGACACCTGCACAGTAAACAATTTCTTTCTAGCATCTAATTTAAATCTACCCTGTTTCAGTTTGAAGCCAATCCTCCTTGTCCTACTGCAACATGGCCTTGTCAAATGTCCCTCTTTGTTTTACTCATAGTTCCCCTTTAAGCACTGCAAGGCTGCTATAAAGTTTCTTCCCAACTACAGCAGTGCTATAGCAAGCACAGTTTGCTATACTGTTTTACTAGTAATTTATTGGATCAGTTACTTACAGTACTAACTTATAGTACTATAAGTTTATAGTACTATAAGTACTATAGTACTAACTTATAGTACTATTATTTATAGTACTAACTTTAATAAAACTAATAAAATTGAATATTGTCATTACTAATTAAAAGTCATTACTAATATAAAAGAAATAATAATAGATACTTATCTATGAATAATTTTCTAAAGAGTATTCCATTAGGAATCACCTGCTATTTGTAACTGGCCAGTACCAGAACTATGGCTAGACAGGGTCTGAACCCTTTGTCCTCTCTTTTTGATAGCTTGTTGGTGTGACTCAGTGAGGAATGCATCTGTCATTGAACCCTACATTCTCCATAATTTCATACTTAGAAACCTGCATGTTTGTAGCACACTGGCTGTGTATAATTCATTCCTAATGCTTGTCCAGAGAAGACAACAATCAATCAGTAATGCAACAGGTTTTGAGTGACTGGTCCTGAACTTCCACAGAGAAAGATGAGGCACATACTGTGCATGGATCTGTGAAAGGCAGATGAGAATGGGAAAGTGAATCTCCATATTTTCAGCTTTGTAGGTGCTCTTGGATCTAGAATAAAGAAAAATTGTTTTCCTTGCTTGCTGGCTTGCTTTTAAATAGAGTTTTGACTATTTAAATTAATTTTCTTCCCCTTGTAACAAAGCTGTATTTTGTTGACACACTCATTTAATTATGAGATGGAAGTCGGTGCTCTGACCTGTTGCAAACCAGAAGATTACAAGACAGGGATTGTAGGTCTATTTTTGTTGAAGACCATTAGTGAAGGACAGAAATCCTTTACTCAAGCTGGGTTAAGGACAGAAATATTTGTCCTCTGGTTCAGATTAGGCTTGTAGATCAACTCACACCTTACAGAAGGTAGAAAAAAAGGGGCACAAAGGTACAAGACATGCCGTGTTACACAAACTCTGAACAGACTTAAATGTTCCCAAGTCTGTGTACCTATTGGATCACACTTCCAAAAAGTAGTATTTGCAGAAAGCCAGAGGAACAATTAATCTGTCAGCTAATCAAAAGGGAGGAAGGAAGGAGAGGGAGAAGATCTACTATGCAACAAACAAACAAGACATTTAAACTAGAAGTCATCAAATTAGCATGACTAATGACAAGCTGAAGGGAATGGCAACCTGCTGGCAGGAAGGATTTTAAAGATGTGGAAATTGGCAGTCTATCATCCTGGAGATAAAAAAATCAGAGTTATTAATATTCAAGAGGTTGCTTTGGAAGTTCTGGATCATTCACATCCCCTATACAGTTTTTCCATATAAAACCAACCGAAGCCACTGGAGAAGAATTGAATTACATGGTAAGTTATATAGATGAAGAAGTGGGAAAATGAATAGTAAGAATAACAAGAGTTTCTTAAATTTTAAGCTCTTGTACATGAACAAAAGAGAAACATATTGCTTAAGTTAGCAGAACAAACAAAGCAAAGAATGGGAAGAAACCTCAGGTAGGAATGACTGAGACTATAAACCTGAGTGCTCAGCAGGAAAAACAGACTAGGGAGACAGACACAAACTTAAATTTAAGGTAAAGGACATTTAAACTGGATTACAGGAAAAAAAATCTAACTCAAAAAGTTATTGGCGGATCAGGCTGCCAAGGGAAATAGTTCAAGATACAATTATCAAAGAATTTAACACTGGAACCAAAGAGCATTGAGAGGCTTATAACATTTCTATATGAGGCAGATTCACCCTGATAAAGCTAGTGGCCCAGACTAGACAGTGCTGTGATTCTTTACAGACAAATTTCTCCTATAGAAAAACAGATTGGAATTCCTTTTAGTCATTTCCAGTAAATTAAAGCACATCAAACAATCCTTTTTTACTTAAATGCTGCAATGTGTTTGTGCTCAGTGTTTGTGCTATACCCAGGTTTAAAAGGTTATTGCAGATTACAGCATTGTCATCTGACACATGCACATCATTAATGGTCAGGGCTGAAGCACTATTTCTGTAAAAAGCAGTGGGCTGGGGCAAAAGAGCTTTCCAGTCCAAGTGCCAAAAAACAATGCCAGCTTCTGCTGCCATATGGCATGGGGACAAGCAGCAGGGTCAGTATTTCACAGTATGTTGCCTGATTTCCTTCCCCAGATTGATGAACATTAGCCAAGGAGCTTCATATACCCTTGCAAGGGAGTCCTCCTTGTATAGTCAGCCTTTGTGGATTAAAAAAAAAAAATAGTCTAAATGTGTAAATATTCAGGGTTGGGTTTTTTGGGTTTCCCCTCCCCCTCCCTGATCTTTTTCTTTGCTTCATAAGGGCTGAATGGTTGTGTCTAAGGAAAGCTATCTGGAAAATCAATGTTTCTTCTGAGAAAAAAATTAGAATTATGAAACCAGGGAATGTTTTTCTAAAAAAGACATTCACAGGACTCATATATTGAAGAGGTCTGTTTCAATGAGACCTGCATTCATGGTCAAAAAATTTCAGAACAGTGCATTCTATGCTGGAAAGATCAAAATTATGCAATTCAACCTAGGACGTTGAAGAAGTCTACGAGCAGCCATTTTCACCTCTAATTTCAGTACATCAAGTCAGAAAAAAGAAAGACAAGAGGGAGAAAAAAAGAGGAAGGATAATAATATCCCTTCACAATCAGGGAGGAAGCAGAAGTGGGAGAAAGAGGGGAAGAAGATGAGCGAGCTGTTGCTTCCTCTCAGGGCTTTCCTGCCATTACGCAATATTGCAGGACATTGAGATCAAGTCCTCCAGCTGCAAGTGGGAAATGGTGACACAAAAGCTGCAAAAGCTGGTCCTGAATGCCCATCATACTGCCTGCAGATCAAGGCAGCATCAAGCCAGCCCTGCACCCATCCCTTCAGCCTCCACAGCCCAGCACACCTTGCAGAAGGGCAGCAGGGTGCAACCACCAAGCTGCCCCTTTGGGCAGGAACACTGCAGGCTCCCATCTGCCTCTCTATGGCACAAGGGCCAACAACTAATTTAAGTTTCTCTCAGTTTCTGAGCCGCTGATTTTCACAATACTTTTATGTCCTCAACTATTTTTTAGAATTCTGCCTCTTCATATTGGTTGAAATCAGCCAACAGACTCAGAAGTTATGAAGGAAGGAGTGGGTGAGGGTGACAGTAGGACAGGCATGGAGGAAAAGAAGTAAGAGTTAAACTAATGGTATTCTTGCAACCAAACTAATGAATTTTCTTCACAGATCCTGGCAAGTGATGGTCCATTGACAGCTTTGGGGGGGCACAGGAGCCCTACTGGAGAGTGACTTAAGACACAAATGAAAGACAGCACATATGAGACTAAATGAAAGTCCTATGGGAGATTTTTCTTCCACATTTGGACTTCACATAAGTCCAAAAAGAGTTTGATGCTTGATTTCTAGCTACCCCATTCCATTTTCTGACAAGTCTAAATTTCCATTACTTCCTTTACAGTGTAACTCCAGTCACTGCAGGGGTAAGCACACAGCCTTAGTGTCCCAGGGAAACAGCTGCGTGAGGGAACTTGCTGCCTTTTGTGCATTCACATTGGAATGTATGGCCATTTTACTCCAAATTCTCATGATTTTGTTTCTTTTTTTCTTCCTCTGTTACCTTTTTCATGAAATAGTTTCTGGAAAAGTACTTTGAATTTATCCTCCTCACATCATAGCCCATAAGCATCACCCATATGCCTCTTGTGCTTTGCTGTAGCTGAAAGCACTTGGGTTGAACAGGCCTTGAAAGCATTGCCTTTGACTGATTTCCACATTTGTTTCAGAAATGGAAGAACAAGAAATATCCTCCTTTTCCTCTCTCTGAACTGGGCAGTGGCATCCAATCACTGGGGCGGCAGAGAGAAGAAAAGGCGCAAGGGCTTGAAAACGAGCAAATTTTTTTAAAAGGGCCAGGGTCTCCCTGAATGTCACCATCTCAAGTCAGGTGCAGTGTTGAGCTAGCACCATCAGAATTTACTCTTCAGGAAGAAGGTCCCAGAAGGAGCCCTTGAACTTCACAGATATGGGCCAGCCATCTTATTTTAAGCTCAGAGTGTTTACGACAGAGAGAACAGAAATAAAAAGGATATATTAATGCATCTCCTCCTGCCAACTGCATCCTTGCAGACATGTCCTTCGTCTCAGTTTCTGCTTCAGCCAATTCCACTGATTACTGATTGTAGCAAACTCTACACTGCCCTCTTCATTGCTCCAGATGGTCTTGCCATCATCCTCGAGCTCGGGCCATCTCCGTTCCTTGCTGTTTCAGCAGACTCTTTGTTTCTAGGTATTCTACAGCTCAGTGGACA
>JAWWLV010000001.1:50254467-50336152 GCA_035041135.1 Platyrinchus mystaceus
AGCACCATCAGAATTTACTCTTCAGGAAGAAGGTCCCAGAAGGAGCCCTTGAACTTCACAGATATGGGCCAGCCATCGTATTTCAAGCTCAGAGTGTTTATGACAGAAAGAACAGAAATAAAAAGGATATATTAATGCATCTCCTCCTGCCAACTGCATCCTTGCAGACATGTCCTTTCTCTCAGTTTCCGCTTCAGCCAATTCCACTGATTATTGATTGTAGCAAACTCTACACTGCCCTCTTCATTGCTCCAGATGGTCTTGCCATCATTCTCGAGCTCGGGCCATCTCCGTTCCTTGCTGTTTCAGCAGACTCTTTGTTTCTAGGTATTCTACAGCTCAGTGGACAAGCCTCCTGGAGGAGCTGGTCGCCACCCACAGATCACTGCCTCTCTAAAGAACACCTCACACAAACTAAAAATTAACAAATAAACCAGATCTTGTCCATTTCATAAACTTTGGTTACTCAAACTGACAACTCATTTTTCTGCTTTCTTCTTTGAAGAGTACATCTGTGTTCTGCTTCAAAGATTTAAAATTGTCCACCAATCCAGTGCTGGTGTTAGAGAAATGCCACATGCTGCTCCTGTGATTTGGGCAAGTTGAATAGTTTCTGGACACCAATAGCTGCACGTGCTTGCCAGAGGTTGTTATAGTTTTAAGTCCAAAACTCTTCACTTATTTGATGTTTTTCACCGCTTCCACCATGTCAGCCCGCAATGAAGTTCCCACATGCAGATCGTAACCCTGTAGTTCAACACAGGATCAGACCTGCAGATAGGAGGGTAAAGCACAAGCAGCCTCTTCATTTGGCCTAAAAGAAAAATCCACAGGTTTGGGAATCAGGCAGAAAACAGAAAGTCTAGTCCTTCAAAGTGGGGAGCTGGGACAGCCTCTATGCTGGCATGGTCCGTGCGAGCCAGCTGACCGCTCCTCTCCTTAGTATAGAATTGCATTTTGCTGTCACTACATCATTTGCACGCTCATGCAGCGTGAAATGTTCTGCAGCCAGAGCAGCTGGCTGGCCCTCACTGATTCCTGCCATGCCAAACCATTTAGACCATGAGTCACTGAAATCCTGCAGTCAGGAAACTCTTTCTTTGTTCACAGTGTGTCAGGTTTTTTGCTCTCCTTTTCAGCTCATCATTCTTCACCGGATATGTTCTCTTGATTTGTGAACTGCTGGTCTCTAGGAATTTCACTGCCACATGGTTATTTGTGGTTTGGATTTTTCCATCTATCTCATATATATATATATATATATATATATATATATGTGTGTGTGTGTGTGTATCAGTCCCCATCCCACTCAAGCTCCAAAGACTGACTGAGTTCCTCTTTCAGAGTTTTATCAGTGGCCTCAGGGCAGCACAAGCCACTTTCTGCCAGTCTGCATTCCCATACAGGGAATACAAGGTCATTAAACCTGTCCAATGGCCTCAGAAAATTTCAACCTATGGGAATCATGGTACCATCAACCTTGAGTCCAAGCAGGAACCTACAAGTTTCCCTTCCAAGTATAACTACTATAAAGGGTAAAGGTTGACATTTTAAGGGCAACCACTGCATATTTTACACAAATTAGGCTACTGAGCACACTAATACATGCAGTCAGTAAGTTTGCTACTTAACAAATCCATTTGGGTTAAATGGGAAAGACTGCAGAGAACAATGATCAGTTTCTCCTGACATGAAAAGAGAAATTTGCTACAGACGAATTAGAAGAAAATACTATAATTAAATACCTACAGGTGTTTTCTTAGCAACAACAAAAACACCACCACAGTTCTCAAAAACTGAATGCAGAAAACCAAAAAACTGTTCTGTCACACACTAGTGAGGGAAGTGTTCTTCAGTGATGCATAGGAAATTGGACCTATATGGCGGGAAAAAAAATCAGGGTTTTCTCCTCCTTCAGCAAATTGAAGGGACCACTACTGCAGGAATGTGATTACACATCTCTAGTGACACTTTAACCCATCATTTCAGTAAACAGCCAAATTACTGTGCCATAGCAGCAGGATTATTGTCTACAACACACTTCCTCTCTTTGTGTTGAGATTATCAATGCAGGGTGAACCACTTGGTGGGCCACTGTGCTTTGCTTCCAGCTCTGTTGCTGCAAAGTCAGCAGGTGGAGAGGGCCTGTGGGGCTCTGCAGCCTTCAATAATTAAGTGTGCATTAAGAAACTCTTAATTTGAACAAATTTTTAACAAAAGGAATCTAGGCCAAAATGCCTTCCTCAGTTGCAGTTTAAATTAGCATTGCCCGGTCAAAAATGAGATATTTCTTATTCTCTAGAAAAAACTGGAACTGACAAATTCATTACTTGATCAGGCTAATCTAGTAAATTAAGCGGTAATTCTGAAGAAATAATGAAAATTCTCTAGTGGCATATTAATTATGATTTTCTTTTCAGCTATTATGAAAGAAGGATTATGGATGTGGCCAAGAATAAAAAGAGATATATTTTCAGGGTCAGTGAATTTATCTTTTCAGGCGTCTAACAGAAAAGAATAAACCGATTTCCTTCAATGCAGGTAATTTGAGAAGTCTTGGACCAGATAGGTCCTATTTTCACTATATTGCATAATTAAACTTGCTATATTTCAGAGTTCAGTATTTGCTCCAATACATGCAAATTCATGGTTTTGATCAAAAATCCAGTAAGCTCTCATAACAGACAACTGTCTCAGTACCAGAAGTTTAACTTTTTAGTTGTAATGTCATTTCCTAAATTTTTTACCTGTGTATTTTGTTTTTCCTATCTAGAGCTTGTATAAAAGAATAACAATCTGGGGAGTATCGTGAAACATTATGGTATATTTACAAGGCAATGGCACTTAAATAACAATACCAAATTCCATGTTACATAAAAGGAAATAAATAGTGAATTGCCAAGATTTCTATTTGAGTGTTTTCTCTGCCTCGAGTACAATCTGTCTGTAGTTCAGAATGAGAAGTTGGACATAATCTAGATCCTATCTTCCTTATCAGTATGTTGCCCAAACAGAAGAATCATGATAATACCTGGATAGTTCTTTCATGTTTCCTGTTTAGAAAAAGGAAAGCAAAACCCCAACCCAACTGCTTTCCAGGGAAGACTTGGGTATGACTATGTACTACTGATTTGCAAGCTGCCCACAGGGTTTCCATTTGCTGCCTGATGTCTGCGGCCCCATTTACTGTCTGGCATGTGCTCACAGCCAGTGCAAAGGCAACAAACCAGTACAAATAGCTGTATTCCTTAGTGCCTTTGCAGAAGCATGTCTTTTAATATTATCATGGATTAAAGTATCATTCAAAAAGAGGATTTCACCAGATTTCATTTATCCAGACTAAATGGTATTTCAGGCATGAGCAGAAGCTGTTGCTGACTGCACAGTGCAGAGGAGCCCCACGGCTGTTGGCGTTTCCTGGCAGAGACCAGCAGTGCAAATGCTGGCACACAACAAGCAAGGGTTTAGCTTTCTACCTCCACCATGACAAGTGGAAAACATGGCCCAGGCAGCACAGCTCTGGGGCAGAGCAAGAAGCTACAACCAGGGCAGCATCTAGGCTCAAGGTTTTCAGCAACTGCCTTTTCCCATATTGAAGGTTAAGTGGCAACAAATAATAAAGCTCTATGTCTGCAAGATAGAGCCTCTGCATGTCTTCCATCACTGTCCTTTAGAAAGCATTGGAAAAACCTAAAGCATGGAGGTAATTGAGAGACAACACATGATGCCTCCTTTTCACATATTCCCAGTTTTACTGGGTGTATGCAAAGCTTAAATATAAATGACTGTGCCCCAACCTTCCCCAAGTCTTTCTTCTTTTATAGTCACAATAATTCTTCACATCCTTCCACTCTTTCTATTTATTCAAAATTAAAATTCTTTGAAAGATCTAGATATAAAGACCAACAGTGTAGAACTTGATCCTGACAGACACAACACACACTTTTGAGGTCTTACCCCTTACTTTCATGTACTATTTAAGTCACTACTTCTGTTGAAAGTAGTCCTGTCTTCCCACTGCAACAATCACTTTTTTTATACCCTTTTTGCCTGCATGCTGATGTATGGGAGCAATGAATAGAACCAGGTAATCAACACAGGGTAAAGCTTTTTATTCCCTGGAGCAGTTTCTCTGCTCTGTTTTACACATGGATGTCCAGTATCTGCACCACACAAGAGAAGTGGATTAAGGAAGGAGAAAGTAGCAAATGGCCTGGAGGGACTGTAGGTGTCTGGAAGAGAGCAGAGGAGAAAGGGGTTGACAGTGAAGGTTCGTGAAGGATTATGGTGTTAACAAATCACTAGCCTTCATTTCAGCATGCCAAAAACTTGTGCTGCCAATAAGATGGAAGACAAACTTTTTGGGAAGACTAAGTCCAAAAGGGAAAGTACATGCATATAATCTTGTTGTCAGCTTATAATACCTGTGTAAAAAAAATTAAAATATTCTAGACAGACATCTTCTGACAGACTCTTTAGTTCTGCAGCTATCTCCTGCATCAAGAAGCATTCCATGAACCAGTGGTTAAATAGAAACTATTAACTTGTAAATGAGAGTAGGATAAAATACATGCTTTTATCAACATGGACCATTCACTTAAGAGTTGAACTCGATGATCCTTGTGGGTCCCTTCCAACTCAGAATATTTTTTGATTCGTGATTTCTCTGGGAACATTTGGCTTTTGACACAAATAAATAAAATGGCACTTTTCCTGCCTTTCAGCAAAAATTATCACAGAGCCCTGGTGGGATCTCATATTACTTGTAGCTCCGTACTTGTAGCTTTTATACTCCAGCACACTTGCTGATAATGCATGAAGTACAAAATTAAAACTAAAACAATTGTCAGAACAAATGAAAAAGTACACTATGCAATGTATTATCCACTGGCCTTTTATTGTATTTCTCCATTCATTTGCTAATTCCCAAAATCCAGCCATTTACAATGAAACTTCCAGTCATTAGTGGGATTTAGCAGGCTTCCACAGTAAAATAGTATTCACATTTCTCATGAGAATTCAGATATATATATAATGTTGTAGGGCACTAGATACAAAGCCTCTCAGTCCACTACTATATTTTATTTCCATACGCCTATCCAAACTCACCTCCTGTGCTGGGAAATTAACACATGAAGTGAGAATTTTCTGAACAATGACTTCCTTTTTCCATAACCATGCTTATTGAGACCCACTTTGGTGCAGAGGCTTATGTGGGAAAGCTAGGATGTGGCTGCATGACTAATTTTTCAAGCCTGTGCACAGCTTCTCAGGAATGCAGTTGGAACTAACTCCTCGATGGCTTGCTTGTGATGACTGAATTGAACTATATTGTAATGATTCTCCGTTCAAGAATCATGAAATCATTAGAAGCTGAGACTAGAGCTGAAGTATTAAGTGATTTTTCCTTTTCTACTCTTCTATTACCTACTTAGAGCACATACTTTTCATAAAAGTAAGCAGTAACTTAAAACTTAGCTCAAAAACTAAGATGATAATATCAGATCTCATTTCTGTCCCTTCACATTTTGAAAAATCCCATTTGGCTTCCATCCTTATTTTTGCATGGATATGCACCACATAGAAATTATTTAATTAGTACCTTGAAAATTAGAGATTCATCTATGCCATTCAAACCACATAGCAATTCCTAAGTTTCTTACTTTTCAAATGAAATTAAAATTTTTCTAAACTGAAATAATTTAGAAATTTTTTTAAAGGCCACTACTTGCTTAGATGGTTTTTTAGTATGCATGAGAAAAGTGCTATTTAATTTCACACTGAAGTAATCCTTCAACAATTTCCTTTCAGGCAGAATATAAAGGCTTATTATTAATTCCATAATAAAATTAAAAATAGATTAACCTTGGACCAGTTAATTTCCCCCCCCCCCCCTCAGATAAGACACCAAAAATCAGCACAAATGGCAGGTGATAAATTGGCCTCTTAGAATTACTACGAAGTCATCCTCCTCCCTTCTCTTGCCCATCAACTCTCTCTGGAAATGCCTCTCCTGAAGTGCTTCATGTTTTAGCATCAGTCAGTCAATTTGATTCCTCTCTCCCTTTAGCTATCAATGGCAAAAGTTGTCAAGATCTGATGTTACCTACCTTAAATTCTAACTCCCTACTACAGTGAAGCAATTTCACAAAGACTACACCTAGTTAAGATTAATGATAAACACCAAATGGCCAGAAGTTCATATTTTAAATGTTTATTTACCTTTTCCTACATGCTTGGATTTTCAGAAGAAGAAAAAAGTGTGTCATTCTCCTTTGCAAGACACAGCACCAGGAATTCCCTTGGACATTGTATTTATACCTTAAAAATAATCCTCTCTTTCAATTTACCAATATCTTTCTTTCCAATTCTCAAACTCCCACCTTATGATGGGCCCCAGATTCAATAGCTGTGGGCATTCTGTTTGAAAAGAAAATAAATTTATAGGTGCTTTTATTCATATCAGACCCTTCTGGTCTTATTAGCAAGTTTGAAGCATTCCAGGCATCTAATGGAGAAGAGTAGGTCAAAAAAAAAAAATTGCCTCTGAACAACAATGGTGGTAGTGGTAATAGAAATAGCAATAATAGCAGCAGCAGTAACAGTAATGGTAGTAATGTCAGCTCTTCCTAAGAGTAACTCGAGACAAGTAAGCTAAGCTTCTTTTTCATCAGTGTGGTTTTTTTCTCCAGACACCTAAAATTAGATGTGTTTGAATAACTCATCATTAACTTTAAAATCTGTTAGATGCATAGAAACAAAGGTATCTTTTGCCTTTCTGATTCCAGAGCCTTCCTACAAATGGACACACATATGAGAATGCATCAGAAACACCTCAAGAGGCAAGTTTCTCGTGAACAGATCAAGTTGCACCTAAAATTCAATTGGAGTTTCTTGGTTCCAATGGTTCTATTGGAAAAACTCTCAAAAATCTGACGGTTGGAAACCATCTTCCAAAGGTCAGTCTACATTTGTCATGGTTAATCACTTCCTATATGTTTTTTCCAGCTCTATCGTTTGGCGTAAACAGTTATTTTCCCCATCTGATATTTACACATGGCTTGACAAAAGGTGCAGTACTGTAAGCAGGTGCCTAGAAAATGGCACAACGCTATCTGGTGTCCCCTCTGTACTTAGGTACAGAGAATATTTACGGACATGACTGAGCACTGTGGTTTATCACTCAAGTCAATCACTAAGAAGGATTAGGAAGACATCTCCATTACAGGTGGGTCAATCCACAAATTCTTTATTTCATGGATACTTTGTCCCTTCCTCTGGCCTCTGCTGCAAAAAACTGCAGGCATCATGAAGCCTCAATATAGCAACTCAATTCTTACTGAAGCCATTTGGCATGGGCTATCCAAGTATATATGCAGACAAGTATAAAATGCATAGACATCACTTTTTGAAAGCTGTCATTTCCCAACGGACCCACTGAGGTAGGAGTGTGCTGCAGATTGCTACTAAAAACAATTAATTTGCAGCCATTTTTTAAACACCTAATTTCCCCACTAGCCTGTATGCAACACTACTTCAAATAGCTACACACGGTCTCATTTAGTGAATATATGAGGAAGAGGTCTGCATTATGTTTGCTCAAAGAACTAGGATTTCAATTCCATCTGCCACTGGGTGTGTTTGATTTGTGAATTAATTATGCCTGTTTGTAGCTGTAAATTTGCTCCAGCTTAGTTTGTGATTAGCTCCGTGCATGAATTTACTACACTGTGTGGCTCCCTTGCACTTTTATGGTTTTCAAATGATTACATACTTATGCTTTTTAAATTGCTTTTAATACCCCTCTTATTCAGTGTGGCTTTCAGCTCTGTCTTACTCTGACCAATTTTTTTCCCTTAAGAGAAAACATGTCCCTTTGATTCTTCTCTTTGTGGACCCTTTTCACTGGTGTCTTGTCAGCTTTGTCCATGGTGCTACTATAAAACACAGAATGAAACTGCTTCTAAACGCAGTCTTACAGGGAAATTCAGCACATTCACATTTAGCATTTTCTACGTGGAATGAGTTAAACTAATGGGTTTAGGAATTACATAAACACTCAGTAGGGTGTATACATACCCATTACTGTGCAAACTTTAAATGCTTGTCACGTCAAAATAAAACTCTCCCACATGTGGAACATTTTTGCTCTTGATCACTGAGTTTTCTCCCTCGTTTTCAAAATGCCCAAAAGTTCTGAGCTGTCACCTTTGTAGTTAAAACCTGCAAGATATGCTTGAAAACATAACTTATCTGAAACGAGCTGCATAAAAACCACCTTTGTCTGTGAATGTTTGTGTACACTTAGAAAATAAATGTTGAAGAGGTCAAGTTGATTTCTCTCATATTTTAGGAAAAGAATCACTCTGAGCTGAAAAATTGTATGCCAAGTTTCTGCCTGAAGCAAATTTCTACAATCAAATTAAAAACCTTTGAGACTAAGAGTTTATAATGGAAATACTAACACAGCCTTAACCATGGCAGCACTAGCAAGCACTGCAATAATATTAGGAAAGCTCTCCCTGCCCACAATCTAAACTAAATAAAAAAGATGCCATTTTCTAACATATACTCCAGGCTAGCAAATAACAATGATTTAATGTACTAGCCCTGTGGTAATATAGTAGCACTGCAAACCTCAGAGCCAATTTTTCTTTTCTTTTCTTTATTTTTTTCTTTTCAAGCATATATGCCCCATAGGGAAAGGATTGCAATTTAGCTCTTATTTGTGGATATATCGCTTTCATTTCAACAATTCTTGAAAGCTTTCCGTCACATCCTACTGTATGTGAGCACCCAACTGAATAAAGACCCACCAGGCTTTTTCAGGAGTTTATTCACAGGTTTGGCTTTCCTTATTGTAGTATGCACCACATTTAAATTAGATGAGGGCTACTGTAATGCAATAACATTGTCAATGACTGGAATCTCACTTTCCCCTCTAACAGTCTGAAGCAAATTAATGTATTGGTTGTTCTTTAACAAGTAAACAGTTTCTGCTACAATGTCAAGGAAAAAGAATGTGTTCATTAATATGAACAATCTTCATCTACAAAGATGATTTACACAATGCATGTAATGAGATAGCTTTCCCCTAACTAGTACACTACCAAACTGAAAAGCTGATTCTTAGGACTCTCTTGAAATTACAATATTGTTTGTTTACCAATAAGAAAGACAGTTTCAGTCACCTATGCCACCATTGTAAGCTCTATAGTAAGTACTTAAAAAAAAGAGATTTCTGGAATCACTTGTGGAATTAATAAAATTGATAACTACAGACTTACACTGCATCAATGATACATATTATTCCTGTGATAAGTTGAGCTAAAAATAAGATTAATTTGGTTATAGAAATTCCTTAAACAACAACACTTAAATTATTTCAAACTTGAAATTTTTCAAGAATTTTCTGAAAAAATCAGCAAACACCGGCTAAAAAAAGCAAAGCAGTTTGGATACACCAATGTAATCAGCATGCCTAGTGCTTTTCTGTTAACCCTCTGAGTAGAACCATAATATTCTGGATTTTTTGTATAATAATGCTATGAAAATTGTAACTTACAGAAATACTAATTTATACATCATGGCTTAATAAATCATGTTCTAAATATATTTAGGCTAGGCCCATCATCTTGTGAGTGATTAATCCATTCTAGAATTTTAATTATCCATTAGAGAAGCCAGTCTCTAGCATCTATAAGGGAAATTTAGATTATTCCCCTAGATTAGATGCTTAACTCCTAGATGGATGAAATTAGATAAAACAACTCCCAGCTCACCACTGTTCAACTAATCCTGTGCTATCAGTACTATATTTTCACATCAAAATTTGCTTACTATGTGTAAGCTCATTAGAATATTGCACTTAGGCTGAAGTCCATGTTATCCCTGCTTATATTTAATTGAGAGGTATTAAGCTAGAAGTGATCCTGGTCTACTTTCCTGTTAATACTAAGATCAAACTGTCAGGCATCTCTAGAGATGAAATATTAGATGACCTGAATCACCCTTTGGAAGTGTTCCTCTCCATCTCGTTGGTGATAGATGGTGCCTACTACAACTGCCATCCGTCTCTGCTAACTACACAGGCTTGGTGGGAGGAAGTTGGCCTTGCATACATATTAAGCATTAAAAAAAGCAATTGTTGTCACATTTAGCAGCAATACAATGCTTAAAAATTCAAAAGGGAAATGAAGAAAGAAGTCAGAAGGATTGGTACATATTAGAGTAAAATGACCACAGTGTGCTATGTGCTCTCCCAGATTATCACATTAGAAATAGTCTATTTTGTTTGATTTCTTTTTTTCACTGGTGTTTCAAATATTTTTTTGGGCCACATATTCTGTCTTCACTTACCCTCGGGAATTCAGAGGTTAGATTGTAAGAAAGGGCAGTCACTGTCAAACAAGCCTAAGCCATTATTACTTCCATGAAACCATACATACATATACATATACATGGTTATATTAAAAAATATATATGGGTGTATGGATATATTTAAACCCATGACTGTAAAGTCCTTTAAGACAGTTCAAATATTCAGATACCTTTTCTTGAAACCTTAAATAAGCTATCAACATTTTGAAACCCAGTCCCTCACAGACCTAAAAATAACTTTAAAAATATTTTTATAGTTATGTTCATAAAACATGAACTAAAGATCAGAAACATATACGATGTTGGGTATGAGTAGGATTTTTCAGGATTTAGGATTTTTTTTACATACATTTTAAGTAGTACAAGATGCTGTAAGAGGAAGGAGCCAAACATCTTATTTTAATGATAATCCTGTATTCCAAAGCAAAGCAAAGGTGATAGGAAAATCCCAGATGGCCTTTTGAATAATATTTCTCCTGCATAAGGTGAAGCATATTTTATATATTTTTTTTTTCTCCTGACTTCCCTCTCTAATTAAGAAGAATGAACATCATCCTTTACTTTAAGACTGCCAAATTTTCACAATAGTCAAGGAGCATGTGGTATTAATGGATGCTTTTTTATTACCACGTGTATGTCTTGCATTACATGGCTGAATTGTATCTCTTCTTAAGGGAGGGCTGTGATATAATATGGGAAGACCAGCACTGGAAAAACGTGTGCCAGATCCTGACCTACTGTAAATTAGTGTAGGTAAGTGGCAAGGAAGGCTTTATCTTGGCTGAGGGTTTGATTCTATGGAAATATAATCCCTGTCCTATCCAAATGTTACCTAATTACAACCATTAACATTACAATGGCAGTGATTGTGACCCATTTACTGAGCATTTTCTCTCTTCAGTGTGACTAGGGTTGGATGGTCATAGTCAAGGATCTGACACAGATGCCAAAACCTAAAATTTTAGAGCATTTGTATGGCAGTTCCTCAGTCCTGTCACCTTCTGCCCCAGTGGAATTCTCCAGCAAGGTGCTTATTTGCTTCACTTGGGTTAAGATGATGTTACTCAGGATCCAGACAGAGTAACTGAGGCCATGCACAGGCCTTCTGCCCATGGACATACATTCAGAGATCAGTTTCCTAATGACTTTGATGACTTTCCACTAAACTCATAACCTGAAACTTGGTGTCTGATGTAAGCTTCCACCAGCAGATCCTTCTACAGTAAATGTAGTGAGACCAATAGGTTAATCAAAACATGAGTCCTGCCTAAAATGCATGTCCATGGCAGGTGAGATGAATCAAATCTGGAATGTTCATCTCTCTGTATTACCAAGGAAGCTTGGAGAACTAGTTTGAACTAAGCATCTCACTCATAGATTTTTAATATTGGGTGAAATAAAAAAAAAAATTAACTACTTGTACAACTTGTGTGAAGGTTCACAAGATGAAATCCCTGTGTTTAAAACGTTCCAAGTTTTTAATATATAAATTTTCATGTCTGGGGTAATGAAAGATGCATTTTGTAGGATGGAAAAACAGAATTCCAGTGTTTCTTGAAATATAGTTCAACTTCCAACTAGATAGTTCCAACTAGAAGCGCAAAAGAGCTTTACACTAGCTCCAACAAGTTGCAGGTACACATTTTCTGCCATATGGACAGTTCCATGAGCAAACACAACTCAGAATGGGAACAATACTGTGGGCAACTAGCCTTGTTCCTGCAAAATTTATTTATGCTTCCCAGAAAGATCAGAAAAACTGCATATCATTTTGGGCAGCATATTGATACTTTGAGCTGTGTGATATGAAAGGAAGAAAGAAAGAGAGAGAGGAAACCATATTTATGTGACTTTTAAAAAACACAATGAGAAAACTTTAACTTTAGATGAGAAAAATTCCATTTTATATGAGTAATAAGAGCAACTATAAATTTCACGTTATTTTTTATTTTAGAACATGATTTTGAAAGTTGCCTTTTTCATTCAAGTGAAATTCTGAACCATGTAATTTTTTTTTTTCAAATTATCACATCTGAAGCAAAAGCCTACACAGTGTAGTATTTTTATAGAAGCCAACTTTAGGATAATGGTCAATTAAAAAGCTATAATGCTGTGTTGAGGTTTTAACAAACCAGAAATATATATGTACTCTCTGTAAATGCCCATTTTATTAAATATTACAAATAGAACTGGTGAATCATTTTTAGTTTCTCCATTCTAACACAAAACTTCTGCTAATTCAGTTTAGGGTTTACATATATATTAAATGACTTGTATTTTCCCTGATTTAGAAGTACTCTAGCTATTTTAAGTGTAGTTCTTCCATTCATCAGTGTTAATCCTTTAAAATTACTCTGCTGGAATAACCAGGTTGTGCTGAGAGGATGCCTGTACATTTCTGAATGCGACACAAAGGAACCAGGAACTTCTCAACTAGATCATTGCATACTATTACATGACAGAACGTGTCCTCCAGCCACTTTCCAAGACTCGACATTGTCATTTGGAGCAAACTGTATGGAAGCAACCTTTTGTGGCCGCCATCATGTCATTTTCTGTAAACCATGAGGATGTCCTAAACTGAATTTCCCATTTAGCCTGCATAATGTCTTCCAATAACAGCCACTCCCTGTGGAAGTATGATGCAGGTTTAGAACGAGTTGCTGTAGAAGATTCCATTTGTTTAATTTTATTTTCATTTTTAAGCCTATATCTGTAACTCCTAAGCAATAGTACAGTTGATATATTTTTGGCCAGAAACAGGCAAGGAACTTCAGGATACTATAAAAGATATGTGCGTATAAAAGCAAAAAAGCCAGAATAAAACCCTAATGTGGGTTGTCAAAATTTAAGTTGATCGTTTACTCAGAGGGTTAACATGTGCTAAAATTACATACTGCAGTTTCTAGCTCCACTGATGAAAACATTCACTGCTTCTATCTTTAAATAAAAAAGCAAAATAGCCTTAACCCTTTGAGGATCATATTAGCAGCAAGTTGCAATCTAAACAGAGAACAAGTATTTCAATCAATTAGGAAATTATTCTTACAAAGATTCTGTGAGCACCCTTTTGTGTTCCACCATCCCAGCGTATACTGCTGGATAGATCAGTTGTAATCATTCCACACAGGTCTGAAGAAGTTTCAGGGTCTCAAAGGGTTAAAGCCAAGACTTTTGAGTAAAAGTGTTTTATTAAAAGGGTGAGTTAGGTGAGCGAACAGTCTCAGATGAACTTGGTGAATAATCTTCCGATTCGGAGTTGAGTTCAGGTGGAGCTTGCTGTGCCTTATAACGTCCCCTCACATCCTGGTTGCGTCTTCGTCGGAAAACCTGCCTCTCCTTATCAAGAGCGGTGGTCTGGCAGGGGCATAAAATAAGAATAAATGAAATTAGGCTGTGTGTGAAATGCAAAGGTAATGAAAACCATGAGGTTTTATGTGGCCTGCAAATACCATGGATAATAAATGTTCAGACCAAATTAAACCTCTTCTGTCTCAGTCAGGTCTGAAAGGTTGAGCCCACAACACAGCTAAATGCTTTAAAAAGTGCATTTCCCAAACCTTAAGAGGTAGTGTGACATCATCAAGCAGATACAGTGCCCTATATATGAATGCCATATGTTCTACTTCTGGATGCTATTAATTTCATCCTTTAACAGATTCAAATTTCAAGCTGAATACCAACTGACCTTCCCCCACCCTTCTCAAAGTATAAATCTGTTTCTACAGGCAAGGCAGAGATGTACGCTTGTCTTTGATTTGACCTAATGAAGGCTGATACACACTCACCCGTGTTCAAGTCAGTGCAATCATCTAACAAAGATGGATTGTGATGAAGTTGTCAGACAAGAGAGAAAAACAAACACCAAAGGGCTCCCTGACACATCATGCTGCTCAATGGATGTTCTTTGGGAGAACGCTGAAGAGCTGTGACGAAAAGACCTGTTTAGCCTGACCATGCTGTCTCTTCCTGTTAACCAAGGTCTACCAAATTAAATACTCTGCTAATTTTATCTATGTCTATATAAGGTATCTAGGAATGGGAAAAAAGAACGTTTCCTTGATGGGCTTTACTTTTTGATCATTCTGCCACTATTAAGAACCCAAGTCCTAATAAGATGGCTATAACTTCTAGCCAGATTCTTTCTTCTGCTTTTCTGGCACATTTACAAGGTGACTCTGCAATCCAAGTAAGGTCAGCCCTAGTCTAACTAACAATTTCAAGCATGGGACTGGGTCTTGCTGTTTTCTTGATTATGGGATATTATACTGCAGTCCCTGAAATCACTGTAAAATTGTAAGTTCAACAGGATGGCCTTGATTCAGCAAGAGCACTCTGACGCATGGTTAGCTGCCTTCTGAAGCAGGTCTACCTTCTTAAATCATGACCTGTGACTGTTTTGGAAAAAGCAAAATGGGAAAAGGCAGGTATCTAGTAAGATGACATACAAAATGCAACCAAGTATCAAATCATGGCACTGGAGGCAAAGATAACTTTGAGAACTGAATAGGTTTCACTGATAAGGCTCATAAAATTTGTCCCTATAATAAAAACCTATTTAAAAGATTGCAGTCAAAAGGTTATTCTACTTCAAAGGATTTATTGTGTTCTCTAGAGATATGCATGACCGATTTCCCTAGAAAATTTACCAAGTTACAATGTGAGCCTCATAGGAGAGCAGAGATATATTTATAGCTAACATATTTTTGAGAATAAAATGAAAACTAAATCCATCATAATGGTGCAGAATAGCATTATAGCAATCCACACTTTCAAATAATGCAACCAGCATTCAATAATGATGTAACAGAGACAGAAGGATGGGCAGGAGCATGGAAATACTATAGCAAATGGATTTAGTTAGGCTAAATTGATAAACTACTATTTTTGTCTCTAGAATCTATACAGCACTACTTTAAAAGGGTAAAATAATAAACTTTGTTAAGTTCATCTCCATATTTTAAATAATAATTGCTACAAAATCCAACACTTTTCATCTGCCAAACATTTCTTTGTTTACTGCTTATCTTTTGGTTAAGAGTATGAATATTTTCAGTGCCTTCTATATTTCTTAGCCTTGAACCAATTCAGTTTTTGATTATTTTTAATGTGAAACAGAAGAATAGCTAGATCATTTACACACAGTGAATATACTGCATACAGTATGTAATTCTGTGTGAAAATTGAAAAGAATGGCATATATTACCACTCTATAAAATACAGATTTCCATTTAAAATATTTTTTTTTTAATGCTTACAGGAAATAAGCATTTACTTAAAGTTTAAGCCACATCACATCATCCCGTGGTAATAGATATTCTCCCCTGAGAAATTTAAACATTTCTGGTTGAATAAATAAAAATAATTGTATTAAATTCAAAATTTATTTTTAAAACTTGCTATACGAGAATGACAAATGTATATGTAAAATCTGAAGGTATTTACAATTAGATAAGTTACACAGAAGAAAATGTAGAAGAATTTTTTTTTTAAATTAAGCCTAGGATACTGCTTTTTATAAAGGACAAAAATGACTAAATGTTAGGACACCTTTTTAAAGATGTCTTTGAAAATAAGCCCCAAGATATTAGTTTTCTACTATTGTTGGGAAAGATTTAGCAACTCTGCCTTAAACCTATTTGTTTAAATATACATAAAGGCGCTCCCTTGCTTAATAATAAAAAATGTTAAGCAAAATAACCCTGATGGCCTAACCTAATCTAGCACCTTATGCTACTGTAGTTTGTAGGACAAAATATTTCTGGCTTCCTAACCCTTCAGAAACTTCCTGAGATATTTTTTGACTGTGTTTTTCTTTTCATTTTTATCCAAAGTTTCCCCTGCGTTTGGTCTAATTAGTCTTTGTAAGGGGGCATTACTGTGGTTACTCTCCTGGGCTGAGAGACATTCAGAGCCTTTCTTACCCAAAGAGCTTATCAAATAAAAACGTATAAAGTCACAGAGAGGCAAAGTCGGTATTTATGTAGTGAAAGCAAAACCACACAGGTCAAACTCTACTGTTTAGTGTTTAACATGCCAGAACTACTAAATGGGGCACTTCTGGCCACAGACAGAGTGCTCGGGCCCTATAGAACTTGCAGGAACGGGCTTATTTTGCCCAATGTTAAAAGGAAGTTTGACACTTCCCATGTCTAATACACCGCTGGATGGTATTGCCACTCTGCATTCTGCACAAGTGAAATTTTTCATTTAATGACGTTACAGTTATTCTTTACCTCCAAAGAATTTCAAAATACGATAGATCAAGCCTTTGGAAAGCAGAGAAGATGGTAAGATAGATACATACATTTGAGCATTTCAGAGATTTCCCAGATTTCACAGAATATTCTGAGTTGGAAGGGACTCACAAGTCCAACTCTCTTAAGTGAATGGCCCATACAGGAATCAAACTTATTGACTGCATGTGCTTTGTAAGGGCAATTTTTTACCTACTGTACTCTCTTGTGCATGTGGGGTTATTCCAAAAATCAGCTTTTTCATTATCATCGATGTTTTTGTAACAAAGGCCTCTTATACACATAGCCTTGGTTTAACAGATGTATTCTTTCACCTGCTGCTCATCTGCTGGTTTGCTGGTGCATGAACCAGTACACTATGGATTTTCAGGGCATTTCTACTTCAAGCTACTCTTTCAATAAATAATAAGAGGATCTGAAGTGCGCTTATGCTTCACAGGTCTGCAAAACCCAGATTTCCATTGTCATATTTCGACGTTTTATTTTTCCTGGCTTGAGGTTACAGAGTGAGAACTTTGAGCGCTGTATGATTTTAATGGCAACTAAAATGTAAGGATAGCATTCTTATTCAAGATATGCAGCTGTTCTCCTGCAATCCATACGAGGAAAGGTAGAGCTTCTTACTCAGCAGCAGACAAGTGGATTGCCTCTAATAGTTTGGTGCTGCTGGGTCTGAGTATTTCATCAAGCACTAATGTATTTTGCATCAACCTTTAGTAATCCTCACTACCAAATGGTTAACAAGCCATTTTTGGAAATGCATTTCATTTGAAGTAGCAGAGCATTATTTTAAAATAGTTGTTTCTGTCACCTATATACTAAGGTGCAGTTAGCATTTTTCCAGGATTTTTTTTTTAAGGAGTGCCTTCATCCAGATTTCTACCACTTGATGTTACAAGAATCCTGAGTCATGCAAATTAATTTTTTGTTTTGTTTTGTTTTGAAAACACTGAACTGTGTGCTTATGAACAGATATTAAAAAACTACAGCTGTTTTGATATATGTGTTGGATTTGCAGCGGGAAGAGCCTTATTTTAGCTGTGGGCTGATGTTTTCTGTCAGGTCAGTAATTACTGAATTAGAGTAACTGCATTTTATGAAAGTGAGCAGTGGCTGTTATTCTTTTCACTTGTCTTAATTTACTGCTGGCCACCAAATATAGATATATATTAGTTTCATTAATAAAAGAACATTATTGTGCATTTTGTCTCTTAGTCCATCCATTATTCATACCAGGCAGGAGACTGAACTGGGGATGCAGCTGTTCATGCATTAATCTAAGAAACCCTTCCCTTCACTTGCTTTTATTCTGCCGGAGCATATTTGCAATTTGTTAGCAATTTTCATGATGCTTTGTTTAGTGTGTGGAATTACATGAACATATATATTGCAACACTAGTATTTTTCTTCCAGTACATTCTTTTATATACACATATGTGTATGCATAAATTTAAATGTTCACACCTAGATAAGTTTATCTTATTTCCTTAAACTTCTTACTAGTGACCTCTATACACTGAGATATGTAATGTCAGCTGTAAAAATGACCATTAAACATTGCTCATGGCACAAGCCAGGCAGCCCTTCAGTCTCATCTTTTTTTAATTTCTTTTCCATGGGTTTCTCAGGCTATATACATATATATATATAAATAATATATATATATATGTGTGTGTGATTGATTCATGAATCAAGACACTTTTTTGAGAATACTTCAAACTTAGCAATGCACCTCAGTCCAGGAGTGAGATACTCATGTTATTTTTAGTCCCTCAGGCACAAGGTATAGCTAAGTCAAGTTACACGGTGATTTGGAGACGTGCAAATGACCACATCGAGGGATAAATTAATCGAGTGGATTTGAACCTAGACCTCCAAATACAAAAGGCCAGTGCTTTAGCACACCATGTAACTTCTGACATGATATTTAGCTAAAATGAAAGTAAAACAGAAAGAAAACCAAATCAATTTGATATATGGTTAGTACTGTATTGGTGAGTGAACACAAAGACAAGTATTCTACGGACATAACTGCTAAATCCATATTGCTATATTTAAGTTTGTGTTTACTCTTTGACATCCCCCATTTTTAGAGACACAATTCCTCAGCTGGTTTCAATTACACGTGAAAGAGATTCAGTGCCAAGTTGTTTGCATGAGTGAATTTTGTTTATAGTTTGTAAATCAGTTGTGGTTTTTTTAGTCAAGGAGCAGGAGAAGAGATTTAAAATGATTTTAGATATTGGCCTGTATTTACCAATATTCAGTTTACAGAGGGTTTTATGGTATTAAAAATGGCACTTTACACATAGCAAGCCTAATTCCCAACTTCCTTGTCCCATCATCAAGATGTCTGGCTGTAACTTTTGACTTGAAAGTGTATTGTATCCACCTGGGACAGGTGTAAGTAACTCAACAGATGCAAAGTAATGTGAATTAGGAACCAAACACGGAGGATGGAACTCTGGGTTTGAAAATGAGCTATTCAGATACATTTTTAACTGTGAAAATGAGCAGTGTATTTTAAAATCCAGTATTTTATGAATTCAATATTGACTGGATTGATGTTTTTCTTAAGCATCCAATGCAATTCATCTTCTTTCTATTATCATTACATAGATAGATCATTAATGGCTTTCCCATACATTTCCTAGGTTTTATTTTGCCCATTTAGCTTTTCTACAATGTCTGTGCATATACAGAAAATAACATATCCTATTTTATTCTGATCTTATATATAATGCTACATACACTAATATTTTCTACTAATATTTTATGTTAGATACAATCATTCTGGTATTCCCTTGATATTCTGAATCAGCCCAAACTTCAGGTTTTTTAACTGGTACCTCCAGGTCTTGTCCCCTGCTGATGCTGCTTTGGCCTTTTCTTCACCTTTAAATGAAGGGCTGATGTCCCAACATCATTAGGTGGGTTGCTTTTACAATGTGTATTACTCTGGAGTCCAAATGATTTGATTCATTTGTCCCCTGTGTTTTTTTCCTGATCCTCATATTCAAGGAACCGTCTAAAATTTTCTGGGCACTATAGCTCATAATTGCTACAGTAACTGCTACTGTACATAAGGTTTCTTCTATTTTAGTACCTCAAAAAAATCATGTCACTTCTGTACATATTATCCTACTAAAAGGGAATAAAAGTATGCAGAATGAGTGAGCAGAAAAATAGGATTTTGAAGGACTTTGAAAAGGAAAATCTTCTAGGCAGAGGAATAAGAAGGTTTTCTGGTTATTGAAGGAAGAAAGTTTTAAAAGTATTTTAGAAAACTGCTAGAAACTAGGGATGAAAACAAAAAGAGGACTGCAGAAGAAATGTACAGTTTAACACTAACAAAGGGAGCATTACATTTTCCTTGGGACCTGCTTTCATTTTTTTGCTGTACTTGTGAATTCAGGTTAATTTTCATAGGCCTGTGCTGAATTATCTGTTTTATAGATGGGAATTGATGAACCTTTTCATATGCTTAGCATCTGCGCTACTAAAAAGTAAACACTTTCTGCATCGAGATGGTTTTATTTAGACTAAAATGCTGGTCATCAGAGGAGTTACACGTTTCTGGGAGATGAGAGAGGCCCAAACACGCGGCAGTGCTTGGTCAGAGGTATCCCCTCCTAGTGGATTTCCTAATTAAACATCTACACCTCGAAGCCCTGCTCTCCCAGTTTGCCTTTCCACACTAGGTGCTCAGTTTAGAAAGCTCTAATTATAAACATTGTTGTTACTGCCCCCAGCTGGAAAACAGAGCAGTTTATGTATGAATAAGGGAGATTATCGCCCATCTGCTCCAGCCCATTATTCAAGGATGTGTCATTTTGTATGCTGATGGCCATGCAATGCTTTAGTCAAATGGCCTTTTTTTTTTTTTTATAGCTTTATTTATTTACCAAGTTGCAGAATTAGACCCTTCCCCCCTACATCCTCAAAATGCATATGGTTTGTTTCAAAACCTGGGCTAAGCAGTTAAACTGAGTCAAGGCCAATGGGAGGAGATGCTCACTTTTCTCACAGACTCCTTTTCTGGTGGTCTGCTCCCCCTGAAGGTGGAGTTTTAAAAGATCCAAACATTGTGTATAGCAAACAGGAAGATAAACAGAGCTCATGCGAGCTTCCCCCATTTCACAGAGGAGGCACTGAATTTGCAACTCTTTGTCAAAGTTCTGCTTGACACAAAATGCTATCTTTCCTTCTTAAGCAGAAAAGAAAAATTCCTCTAACGCTATGAAACACAGAGCTAAAACTGGGCACTCAGGCCCCATTCACCCCTTCTTCAAACCAAGGAGCACAGATGCTGGGCGGCTGTCAGGGCTCCAACCTGTGAAGCATGATGCCAAGGGACAAGACAGATCAAGCAGGTTTTGCTGTGCCCTCACAGGTCATGGTAGGTTTATAGCCACTACCACAAGTGCAGTAGGCTGGAATTAGATGAATTACGAGTACTGCTGCACACTCTGAGATTTGGAGTGAAAGTCTTTCTCAGTTTTTGCTAGCCAGCTTCAACTAATGGATTGGAACTATTTTTCTACTTTTTGCATGAAAAATAGGCTTAGTTTTGGGTTTGGGTTTTGTTTTTTTTCTTTCCCCAGAACATCCATATCTGAAACTACTTAGCCCTCAGTGTGTGCACAGGGAACTGTTAGGTTTTATGGAAAGCGTGCTGTAGCCCAATCCATGCACTCAGTGAAATGATCCAGAGTGGGAGCTATACTTTACTGGAAACATTTGCAGTGACCATCTCTGCTTTTTTGCTAATGTGGTTAATTTGCTGAGCTTTTACAAATCTCTCACAGACAAGTTTTTAAAGACAGTGTTAGAAAATGCAGGTTTCATGAGAAACCTATAAAAATTTCTCCAGCTCCAAATGTACGTCTTGTGAGTAATAAGAAAGAAAAAAGACAGCAAGTAACCACTTGATGGAAATTCCAAGACTCTGGATTTATTGAAGAGGTGTGTGGGCCTCTCGTGGGCTATCAGACCTGGATCCCTCCTTGCCCCTGCTACAGAATAAGCCCCTCCCTCCCAGAGACCCATTTTATCATACAGGTTAAACCAGCTAACGACGACCCTGGCACAGTTACACAATGAAGAAAAATATATTCAAAAGACTCATGCAATATTTAAAAAAAAATCAAATCAAAATAAATAGGTATCAGAAGGGTTTTAAAAAGAAAAGAGAAGGAATGCATTGTTAGAAACACAAGCTTACCAGCACATACAATGCATTGTATTTCAGTGAACTTGGGAGAGTTTCTACAGCCCGTGTTATGTAAATGCATTGTTCAATCTAAGGTAAGGATTGTGTTTAGTGGGTTTAAAATGACAGTATATAGCTCCATATCTTGCATGGAAAAAGAGGAAAATATATGCTGAGAGCCTGTTGCTACTCCTTTCAAACACTCCTGTGTTTTGAAACAGGAGTGCAGGGGAAGCAGATGCCTTAACAAGCATAGGGAGGGGGAGGGTGCGTACTTCAGCATATCTGGTAGATTTTCTATATACACTGTCCTTTTAACTATAGGGAAGATTGATATTGAGCATGTGCGATGAAGAGAAAGCTGGCAATGTGGGTGTGAGGAATGGGTGAAGAAAGGGAATGAAGGGGTGTGGCATCTCAATCAAGATTAAAACGAAACTGATAAAGCAGCATATGGACCCGATAACAAATCAAAAAGCATGTTTATCCACTGAAGGAACTGGTTAATGGAGACTGCCAGCACGTTGCCATGGAAACACTGACTGTTGGCGCTGCACCATCTCATACCTTATCCAATACATTCCTGGTTGTTGGTAGTAGTCCAAAGACCCTGATCTCTTGATGGTAAACCCGTGGTCCAGCTGAGCAGAGAGAAACGGGGCAACTCAGTGGATCGACATTAGGCTAGAGAATTCAGACTCCAGAACAAGCTGTTCCTTATTTAGTGCATATTTACTGTTTTCACTTTCAGAAGGCTCTTATCTAACATCCTAAAGCTACGTACCGTAGAAGAAAAAAAAAAGGTAAAGAAATAAAAGGAAAAGATACTAACTCTAGATTTGGTCTTGCTAAATTAGAAGCCAATTTATTCAAACTAAAATGGAGTTTGTGAAATAGGTTACTTAATGCATAATGCATTCATTTAAAAATCTGACAAATATCTTTTTACCTCCAAAGACAGTACTGCCCTTTTAAGTTGCACGTACCAGTAACAGAATATTATCTTTTGCAATTAAACTGAGAGGTTTAATAATAATAAAAAAAATTAAATGCAGTGCAACCATCATAAGGAGCAGGCTAGACAGACTACACAAGGCTTAAATTAGACTGCTTCAAAATCATGGAATGTGTAAAGACGCAAAGAATCACATTTTGATACTCCATCAATCATGGTAATTAATTTCTAAAAATGCGTTAACCTTGGAAAGTAAGACTACTCAGAGCCGTGAATAACATTGTTTATCATTTCAGCTTACACCTCATGCTCAAAAAGATAATAGTACAAAACTACTTGATTTAAAATTGCACCAATTAAAGTCAAAGTGGAAATGAACTTAACATTGTGTCCAGGAAAGTATGCTAGTGACATTACTTAAGGAATACAGATTTTTCAAGTTTAGTCTATCATTAGCAAAATCATGTGCATAGGAACAAAGAAAATGTGTTCGTTTCCTTAATCCTTCTGTGCTGCTCTAACAGACGGTGGAGACATCATTTAACTGAATTAAATAAAATTTTACGGGAAAATATCTACAGAGACACTCTGTCTGCTTTAAAACTGTTAGTTGCAATGATTTTCAGATTTTTCCCTAGGAAGAGAAAATGCCCATTTGTGCTTCAATAAGAGCATGGCGTATATTTTCAATACTGATGACAGTTTCTAATTCTAAATTCAGAAAAGCAGTTCAACACATTTCCAGGTACCAAAACCACTTCAAGGGGAGTTAGGAACTAACTGAAAATTTGAATTTTTCTTGATGACTCTCCTTCAATAATTTATTATATTTTGTTAAAACAATGCCACTTTCATCTTATTTAGAATTATTTAAAGGATGCTTCCTGTTTAAAACCATAGGAATCTTGTTTCTAGAGTTAAATTTGTGTTTGCTGAACTACACTGGTCTGCTATTGCCATCTACTGGCTTCCTTGTATGCTGCAACATACAAAAAAAACACACAAAAGGGATGTTTTTCTAAAAAGCAAATTAAAAATATTGCCCTAAAATTGAATAGCTAAAAATTAATACAGAGAAAACTACGAGAGTCACTTCCTAACATGAGTTGGAAAAATTTTGGCAGTGTGGAAATTCTGTCATGAGAAACCTGACTGCGGACAATGATCCCAGGACAACACAGACAATAGATGGGAAGGGATAGTCAAGACACAGGTTGATCTTTGAGGCAAGCAAAACTTACAGACTGAATTTGGTTTCTTTTCCACACCACCCAGAAAATCCCATGGCTAAAAATACCACTTCACATTTGTAATTTTATTTTAAAATTGGTAGCATGCAGGGCCATGACCCATCCACGGCCTTCCCATTGCCGGGGTCCTGAACCCAGGATCCTGTAAGCAGCAGAGAGCTGTACCAACTTTCTGAGCAGATTTTCTCCTTTGCTGTTCTACTCAATTCCTCTGCATCTCCAGATGGAGATGCACTACCAAGACAGAGACCTCATACAACCTTAACAACAGGTTAACATTAGTCTTTTCCTCTGTCTTAACAATGGCCAAAGTAGAAGCACAAAAGTGATGACATACAGGCAAAGCTTTAACACTTCAGACAAGGACACAAATTAAACGATGCTTGGTTCATACAAGGAATTACAGCACACCTCTGTGTTGCAGAATAATTCTTTAAAAGTGATTTGGGCTCCTAGTCACTCTAGCCCAGAGGGTACAACCATAGGCTATTGTTTCACGGCCAAAGTAAAAAAAAAAATGGGATTGCCATCCTTGGAGAATTGAAGGAAAAAAAAAATCTACCCCCAAATTTTAAAAAAACTAGTTAGTAGAAGTCTGGTTTTACATTTTTAACTGCAGTATGTTTTATAAACACTGCCACAGAACTACAAAATACTGCTCCTATTGAAAAGCTGTATGAGAAACATGATCCTGCAAATATTTTGGCGCATGCTTAACAGTAATGCGGCCATTCTGACACAGACTGAGGGGCACTAGCCCAGCCTCTGTCTCCCACAGAGACCAGTAGTCAATGCCTGTGACAAGAGTTTAAGAACAGGGCAAGTAAAGTGATACTTCTCCTACATATTCTCTCATCAGCAAACATTGTTTTTAGGGATTTGCTAATTCTCTTGCTGTTTTAAAAACTAGCTCCCCAATTAAAATTTTGCTGGCAAAGCTATGTTTGTTCAAGGGAATTTTTTCCCAACTGACATAGTTATGCTGACAGAACTTCTAATGATGTATTATTGTATCAACAGAAAACTCTCTTTGCCTGTAGAGTTAATTTTGTTTCAGAAATCATAGTGCTACATCAGCAAAGGAGCTACTTTGCTAGGCATGCACAACATGTTCATTATGGTAGTTTGTCCAAACTGACAAATCCTTTCAAATGTGGACAAACTTGAAGTCTGGACACATGCATGAGAAGTGGGATGTCTCTGCCTTGAAATGTCAGAGACAGCTTTTACTGAGGATTACGGCATCAATAAGGCAGACATAAGTCTGAGCCAAAGCAGTCAATGAAATTTGGACATTTCTGAAGGAAGCAGTAGCCACAGTCAATGCATGTAAAACACATGTGGCTTCAAACTTCCAATCAAGCTGACCACAAACACATCTTTAGGAACTTAATTTTCATATTATAGTTTTAATTGGTGCATATGATAAATACTCCTTGAGATCTTTGAGGTGTGTTATGTCTTACCATCGAAGAAAACAGGCATATAATACCATATCATACCAATGTGAGGACAAATTAAGAACTAAATACCACATATTAGCTATCTCTGTACATAAAAAGAATTATAAGATTCAAAGTAATGCTAATATTTATCTTTCATACTATTAAGTAAGCTACAGAAATATATGCACATACTAACACATTTTCACAAACACAGACACAGATGTGTTATATAATGTATAGAAGACATCTCTATATATTATATACACAAGCACTCTCTCAAAAAGTTACAGTAAACATACAAGCAGGAACAAAATCCCATTATTTCTATAGAAAATATAGTTAGCGCATGTCTTTAGTGCAGAACGTTACAGCATCTATACATACTTTGAAAGTTCTAAATCTAGAGCAGTCTTTGTTAATAGGATTTACTTCTGTGATATTTGAGATTGCACAGCTAAAAGAAGATTCTCAAACATAAAACTGATGACATGCATATCAAATATAGATTAAATTGGTTTTTCAAATGCAGAAACAGCATTTAAAGGCATTGCTGTTTTGCTTTTGGCTGTCTTTTACACATTAAATTATTTTGTAAAAAACAGAACTAATTTATTTGTAAAATAAAAATTATCTAGCATTCTGGAACATTACCAAAATACTGAAGAGGTCTGTATTTGCCCATCTCTTCCAATTTTTTAGAAAATAATTGACATAGACTACTCAAACCACTTTCTGAATTATGTAAAAATATTCTAAACATTTCTACTTTATAGGCCATGTTGCAGGATTAAACATGCCGGAGTTTGCCCACAGAGAGATGATCACTAGAAATATTCTGTTAAATTTCCAAACACTAAAAATATTTAGAATGTAATTAAACATACAAGTTTTTTTCCTCATGTATAATATTTTGCAGTGGAAAGATTCACTACAGTGCCTTTTTCATTACTCAAGTTTTAAACTGCTGCAAACAATTCCTTGGCAAAGCAATTGGGGAAGAAAAAAAAAGAGGAGGGCGGGGAAATTAAAAATATAAAGGAGGTGAGGGATGGATGAGGACAGAGGCATAATTTCTTGCTTTTAAGCTTTGAAGTCATTAGCATGGAGGATCTCAGCAGTAATTCTCATGGACAAGCGTGCTGGCAGTCCATTTAAAAGGAACACGATTTCAGCTAGTCTATACAGAACATACCTGCAGTTCAGATGAGCAATGGGTATGTGATGTTTTAGTTGTGGGAGAGCTGTTGCAGTATTATTGCTTAAAAATGAAAATAAATAAATGCTGACTATGTTAGCTGATGGCTGAGAAAGTCTAGGAAAAGCATGAGGAACAACTTGCTTCCATGTTGAGGACGTTCAGGGTAGGAAAGAGTAAAGAAAAAATATGAGAGGCACAGCTTGAAATTTTAAGTACTTATACCAAGTAACTTTGAGAGAGTATCCATTTTGCTGCACAGGCACTTCACACCTGTGAGCCAGATTGCAAGTGCTGAGCTGAGTTTACTTCATGCTGATTTAACTCAACACTGGAGGGGCTGAGCTGAGAAACATGAAAGTGGAAACAGTACAAGAAAGTGTACATGTGCAGTCACACCACCTGCAATTTATGGAAGCTGGGAATGAACACTGAGTAATCTGATATGGGAATGGTTACGTTTAACATGTCACTTATTTTTAGTGACTATTTGGAGCGTTCACATTACTATGAGTAATAAGGAAAAGCTTACAGACACAGGCAGATGTATCAAAAATGTGAAAGATGTGCATGTTACTATTCAATGGCATTAGTATGAGTAATCTCATCATATGCTGAATATATTCTGTGCCCATGTATAAGTAATACACATGTTCATCTGTGAGAAAAAAATACAGTTTTATAGTATGTACGCTACACTGAGGATGCCATTGAAAACCTCAGTAAACCTTGGTTAAAAGTTTGGTCAAGCTTAGTTGCAGAAGCTCCGACACATTCTAACCTAGAACGGCTCGACTGGAATTGCAAGATGACAGAAGGCAGCAAGGAGCTCCATTAAGTCTTTACCCAATTAAGTACTTCTGCTGAAAGGCAAGCAGCTTGTGTGTGGCACTACAGTAAAATGCTGATGTTAAGCTAAATCTGAAGTGGCTAGACTCATAAACCATGAAGGCAGCAGTGAGGCATCATAGCTCTCTTTCATGTCTTCAAAGAGGAGAAGTTCAGGCCGCCACATAGATTTTCAGTTGAAATTTTGAAGCAATTTCCATTTTAAAGTGGTGCTGCCCTTCTGCTACAAACCTCTTTGTGGCCTCAATTCACATGATGAGTATGCTGCCAAGTAAAATGTCATGACCCCATAGTTCAAATTGTCAAATCTACATTGGAGTTAAGTCCACTGATATTCTGGTAAAATGTGGAACTGGTAAAATGTGGAACTGTGTGTACAGTTATATCTCCTAGGGCTGTTCCATAACAATGTGACTCACAAGCAGAATCAACGGAGAAGTTGTGCAGAATACCAGTCTGCGCTTATATTAATTAAATGCTAGAATTATCTAAAGATTAACCCTCTCTGGTTTCTTTTGGTGGAATGTCCTAACGCATACTGTCTGATGGGCACATAGATGTGTTTCGGCTGTGTAATTCAGATGCTTACTGCTATGACAGAAACTCCAGCTGCTGTGCTGTTCGGCTTAGGGCCTGTGTTGAAATGCTTCTTTATCTTCCCAGCTACTGAGAGCTGATGTTCATTCTCTGGAAGGCCATCATCCTGCAGAGAAATAAAGCAAAATAAAACTTCAGAGAGAAAAGGCGAAAGGAAGGAATTGCAGGGTGATTCTGATAGTGCCTGTCAATACAGAAAAGTTTACAAAAAGTTTGGATTAAAATATGGGTCAATCATTGCCTCCACCGATATATCTAAGGTACTTCTAAAATGAACATATTATGGCATGAACCAGCCTCTCTCTTCTTCTTTACTCAATCTTTTCTTCTCAAATTTTAGGTAATGTTAATTAACAATAACTGTTAAACATTTTATTTTTATTTTTACCATGCCTTAACCACCACTGCCCAGTTATTTTTAGGTCCATTAATATTTCAGAGCTTGATAAAATCAGACTTGTTTATAATTCTGTTTACTCATCACATGCATTTAATGATAATGACATCAAAAGTAAAAAGTATCCAAGAGATTACAATAACAAAAGGTCCTATTTTGGCAGGATGCAGGAAAGGATCTTCCAAAATTCTGAGGCACATATGAGCTCCTTGTATCACTCTAAATGTTCCAAACTCAGGGACTACAGGATTGGGTGAAAGATGCGGCCACAATTCACTGAGTCCCACAGTGAGGAAACCCAGACAAGATAGGAGCTGAGACATGCCCTGGCTGAGACCCTCAGAGTGGTTGAGGGTGAGACCTGACCAACTCCAGGATGCATCATTGCACATGTCTGCAGGCCACGCCAGGTCAGGTCAGCTGTGAGCTTATGGCTTGTGGTGGCATTCCCCACACACCATGACAGTACTGTACTAAAATCCTCACAAATCAAAATCACCTCCACAAATCAAATCTCCAACTGACTGATAACAAAGTACTGCAATTCCTTCCCCCAGTCTAAGGCACACAAGCCTGGGATGCTGTGGGGAAAGGTACATGAATGCAGAGGTACAGATTGCCTGGGAAAGCAGAGAAGGGCTGAAGCCAGCTGTGGGTGGTCTCTTCTTCCATGCCAAAATGTATATGTTCTCAACTTGAGCTAATCTTAGGTAAAAGTAGGTACACAACTGAATGGCCAAGTAGAGGCAGACACATGTTCTGCTGTGGTACACACTAAGTGAACCAGCTGTGCACGCTCTCCAGCCCAGACACCATGCAGCTGGTCTGGGACATGCTTCCCTCCAGCTGAGACATCTCGCTTTGCAGAGAAAACCTGGATATCTGCACCTAGGCACGCCAGCAACCTCCATGCTGAGACAAAACCATAGCAGAAAGAAGGGAGTTTGTAGTTTTGTGCAAGCCCTCAGGTTGGATTCAAGCCTAAGAAAAGGGGAGCTTTTTTAGAAATTGTAAAAAAGATCCTTATGCCTGAAAAACGTGCAAAAAACCACTGATCAGTGAGGCTTCCTCACTAGCAGAATATGCAGGATTTCAGGCAACAATATGCAGAATAGGTGGAATAGGGAGCAAAACATGCAGGATATCAGGTCACTGGCTACGCACTGTGGCCATCCCAAGCTAGTACTGCATGGTGTGTGTAGCTGACAACAGTTGAAACAGTTCTTAAACTCCACTTAAGCAAAACCATAGCAGAATACAAGCAAACAATAAACAAGATCAGAATGGAGAGAGATGACAGACATTATTTTTTCTGACTTCACAGAAATTCTGAGTTTACTTAAAGACTTACAGAGCTGCTGCAGTAAATCACGAGTTCAGTGAGCATATGGGAATTTTAGGGAGGTTGGTAGGGTTTGTTATTTATTTAGCTTGGGGAGTTTGTGTTTAGAGATCCCTTACTCACCCCTTAACAAAATGTCTCAGCTGGCAAAATATGGTCAAGTGCACACAGCTGCAAAACACAAAACAAAACAATACAACCCAGTAGCTGATTATTGTCTAGCACCGGGGAGTCTTGGCTCAGTAGTATATGACCCCTAAAAATAACCTGCTTTCTGTTGACCTTGCCTTTCCCAGAAGAAAGCTAGTTTGTAAAGTGAATTTCTCTTCACTAGAGGAGGGAGAAAAAAATAAAATCATTCTCTTGGCTTTCTTGACATGAAAGTCTGCCAAACATTCATGTCATCTTGTCAAAAGACTAAATTACAGAGAAGACAATAGTTACCAAGACTGTGGTCATATTTTATTGGTGAAGCACCACACCCACACTTTTGGTGGCAACATGCCACAGACACATAGTTTGGGCTCCAGCTTTTAGATTAAATATTTCACAGCTCAATTTAAGATGCAGCATAGGGATATATTGGAATTCCTCTATCATTACTAAATTTTTATTATTACTGTTGGTGCCACCTGACATTTAGTAGTTATCTTTTTTTTATTCAAGCGTGCTTTATATACAAGTCAATATATATTAGGCTGGCTCCTGGAATCACTTCAGTCAACAATAAAATAGTAAGCTATTGAGGGTGAGAGATGACAGCAGTTTAACTAAATACAAAACAAGCTGCTCTGCATTTTTAAAAGGCAAGAAGTAAAAAAACAAACAAAAAAACAAACAAAAAAAAAAAACACCAAAAAACACCAAAAAGCAAACCAACAAACAAACCCCCCCCCCAAAAAAAACAGAAACAAAAGCATCAGATTGATCAGATTCAGCGGGTTAAGTTGTAAAATTGGAGAATAAGGTAAACATTGCTGACAAGAATTTCATTGGGTTCCTGTAATGGGAAGGATGTCAGACTCCAAAGAGGTTAACTGTTTCTTTCCCCTATTTTTAATATTTTGCTTTTTTTAGTGGGTTAGGACCACAGAACATCATCTCAGCTTTAGCAGTAATCACAAGATCTTTTAAAGACGACTAGTGATTTTTGGTGCTCAATATGGGAACTTTAAAGGGTCATGAGCTTCCGAAAACATTGACTGCTGATGCTCTGAAAGAGGTCTCCTGTGCATGACTCAGAAACTGAGCAGTCAAAATCCACTGAGTGTTTGAAAACTCTGGTCCAGAATTTGAGTTTTCACATGGACAATGTAAACTGCTTGGAAAGCTAAAATACTTCTGGGTCTTGCGTTATTGGTTTTCTGTTGTTGTTGTTTTTTCTGTTTGTTTGTTTTTAAATCAGCCTCCACAAAATACATTTCATGGTCTATATGAAAGAAATCAAAATAATATTAAAAAAAAAGGACATGGAGTCTTGGAGTCATTCCAGTAATTAATAAAAACTGGTTTCATATTTGCATTGTTCTCTGTGGCAGGAGACATTGCCACTCAAAGGAAAAGGAAGTGTTAAAAGGATGTAATGAAGTTCAGGATTCCCAGACTCCTACTGCCCTGAAGGAGTTATATCCATTTCACAAGTTAGTCACAAGACCTTTACTTTCCAGGTCTAAAATCATCAGATTAATAGATTATTATACAAATAACAGCAGGAAACCAGAGCAAATAGAAGTGCTGGAAAAGCTTTTGAACACTGTTTCCTCTAGGATTACAGGGAAATGTTTCTTTGTGCAGTATCCCAAGGTGTAACCAAAAGTAGTGCAGCTATGAAACAAGAACTGTCTTTTTAAATTAACTTCCTTACAAATATCCAGCTTATTGCTACTTATTGCTTGGTTATTCATTCTTTCGCACACAAATTTCCAAGGCAAACACAGGGAAGGAAATAAAAAAAAAAAAGGTTCAGTTTTCTGAATTCTTTTTAGAATGGTGTGTGCCATCTTTCCTCCTCCAGCAACAACACAGATTTTATGTTGATTATTTTAACAGAAAGGATTTAGGGAATGCAGTCCGTTCCTTTCAGCATTTGCTGCTCAATGATGTATTAGGAAACAGTTACTTCTTATACAACAAAAAAAGAATAAGTTTGTCCTGTAGCTTGTTTCAGGTTATCCATAACATCAATGTTTAAAATGCCAGATTTCAAGCTTCCAGCCTCTTTCATAATTGTTTGGCTTTGCAAAGACTTTGAGCAGGTAAAGGAAAGAGCTGAGGTCCCTGTAGGGGAAGTATAAACTGATGGATTTGTTTCCACGTCCAAGTGTACTGCATAGGAGAGATGACTGAATAAACTAAATGAAGGGGGCAAAGAACTGCTGCTGAATTGCATTTAGAATTCAAGATCTCCATCTGTGCCAGTGGCATGTAGCCAACATCTTTTCAGGTTTTGTTTTTTTGAATTGAAAACAGCTGGGATATCATTGACATAGGAACTGCTTTACTGGTCTGACTCTGACCATAACAAGTTTTGCAGTTTCCAAGAGGATTCCAGCTATTTTTATATCAAAAACTGAAACTAAAATGAGGGTTTGCTCCTACTGAAACTGTCAAGCACATTCCAGGAATCTCAGCAATTTACCAAGTAATCACATAGTAAGCAGCTATAAAGTGGAATGGTTATTTACAATCTACAAAATGGTTTTATACAGTGTAAGCAGTTACAACACTTCTATCAAAGGTTTGATCAAAGAGAGAAAATGTTTCTTAAAAACACATGCCTGCTTTTCAAGCCAGCTGTTTTATCTAGTATTTTAGCTGCAGATTTAACACTCTATGAATAGGTTCAAAACTGAAATAAGAAAAGTTTTATGGTGAACTCTATCCCAGATGAAACCAGAACAGAAAGGGAGAGTAAAGTCCAGCATTTGATGCCATGAAAAAGTATTTAAGCAGGTTACCTGTGAAAATGGAGTGTGGGTGAAAATTCCCCATTTCTTCTCAGAAAGACAGCATGCAGATAATTGCTTGGGTAATTAAAACACATAGACTGCAGAGCCTTTTGTAAAAAGTGATGAGTATATTAATTCCCTGTCCTGAAGCTGGGAAAATGAGGTAGAGGGAGATCGTGTGACAGACTTGCACCTGATCAAACAAGTGATGGCTTGGGGATGTGTAGCTGGATCTAACACCAGTGTACCATTCTGCCTCAGTGCACCAGCAGGCTGTCCCTGCTAGGCTATCTTCTAGTGTGTCTGCTAGGCTAGACACACTTCAAGGAAATGCCTTTTTTTGTGAAATCATTTAAGCACCTGTTTCAATTCAGTCATGTTCTTATTTCTCCTGATGTGAATTAGGATTGTAGTGCCATCTAGTTAATTTTATGCCTGATATTAAGTGCTTCCATGTGTGATGCCTTGAAATAGGAGCAGTGTTTGGAAAATGTTCAAGCACTTTTCTGAACTGGTCCCAGCACTGGTTTTTCTCCTTCCAGAAAAAATATCTGCAGGACACATATGAGAATTCAAAAGCAGTTTTGATCTGCATTATGAACTATCTTTAGTGTATTGCTGAAGACAAAATACTGATTTGTCTCAGTTGCTAAAAGCAGCAATTGGGCAGAAAAGAAGGAATTACAGAAATGTCATGGAATTTTTGTTTCACTTACTTATAGGTTGAATTTCTACAGGTTTGATTGCAGAGAATTATTACCAGCATAAAATTACAAGAAGTGCAGCAGAGCTAGACCAAAGATGAATGGGACACAGTATGTTGTTTCTAACACTGCATCATTTTCACTATTAAGAAGTAGCACCTTTAACAAAGACAAGTAGATCTTGAACTTTCCCTGGTATATCCTCTAGTTCCTGCCAACCAAGTACTTAAGAACTTTGTGAGCCAAGAGTTATATCCAGACCACTATATTTAATAGGCTCCAATGGGCACATCCTCTAAAAATGTATTAAATTCCCTTTTGAATCCATTTACACTTGTCCTCTACAGTACCTTCTGGCAAAGGGTTCCACATGCTAACTTATTGCACAGAATTTGCCAAGGTGCTTCAGTAACCAGAGCTCATGTTTTGTTAGCAGAGCTCTGGAGTGCTAAAAGGCTTTAGTCCCCACCCCCTCTCCCCTGTCATCCCCATCAGCAGGTACTACTGAGGGCAGGGAGCAGATCCTCATGTCACTTGCACACCATCAGCATCAGGTTACTAACAAAGAGCTGCACTCTTTTTTTAACACATCGCATTAAAATGTCTTCCTAAAACACATCATGGTGTAACTGAATCAAAACAAAAAAAAAAGGGTCTGCGAGTAGCATTAATATTTCAAATACATTTTTCAGAAAAAGGTGAAGTGACCACATCCTTAAATGATGTAAACAAGTGACATTTCAGTAATCTCAGCAGCAGTGCGCAGGCTGACGCTGCGGGTGACCTGGCCTCTCTGTGGCTTCTGATCAGTCACTTCCATCTCTTCCCCTGCAGAACTCCAGAAATCTCCACCCATATTCCTCCCATTTGGACACAGAGACACCTCAATTACCAAAAGGCATTAGAAACTGTGACAGAACACTGCGTTTCAAGGACAGCCCCTGGCACCAAGGAAAATTAGTATTTCAGGTGCTTGAATGTCATCTTAAAAAAAAGGAAAGATTTTCATCAGATGTTTTCCTGGATCCTTCCATTTTTTGTACATCACAGAAGTCCTCTGCATGATAAAAGCATTTACAATTTAGAAAAAATGGTTTGGGCAAAAAGGGAGCCTCCACGTCTAAAACATATACTTGGTAAATGCTTAACTGATCACCACTACTCTGGATGATATGGAGGACATTTTCATAAAAAAAGATTAACATCTGAGGTGACTGTATATTTGAATTTTTAGAACAGTGTTTTAATGGGAAAGGGATTTTGGATACAGCCGCTGAGGGACCAAATAGTATTCCAGGGAGGACTGTACACTCAAACTTGCAACAAACAAAATGAAGCATTATTTCTTCTTCCTTCAATTTTTTTTCTCTGCTCATCCCAATTGTATTTCTTTTCTCAGTTGTCCCCTCTGAATCTGAATATAGGCTGTCCCATATTTTTGTTTCTTGTCATCCAAACATTTTAAGACATGTTAAATAGTCTGAAATAATTAACAAATATTAATTATCAACAGAAGCTAGATATGATTCTGAAGGTTTCCCAGTTTGATTCTGGATCAAGCAGCTTAACACTATGAACAATACTGCAGTAAATCTTAATCAGGATTTGAGATTTTTGAGTCTATTTGATTTTAGGAGAACAAAATGTGTCACTGAAGCTTGAAGATGATTTTTAGACATATAAATTTATCAAATGTCATTGAGATTTGTTGAAAACCCGGCTCAAAATATTTCAGAGAAAATGTAGCTGAGCATGCATATAATAGTATAACTCCAAGGTACATGTATACACTAAATAAGCGTGTAACCCACCTTATTTCCAGTTAAATTTGTAGCACTTTTAGAATGTGTTGGCTTTCAAAAGGCATAGCAGGGACTTGACAGGAAAGAGCTCAAAGATGCCAAACTGCAAGAAGCATCTACAAGTCTGAAAATACTCACATTAACCCATGGATGCTCAAGAACTTGCAAGGCTGAGAACCGCAGATCTACATCTACTTGAAGCATCATTGTGATAAGTTCCTGAGAAATGGAACACTGGGTCAAATTTAGAGAACACTTTTAAAGAACAAATCAACACTCACTAAAGAGCTCTTTAACTGGTTTTGTAAGAGTGCTCAAAGAGAGAGTGAACTACCGACTGCATGTATTATATATTATTTAAAAAGTAGAACAACTATGAACTGCTGAACTTCCAGATGAACTTTTAAATCAATATCTAACCATACCTTGAAAAGCTAGAAGACAGTTCTGAGTTACATTTCTGAAGCCACTGTTTAACAGAAAAGCACTTAATACATAATGTGCAAAACAGATGGTTGCATGAAATCAGGTTAGCTTCCCATTAGGAAAAAGACAATTTCTCTGTAAGAAAAAAAGCCGGCAGATCTAGAATTTTATTTTAAGCTCTTGTAAAAATGACACAGAAAATATTAAAAGAACCCCATTGCTTAAAAACACTTTTTCATCCTCTGATTTTCTCTACAATTACCTAGTTTTCAACTAGCATGTAAATAAACATATATCTAATTCCACCACTGAGTGGAGTGCATGGCAAAAACAGGATGGCAATATGGCAGTAAATAAAGGTGTATCAACAAAGACCAAGGCAAGTAACTCTTAGTGACAAAGATAAGTTAAATGGATAGGCTAATGCTTCAAAACAGAAATTTTAGACTGAACTATTTGGAAGAAGGAGTTTCACGGGAAAACACCACTGGCAAAGGACTTGTGGAGTTCCTATTAATGATGCTATGAAATGAAGCCCGCTACAACACAATGATGTGGTTTAGAGGACTTCAACTCTATGACTGTATCTCATTCATTAACCTCACTAGTTAACAGGCTAAAATCCTAGCCCTGATCGCCCTCCACATTTCTGTAAAAACCAGATGTAACTGCCTTAGGACACCAAAGGCTACAATCCAAGAACTGTGATCCAAACAAGTCTGTACTTCATACCACAATACAACAATAAGGCAATGGAGAGGCCTGGTTCTTTGACAAAAGAAACAACACATAGAACATCTAATGGGATTAATAATGGAAATCAGTCTCCCCATAATATTATTACATAACATTCAAAGACTCCAGGTTGGTACTTGACCTCCCTGTAAGTCCATACAAAGCACAGTCCCAGGGAGCTTTCAAGCTAAGAAGTGTAGGTCAAGCAAAGTCACTTAAAATTTTTCTCAATCAGTAAGGACTACTCATTTTTCTATTGTGTACAACATCACATAGAGATATGATGTCCTTTCAGAACAGGGTCCATTTCAGAACCACATGGAGTCTAACAGAGAGTAACCATACAACAACATACTCGGTGACCCAGAGGAATTTATAGGTATAGCAGGAGGTGCATGAGACATGTCAAATACAGCACTGTGAAAGAACAACAGGCATTAGACACTCCCACAGGAAATAATAATGGAGAAGAAAGTATCAGCAACTAGAAAACTCACCTTTGCAGAGTCAGAAACATTATCCCAATATGGAGATGGAAAATCCACTTGTCCCATCAAAATCTGATCAAAAAGTACTTCTTGATCATCTCCACTTCTGTAAAGTAAAAACCAAAGAAGACCAACAACAAAACCCAAAGAAAAATTATTTCCACAAGTGGTTTCAATAGACTTTTTGAAATTGCTTTTAACTGTTGATCCCTTAGCATGCTTATGGAAGCTGTTGATTCCCCCCAAGCATGCAGCCATGGGAGTGAATGGTGAGATCATAAAACAGAGTGCGTTTGGTGCACTCTTTCTGTAGTAACTGGCTTGTCTTTTGGATTGCCCACAACTTTGCAATTGCTTTGAGGGGAATAAAAGATATGACATGTCCTTATTAAGTGGCTTACATTTTAAATACCTTTTACCAGCCACAAAATATGTTGTGTTTGGTCCATGAAAGAAGATGCTTATTTCATTGTGTATTTAAAACATCAGGCAAAGGCGCACAGAACCTGTAACGAATGCTCTTGTTTTGTAATGCAGTGAAGTTTAAAATAAAATAAACAAACATGAGACAGAGATCTTACAGTAAAATCACAGACATTTATGGGGTTTGTATAAAACACTGTGCTGAGCACAGGAAAAAAACCAAACCCCATGAGTAGAGAAATTTTACCAGTGGGAATCTCTGCACTTAATGCAAAAGCAGCATAGGGACTAGTTTGCATAACAAGGATGGTTGAATAGATCAGTCCGTACCCACGGAATGGAGGAAAACCACAGAGCAGAATGTAAGTAATCACACCCGCTGCCCAGATGTCCACCTTCAAGCCATATCTAGAAGTGTGAGAGACATGGTTAGAGACATCTGACTCCTATGGACTACAGTGCAAGAAGAGAGGAAACATTCAGAATTATTAATAATTTCTTATCAATTCTCATCTGAATTTTATCTACCTACCAATCCTAATTCTGCTTTCAAATATTTTTTACATTTACATCTTAAAAACTATAATTAGATCAGAATGTGTGAGTGCACAGAAGAAATTGGGCATATTCTCATATTCTTGAGTTAGACATGATGCCTATTGTCATGACGTCTGCAAAGGTGACACAGCCTGCTCAAGCCAGCAGGCAGTTACTCTGTGGAACAAATCAGAAGAAGACAGTGTGTGATAATGAAATAAAATTAAGTGAATGGTAGTTAGCAGTTTCTGAGAACAGTTTAAGAATTACTTCTTGTATCTATAAATGGCTAGTTAGTAACTCAGTGCTAAGATGAGAAGTTTGAGGCCAACAACTGGCAGAGATTGACAAATACAACTCCACAGCTGGCCTTGTTCTGAGCTGGTTTGGGTAAGACAGCCTCCAGACATCCCTTCCAACTAAATTGTCCTGTAAGTCATGATTCTGCAACATAGCCAAGCAAAGGAAGCATAAAAATCTTAATTGCAAGAATTCCTATCTGGCATAACATTGAGAATATGCTCCACTGTGTACACATCAATGAATCATTACTAGAAGTGATTTACCCAGTTTCAGCGATGATTTCTGGAGCTACATATGTTGGGGTCCCACAAACAGTATATAAAGGTCCATCCACAATTGTTGCTAGGCCAAAGTCCCCTAACTTCAGGGACTTGCTTCCGTCTTGGTGTTCATAAACCTAAAACAGGAGGAAAATTCAAAGGTTTATAACAGTACCGTCAAGGTAACTACTATGTAATTCACTAACTGACTGAAATGTTCCTCCTTAATTACAGTAATTTTTCTCCTCCTTACATTCATCATATTTCTCTGTAAGCTTTGAAAATTCACAGACAATTTGGACAAATTCCCTTGAACACAGTCAGGGTGTTCAGGAAAGACTTATCTCACTACTTGGCCAACAAGGGGCATACCTCTTGCTAGACACTAAAACCCAGAAACAAATGCATGGTGTTCCAACAGTGGCTTTCCTAGGTTAACTCGCCACTGACAGTCAATTCACAACAGAGGGGGGTTGAGTTTATTCATTTTACTTGCAGAGAGCTTAAAGGTTTGCAGAGGAATTTCAACTACTTAGGTAATACAAAAGTGACTGCACTGTTCCAGATGCTTCTGTATGTGTTGAAATCACACAACAAACCTGGCTGGACTATTTCACCTAGACATACTGTCCTCTCCTTGGATGACTGTTAAACACCAGTGTTTTACTGGCATGTTACCGTCATGATTAGTGGGACGTAGGCAGTTAGGGCTGCTAATGGATATACATGAAAATCCTTAACCTTGAGACCATGACTTAAAACACGGTCTTTACAGCAGCAGCGTGATCTTTCATGGGTTTTTATGGGTACAAAGGGAGATTAGAAGTCACAAGAAAAAACACTAAAAACCTCAGTAAAAAATACACAATTTTAAAGGCTAGTTGAGAGCAAAAGAACAGCCCTAAACTTGTAATCACTGAAAACTTTAAAAAAAAAAAGTTTAAAATAAAAAAAAAAAATGTATCTAACTTAAACATGAGGCTGTGAGTCTTTCTTTAATTCAGCTGCTGGTTTGAGTTCTTGCTTCCCCTTTTGATATGTTTTCTATAACAGCACCTTAAAAAAATGGAAATGTTCTACAGGACGCCTTCATTTAGTATATATGTATCACTTCATTATTTCGCAACCCAAATCGAAGCTCTGTGTAGTCTGGCTCCCAATAGTGATATCCTGACAACAATTTGCAGCAAAACTGTGCATAAATAGAAGATATCATACTTCTCAATCAAAACCAAAATCACCCTTAATACATATCTTGACCAGCTACTCCTAAATCCAAAATCACATCTATCTACAACTGTTTAAAGAAGAAAATATTAGGTTTTTTCTTATAAATACACAATAAATTCTACAAAGGACCTTTGAACAGTTCACTTGAAGTCTCTCACTACTGTTCACTATGGATCTGCTATAGCTCATAATAACTACTTATACAGCCCCATCCCCCAGTTTCTCCTTTGTTAATGTTAGTCATTTCTAGAGAGAAAACCCCTCTCTGTCCTGAATCTCTGCTTACCAGGTGATACAGCCACAAGCAGACACTCAGAATACACAAAGTTCTTCTCTTTTCATTATGTTATTTTTAAGAATTCAACTGGATCTTTAAGAGGACCAGCAATTTAAAATGGATTCGCATTTCTCTTCTACTAAGCCAGAAAAAAAGATATGCTTATAGAAAAGCACTGGGAAAAAAAAAAAAGGCAATTATGGTTTTATTAAAAACACAGATTGTTAAATACATCTGGTTCCTGAAACTAAAGAAAGTGCTCTCTGAAATGGCAGTAATAAATCTAATTTCAACAACAGTTTTAATTAAAGTCTAGAGACTAGGGCTTTAAATATTCGCTTGCTGAAAATGTAAAGTGTGCACTTAGACATCAAGAGCTGGATTCAGCCTAATTAGCATTTCATATTCTTTTTCATGCAGTTGTCTTTTACAAAGCCTTTTCTGCATTGTGCTAACCTAGTGAACATTAGTAAGTTCCTTCCTTCAACAGACCACACCTTGTGTGACTCAGCTACACTAGAAATTAATTACAGAAGAGGTTGGTTTGGCAATATTTACCAATGCAGAAGGTTTGATACTGTGTATTTTCTAATATTTTACCTCATCTGTTTCTAGGAATTACTTTCCTTGAAAAACTATTTCAGTTGACTTGTAAAACTGAAGAAAGTAACTTTTCTTCACCCCGTTGTAACTCCATATAAAAAGGAGCCCAGTGTGAAGCTCTGGTATGTTACTTGCCAGTCAAGGAATGGGAAAGATAATGTAATGCTCATGTTATTCAGAATAAATGCTGTACATGTTCCACTGCATTTAAATACTGAAGGGCAATTAAAGAAATGGGGATTAGTGCAAATTGCCCACTATGAAGTGCTTTCACTGTTTTAACTAAGCAATAAAACTGTGTAATTGTACAACACTAATTGAATGCAGCCACACATAATTGTGTGCCACCATATGTATCCTATTAGTATAAAGGCTGTCAGTATTTTCTAAGCTGCTCTTGTGATCAGTGCAGATGGCAACAGTCAGAAAAGTTGTTCTCTAGGGTTTATTATATGGCTATAAAGACATCCCATGACTTGACAAAATAAACATGCTAAATAGCAGCAATTATGAAAAATGTTCCAATTAAAACATGGAAGACGCTCCTTAGAGAACAAAGAAACCTAAAAAACTTATCACAGGTATTCAGCATACCCTAAACTCTTGGACAGTTGACTGTTAGGTAGCCTTTTCATGCCTTGAGGATAATATATAAGGATAATAATTATCCTTGAGGGTAATATTTAAGCATTGACTAAAAAAATGGGTGTTGCACATAGGACAGGTTCACACACACAAAGATTTACTCGCAGGATATATAGCCCATCGCACACATCAGTTCTGAGAGTGGAAGTTACTTTTGGGGAAAAGAAAAACCAAGAAGAGAAAGGAGAAGGTGAAGGGGAAGGCTCTCCAAGGGGCTGGTAACAGATGAAATAAAGACCTCCAGATGAACATCCTCTTCTGGGTGCCCTCTCCAGAGCAGCATGTTCCCCTTCACTCCCCATGTTTTTCCTCAAGTAACTTGCTCATTTTCCCTGTTGGTTTTTCCTGCTAGTGGGGCTGTTAGCCCCGTCACATGTGTTGACCAGGGAAGATGCTGTTCCCAACCCCATCTAGTTGCTCTGTTTTGGGCAGACCTGTTATAGGTTCCTCTAAACATAAAGCTACAACCTATGGGCAGGAAAAAGGCAGGGGAGAAAGGGCTAATTCTCACAGTAGTATCCAGGAGAACCTCTTATAAGAACACTAGCAGCCGTTTGCACGTGCCAGTGCAGTGTGACAGTTGCTGTGGCAGTAACCGAGGGAAAGACACAGCACAAGAACAACAAGGGAATAATACTGCCCTGATCACTTAGGTGAGGGGTTAAAGAGCTGCAAGCAAAAGGGCAGGCTACAAAAGGCAGGTAGAAGGTATTTAGCAAAATAAAGGCTAAGACCCAAGTGGCATTTTTCAAGTGCCATGAAAATAACTAATTGGAATCTTGTGACACAAGGAACCACACATTCCATTTGACAGCTAAGACCGAAGTAGACAGGTTCAGAAACACTAAGGCCAGTGTCAGAGCTGGGGTCAGACCTCAGGTAAGGCTAGTTCCAAAGTGCTCTTCTAAAGCAGCATTCTTTTCTTTCAAGGACCTGATAAACATTAGAGAATTAATATAATTTGTTAATCAAATACTGGTTTTCAAGAATTAGGATGCTGCAGGAGGTTAAATGCCACACCCTCACTGCTCAAAATCAATATCAATGCAGAACACTGGAAAAGTCACTCAGAAACAATTCCGCTACAATGTGAACAGTGTGCTCACGCCTGGTAGTGGGTAATTAGCAGAAAAGCTGGGCAGGCAAATCTAGTTCCCTCCCTGCTGCCCCCATCTCAAGCCCACCTTTCTCTCTTCCCCCAGAAGCTTAAGTCTGACAACAATAGACTTTAGGCATTTATAGACAGGTCAAAACAGCAAACAGGGCAAGCCTTGCCCCAGACCAAGACCCTCCTGCACACTCCTGGCACAGCATTAATGAATCCTGGCATGTGATTGCTACAACATCTGAATGTAGCCACTTATGAACACCAGCACTAGGACAGCACAAGGAGCACAAGGGCTGAGAAAAGTGTATTATTCATTATTGTCTAGTGAAACTTCTACCCAGTATATTTTCAGCAGTTTCTGGAAAATGAGGGCAGGTTACTTACTCACCCAGAACTGCAAAAGCACCTGCCACTAGAGGACCTTTAACTGTAAAAATCCCACTCCCTGGAAGATTAGTAAGATCTACTTTACTTTCTCATAAAACCTCTTCAGTGTCAAACAGGACTAAATGTCATGGCAGAGAGCAAACAACTGAACGAACTGATCTTCTATGATTCTTTAAACATTATTTTATGGTTGCAGAATACATGGAGAATTGGGACATCTCAATTCTGAGTTACAGCTGGAACATGTCAGCAATCTTGGGAAAACTCAAAACAGTGAAATCATCAGGAGAAGTTAATTTATCAGAAGAAATAAACCTATGTGAAGGATACAATTGCTGCATTCAAGAGTGCAAAATTCTTAGAAGAAAGACTAATTGTCATAGTATGTTTTTTTAGTATTTTTTATAATATAGTTTTTATAGTATTTTTTTTTAAGTGGATAAGGCTCATGCAGATTCAGTCAGAAAAAGGAAAATTTGGACTGTCTATTTGAGAAAGTGGCTTAATAAAAAGTGTTATAAAATTACATGGGAGACACAGTAGGGGAAGAAAGGACACTGAAGTCTCTTCCTGTCTCTGCTCTGATGTATGACATGATAAGGCACAGCATCTACATGCACCATACTTCTAAAACTAAAGTGTTGCCAATTACTTAGGCAGTGGCAAAAGTGCAGAACAGTCTGCTGAGGACAGAACACTTACATTTATGAGAAACTTGAAATTATTTTGAAGTTTACTAAAAGGTCACTTCTAGTGATTCCAGTAATAACTCTGCTGCTGTGTCCCACAGAACAGTCTAGACATACCACCTTATGTTACCATTAATTATAGGTGTTATTCTTAGAAGAGCTTTACAATGCAAAGGTTAAAATTAAAAAAAAAAAATTACTTAAAACATTGAAATAAACTGGGTGGATGTGTGGAAGGAGGAAGAAGTGCAACCTTCTCTCACACACTCCCAAGTTATCAACAGTACTGAAAGCTGAATCTTCACTTACCAGTAGATTCTCCGGCTTGATATCCCTGTGGACAATGTTCAGGCTGTGAAGATATTTGATGGCACTGGCCAGATTGTAAAGCATCCCACTGGCATCCCGCTCTGTGTATTTGTTGGTGGAAGTAATAGCATCAAAAAGATCTCCTCCCTGGAGCAAAATTACCATGGGATATGAGCAATATTACTTATGAAATTACCAAAACACTTAGAGAAAATCAAGGAACATAATTTATATTGGAGGAGAAGAAGGAAGAGGAGGAGGATGAAGAGAAGCAAGAGGAAGAGGAGAAGAGAGAAGCGGCACAGTTTTCCTTGCAGCTATAAACTAGGAGTACTTTGATTACATCCTCCTCAGCTGAGCAGATCAGTAAGTCAGAACCATTTGTTATGGCTGAGTTGGTCAGCCAAGAGGCTGGAGTTTCTATTGCAAACTATTCCCACCTGCTGCTGCTTTTGTAACATGTCCAACACTTGCCAACCTGTGTGTTCAGAGCCCATCTTACAAATTTCTTGCAAGACTACATACTTGCTTGTCGTGATGCCATGTACCAACCCTTCCCACTCTTTATTATAATCACAAAGAGACTGATACCAAATTTTTCCCAAATTTCTGAACCCCAGAAAGATGGAGGAACTCTGAGTAAAACTCAAACTAGCTACCTGTCCTACTGCTATTGTCTATTTTCATCTCATAAATCTTTGAAATCATGGATTTAGAAACCACCACTTTCTTTACACAAGATGTGAAGTTTTTGATAGTGTGATGCCTCTTGCAGTTAATCCTGAAGAACTTTATAGCATGTATGTCAGGCACTGGAAGACACAGGGGGCTAGCTTGTGCCATTTCCAGCTCATCATGATGCATAATTCAGCTAAAAGGTACTGCCAGTGAAAGAAAAAACAAGAAAACAAGAGAGAAAAAAGGAAAGAAGAAAAGAAAAATAATGAAGCAGAAGTCCTCAAAGTTGAAATGATCTTCACTGGGATCTGAGGCAGCCATGACCTTTGGACTCTATTTCCAGAGATGAGCTGGCAAGTGTGAAGAAGAGCATGTAAGTTTAAAAATGAGATTAAGAAGGAAGGTTGACAGAGTGGAAGAAAACCCAGTCATCTCTTGAGAGAGACTACTCAGAGGTATTGAGCCTCTAGCCAAAATCAAAGCAGAACCATAGAGAAAACAGCCCAACAACAAGAAAAAAAAAAAAGGAGAGAAAGCATAATTCTGCAAATACAATGCAAAAAATCCCTGCTGCAGTCAAAATTTCAAGTAAAAAAAAAACACAGGGGACTATGTTTTGAAGAACATGTAGGTTTTTTCTGAAGGCAACAGAGGAGTCCCAGCTTTTCCAACTCTCATGATTTTATCAACAGCCTCAAGATTATTTGAGGGTTGGGGTTTTTAAGGCTCAGCTCCAGAGTAAACACTTTTTCCACTAAGAGAAACGATGAAGGGTAAAAAAGAGGAGGAAAAAAAAAAAAGGCATTTTTCCAGGAATCATGGCTACAGAGAAAAGGGTAGGAAAAGAGAACCACCAAAGACTCAAACCTGATAAAACAGACTTTACTTGTTATAAAAAACCCCAAACAAACTATTAAAATTTTTGCATAGTTGAGGTGCAGCTGAAGTATGCCAGGGCAGGTTTATTCCCATTGTAGATGCAAAACTCCACCTCTTTGGAAACTGCTTACAGCCAACCATTGTCAAATCTGGACCACATCAAACCTCTTGCTCTGGCTGGTGACTGTTCAAGACACATCAAGATACATAGTGTCAAGGAAAAGGAAGAACAAAAGGCCAAACTAAACCAGATAGAGGATTAGAGAAAGAGAGACCAAATATTTGGCAAAAGTACAATACCATGTACTTCATGGCATTATCTGATCCTTAAGTATTAGATATCAGCATGTGGGAAAGTATGTGAGATAAATAATCTATCTTCCCTAAGCTCCTTCCTGTGAAACCCCTGTACCAGCTGCTTTTTAACATGAGGTAGTGGATTAGACAGATCTTTGGTCTTATCTAATATGTTCCAGATGCTCAGGAGAAGTGTCAATAACATCAGCAAAGCATCTGCCTCAAAAAAAAAGAATATAGTCCAAGCTGAGATATATGGGGCAAGAAGGAAAGAAGCTGAACCTTAAAAAGGGAAGGAAAAAATTGGCTTAAAGTTAGAAGAAAAGAAATAAATGTTCTTGCACAGAAGAAACATAAACTCAGAAAAAGATAGAGGCTGCAGAGCAATTTAACAGATGGTCAAGCCAATCTGAAGCAGAATAATTTTCTCCATTTCAGCAGTCTACTGTACTCGGTAAAGTTTCTTACCAGGTAGCCTGCTAAAAACAGAGAGCATATATTTAGTCTGTGGGACTCTCTGTGGTTAAAAGAGAGGTAATATTCTGCAAAGAGTTAACAGAGCTGACAGCTATATCAGGCAGAATTGTTTTCAGACTTTCTTCTCCCTAAAGAGCACTTCAACCTGCAAGGTTCTGCTAAGCCGATTCACACAGCAGGTCACTATCATTTATTCAGGCACAAGGGGTGAGTTCAGGATGACATTTCAGTCTTAAATCCCCTGCTCTGGAGTGAAAAGGAACCAGGAACATCTGAATGCAGTTTTTATCATCTGTGCACATGAGGAAGTGTACTTGGAACTACAGTAACCAATTATTTATTTATTACCTTGCTATGTAAATGATATGATCTCTCTTTTTCTTCTGCAAAAGTGAAATCATATCCTGGAGGAGTAAAGGAAACTCTGCAATAAATCTTGCTTCTTAAATTGGCCAAACCCCTGTTAGGTTTGAATAACAATTTTATTTCTCTGTGTAAAAAGGCAATGTGCCAGAAACCAGGTCTTTGCTTCCTTTTACAAGCACCACTTGCAATGTGTTTATATTTGTATTTATGAAGTGCTTTTTCTTACACTTTACAAAGCAATGACTGGCCTATCTGCCATGAGGTGAGGGCAGGATTTTCAGCAGCCACTTATGTCAAACATGTTACTGCCAATTAATGCAGGGTGGTATTAACTGAAACCGGGCTCTGCAGTATCAAGCCTTTTCTGCTTGCCTTTCTTTCCTGTCTGTGAGTTTGATTTAAAGTAAGGTCTTCAAAAGTCAGTCAATAACAGATGGTTAATCAATTCTAACAGTGCATACTATGAAACGGTAACAGTCAGCAATTGGTGAATTAACAATTAATTTCCTTCCAGAAATACCTTCCCTGGTGCCCATAGAGTCTTTTTGTTCCAATTAAATATTGAGGAATAGATGCTTGCTTCAAAGAAACAAAGTTGACTTTCAAGAATCAGGATATTTCTTCTAAATTTCTTCTATTATTCCACATAAAAGTAAAGAATATTAAAACAGTGCTCTCTAGGATACCAGAAGCACAGAGATGTCTATAAGGCCCTTTCATAGCACAGCTAAAAGCATAAATATCTTTGTGCAGCAATCTTGAAGAGTAAAGAAGAAAGAACACAAGAAAGCAGATTTTTCCAGAAAGTGAATATAATGCATGGTTTTCGTTATATACATCTTTTAAACTAGTTATTTTTCTAAGAGTTGTCAGTCCCCTCCTCTCTCATTTAGTTGAGCAGGACTTCGATTAAAAATCCATTGGAGACTACAGTTTGCACATTTTTCAACCATGAATAGCACAGCAGGATGCACCCATAAAACCAGCTATATGCTTACCATCTTGGCAGGTTAGACAAGGCACAGCTTTTACTTTTTAGCACACCTCCTGGGGCCAAGATGAAGGATTTGTCAATGCAGGCTGAAGCTGTGGCTACATTAGATTACAATGCTGTGCAAGAGGATTGAGGTACCTTTGAACAAGCTCTCATGGACACAGAATAAACTACAGTAGCATGGATCTCATTAGTTAGCTCACTTATCATAGAATAGAGCAGTAATTATGATTAGTGTTAGATGGGTAATAGTATCTGACCTCAGGCTGTGCTATTTCACATTTCATGCCTAAGAGTGAGAGAGGGCTGTGACTGTGAAGGGAGTGGGAAAATGATTCTGGGACTGGTTACACAGAGGGACTCGTTATGGGAAAGAGTGTCAGTAATTTTGGGGGTTTTTTAGGATTTATCCTCTCCATTAGAGAAAAAATAGGTGTGCTCCTTGCCACTGCATATCCCAGTGCGCTTCCACAGAGCTTGGAGGTGGTGGACAATACAGTTAGTGGGACCGTAAGGTCCACAGCACCACTCAACAAAGTGGGGCATCTGTCAGGCTCAAACCTAAGAGGACAATGTTGCCATCTCCCCAGCTGTGGGGCATGGCCTGAGCCTCTCATAGATAACAAGACTGTCCCAGACTGCCACAAGGACAGGGAAAATCTGTGGCCATCCACCCACGAGCCACACTTGTCAGTCTCCCAGCTCTGGACAGGGAACATGGCGTGTGTCACTGGTGTTGCCACAGAGCATGGGAGACAATGGAACAAACAAAACACCCTTGTCATTTTATTTGCTTTCATATTCCAGACCAGAGATAGAGAAGTTCTTTAAGAAACACTTGGATCTGGGATCATCCTATGTAAAATAATGAGGAGACTACATTAAGAGAATCCCCTTATTTCCACCTACAACCAGAGCAAAGGAGATTACAGTCTTGCTTGCCAAAATTCACTTTGTCTCATGACCTCTGGTGGTGCCTGTTTCTAGCCATGGATACAAAGGACACCCACTGAAGAGGACCACACTTAATTCAAATGGAGTGATCTGGGTGACAGGGTTCAGAGTGCCTGATTTGCTCATGTGTTGAGCATGCACACACAACAGACCTGCACGCAAATGCTGCTGCTGCACAACTTTATTTTTGTATTATTTCTTAAACACTTAAAATTGTGGATTTCCCAGGTGTAGGCTGTCCCTGGAGAATGTGCTGATCAGGATACAGAAATGGAGGTGGCTGCTGAAAAGATGTCCTTCCCACAGAATAGTCAAGGAAGGAAGGAGAATTGCAAATCCCACTTGTGAATGGGGAAAACAGGTGTATCCTGTTAAAGTGTGCATGGAGGACAAGACATCCTTAGTGGTTTTCTGTTCCAATTTGCACAATTTATGTAAATGTATTTTTACCACCTTTTGTGCACAGGGACATTCTTGTGTATTAGTACCCGAACAGAAAACTAAACTCATATTTGTTGCACTGCACTGTTGACACTGGGGGCAAAAGATGACCTGGTCTGAGCTTCATAAACCAGTTTGAATATATAATTCCACCAGAGAGTGAAATAAATTCATGAGATCTGGAAGTTACTATGAAAAAATAAATGGGGTCCAAAATATAAAATACTGCATTGCAAAATTTACTTTTCAGAATAGAACCATGCTTTAGATAGCAGGCTTTTCTCTTTCACTTCTGCCTTACTTCAGTTTAAATTTAGAATGCTATCAAGGAGGCAAGTCTGACACTGTGTTAATATAAATCAGCAGAGAAAAAAGACATGTAATATTGTTTAGATTTAACATAAATTATAAAAAACGATAAAAAATTTTATCAAGGAATTTTTTATTTTTAAGGCTGGTATTTATGGCTATTTGGACTGAGTGTATTTTCAATTCACCTCAAGGCAGACTATTACTTTTTAAAGAGACGTCTTTTGAGGAAGCAAACAAAACTGGTGATCTCCAAAGTACTGTCCACAGAGCAATTCCAAATGTGGCTTACAGCCAGTTAGACAAATATTTGAAATATTCAAAAACTAAAAAAAAAAAAAAAATCTGACAGCAGGTTACACATCTTTCAGTAAAACGCTAGACTACCTTCAGAGATCCCTTCGATTCTGAATTATTCTGTGATCCCACGTTTTTTTAGTATGCCTTAGTACCAATGGAATTTCTCAATATGATTGAAACAATTCCTAAGCAGCTTGTCTCCAAAACACTCACCTTTACGAGTTCCATGACAAGGTACAACTCAGTTGGCATGTCCATCTCCTCAATCAGAAGTACAATATTGGGATGCTTGACTCGTCTTAAAATAGATACCTCATTCTGGATCATGTGTTCCTGCCACACACACAAAATTTTTAATGACTACCGATTGGTGGGAAAAAAATTAACAGTGGAAAAAGCAGAGAGAGAGTGGGACATGTGTGGATTCTTCAGGGTTTTTGAAAAACCTAACGGATGTTGTCTCCAGGAATATAGAAGTAACATGTCTAGAAACAACATCAGTGTGGTAACTGAAAGAAAAGAGAGTGGAACATAGAAAAAAAATGGAGGAAAAGACATGTTTCTGATGCAGAGAAAAATTAAATATGGAAGGTTTTAAAATTTTCTCTGATCCAGAATCTTTTGATTTAACAATATGATAGCATCTTCTCAAAGAACCTTTTGTTGCAGATTTCAAAAGCTAACAGTCACTTGGTATAAAACTGACATCACTTTGATTAACCTACTCTTCAGACACAGTGACCAGTGTTGTTATAATTATTTGTATTATTATTCTGTTTTCTATAACATGTGGGATTATGAAAATTAGAAGACATAATTATAGGGTAAAGAGCAAAGAGTCAAACACAACCAACCAATTGGAGAATCAACACATGCATCTGGAAAGTTATACAACAGCCTTTCATACTGATATTCCAAGAGTCTCCAGAGGGCAGGCGAAAGCTTCAAGCAAAAAGATTCCAATAGCTGTCAGGAAGGAGACAAATACCAACAGCTTCCCAAACTGATCTCTTACAAAACATTTCTCGGAAAAAAAAATCTTTTGGTCTCATATGTTTTTTTGTACTCACTTTTCCTCTACATTTACTTTTTTTGATTATTTTCAGAGCATATTCTCTACCAGTTGATCTGAGGAAAGATAAAAGAAAAACATTTTATGTTCAATCACATTGAATATTTTTCTCATTCAAGTTTATATTTGTCATTTGAGTACAAGAAGTCTAGTGAAGAATTGTATTCAAGTATTCATTTTTTTCATGAAATAAAGCATAGATTTGATTGGTATTGTGAACTTGAGCCAAAGTTATTGAATATTTGTGCCTAAGAAAAAAAAACCCCTTTTTTTTTTAATAAAGAAATTTCAATGTTTTCAAACCAAACATCACTTGATTTTTTTTTAATTTTGTAATAGTAATTGTTATTCTGCTTTTACATAAAAATACCATATATTATCCACAGATCCAAATATTTTCAAAACTGATTTGTTTTCTATAATACAAAAAATACAACCCATCAAAAATACTTACTTACTTTTTACTTAAAATGAAAAGAAGTCATTTGTTTGCACATCTGCACTCACAACTGCTATGATAAAAAGGTCAGTCCTTGGAATGTTTTATGTATTCACTAAGTATAGGATATTTAGCAGAGTTTAAATATGTTGGGTTTTAGGACAGAAAGTGAAAGATTCAACAGACAGTAAGAAATTACGGAGAAATTATTTCAGGATGAGAACACATTTCCTTTTAAGCATTGTGTTCTTTTGAAACATACAGCATATATGTAGGTATCTATTACATAGAATGCTAACATAGAAAAAGTAGCTTGTAGACAAGCTAACAGTAGCAACTTCCATTTCTTAATCAAGTTACAAAACCGAAAGATGACTGTAACAATAAAACCAAAAAGCTCTGTTCACAAGCCCTAGTTTCACTGTATGATTAAATGAAGAATGGGTAATATAAGAAAAAGATCTTACTGAAACATTTTCAATCTGTAATAATAACCTAAACAGCTTAAAAAAAGTCTATTACATTGCCCTTAAGCATATGTTTGGTTAAAAATTAACAAAAAAATAACCTTTCAAGAATACAGGGTCATTTTTTCATTCTTCATTTCACAAAACACAGTTAAACCAATATATTAAATTGATATATAGTATGTTAAACAGAGAAATTAAGGTGTCTAAAAGTGTGCTCAGTCTGTCAAACAGGACATTCAAAGTGAGTAATAAACCGAAAGCACTGTATCTGGAAAAAACTGGACATTGTCATTGCCAAATTAGAACATGGAGAACTCCTCTGGCAATGATGCACCACTAGTTGTTAATTTAAGGAAAAATGGGAAGTTCAGTAAAAAGCAAAGAAAACCCCAAAATATTAGTTCTGTTTGAGTTCCCAGGTCAGCAGAGAGCAAAGACGGTCTTTATTAGGACATCAATTAGAAAGCTATCCAAAGAAATCACATATATAAGTTTATGACTTGGGAAAAAAAAGTACAACATGTCTGTTCAATATTTATGCAAAGAAAAATTAAAAACTTCTCATATTTGTAATTCACCACAAAGGGGTTTAATGCTATAGGCCCCTGAAATGCATCACACTCCAAGCAGGGTGCCCCTTTCTGATGCTGCTGTTCAGTGGCTACAGTCAAAGCTCAGTGAGAGGACAGGAGGAGTTCTGGACCTTATTTTTGGGGACTAGAAGGAGGGGATAGGACAAGAAATACTAGAAGTTAAGATATCTGGGGTTCAAACTCAGAAAAAATATAGCCTCTTTCAATAGGAGTCGTTTTCAAGCTGCTTGGTTGCCCTAGGAATGCTTCCTTTCTGTCATGAGTAAGGAAATTGATGGTTTTTGTTGGCCATAAGAGACTCCATGCACTCCAAAACATTGGGAAATCTGAGCTAGTGAGGAAATGTCAGAATTTGGAAGTACCTGAAAGTTAAAAATGAACACATAGAAAAACACCGCAGGACAAATTGTGCATATGATGGAGCAGATACGTAACAAGCAGATGACAACTCTGACTGCTCTTTGTTTTGGTAAAAAGAAAATTAAAGCTAAGATAATGCAAATCCTTTCCCCTAAAAAGCTGCAGAACCGCAGGCTGTCAGCATCACTGCAACTTACTCAAGGCCAAAAAATATGCACGGGTGTGCCAGAAACTCAACCGTGAAACAGGCATCTCACATCTCACCAATTGCTCACTCCAAACAATAAAAAGGTACTGCAAAAAGTAGGCAACATGTTATGGCTGGACAGAAGTCTAGACTCACTGGACTACCACAGGGCACAGAGTTAGATCTCTAGTCTATAAGAGGGCTCGATACCTGGCTTTTCTAAACTTTCACAAAGTTCACAGCAATTTCCATTGCACCAGAGGAAAAAAATATTTGCTATTTTTGTGCGTGCATTAAATGCATTTTTGTATGTGTGCCTGTCTGCTCACAGATGCTCAGAATGTGATTTAGAAGTTAGCACATGAACATTTTGAAGATGGTTTCTGGTTTCTATTTGAACTGTTCATTGGCAGAGGAAAATGCCTGTGAATGTATTGAAGTGCCAGAGTTGTTAACTGGTGCACACAGAATGATCTCAGAGCTACGGAGAAGTATCCACATGACCAATGAAGTTGTGTAACAAGACCCATTCCTACTTGCTTAACACCTCATGGTGCTATTCTTTTGAAGTCTTTGCACACAGGAATTGTACTTCAGAAGAAAGTGGAAAAGTCCTCTGTCCCAAGTATCACCCCATCAATTCTGACTCTGCAAATGATGGACATATCAGACTTTGAAGTGAGGTAGTTTTTGCTCAGAAAGACTGCAAAGAATGTTTTTGAAGGGTTTCACACGTACTGGCTTTAATTTACCCTCTGAGTCTTTAGTTCTCCTTCCACATTTTTGATGGCAAGGGTGTACTGATTTAGAAGTGGAAACTAACAGAAATAATTCCACTTCATTTTTCAAGCTCTCCCAAAGTAGTAGCTCTCTGATATTAATGGAATCTACGGAATGGTATAACTCAGAGACCACAAGACAACGTATCTGGGAATACCTGGGTAAGCATGACATTTGAGCACATACTCCTTAGATACGCTACGCTACCAGATACTTCTGGGACCAGTGGGATAGACAAAAGGACAGGAAACAGTTTTCATTCAGGCTGTCAAGGATATTGTAATCAGTATTATTTTTAGGTGTGTCAAGACCTATATTTAATTTTGCTCATGTATTTTCTCTCAGCTTGGGAAAAAATTGTAAAATGCATACTAGCAGATTTGTACTGTCTCTCAGCACAAACGGTATTTTCAGTTGAATGACAGTGTGTCAAAATCACAACCTTTCTTTATTTTCATTTGTAATCTGTTTCTTTCAGTTACTATTCACTTTACCTTCAGCTGCCTTTTTCTTTTTTCTTAGTTATGTGTTTTCACCTATCTTTTTCATCAGTCATACTCCTCCACAGGATTTTACAGTGCTTTCTTGTTTTCATATTGTTTTGCTTTGCTTCCTTTACGTTTCCATATTATCCAGTTTAGTGTTCAGATCCTGGGTTTTGATCTGAACAGCTATTGCCCTCTAGATGGCCAGCTCCACCGTGAACTCACTCTGGCAGAGCTCTAAAGGCCTCACCAGAGCTTTGGCCAAATCCCACAAGCACACTGTCAGCTGATACAAAATCCACTCGTCTCCTTTTCCCCGGCAGCTGTCTTCATGCTCTCCGATTTGCCAGACACTTTCAGATGCAGAGCGGGACCTGTCTTTTTCCAAGGAGACTAGTTGAAAACCAGTCAAGCTAATTTATCATCATCTGCCCTGAGATATAATCTCCCTCTCTAGGGCTAATATCATATTCTTATAGGACAAAGAACAAAAGTTCTTTCTTTGAGCCCAAAGGTGAGGTTACAGTCTTCTGTATGAGTCTCCTCTCTAGGATATGATAAAAGGGGGTAGAAAACTTAACTCATGAAACTTCATTATCAAACCTTGACATATCTATTGTTCTCTCTTTTGGACATCTCTAGCTCTGGCAGCTTTTTACTTTTCTGCACTGCTACGATCTAACATAAGCAATCTTACAATCATTTCACATACAGGTGAAATACCTTCTTTTATATCTCATATTCTCATATTTTTAACAATACCACCAAAAGGCACCCGCAGTTCTGCTTAGTTCTTGTTCCCTATTTTTTACCATCTTAAGACTGGGTATAACCAGTTCAAACCTGAACAGATTTAGAAACAGACACCTGAACTAGTCAACCTGGACATTTTCAGCAACACTAATATTTAAGGGGACTTGTGACTTCTCTAATCTGGAGTAGATGTATAAAATCAGTGACTTCTCACCTCTTAACAGTAAAGTTCATTGAAGAAGTTAGATTTTGGTGTCTGCAGTGAGGCTCATAAAGTTGGAAGGAGCATATATAATGGCACAAAGCAGACAAGCAGGAATTAGATGTCCATTTAATTAACAATAAACATGAAAGAGATTACTCCTCAGTGTCAGATGGCAGAATAGATTGATCCAAGGTCAGTTCTTTGTGCTGACCATCGTCACTACATCACACAACAAAACTTTCTGACATCTTTACAGGATGCTCCTACATGTGAAATGTTCCACTGATCTAATGCAAAAGGAGACTTGCAAGAACATACTGCAAGAAAAGTGAAACAAGAAAGATTTAACACGAAGAACTGGTAAAATCATGTGGAGTGCAGCAAAAAACAAGATATAAACCCCACAAAGAATTAAATTCATAGATTGCCCCTTGAACCCTTTTTTTTATATGAGAGGAAACTAAGTTTTTCCATCTGACATTGAGACGTTACCTTATTACATGTCTATATTCTACAAATAAAGACATGATCTAGAAAAAGTATGACATTAGTGATTATTTTTTGCAGTAATAAGCATACTATCCTCCTCACCTTTCTATACACTCCTTCACAATAGCAAAATTTCCATCTCCTATAGTCCTTCCAACTTTATATCGCTCTGCTATCGATGCTGGAACCTGGAAACCTTCCTCCAACACTTCTGAAAGAATCATTAGTACATTTTTATTGTTAGTGAAGGAAACACAGATGTTGCACATAACATGTATTTCAAGTCCATGGTTTAGGAGCCTGGAAACCATTCAGTCAGTATCTCACTTACTGTACAGTGAAACCATGCTGCTGACATTGTATATACTCAACAGGTTTCACGCAGATACAATAATGAAAAATAAGACTTCTGGGGGCTCAAACATACCACCATTCGAGTGTTACATAGTTTACCATTCCCATTGCAATATGCCCCCAAGACAAAATCAAAGTTGTATTTTTTTAATTATGAAAAGGCCTTTGTGATCTGCACAAGCGCAGACCAACCTCCAAAAAGGGCTGGAACTCCTTGACACAGCATGATTAAATATATGTACCAAAGAAGTCCAACACTCAAGCACTTATTTTATTACATCCTGTAAACTGAGACATCCATAAAACTCCTCATGTGCTAAGTGCTAGTTCTCCCCATCCCCCAATATTAAATATTTAGTTTTTAAACAAATGTTCTCAATAATACTACCTCACATGCAACCTGGGTACCAGATGTTTAGGTAAAATTGCATTACACAGTGTCTAAGCATACAAATAGTTTGTAGTTTAACGTGTTTTAGTGCTCATTCCTGTACCATTATTTTTAAAGGTATTTGAAATAGTGTTACAAATACCTAACATGCTTCTAAAAGCTGACTGTAAACTGCAGCTGATACAAACTACTATATAAATAATGTAACATAAAAAAAATGCCTCTCAGAAATGTGCTCTGTGTTTACACTGTTTAAGACAGTGCTTTTAACTGTATTTTTTTGCTGTCCTTTGTTCCAGTTTAGTATTAAAAGTGAATGTTATGACACAAGGAGGCTGGGGTTTGCCTGAACTTACAGACATGAAGAGTTATTCTCAAACAGGAATACACATACATACATACATATATGTATATGTGCGCAGTGTTCAAGCAGACACTATCCCTTAGCCAACTTGCTCAATGCCTTAGTACAGGATAAGACTATCCATTTCTGAGTAAAGACCTAGGACTGCAGTGTGTTTTTTAGTACCATGACAGATGAGACAAAAATACTGAAATTAGCCAGCGAGCACTGTGTTGCTTGCAGAAATAATACGTCGAGTATTCTGCAATAAAAATACCTCTGAAGAGCGATGTCCAGATCAAATCTGATCCAGAGCAAACCTAAGTGGTTTGCTATGGCTGAGGAGCCTCCTCATGGAAAGTCATCCAGCCTGCAACGTTCCCACCTTCTCCGACAGGAAGAATGACTCATTTCCTACACAGCTGCTGTTATCACTACACTGACTGCTTTGAAATGTCAGCCTCCAAATGTTACCTTCTGCAGGTCCATCATTTTCATCCATAGAGCTGCAAACTTTGGTGGATGCTAATGAGGTAGAGGAGCCACTGTGTTGGGAGCTCTGGAAATGGAGACACAAATGAAAACAGATGATTTTTAAGAAACACAAGTACCCCCAGCACGTTCCTGCTGGACACATGTCCTGGAGAGGCTCCAGTGTTCCCAATGTAAAGTATCAATTCACTTTGGTGGAGGGATATAGGGGTGCTTGGGAAGAATCCAATTTTTCCTCCAAAATTACACTTTTGGTACTCCCCATGTACATGGAGATATCCCTGATACATCTTGTGCAGCAGTGTACTTTGATGTATGCTCCATTAGTTTCTCCCTCTTCCAAATACATTTTGGCAGGGAAAACTGAGGAGCTGTATGCCCTCTGCAGGCAGGAGAAGGTGTTCTCAGAGGCCCTGTTAACCCAGCAGGCACTAGAGGCAAAAATATCCATAGTTGGCTTTGTTATGGGCAGAATTCCTCACTTTTACAAACCTCCCTCTGGAGAAATCCTCTCCAGTTGTGTTCTAGAAGGGAGAAATCATTATGGTAATGTATGGAGAAAATAAAATGCCAGGGTGAATAATGGTTGGTCTTTTGTAAAAGCATTGGACTGACTGTAGTTCACTTCAGGCATGACTCTGTACTTCAGTTTTAAGTACTTGAAATGCAAGTGTCTTAGTTTGTACAGTTAATGGGGGGAGGACAGTATTTCTATAGTCTATAGAAGGAGACTTGTAGGCACCCACCTTGGACACCAGAAGTATTGGAGGCAGAATCTCACCAGGGAAGCTTTCCAAAACACCTATCAATGTCTATCAGCTAACTACAGACTCTAGGCATGTACTTTAGGAAAACTGTTTCACCATGCATCTAGATAGATGAAACTACACAGACATATGGGATGGACTGAATTTCACCCAGAACTTTTATTCTGTGGTCTGTAACAATTATACTAACACACCTTCAGGATTCTCCCATCTTCAAAAGAAATCAGAGGAAGCCTCAAATGTAACGGTGGCCCTTGAAATTTACAGCCAAACCAAACATTTCCTCAGGTCTTCGTGTTGCAACATAAGGTAAAAATATTCACAGGGTTTTCAAAACTAAAATGTTCTTGCATTCACATAATTCACATGCTGAAAGGTTACGAAGTGCTGCAGTATTTCACTATTTCCTTCAGTTTATATATTACATAAATTGCAGGCTGTACTGCATGTAACTAACACTATCACTTCCTTATCAGTGTTTGCAAGGTTTTTAGATGCCCACAATCAGAGTGCCAATCCACTTCTGCAAATTAAATACAGCTACTTGGGAATGGCTTTTCTCGTTTGCCACTGCAGAACACAGCAGACGTCTGGACTAAGAGCAACCAAAGATGCAGCACTTGGGATCTTTGCCGAGTACAGAGCCAGGGAGAGGACAGTTAGCAGACTTAAAAGCTGGCCAATATGCTGAGTTCATTTGAACAGAATAACTTCTCATTTGTCCCACAATAGATTAAGCTCAGATGATTAGAAAAAGCCTGAACTTGGCCTATTTTTCACTAAATAATGCTGAGAGTTTGCACATCCCATCTACCAGGAGATTCTTTGCCTTTTTTCCTTTTAATCAACCCCAGCTCACTATTTTCATCCAGCCAAGCATTTCTTCTGAGCTTTGACCAGAACTGAAAAATGCCTTAATCAGTTTTTGGACTGCCTCTTGACAACACAAGTGAGCATTGACTGATTTTATGCAGTTTTCTAAGATATTGCTGCCCTTGTTTAATAGTTAGGATGTGTTTATGTATGTGCTATTCCTGTGCTAAACTCTGCAGGACGCCTCAGTAAAAACTTACCTCTGGTTCATTTTTGAACAAATGAGCAGATGTGGACGAAGGTAACGGAAAAATGCTAGGAGTTCTCATGTCTGGAGAAGTCACTCTCAAACACTATTTTTATACACATGTAATGGGAGAATTGTTTCCTTTACAGTCCTGCTTGTAAAATAAGCAGAAAAACATGTTTTCTCTACTCACTTGACTGTGTTTGTTTGTTTTCCTAGACCAGGCATCCAATTTCATACTTATTTCATCACTCCACATTATTTTCTTAAAAGAATTACCACTGAATCATGTTTAATATTTGTTACTTCTACAATCAGGAATTAATCATTACAACATTTAAGGGGTATAAACACAAAAATATTAGTGCTAGATTTTTAAAAGATTATTAAACAGCTACTTTTTAAATTTTGTGCATTTTAAAAAGTGAGATTTCACTTTTCAGTATATGTTAGGTCAGAGCTGCTGACTGCACACCACTGCAGCTTTCTTTAGCAGCCAGATAGTCTCTTTACAGAGTCTTGCACCCTTTGCTTTCATCTGTGAGTATGGGAGATGGGAAAATCGAGACCTAACTTGGCGGCCCCATCTTTTCAGAATGTGTGCCTAGAGAGACTCAAATTTCTACTTGAAGGCCTAAAATTTCAAGGACCTTAAAACAAGGTTTAGCTGAGAACTGAAACTGCTCAGTCCTTCCAAAAATAGACACCGTCAAGGGCCCATTTTAACAAAGCACTTTAGCAAGGGCTTCAGTTTAAATACAAATAATCTTAATGGTCTACACATGACTGAAATTAAATTTACTCTTAGGCACAACTCCTTAAATATATATTTTACCTAGGTTTCATCTAATAAACTGAAAAAAGCGGCCCATAAAAAATTGAAAGGAAATTAAAAAAAAAATTATCTCATACTGATCCTTTAAGCGGCTGTATTTCTTTTCTTATTGACCCTATATAAGGATGGGAAGGCTAAGATGCTATTAGTTAACTGAAGAACTGAAGCAATGCATCAGTAGCATGTACCATATCACTGGTCTGCAAAAAAAAGCATACAGCCTCTTTAATGTCGTCTGCCTGAGAATCATTGGCATGGGAGCAGAGGCAAGACTTGCCAGTGACAAGGAAGCAGCAGCTAAGAAGACGTGTTAAAAATACACAGCAAGATTTTTTAAACTTTAAATAATAATTGAAAAATATTTAAAAACATACTTTTTATTATCTGAACCTCTCCTATTAAAACAACAGATTAAAAAGAAATCAGGAACTGGACATACATTCACCAAGTCTGCTGGCGGCCCCTCTTTCACAATTAAAGAGACGTTACTAGATAAACACGACACAAATATTTCTGTCTTTATTCAGTCCTCTGGAACAACATGCAGGCATTTATTTATTTATCTTTACTTCAGTTAGAAGGGCATTCCATTTATTTAGACTTTAATTAGCTCGTTGTTCTCACAAGCTGAAAGCCCTCCGGGTCCAGCAATCCTTGTGGGTCTCAGTATTCCTTCCAGTTGGCTTGCCAATCGCGAGGCAGTCTGTCGTGCACGCTGTTGCTCTCACAGATGTGGACCCCATCAGGGATCTTGCAGATGGGGTGGGGGGAAAAACCAACCCTAAGCAAGAGCATAATCTCTTCAACACAGACTTTAATGCAATTAGCTGTTTTAATTTTAAGAGATGCTGAGGTGCTTGGAATGTCATCACTTTTACACAGATTTAAAAGAGGTCCAGTTGCACAGGTTGCCAGCATATGGCCATTTTTATGGCACACCTTCATAAAAGCGATGGCATAAAAAAATCAGGTCTTTGGTGTAAGGATTTCAGATCCTATTCAGGTTTATATAACAGATGGTCAGCACACCACACATCTCATTGATGTGAATCAAGACATTAGTGCTATAGAGTTTCATCCATGTCTCACTGGGAGATTTATTTAGCAACTGTTTGGTAAATAGTTTGTATCTCAGTGGAGACTGTGTTAAATCCATGAAAGAAAAGGCAGCAAAATAAAAACTGCTGTAATTTCTCTCTCCAAATACTCACCTTTGTTCCTAAATTAATCTTAAAACCCCATTCCAACTAAACAGCGGGAATTATTCTTGTGGACTACTAGTGTCAGCAGTTATGAAAAGAGACTTAAACAAGTATGAATGAAAAGTTTGTTAACGCAAATCAGATTCCTGATTCTCAAACACTGCATTCTATTTTCTAAACCTCTCAAAACCTTTATTAGTGCATATGGAGCCTGCAAAGTCTCTCAACAATAGATTCCTTTGTATTTTTCTAATGTGAAGGAAGCATCTGGATGAAATATGAGTAACAGAAAAGCATACAGGTGTAAAGCTAAGTTTGGATCTCATGCAGAGTTTGCTCTTTTAGAAATGGGCTTAATGAAGTGAGGATTAAAATCAGTAAACAAAGTCAAAATTCAGGAAGCAGGATAAGGCAATTATTAATGTCTTTAAATTATGTCTCCTAAGATTGTCCCTATTCCACAGAATTCTACAGAATTGAAAAAAAAAACCCCATACAAAAAGATATGTATGTCAGTAATATGTGCAAGATTAACTTCAACTCAGTAGGGAAAAATGGCATGAAAACCAAAACTAAGCAGTTAAGCAAACGTGCTCACCTCTTTTGGAGCCCATACTAGTGTTCAGTCTGGTTATAAAAACACTTGGCAAGGCAGCTGTCATGAATTCCTGACACAGTCAGTTCTTTTGACTAAAGATGATCACGGCTAATGGCAAAATAAAGACAACAGTCCAATGCAAGTATTAGCTTTGAAGGACTTTGAAGGGATCAAAAAATTCCTGTAAGACGTAACAGCGTTAAGCAAGAAAAAAGTCAGTCAATAAACAGCAAAATGGCACATCACCAGGGAACAAAAGGAGAGGACAGCTGATTTAAAACAATCAAATAATACATTTTGATGTAACTTTTAAGAAGATAAACTGGTTTTTTTAATTATTATTCAATTTAGAGAGAAGCAAAGGGTTACACTGCAATTCCCACTCCCAACTATATCCAGCAAAAATGTTTTCCATTTTCTTTTGTTTAACCTTACATTTTTTTGCCCAGCCAGCTGAGATAGGGGAAAAAAACTTTCATGTAAACAGTACAGAATTAGGAAAAAAAATTACTTTATGGAGAAACATCTAATACACAATCTTCAGGCTGAAAGAATGGAAACCAATGGAGTTCAGTGTATAGAAAGAGAAATGATGCAATTGTTTTCTTTTCAAATTTGGACACTGCACTAAACTGGCACATCGGATCCAAATTTATTTATAAACTATTTCATCTGGACAGGAACAATAAAATAATATATGTTGCGGTAGTTTGGTCTGGGCCTTCCTTGGTGACAGGACAATATAAAGACAACGTAAACCTGTTACTTATCCACAATTCTACATCCTTCCCAGTTTTGAGAGAGGCCCTACATTGGGAAGTGATTTTTTTTTTTGTTGTTGTTCATTTATGCAATTCAGGATTTACACATCTTAGACAAAAGTTCAAATGACACAAGTAATTATCTGGTGTATGTTGTTCAGGGTCTTCAGGTGTTCTTCTTTGAGGGACAGAGGGACAAATGGGAGAGTTTGCAAGGAAATGGAGCTGACAGACTGAAATTAAATTTGCAAGCTGAAGCATTTTTTTTTTAATTAAGATTCCTTACTGAGTTTCAGTATTGGATGCTTATACACTCATTTGATTTGTGTAACAAGAAACTTCTGAAAGACCAACATAGTTTCCTACATGGTGTTTAATAGTAAATTTAAATATAGCTAGCTTTAATATAGCTAAATAAACCTAGCTCCTAAAGCTGTTTCCAAAGCTGAGCCCTAATTCAGAGTGTAGGTTCACTCAGCCTTTGGCATCCTTCAGAAAAGATTAATGATATTTAAATAAAAAAATAAGGGGGAGGGGAGTATCAGATTCGTGGTATTGGAAGTTATTACTGTATCCTCACCGTGGTTAACATTAAAAGTTACATGTGCAGTGATGTAATAAAAAGGTTTCCTTTTACCTCTTCTGAAGTTATCCAGAGTTAAAAGTTTCCAGTCAACTACAAAATAAATATTGAAAGGCTGTCAAAAGAGGCTCTTATTTCTTCCACCTAATTAAGGGCACAGCACAATTACCACTTTTACTTTTAATCTATTTGAGTTATATTTTAAAAGCTCTCTTGGTATTCTCATCTGTTTCTTGGTAGAGGCAAAAACCTCAATTATTTTGTTTCTAGTCTTCCTCATTTCTCTAGTACTGTTTTTTTTCTATGTCTGTACAAGTTTTTTAGGCAGACCTATTTACTAGCAAACAAGAGGATTTCAAAACTAGAACTTTTATAAGGCCCACAGATCCCTCCGGGAGAGTGTCTGAACATCGGCCGAAGCATTAAGCTGGCAGATGACATGTCAGAAATTGTAACATCTCTCTTCCTCTGCCCCTGTCAAACAAGAAATAAAACTAGGCTATGGATATCTATTTTTAAAGAGTGGAAAAATATATCAAGAAAATGAGGTACTTATTTTAAACCACTGCTGCTATGTTTCAGTATTATTAGCTTTTCACAAGCATATTTTCCTAAAACTTTTCTGAGGGGGAGTGCTGCTGTAGCTGAGCTGTCAGTACTGGTACCTTGCTTTGGATAGTCTACTAATTCCCCACTTCACACTTCAAATCTACCCCATCATGTGCACACAAACCTACTAATAAGTAATTCAAGGCAGGTATATTTACTGTCTTGAAAAGACCCACCAGAAACCAATTTTTTCCTTGAAGGATTTTTTGTATCTATATACTAGAGACCAGAGTTCGTAATTAAAAAAGACACTGAATATATCTACTATTTAAAGGAACATGATGCATGAATCCCATATGCTTATTCTAAGGTTAGATGGACAACATTGAAACGAAAAAGCAATACCAACTGCAAGTATTTTTTCAAAGCCTGTTAATCTGGTTCCAAAACAAACTCACTGAACAGTGTGTATTTTTTAAATATATTTATTACATCACTTACAATAATCTACAGTAATGTTAAATCTAGTGAAACAACAAATTGCAACCAGGATGACATGGGCAAATATGAAACACAAGTACAATACAGTATGATGAAACAATGGCACAAAAATGAAGGTGATTTTCTTCAGCTGATTATAAGAAATAAAACATTCATCGGCATTTATTTTTGCAAGTTTTACATTTTTTTGTTGATAAATCAACAGCTTTCTTTTTGGTTTCCTGCATCACATTAATACAAAAATGGTACATTTTTAAAAGCAAATATTCAAGCACTTTTCATTAAAAAAAATAATTGTATGCATAACTTTGTAAAATCTTAAACTTATGTTGTAAATGTGCCAATATTTACAATATTATAGTGCAACTAAGAAAATGAAGAGGCCTTAGCACAAACATTGTTAGCTCCTCTTTCACTAGAGTCCAAATTCCAAAACACTGTATTGCAGGGCAAAACACAACCTAATTACCCCATATAACATCAGACAACAAGTACACGCTGAATACAGTACAGCTTTTTTCATACTTCACTGCTGAGGGTTAATTTAAGCAAATTCAAATAGAATGAACATGCGCAAAATACAGACACTAAAATGCATACGAATACGTATGTGTGCAGTGCGTGTGTTTTCAACCCTTTGCTAACGCGTGTGTACACAACACATATATCTACATACCCATTGCCTTCTGCAGGGAGTTAGGTCGCTCAGCCTGTATGAGATCAGGTGCCAGGTGAAAAGAGGCAAACTGAGCCAGAGGAAAGGTGTTATGACAGCAAACACAGCTCAGAATAGCCCCTGCTCTGCTCAGCAACTCCTGCTTTCTGTACGGAGGGGTTTCCTGGGTATAACACACCCATTTCCAAAGAGTGTGATAACCACTTGTATGCTTTGCTCTGCATGTAAAGCTACTGCTGGCTGTGTTACATAAGGATATTTTTCATCACTCATAGTTACAAGCTCTCATCCCATCACTAACAGATAAAACTGAAAGTGAAGATTAAATAAAGAACAATCTTGTACTCAGTTGCACATCATTAATTGGATGTAAGAAAAAGCACAGACAACATTAATCTAAGTATTCATCAAGTAATGAGGTAATTTAGCACCATGAAGATTTTTTTGTCTGTTCATTTCTCTACTATTTTTGACAAAAGAGTAAACTTGGGTTGATCAGAGGTTCTTTTCTATATTACTGTTAATTCATTTTAACATTCAGAGTGCAAACATTTTTGTACCATGCTGCACTACATAAAGTTCACACTGCAGTCTGGATTATGAAACTGCAAAAGAAAACACTATTATTTATCACAATTGTTATGCCACACAATCTCAGTTGTTCTTCAAGGCTGTTGAACACAATATATACTTTCTTATAATATACACTTATAGCCATAATATTAATGCCCCAGAATTTTCATCTTTCAGCCAAATTTGCCCTGTGAAAATTGTTTGAAGAGAAAAATAACTAAATATAATGTGCTGTTGCTGAATTATTTTACATTATGCAATCTTCACATTGCATAATGAATGTTAAAGATTTTACTGATTTTAGCAAAAGAAATTTTAATATTGCATGACAATACACTGTAGAACAATGCGGTTCAAGAGGAGGCATAAGACTGAACATGTCAAAATCATACCATTTCAAATTTAGGATTAATGCTTTGTCTGTGTGTATGTATTTGTGCATAAGGTCTATCCTTCCTACTTTGGAGTCAATCACGGTTTTGCCACTAACTTCTGCTCAGTTTGAACTTAGCCCTTGTCTGTAGATGTGATCTTTTAAAATTATACAGACTTCTTCGAGGGAGCTGCTCAGCAGGTACTGGTTGTTACAGCTCCACTGACTTTAACAGAGCTGTAGTGAATCCCACTAGATGAGCGTCCTCCCATTAGCAACATTTTCCCCACTTATTTAAAGCCACGAATGTGATGTAACTACACATGGGTTTCAAAGCCATTAATCTATGTAAGTGTGTATATAAATATAAGTACACACATTCTGTGCTTCACACGTGAACTGTTTGTTGCATAAAAGAAGTAAAGAGATTTTTAAAATACAAAACAGAAAGTTGCAGAAAGCATTAAGGAAATAATCACAATTATTCATAAAGCTCAAAGAGAAGCAAAGCACTCACACAATCTATACAAGACTCTTTAGCTACATCATAATCGCCTCAGAGTAGGCACAAATAATGCAGCATACAGAGAACTATCAGAGGTTCAAACACTATAAAGTTGCTTAAGCTATTCTGTTATTTAATGCAGTTGATAAAATCTAGGGACAAACTAAAACTTGTGCTGTTGCAAGCAGAACTACAGCATCAAGAAACACAATTTCAGTTTCACCCATAAAGTGAAACCTTCTGGTCTTGCTGAAAAGAAACATTTCATTTCTGCTCATGTATAATGGGAATTACATTCCGCACAAAAAGGATCTCAAAGTAAGTCTATAAACAGTGTACCTTTTCAATCTCCAAGGGACTTTCATTCCTTAAATGAAATATTAATGATATGTATTGGCCCAGAATAGCCCCTTAATACAAATCATATGTTGAAATGATTAAATGTTATGGACTAGCATATTCTTTTTTAAAACAGTCTTGATGGACAACTCTCTATGATAACAATTACTGATATAAGGTCCATTTTTCTTTTCCACAGCTAAGCAAAGCCGTGGAATTCAGGTTTTCTGGCAAACTGTGCTCCCTACACAGAACAAACATTCTTAATAAACTGCCTTAAGCAGCAGTAGCCTATATGGGAGAGGGGAGGAAAAATAAAATTCCTGAAATTTATTTTCTTTGCAGAAAAAAAACAATTTCCAAACCATCGGTATGTATTTCATTCAATCTGTTGGAGATGCCTGAAGTTTTGGAAACTGATCCCAATGCACCTTTACATAATATGCATTTCTCGAGATCAATACAACATTTTATAAAGACATACCCTCACAACAGCTGAAAATGCAAGTAACTTCACAGCTATGAATTTTTTCAGCAGAACAGAACAACCTTAGGATTAGGGTATGGGGCAGGGGACTTGCTGTTCTCATGGCTGGGAACAGTTTTAGTTTGAAGTCTGAGGCAGGAATGACAAAACATGCATTTTAAAAAGGAATGACCTAACTGCTTCAGCAAACCTGCCAGATCAATGACTTTCTCTTCAGGTGATACTGGAACCAAGTGTTGAAAACAGAGAAGGTAAGTTTTGTATTCTGCTGCCCTTTTATTTCTTTTTTGCAAATATCCTCCATAAAGAAAACTGTATCAATACAGTGAAGTCATAACATCACATGCCAACATTTTCCATCTGCTGAATTTTATTATTTTATTTTATTAAATCAGTGTAGAGGAATTATTTCACTACATTTAAAAGTTGGCATGTGGCAGCTAAGCATTTTCTGCGATTAAGTAAATTTTCCTGATTTCAAAATATATTAAATCATCACTAAGTAGCTCAAAAATATAATCTCTATAGATTTTTGTTGAGATTCAGAATCACAGTTTTCTAATTCTTAAATCATTAGTATTTGAGAAAATGAAAGGAAAGGTATAAGACTGCAAATGCATATGATCACTATGGGTTTAAATATAACATACAATGGAAAATATTGCTATTATGTAAATTAAGTGCACTAAGATTCTCACAATAAAGCAGCAGAAAACAAACAAAAATTAGTAGATATTTGTTAAGCAACTGGTTATAATGCGTGACCTACTTTAACACTAAAGGAGTTTTGCATATTCATGCAGTACAAAATGACCACCTCTAGAAATTGTGAAAGCACAGGAATTAGGTCAATAGGAGGTTGATTTATAATACCGCCATTTCTATAGGCTTTCTTTTTAAAATCCATAAAATGTTTTATTATAGCAAATAAAAAATTGTGCTCCCATTCTTAGCATAAGGGAAAATAATCACTAGTTTCTCAGGCAAAAAGTATTTCTCCAGAAGGTGTATATGTATGTCAGACGCTAGCAGGGCCCCATACTTCCTCGTCCATATTTACTTGCAACACATGGATGATCAGCATTAACAGCTCTTGCCAGGTGAAACATTCATATTGCCTGTGAACACCCTTCTGTTTACAGTCATCAGATGGTAAGGCAGTGAGGAGAATTTGAACACTGCTTTGAAAGCATTTACTTTTGTCCTGTTACCACACAGGATTTCTTCGCTTTCTTTTCATTTAGATAAAAAGACTAAACTTAGAGTGTTCCAAATGTGCGTGTTGAGATCAGACACCGTGGTGCAAGCAGTTTAATATGGCAGGTTTTTTCTTTTCTGCATTTTACCTATTCATTGGTAAAAGCAAAGTATTCATTAACTGTTCATACCAAAATGAATCAAGATACCTACGGTAAAAACAGAACATATAATCAGTACCTTAGGTGATAAAAATAGCCCTATTCATAACTGTGCCCACTACGGATTTGTGCGTTATATTCACCTTATCCAATCCTTGTTCCTTAAAGTATGCACAATGCTGTTCTAGATTTGATGGACATATTCAATGGCTCATTCATTACAAATTCTTGCATTAAAATTCAGTGGTAAAGCCAAAAATACCCCCACAGACTGAAATTAATTTGGCCCCATGTTGTTAATATTAAATATGCAAAACTCTTTTGTGCGATTCACTATTACTGTAAATTAGCAGCTATATTCTTTAAAAATGTTAAACCTTCATCAAATCACAAACCATAAACATTGTTCCATTTTCTCTTTTACACTGAGTCTCCTACTGAATCCATATCATCCGAAGACAGTGGGCGATACAGGTCCTGTAAGATGAAGTGCAGTATAGATTTGTTTATTGTGTTTGATTTGTTGCACTGTAACTGTCTTATATGCTTTTGGTTACTGTGGACCAGAAGACATTGTTTAACATAAAATACACATGTTCTATATACTCATATTTTTGTCTTAATGTCATATTATTATTTTTAATCAACAAATAGATGGTTAGTAAATAACGCTGAAGTTTCAAAGTACAACATATTCTATGATGCAATTATTTTTTTCTTTGCTTCTTTCCAATTAAACACTATTAAAACAATATTTTTCTGTTCCGGAAAGTCTCCTGATGGTTTGGAAACTTGGAAATAGGAATTTAACCTTAAAGGGAATGTATTTTCCTTTTTGCTGTTTTGCAAACAGCAGTAGTAAAGTGTTTACCTTATATAAGGTAATAAAACTTGCCACCCACTGGTGATATAGCATGGATCCAGCAACATTTGAGGCCCAGAATGCTGACACTTGAACATTGCCATTACCTGTATCGTACTGACAAATGGTATCTCTTTTCCACAGTTTTTCTGTGTCAGTGTGCATGTATAAAAAGATAGTGTGTTCTACATTTATCCCCCTGCCACTGTCTCTTTCTGATGGTAGCCAAGCAACCAGCTCATGACAGCAGAGGGAGAGTCGGAGTGTACAGATCCACTTCATTCTTTCAATACACACTCCAAGCATCCTCTGGCAGATCAGATAATCCTCAAATGCCAGAGGTGTTAGGGTATGATACATTGCCCTATCCCATCTACACATCACAACAATCCTTGTCAAGACACACTACAGCACAGAATGAAAGAGAAAGTTCAGAAAAGAGAAGTAGTAGAGGACAAGGGGCTGTCTTTTTAAGGTGAATTAAGCATAACTGATGGTTCAGAGGGATTCTGAGTAGGCAGGTGCCCAGCACATCTCATAGGCATTCTCTGATATCTTTAAGGTGTTTTGGGGGATCCTTTCAATATAGAACACATGAACAAAACACAGCAAAAAAACCTGTAAGACAAAATACAACACATGAGAATGGGAACGCTGATGGAGTCAGCTTTAGGGTTGACCTTGGTTGGGTTGTTTGGGGTTTTTTTAATCACAGGAAGATAACTGAGACAAGAAATGAACAAATCTAAAAGCTATACTAAAAAACAAGTACCAGCTAAAATGAATGCTTCACAATTTTCAAATTTACAAGGGTCTCAATAATCTATGCAGGTTTATATTTTATTTGCATGATGTAAAAGGGATTTAAGTCCCTTAAAGGGGGTTTTGATTCTCTAGAATGCTTATTCTGTATGTATTCTGCCAATGGGTGTGCATACACACAGTAGAAGAAAGACTGGCAGAGTGAAAATCAGATTTTAGATACATTTCTATTTTGTTGAGAACAATCCAGACAAGAGAAGAATTTTAAACAGACAAGACCATCTTCTTCTGAATACTAATTAGTTGGTTAATTATTAAAATTTTTTTGAGCATATACAGTTTGGGAATTTCTAATATATAGTACAGAGAAAAAAAAATCTTTTGATTTGCTAGAGAGGGTAGCATCCCAAACTTTTGAATAGTATCTCCCAGGTGACTGCCCTTGACTCTGAATATAAAAAGATATGCATTGAGAACTGACAGAGAAGATATTTCTGACTTTTAACATTTAGAGAATATTTTTATGTTTATTTTAATAACTCTATGGTTGTTTAAAAGCAAAATCATGCACAAGATTTCAGTGTCATTTTCTCTGCTTTTAAATACTTGAAACTTTTAAAAAATTTTCCTTTCTGAAAGAATTTTTTTGCTGACAGTTAGCCAAAGATCTGTATTTCTGGAAAACAGGAGGAGAATCTAGTTATTATTTTGCATAGATTTATAAAAAGAAAAAAATTGCTGAATGAATCAGACTTCTTGCCATATACAACTCAAAAAACCCCCCCCTTATATATGTGGAATTCAAGTTATTTGTCTGAATAGTCAAAAGGTGTCTTAAATCTGATTTTTTTATTATTCTATAGGTTGTAACCTCTAGGGAAGTAGACAAATATTTAAAATAATGACAAGCAACGGAAAATCAGCTATGAAGTATAAAATGTGTCCACCTTAATTGAAATAATAACTGATTGCAAGACAGTGGGATAATAAGCTCAGAAACTATTATAAAATGTAGTTAAATAAAATGCAGGGGTTGTAATTATGTATATTTATTTTTATAACTACCATATCACCTTTTCTGAGTCTGTATCATTAACTGCACTCTGTTGGAAATACATATGCGTGCAATACAATAACTCTATTTCAAGTGTTAAAACCCTGAATTTCAAATGTTTTAAGCCTCTGTAAAAAAACATAATGACGTACATAACAATTTAAAACAAGGATCCTAATTTCCTATTTAAGAGTACATATAAAGAAATAATTAAACTACAAGAAAGCATAACTATAGCACACAGCCTGCTAGTTAAAATACTCAGAAACTGAAAACTGGTTGATAATTAGCTCAGATAGTTGATAACTTGTTCCTAGTTCACTTTCAACTCCATGTATTACACCCATGAAGTTAATCTTTCAAGTCTTACTTTCCTCAAATATAGACTGAACTTTACACAAGATTATAAAAAAATATCTTTCCCTGATTTCTGAATTTCTGGAAACAAGTCATCCACATACATATGCAAGAGAGAAAGAATAAACTTTATCTTTTTATATTCTCACTTCTGAGGGTAGAAATTTTTATCTGTAGGATTACAAGAGTACTGTTTTCATAAGTATGAACAACAGCAGCATTTTTGGCTTTATTTATATCAATGGAAAGCCTTCTATCAAAGGCCAGAATTTATTTTTTTAAAAAGGTGAGTGATGAAATGTCAGTAAGTAAGTTGATTAATCCCTATTTTAAGTTGCCTAATGCACTCTACAGTCTTTACTATTCCCAGGGAGAAATCCCTCAGTTTGTGAAATTATCTTGCTTTTGTGCCTCTGAATTCAAAAGCATGACTTCTTCTCACCTGCACTTTCCAGGAATAACGCTGGTAGCCCGCCTAGACTCCTCAGCATTGTGACATCCCAAGCCTAAACTCCCCCATACCACTTGGATGGGGACGCTGAAGAGCTGATTGATTAGTTATGTCAGGGAGAACCAGGCTATGCTATCGCCTTCCAGACCCAGTACCTACCACTGGCACCCCACGCACCTGATGGCATGAGAGAACAAGCACTACTCTAACTGCACAGAGAGAGGTGAAAAAAAACCCCAAAAACCAAATTACACAGCTGAGCTATTTCAGTTCTAAAGCAGTAGCTCCCTCAAACTCCAGGTAAAGAGAGAAAGCCAGAGCAGTCAGAAGTCCGGCCATCACCCTCAACCCCAGACTAGCTCTAGCAGCCAACACTATTCTTTTGGGGCAGGAATACCTCACCCCTCAACACTGGGGAAAAGACGGGTACTTAAAAATCAACCTCCTCTTCTCTCCTCTATGTCTATCACATGGTACCAGCATTTAACAACCTCCTAGGGAATAAAACTCCCCCTGTAGCTGGTTTGTTAGCCCTGTAGCTGAAGCCAGTGAAGACAAAGCAAAACGTTTTGGGTTCAAATTTGGTTTATGACAATATGGACCATAAAATAACCTGTCCTTTAAATAAAATTTAAATGGCAACACACAAAATATGGTACTTAAAGTAAACAGAACATAATTTATACAGCTAACAATAAAATTATGACAAGTAGGCACTGTTTAATGCCTATTTTACTAATTGGAATTATAACATTTATAATTATATTATTTATGTTATATTGTTTATTTTATATTATTTATGGGGTTTTATTTAGTATTATGCTATTAATATTAAAATTATAACCTCTAATGACACAATCATATGTTTTTACACTGAACTTCTAGCTCATTCACTTTGCAAGTTAAACATGCAAGCAGATGAAATAAATTCTCAGACCAAGTGTAAAGTTTCCATCCCTGAACTTCAGAGAAGTTGATTTTGTAACCTATATAATATTATTGCAATGCATTTTACATGATTGCGATCTATTTTTACACAAACGTATTCCATGTTTCATCAGGTAAAAAAATAAATCTGGCTAAAATAAAGCCAAACAAGCATGAAACATCCCCTACTGAGGTCATGGGGACTGAATATGAGTATTGGAGAGTAGAATTAAACTCTTTAACGATGTCTTATCTCTCCTGTAGTTTGCTTCAATATTTATTTTCTATACAGTTAGCAATCTGATTACGTTACCATTACACAGCCCTTTACATCCAAATACTGCCACTAGGTGATCCTGTTACACTTTACACTTACAAGTAAAAAGAAGCCCATCTGTTCTCCTCTTCACATTTGAAAGTCAGAAACCTTGTGGCTAGAAACCCCTTGTGTCTAATGGTGCTGACCACATGGCTCCCACTCACACATCCACAAACATAACAGAAAAACATTTCTTCACTGTGAAGAGAGAAGCATCAGTGGTGAGAAAGAAAGCTTAGGAAAGTTACCAATGAAAAGACACAGCCTTACAGCAAATGCAAATCCAATGTATACTGGTATCATCCATTTAAACAGACGCCCTCACATCACCAATGTATTATTCATTTGGAAGACTCTTTGTTCCCTCTTCAGTGACTTATTTATGATTCATTACAAGCTTGAGAGTAAGAACAAACAGGTGTGGAAGACATTACACTAAAGAAGATTTTAGTACCAGCTTACCCAACTGGAACTTGCATCTCTACTCTCCGTGTATCAGATGATGAAAACCATGACACTACCCCGAGGTTTCAAGCTGCCACTCACTGTCTACCTCTATACTGCAAGATCACAGTCAGCTTCCATAGCTATAAACAAGTCACAGCAGAAACCCATAGCTCTATCCCAGCCGCAGGTAAGACTTGGGCATGCACAATTCCTCAGCTCCCTGGCATATATCAGACATGAAGAAGGGTCCGCAGGCTAGAAGGGAGTAGTTCGTACTACAGCTGGATATCTGGGGAATAAGGTCTACACTGGTCCCCAAAGTCAAGCAATGCCAATTTTGTATGTAATCCCCTTGAGAGATACAAATTATGTCTTTATTTAAAAACTGAAAAGGCAGAAAAAGCATGTGTTCAAACTGTGTTTATAAGCAGGTCTGAGACACAGAGTACTGCCTTAGGAAAGCTTTCATTGAGAACTGATTACAGTTTAGAAAATAGCTGAAGAGAAGATACATAGACATCTGCCCCACTGCTTTTGAACAGATACAATTAATTAAATCAGCACATGGAGCCTTTTGGGTTGAATGAGTAATATTTTATCAGAAGGTTCCAGCAGTAACATAGGTACTACTTTAATTCTGGATGCTTAGGAATATTGTAGATGCGTCCACACATGATAACTAGGGGGAACCCACAGCTACTACCAACTCTCATCCGGGGAAGTGACTGACAGTTCTTATGTTTCCTTGGTACTGATAGTATCTTCACTGCACAAGTGTCTGATAGAACAACTACATTCCACAGTGCATTCTTTCACCTTGTTTCAAAATCAAAGTGGTGTGAAGGTTGTGCAAATGCCACCATGCCCATGGCAGTTAGGAACAAAAAAAATGTCTTTGACGATGTGAACATTTCCTTCCAGTTGTGAAATGTTTGGAAAAAGAAAGTAAAACAAAAAAACCCAAAAAGTTCTTAAAAAAGGAGAGAGACAACACCTGTTTTTCCCCTCAAGGATAAACAAATTCCCAGCATACTTAGTATTTTGACAGACACAGAACAGTTGTATTCCACTGTAGTGTCTTACAAACACATCAAGGACTGTATAGCCAGGCTCTTCCCACCCTACAGCTCTACACACACATACAAGGAATCAGAGGGGAAAAGGCTATTGTATAATGGCTAAGCTGGATTCTCTCCAGCCATGCTCAGAAATCAGTTTCCTTAGTTCCTTACCCTCTGTTTCCGTAGGCTTCCTGGACTGGTGGGAGATGGGCTTGGAGACTTCCCAGAGCGGGGAGTAGAAAGCTGACTACCCGGGGTTCCATTCACTAAAAGGACAAGAAATTGAAAAAAATAAATACAAGGCATTATATAAGGAACAAAAAATTAAACTTTTTTTTGGCATTCTTTGTTGAACAGATTAATTTGCTTTTGCTTAATTTTTCAAAAATTAAGTAAGGTAATTCACAAAAGAAATCTTTCCTTAGAGTTTTAGCTCATGAAGACAATCTTTATACAGAGTGAAAGCAAATAATCCACAAACCTGGAAAGACTTTAGTCAATGGCAGAGAACATGATCATGTTTTCTTAAATTGCATTGTTCCTGTACTTGAAAGTGATGGGGAACAAGGTGCTTTGTTGACCTTAAAAGACACTTGTGATATGTAAACCTTTTCATTCCATTTAGCTATGGCTTGAAGTGCTACTCACTAAAAATAATACAGTATTGCTTGCAAGAACAAATCAGCTGCTTGCTTTTCCTCATTCATTCATTTAAAGAGATTTTTTGCAATACTATCTGACCCAAACATTACCTCAAGACTTAACCCAGAAGGTCTTTCTAGAGGCAAATAAATTGGATATAACTCTTCCAGTCTGAACTACAGGAAAGCACCACTGTCTCAAATAAGTAAGTTTCTTCATATGTCTCAGTGCCTATCTTTTTAGAAGCATCTTCGCATGCATATGACATTATCCAGTAACTTAACAAAACAATACCAGCAGAGGACAGAATTCTACTACAAAGTAATCACACGAGCAGCTATCAATAATATTCACACTGAAGCACTGACAGAAATACTACAAAGCGTGTATCACATATACATGTAAATATTCTTACACGAGAAAGACTGTTATATCACAGTCCACATTTGCAAGCACCAGGATAAAAAGAATCAACAATCAGAATCCCAGATTCTGAATCTTAGGAGAATGTTTACATAATTAGGATAATTAGGATATCAATAAGGCATTTGACTTACCTTCTATGAGCTCTAACATGGACAAAATCCTAGTGTTTAACCTGATAACAGCAAGCAGCAAAATTCCTGCTCTGTACTAAGCCAAGCTGTAGCCAAACTGAGAAGCAATGGGATTAGTTAAGGATAGCTGGGGCTGCTCACAGACTGAGCTGAATGCGATGCAGGATTCATAAGCAGAAGCCTTTTCTGCGTAAGGCTGACGTCTTCAGAGCAGCAGTGGGAGGTGCAGGTGCTGTCTTAGGGCTACATCAAAGGTGTCAATTAAGCATAATGCTGCTGCTTCACAACGCTGAGCCACCACAACCCCCACTTGCTTTCCATGGAGCCCCAAAAGCCTAAGCAATTTTATATGCTGTGCACTGAATCATAATGAGGTGCCTTTGGGGGCAATGTACCAAATGACTCATCCAAAAATCAAAATGACAATAACTCTTGTAAAACCTTGGCTGACTGGCAATCTAGCAAATGCTAATTCCCTTGGATAATACAGTAGGCATTTTTAATAGATTCTTCTTACTTTTTACATAACACATTTTTCTCACTGGCTAATACTGGGCCCACACAATATAATGAAGGAACATGTATACCTACCACACCACACACATCAATAAATCACATTAGGCTGCATGATAAATAATGATCACTTAATAGTGCTTAGGTTCTATGAGTGATCCAATCTCAACATCACTTTGTGCAAGGCATTGTTTAAGATAAAAGTTCAATCTATTTCCATAACCATAGGAACAACAAGATACACTAATTGGATTTAAATTGGCTGCTTTTATAGAAAAGGATTCCACTCATCTAGGCTTCAAATTCTGTTTATACAGAGGACAATGGTTTGCACACATCAGCACTCATTGAAGTGCTGTACTAAGTGAGTGGGGCAACACACATGCATATGTATGTATGTATGTTCACACAGAATTCAGTAAAACTTCCTACAGGTCTGGCTAATAATGACTAAAATCAAATTTATTATCAATACCATTGAAATTATGTAGAAAAAGAGCAGGATGAGGACATTAAAAAGGAGCTTTCTGGATTCTCAAACTTCTAAAGTTTTAAAAGGCTCCTTATATGGAAATACGGCATTATTTCGAAACTATTAACTTGCTGCTATTCACACAGAGCTAGTCCTCAAGACTGCTGAGTAACAGGACCACTGCTCTGCCTTCTCTTTAAATCAAGCAGATACTCTCAGCTATTATTATAAGAAAATTTAAGATAACAGATACACTTCAATACCTTGTAGCACTAGATACCAGTTCCTGTTTCTTATAGATGGACCCCTTCCCCATAACTTTCAATATTATTTTTTCTTAGAACTAGTATGGTAATTATTCTGTCCTGAAGACAAAGACTCAAGACTACAAAGTGGAACCAGAAAAATAGATGCAATGGTGTATTTAACTATTCATGTATTTTCTTACTGATGCATACCACATTGATGAGTATCTATTGGAATGAGAAAAAAAGTATCATAAATCCTATAAACTGCTTACTTGTCACCAGAGCATCCAGAGTGTTTAAACTAAGCTCAAATGCTCTCCTCAACAGCACTTTTAAGAAAGAAAATTATGATAGTTGTGCTTATGTTGGCCATCACACAGATGTTGCAGATGTATCTTATACCTCAGAAGAAAGGAGACTTCCTTGAAAATGCAGTTCCCTGGAATACACCAGTATTTGTTTTTTTCTGCAGTCTCAGAAGGTGGGTAAGTGCCTCTTGGATTTTTTTTCCCTCTGCACTTCAGCTGATATCTATGATCTTGGCTGCTAATTTCATGTAGTACTTAATCGAGAGAGCATCTACATGTACATAAGATCAATGAAAATATTTTGAACTGTTTTCTTATTTAGGAAGACTAGGATTCTCAAATCAGTCCATGTGAACAAACTACCAATTCTGAGCATTTTTCTTTATTCAGGGTTTAACTTTTTAATCCTTTAAGAGGGCTAAACTGTTCAGTCTAACCAAATCTCTTTCTCTTACCCACTCTTGATTTTTGTTACAGGGTACAAAATGATAAAACCTCATTTTTTAATGATTGGTATCAAATACAAACACCATAAATAAAAAATTAAAAGGAAGCCATGATCAAAGCAAAAATATCTGGAAATCCTTGGTTCTGCAGTATGACTCCATCACTCCCGTGGGTTTGTACTCGTGGCTTCAGGAATATTTTGCTTCAGCATATTTATTACAAAATCTGTCAGCTGAATACCTATAACAGCGTGAATAAAAACATGTGACCTCACCAAAGACAATACGATACATCATGTTCCTTCATTTGGGATGCTAAAGACCTTCTTCAGTCAGGTGGTTGAAGAAGGGTTGTTTCTGTGTAACAGCCTAAGGATGAACTACCAAAATAAATGAAAACATACCTTATTGCAGAGGAACACCTCTACCTCTTTTTTTCAACTTTTTAGCAGAGAAAAGCACAAGCATCTGATCTAGAGAAGCCTTCAATAAGGCCCAATTTCCCTTCCTAAACCACTTCTTTCTTTAGGGAACATCTACAGCTTTGATCAAGGTTTAGTGTGACATGCAGGTTCACAATTTCTTTGCCCAGGTACAATTTAAAAAAACCTCAACAAATAGTCCTTGGTAATATGACCTACTCTATCCATTCTTCACATATGTTCCTTTTGTCATCCAGAATAGTTACGTATCAACCCAGTTATTCTTGAAATAGTCACTTGTCACTAAATAAATCAAACTCCTAAATAACTTTCAAGCATCTGAAATATTCTGAGTGATAATTTGAAGGGAACAGGAGATTGCTCCGAGGGGAGAAGAAGTAAGGTACTCAACCTGTAAAAAAAGATAGTAGCTACTTTTGATGAGAGCAAGTCCTGAAAATTACAATGGGAATTTCAGAAGCTAAACCAGAGTTCACTCGAATGAAGTATCTTTCCTTAATTTAGTGGACCAAGGGTACAGTAACTTCAGTCGTCTCCTGCTGGTCTTGATTTGATTAAAAATAATGATCATGAAGAAGTGCTGCTTTCTCTGAATCTGTTAACTCTTCACCCACACTGAGGCTGCCACCAATAGTGTTAATTGGCAGCTGGACAGAAGCTGACAGCTACTAATAGCCATCAGACACTCTTAATTTTCAGTCACCAGCAACAGGCTGATATGCAGTCTCACTGAAATTGAACAACACTTTTATGATGCCCTTTTCCGAGTACTATTTGATGCTGACAAAAACACATCAAAGTGTTTTACAGGCTTTAAGAAGACATCAGCAAATTAAATAGAGGTAGGATTATCTATTGCACTTGGAACCAGGCTTCAGTCCTCTGCCTGCCCAGGAGGTCACACTACCTTTCTCAGCTTTTCTTCTTTGCCTTGTTCCCTACTTCTCTTCTCTGTTTAGACTGAAAGGCTTTTGAAGCAGACAACATCTCAAATGAATTCGTAAAAAACCAGAAAGCAATCCCCCTGCAGTGAGATTTCTATCTTGTGGTACTGTTTTGAAACACTGTCAGATGTAAATAAAAAACTGAAGAAAACATAATAATGGAGAAGTCAGCCCTTACCACACATCTTCCAAGCTTGCTTGTACTCTTGTAAGAAAAAAGTATTCTGTGTTTTTATATAAAAATAGGATGCATCTGCTCTCAGGAGCTGGGGAGGCTAACACGAAAATATAAGCACATTAAACATATGCTCTGTTATGAAAAAAAAAGGAAAAAGCAAGGATGGAAGAAAGGTGAACACCACCTATGGAAAAGCATACATTCCTCTGAAATATGCCAAGAAATGGTGTAAAGGCAGATGCAGTCTTTTTGCTCACTGTAGACTGTATAGTTCAAGAAATAATGGGGAGCGTGTTTCCCATTCCTTTACAGACTGATGCACGTTACTTTGCCCTCAGTTAACCAGAATACAGATTTGAACCTGTGTGGCCCTGAGCACTCTGGTTTTGATAAAGGTCTTTCCCTGCAACCCTGCAGCCTGCTTGCCACTCACAGGTTCCCCTCTTTGCCCCATGCTGCGGTGGCAGTGTGCCCTAGCGCCTGTGGGATAGTGGTTTTTATCTTGTTGCTCCTATGCTGTTATTCCCATGGCCATGTACCTGCAAAGCCTGAAAGTGCTGCTATGGTAGGTTCTGTATAGAGCTTACAGGCTTGCCAAGGACGTTGCCTTTACAGGTGATGGAGAGAAATAGGCACCTCCAAAGTGTGAAAGTTACCTAACTGCCTTGGAATTATCATTAAAAGCTCTTTTTTCCCCAGTACCAGATGAGATGATGAGGGAAATGGTTCTCCAGAGAAGTGGTTGGGTTCTCACCAAGGAGAGGGGACATTCAGGGTCCTTTGCCTTCTCCTGCATAGAGTCAGGGGTCACCACAAGAGGGTGAGACTGAGACAGAAAGCAAGAGCCTTCAAGCAAAATAAAATAATTTAACATTACTCAATTCATCTTCAAAGCACTGGATTTGGTAAAATGTTATTGTTTAAAACTTAGAGGAGCAAAAATGAGACGCAGACAGAAAACCAACAAATGACCAATCCCCCAAAATAACCCTTTTGATTTCTGTAAGCAACTTCATAAGCTATTGGGATGACTTTGGGAAAGTTCATCACCTCGTACCACCATTTACTCAGAAAAAGGAATTCATGGACTTCATAGCATTTATAAATTTGGCTTAATTCACTAATCACTTAAAATTCTGTGTCAAAGAAGAGAAACAGTTGTTGAGGATGGCATTTAAATGCTTCAACCAGAGGAGACGGTCTACCTGTCTTAGCCTTATTTCTCTATTTCCTCTTACATATCTATTTCTCTAACAATGGGAAAATGTCCCAAAGACTGTGCCTTTGTTAACTCTTAAAATGATGAATTCAAATCAGCTATCCTGTGCTGGATGGGAGGAAAAATAATGTTGAATACCTGCATTAAAGGCTATACTATACTATAGATGCACATAGAAAATAATAAAGGGTAACTAAAGGATATCCCTTCATTTTATAATTTTATCAGTTTTAATATCCAACTTTGAGATTTTAACATCTTAACACAGTTTTTGTCTACGCAATTCTCCTTTTTTTGGCCCATGTAGTTATCCTTGTGTATTATCTTAATATGGACATTAATTCAAGGCTGAAGCAGGCATATGATCACTTTGTGCGGCTAGAATGTGCAGACTTCTCAAAACACAGCAAGTATCAAACCAAAGGAGTCAGATTTTTTCTAATTAGCAACATGCTTTTTTCCATACACCTCACTAAGCTTTTTGTCAAGGGTACACTGTCAAGAATGCTTTCTGTCTGTCCTTTATCCCTACTTCTTTCAACTTGGTTTTATAACAAAACTCTTCACAAAATGATACACCTTTAAATTTTTGGAATATGTATATATTGTCTTTGATCTGAATAAAGAATCTACTCTTTTTCTTGAGTATTTTCTATGTTTATTGCTAATGACAGAAAAATCCCTAACAGTAGTTTAAAGATTAACTGAAAGCAGTTTAAAAACATAGAATAAAAAAATACATGTACATGCACTAAGCAGTAACAACACAACAACAAAAGCATAACTTGAAGTTATGCACAAGTCATTCATGAGATTCTCTAATACTGAGATGTTTAATGTAGACATGGCAAAAATTATCTGCTCATATGTGCACTAGATGGCAATTTCTCTATTCTGCTACTGTCACGAGTACAAAATTCCAAGAAATAGGCATTATTTTTAGGCCTGCTGGGTGGAAGAGAAGTGAAATCTATACATACCGTTTGTATTTCACAGGAGAACTTTTTGTCTAAAAACATCAGTCAGTGCTTCTTTTTCTTTCTAGTGCTGTTTTTTTATGCAATGTCTAATATAAAACTTCGTGTTTTTTAAAACTGTTGAGTATTTTTAGTTTTATGTGATTTTAAAATGATTCTTAAGAGCAAATGTCCACTTAGTACAATATTGCTTCCATGTATAAAAGTAATACTGATGTAAGTACTCATGTATGTAAGGTTAGAAATGGGCTTCCCGTAACACGCACAATTTGACCTCACTATTTGCAGAAGGCAAATGCAAGAGATATAGAAAGCCAAATCAGAGCCATCACCCCCTCAAAAATAAAAATAGAAACAGATTGAATTGTTTATCCCTTTTAATTTGTAACATGCAAATAGAATAGAATAGAATAGAATAGAATAGAATAGAATAGAATAGAATAGAATAGAATAGAATAGAATAGAATAGA
>JAWWLV010000001.1:50336547-50351478 GCA_035041135.1 Platyrinchus mystaceus
ATAGAATAGAATAGAATAGAATAGAATAGAATAGAATAGAATAGAATAGAATAGAATAGAATAGAATAGAATAGTTGGACGTGTCCTACAATAATCACCTAATTCAACTGCCTGACCAATTCAGGGCTGACCAAAAGTTCAGCATGTTTAGCTGAGGAGGGGAGCGATAGAGCAGCTTTGGTGAGCACCTGGTATCCAGCCAGGGTCAATCCACCACATAGTCTTTGATCACCCTCTTGGTAAAGGAATGCTTCCTACTTATAGAATCATTGAGTTGTTTAGGTTGGAAAAGACCTTCAAGATCATCAGATCTAACTGTTAACCCAGCACTGCCAAGTCTACCACTAAACCATGTCCCTCAGTGCCACATCTACACATCTTTCAAATACATCTAGGGATGGTGACTCAACCAGTTCTCCAGGCAGTCTGTTCCAATGATTGATAACCCTCTCAGTAAAGAAATGCTTCCTAATGTCCAGTCTAAATCTTCCGTGGTGCAGCTTTGAACCATTCCAACATGTCTTGTCACTGGATACCAGAGAGAAGAGCTCAGCACCTCCCTCTCCATATCCCCTCCTCGGGAAGCTGTAGAGAGAAATCAGGTCGCTCCTCAGCCCCTCCTTTTCTCCAAACTAGACAAGCCCAAAGACCTTAGCTGTTCCCTATAGGACATGCCTTCCAGCCCTTTTATCAGCTTTATTGTACACATCCTTCTTGATTTGTGGGGTCTAGAACTGCACACAGTGCTCAAGGTGAGGCTGCACCATTGCTAAATACATCGTGATAATCACCACTTTTGACCAGCTGGTGATGCTGTATTTGACAAATCCCAGGAAGCAGTGTGCTCTCCTGACTCTCAGGGCATACGGCTGACTTGAAATGATACTGCTGCCAATCAGCATCACCAGATCCCTATCTGGAGGGTTGCTCTCCAGCCACTCCTCTCCCAGTTTATACTTGTGTCCAGTGTTACTCCATCCCAGCTGTAGAATCCATCATTTCTTCTTGTTAAATTTCATCCCATTAATTATTGCCCAATGCTCCAATCTATCTAGATCCCTCTGTAAGGCAGCTTGTCCCTTGAGAGAGTCAACAGTACCTCACAGTTTGTTATCATCAGCAAACTTGTCAATCGTCCATTCAACTCCTGCATCCAAATCATCAATAAAAATATTGAATAAAAGTGGCCCTAGAATTGACCTCTGACAAAATGCTGCTGTTGACCAGTTGACAGGCAGATGTAGCTCCATTCATTACAATCCTTTGAGCCCTGTCTTTCAGCCAGTTCTTCACCCAGGCTCCTACCAGTTGACAGCCTGTTCTGTCAGCATCCCATACATTTTTGTAGGGCTTTGTCCAATGCTTTCTGCAAGAAAACTTAATTGCAGTGTTCAAATGATCATGTCAAATAGGCAGGCAACGGACCATATTTTGTCAAACTAACATGTGCCTATTTTCTAAAAATTTGTTTTACATAAGAAATTTTTGAGATGGTTACATCTGTCATCAGCATAGCCTCATCTGAAATGCTTTGCATTTTTAATATTTTCACTACACTGTTTCTTTTCTTTCTATAAATTTAATGATATATTAGTTATTATTGTGTTATAATGAAAATATTCCTTTTTTCCCCCACAAACATTAAAATAATCTCCTGATCTGTTCCAGTGGTTGAATATGTAATGTATTCTGCTCAGACCTTTATAAAAGTGAACTGCAAGAAGTTAAGATTTACTCACCTACACTTCTCCAGCCTGTTTAAGTAAAAACAGTACTATTTCTCTCAGGATCAAAACCAAAATGGTACCACTTAGTCAACATACCAAAAATGTTGCTAGTCCCATAGAAGTCCCATAAATTTTTTATGCAGAGTAGAACAGTTATTTTACTTAGAAACGAGCACACACACAGAACAGGAATTCAGTGTCCATTACCTGTACTCACAAATGAATATTCATTACAAAAGAAACCCAGAAAGAGTCCGTAACATTCACACATCAAACAAGGCCTCCCTTGCTAAAGTTTAATTTAACTCTGTTCCACCTAGCTACAAAGAAAGTTACTTGGCACGTTTAAGAAAGAGCTACTCTGGGCTTGTTCCTTACAATCGATACTTCATCCCATTACCTCTTTTCAGGTTTCTTTATTTCAGCTGTTCTTAGGATGTGTAGGAGGCACATTGCCTACCAGCCCTGCTACCCACATCTACGTCTCTGTGTCTCATTGTGTCTCTCCCACTTTCCTCCTTCTCAGTTTCTCTCTCACCGGGCCATTCTGATCACCATCTCCCCACAAAGACCTTATTTGAATTGAACCACAGTAATGCAAGAGTACGACTTATAAAACACTAAAGTTTTATTTTGTATTGGGAAGACGCTTGAGAAAACTAGTGAATTTTTACTATCAGTTGTTTCATACGTATAATGTTTTTCCACAAAAAGATGGAATTTTAAGTGCATTGCCCACTGTGTTGAAACAGTGGTTGCTGTTGTTAAGAAAGACTGCTTGTTTGCTTTACCTGAGCTAGTAGAAGCTGGAGACTTGCTGCGTCGGGATGGGCCTGGGCTCTTGGTGGTGCTCCTACGTGAAGTCGATGCTATTTTGGTATAGGAAGTGGATTTCACCACCCGACATTCTAAAAGACAAAGAAACTGCATAAGTTAGAAATTAAGAAAGCCAGCAAGATTCTGTAACAGAAAGAGCACTGAAAAGTGCAAACATTTAGCCCACGCTTGTTTTCATTCACCTTGAGGAGTTTTATGAGAAAATATAAAATCTGTATAAATGGCTCCATTAAAATCCAAGTACAGTATGTACCATATCCCAGACAAAGAACCACTGCAGTAATCCAGACTTTTAGATACCATGGTTACCGCAGGTAGTCAGGACAGCTTAATTTAACAGTGCTGAGAATATACATAAAATTTCTTTGCTTTTGAAGATTTTAGCACAAGCAATGCAATGATTTTTTTTTTTTGTAAACAATACAAACGCAGTGTAAGCATTTTTGTCAACCTAGGCAGTCTCCTCTAGAAAAACCGGAAGGCTGCTTTTATGCACCAAAATGTTAAGATGACGCAGGTGTCTGCCACTCATGAAAGACTTGAGGAAAGTGAAGCAAGTTTGTTGCTCCTGCTTAATCCTCTAGTGAGCAATAGCACACATTGTATAGCACATGCAATTCATCACAGGTTGAAGGAAATGGCACTACTTGCTCATAAGAGAGATCAGTAAAATCAATGAAGAGGCGAAATTGCCCTCCCACTTGAGAACACTACAAGATGTTCAGGTTAGAGTTTATATACGCCCACACATCTCTGTAGGCATCCTTGCATTACGCCTGCAAAATGGTTTTTGGATGGAGGATGAAAGAACTTAGTGTGCACAGAGCTGATGTCTTGCACTCCTAATGGATACTAGATTAATCACCAGACATATTATACACTTGGGAAAAATAAAAGATATTCACTTCTTAGCCAATATACAATTAAAAGTCTGCAGCAATGTTTACACTGTCTTCACCTGACAAGGTCAGTACACTTCACTTGTTTAAAAATGCATCAGTAAACATTTAGTTCTGTATCAGACCTGTTTCCCATTTTCTTCCCATGGTTAAGGTTCCTCAACAGAGGTTAAGAGAAATAAACAAGATTTTTTTCTTCCTAGTCAGAAAATACCGTGTACAAGCCTGCACATTATTTAGTCTTCACAGATCAGTGGAGCCTGTAACATAGTTTAGACAGATTAGAGAACAAAGGAATAAAATTGAGCATAACTAATTAACTTATACATATCCACCAGAGAATGATGTCATGAAATTTATTTCTCTTGGCTGCCCTAACTCTTCATCTTTCATCAAGCTGTTGAAGGAAATAGAAGCAAGAACGGATGCATTACTGAGGGAACATCCAGCTCAGCTAAGAGCTGAGAGGACAAGAGAAATGCCTTGGTCTCTCCAAAGCAGCTTTTGTTCCCAAACTCTGCACATTCCGAATGCCCAATAGTAGCTAATTTCTTTCTGTTTACATTTTATGTGATTCACTGGTAACTACTCTTGTTTTACACTGAAATGGAAAAAAAACATTGACTCTATGAGGAAATCATCAATTGAAAACAGGAGGAATCAGATAAAAACTTTCAATTAGATGCCATTGGGTAAATACAATAGGAATCTTACATTGATGTATTGACATAAACAGTTGCTCCAGAAACCATATACAGCTTGAATGTAAACGGGTTCTTTACCTTTCCTGTAAACAAAGATGTAAAATTCCCAAACACCGAACAACAGACTTGTTTGATCTTGTAAAACTACAGTGTAATTCCATTGTGGATTGTGGGCCTAATTCACAGGAAAGAGTCAGGAAGGGAACTGCATATTCTAATGGTCAACAATCAACAAGACTAAGGCAGAATGATTCAACCAACCAAAATGCATTAGAATATATCATTTGTTCAGTAGAAAAACTTAAACAGTCCATGAAGAAAAGAGCTAGTTTACTAACATATAAAAAGCTTTCCTATTTACAGTATGTAAAGAAAAATACTTATCTATATCCCTCTTTTGCAATTCATGCTATTCCCTAAAGCTTAGCTCTCATCTTATTACAAGTATTAATACTCATTTAAATTCTTTCAATAAGCACCCAGAGTTAGAATGAGATTAGAGAGAAGATTCTGTATTTGAATGCATTTTTCTCTCATAATATTGGAAAGGACCAAGTGGAAGGTGGTACAAAAGGAAAGGAGAGGTAACTAAATGCACATCAAGTTTATATTTCCATCCTACTCATATAATACTGTTGAGAACAATGCTCAAGACAGCCCTTATACCATTTTCACCCAGCCCACTCAGAAACAAAATGAAAATAATTAATAAAAAGTAATTCTTAATCTGAGACTTTGTCACACCTGGGCAAGAATCGTGTGGATGACCTGAACTGAAGAGGCTAACAGCATCTTGTCACCATCTTCCTTATCTTCCAGCAAGAGGTGCTCACATACTATGGAGGGGTGCTAACAATTTTGGGGAAGAGGGAGGCTGGCAGCTGGCTGCACCCCCTAGGGCATTTGACTATCCCTCACTACTGCCTGTCTCCTTAGAATGGTTAAAGTTAGGAGTGGTCTGCTGTGGTGGGTTGACCATGGCTGGATGCCAGATGCCCACCAAAAGCTGCTCTATCACTCCCCTCCGCAACTGGACAGGGTTCTATGAGTTGAGATGAGAACGAACAGAGATCACTAACCAAATACCATCATAGGCAAAACAGTCTTAACTTTTGGATATTAACTGAATTTATTACCAACAAAATCAGAGTAGGATAATGAGAAGTAAAATAAATCATAGAAACACCTTCCCCCCGCCCTCCCTCCTTCCCAGGCTCTACCTCCTCCCCCTGCAGTGGTGCAGGGAGACAGGGAGTGGGGGTTATGGTCAGTTCATCACAAATTATTCCTGCTGCTACTCAGGAAGAAGTCTTTCCCCTGCTCCAGCATGTGGTCTTTCCCACTAGAGACAGTCCTTCATGAACTTCACAGATGTGAGTCTATCCCATAGACAACAGTTCTTCACAAACTGCTCCAACATGGGTCACTTTTCCACAGGGTGCAGTCCTTCAAGAACAGCCTGCTCCAGTGTGGGTTCCCAACAGGGTCACATATTCTACCAGGAAACCTGCTCTGGAGTGAGCTTCTTCCTCCATGGTCCACAGGTCCATGCCAGGAACCTGCTCCAGCACAGGCTTCCCATGGGTTCAGAGCCTCCTTTTTGGGCATCCACCCACCCTGGTGTAGGTCTCTTCCACAGGCTCCAGATGGATCTCTGCACTCCGATTGACCTCCCTGGGCTGCATGGAAACAGCCTGCTTCCCTGTGATCTTCACCACAGGCTACAGCTCCAGTGCCTGAAGTGCCTCCTCCCACTCCTTCTCCACTGACCTTGGTGCCTACATAGTTGTTCCTCTCACAAATTTTCAAAATCCTCTCTTCCCCGGCTGCAACTATATCTGCCCAATAATGTGTTTTTTCTCCTTCTTAAATACGTTATCAAAGAGGCATTATCACCATTTCTGATTGGCTCAGCCTTGGCCAGCAGTGGGTACATCCTGGAGCTGGCTGGCATTGGCTCTGTCAGACAAGGAGGACACTTCTAGTGGCTTCTCACAGAACTCACCACTGTTGCTCCCCCCTGCTACCAAAACCTGGCCATGGAAACCCAATTCAACTACAAATCATCCCGATGGGCTACATATAGACAATGACCTGTTATTTGAGTAACCCTAGAGTAATGGCATATTGCCCTATGAGGAAGTCACCTCTTGCAGCCAGCTGAACTTTAAATCTTTCCCCACAGGAGCAGAAACAAAGATAACCTTGTGACAATTTGAGAAATGAACAAGCATCACAGGATTGTAGTATAATCCAGCTTGGACATGAGAAATTCCCTATTCCAGTTTCCTGCTCAAAGCTTCACATTCATAGTCCTGGCTCCCTTGGGGTCACTTCAACCCATCTTAAGAATGCAGCAGGGCATAAACAGTGCAGGAGGATCTTGGAGAGCATCAGTAACAACTGTCTGTTCCTAGTGACAGAAAAAACAGTAAGAAGAGATGCTCTGGTCACACTCAGAAAAAGGAAAGACTCTCCGGGAATGCGAAGGCCAAAGGCAGCCTTGGCTGCAGTGACCATAAGATAGTGGAGTTCAGGATTGTGAAGGGACTGAAGAAGGGCAAAAAGCAAAATCATAATTCTGGACTTCAGGCAAGCAGACCTGGGACTCTTCCAGTATCTGCTTGGAAGAGTCCTACTGGATAAGGCTTGGGAGAGAAGAGTGACCTGAGAAAGTGGATTAATATTCAAAGATCACCTCATCCAACTTCCAGCATAGACAATTTCAACAAGCAGGAAGTTGTTAAAAATGCCAGGAGGTCTGCATGGATGAACAAATTGCTCCTGACAAAATTCAAACATAAAAAGGAAGCATAAAAAGGTGGAAGCAGGGACAGGTAACCTGGGAGGTGTATAGAGTAAGTCCAAAAATGCAGAGAAACAGTTATGAAAGCCAAAGCTCAACTAGAATCGAGTTTGATGTGAAATGTCAAGGGCTTCTTTACATACAGAGGGAACAAAAGGAAAACTACAGAAAATGCATACCCACTGCTGAGTGAGATAGTAGGGCCTTGCTGACACAGAACATGGAAAAAGCTAAAGTATTGAATAGCCTCTTTCTCTCAGTCTTTATTAGCAAGCCCAGTCTTTCGGAATTCCAGGTAACAGAAACAGGGTGAAAGCCTGGAGAAAGGAAAACTTACTCTGAGTGGAAGAGGATCAGACTAGAGAATACTTAAGCAAAACAGACATATGTAGGTCCAAGGGACCTGATGGGATGAACCCTGCAGGTGCTGATAGAGTTGGCTGATGTCCTTTTGAAGTCAGTCTCAATAATCTTTGAATGATAATGATGATTAGTATAGCCATTTGAAGACCCAGCAAATCTCACTCCTATCTTCAAAAGGGTCATAAAGGAGTACCCAGGGAACTACAGTCAGAGCAGCCTCATATTGGTCCCTGGGAAAGTGATAGATCAATGAATCATGAAAATAATTTCAAGGCACATTAAGGACAAGTAATCAGCATGAATTCACCAACAGGAAGTCATGCTTGACCAACTTGATAACTCTCTGCAATGAAATAACTGGCTTGGCAGGTGAGGGGAGAGCAGAGGATATTGTCTACCAGGAGAACTTCCGTGAGGCTTTCAATGCTGTCTCCCATAAAATCCTCACAGACACATCACAGATACACAGCCTTGATAAGCAGACAGCAAGGTGAAAACTGGACGAGTGGCTGAGCCCGAAGAGTGGTGATTAGTGGCAAGATGTCCACCTGGAGGCCAGTAACTAGTGCTGCACCCCAGGGGTCAGCACTGGCTTTAGTCCTTTTCAACAATTGCATTAATGACCTGGATGATGCAGGCAGAGTGCAGCCTCAGTAAGTTTGCTGATGACAAAAAACTGGGAGTAGCTAATAACACCGAAGGTCATGCTGCCATTCAGAGGGACCTTGAAATACCGAAAAATGGCGGGACAGGAATCTCATGAAGTGCAACAAGGAGAACATCAAAGTCCTGCACCTGAGGAAGAACAACCCCAGGTACCAATATATGCTTAGAGTTCCTTTAGCTGGAAAGCAACTCAGAAGAAAAAGACCAGGGAGTCCTGGTGGACACCAAGAGAACCATGGGCCAGCAATGCAGTCTGGCTGCAAATAAGGCAAATAGTATCCTGAACTGCATTAGGAGAAGTGTTGCCAGCAGGTGATCCTGCCCTTCTACTCAGCACTGGTGAGACCACACCTGGAGTACTGTGTCCAATTCTGGACTTCCCAGTACAAGAAAGATGGAGGTACTGGAGAGATCCCAGCAATGGGCCATTAAGACAATTAAGTGACTGGAAAGCCTCTGCTATGAGCAAAAGCTAAGGGAGCAGGGACTGTTCAGCCCAAAAGAAGAGAAGACTCAGGGAGAATCTTATTAATGCATATAAGCAATGCAGAGTACAAAGATGGAGTCAGCCTCTTAGCACAAGGCAAGTGCTCCAGCTCCCCACCATCATGGTGGTCCTTCCTCTAACTGCCTCCACTTTAGTGGTCTTCCTTGAAATGGGTGGCTTTAAACTAGATACAGTATTTCAGATGTGGTGTCACATGTGCTGAGTAGAGTTAGCATTTTTTGCTGTCAGGACAACTGTCTCTTTAGTCTAAATCACAGAAATGTTCTCTTTTTCACTATTTCTATTTATACAAGCCCTTTTGAGCTCAATTATTAACTTCTTTGGTAAAATTTTCTTTTTCCTCTCAACAATAATTCACAGGTCACAACATTTTAAAAGCTCACAATTCAAATGAGCATATATTCTCTTTGCTTAAATAACTGTGAACCCTAAGGTAAATTTGTCAAATGCCATGTTTCCTATGAGTTTAAAAGTTTATTCAAAAATGACATGGGCTACCATACATAAATGGTATGGCCTGTGGAAAACCATGTAGGAAAGACTTCAGTGCTGCACACACCAGGGTCGAGCAACTCATGTCTTCAAAGACTGGGGCAAGACTGGTTACAGAGTCTAAGGACTTCCAGTCATGGGTAGAATGTAACCACGCTGCTTATTGTAAATAGGTCTCAGCTTCCATGAACAGTTTATGCATGCAATTCTGTTGTCACATTTAGTTTGTAAAGTAAAATTTTACTGCAGGGAAAGATCCCACTCAGTGACCACACAACCCACTGCTTGTCTCCTCAAAGACATTACCATAATCTGCCTGATGCTGTAGAACTCTGTATACATGAACAAGAAAGGAAAAAACAAACCAGAAATGCATGTTTTATTAAAACTGTTATTTTCTACACAGAATCTACACTGATAAGGAAATAAAAACATACCTTCTCCTCATCAACAGTATTCAGACAACTATACAGTGAATAAGCCATGAAGTAGAAGAGTGTTTCTTCCACCAATTTTCTTTTGATGACAAACCTATATCAAAAATAGATTGCAACTCCTGACAGAAGAGACCTATACTGCCTTTCTCATTGTGTGAGCATGCTCAGCCAAGAAGAAACACCAAGTGTTTCTATATTATGTTCAGTAACTAAAGAAATGTTTCACAAAACCCCAGTCCTTCCTCTCACCATTGACAAAGATTAAAGGAACAAAATGATGACACCCCTAATAATGCAAGGCAAAAAAAGGTTGACTTTACAGTGTGATCACAGGCTTTATTGTTTTCCAACTCAGAGTACAAGATAAATAAGAAAGATTTTCCAGCCAAAACATCTCTCAACAAGATGTTCTATTGTATAACTACAGACAGAGCTGCAAAGTGAGAGATAGAAGTACATACTAACAGCAGGGAGGCTAACAGTGCAACACTGCAGTCCCTTTATAGTATGGAATATTACCACAGAGGTCTGAGGCATTTATTGGACATTAACAATAAGGCTGAAGGGGAAACAAAAAAAAAAAAAAAAAAAGAGAAAAGGAGGAAATATCCCAAGGCTACAATTTTGACATAACTGAGACACATTAGGGACAAGATAAGGTAAACAAAGTTACTGAGATTGCACAGTGGTGTCAGTGAGCAGTAGGAACTGGCACAACTAGAAGGAACCCCAACATATACTGTACTTGTGAGCTCTTGACTCTTCCTGTTGCCAAATGTATAATATGTAAGCATGAGGTAATTAAAGGATGCTAACACACAGAATCATAACACCTGCTGTCTCCAGTTCCTTGATATTTCATTTTCAAAATGTTACATTAGCTTCTATGCTCATTAGATTTTACAATGGAAAGCAGAAAAGAGTGACTAATCTGTAATAAATGTATCATAAAATGAACACATTTAATGTATTTCTAGTGAAAACTGTGAGAAGTTATTTAAATTACCAGGACATCAAAAGGCTTACTTGTCAGCTACTCAGAAGTTGACTGTATGGCCTTTATGAATTCTTTCTGGGCAAAAATATCACTCTCTGCTGTGTTGTGCTTCTCTTTTAGGTCTGTGTGTAGGAAATAGATGCTATATATTCGGTATCCCTGACAATATGTTTCTTTAAGACAAGAACATTTAACATGGGTTTCAGCAACATGAAACATTGGTTTCAGTAACAGCTGTATCCTACAGATAAGCAAGAGGGGAGGATCAAGGATGTCTGTGGTTGTTGGTAAGCCACTTTACTGTAAGCCTTAGGCTGGTACCTTTTACCACTGCTTAAAGACATTACCGTCACTAGCAATGTCCTCAGGCCAATCAGTAGATCATTACCCCAAATGCAATACCAATTTTCATTTTTAATTTTAAGAGTAATTTGTTCCATGTTGCTAATTCTTAATGCAGCTAATAAGATTTTACTTTTCAGCTGCATTCATGCCTTCAGTTAATACCAGTAATCTTCTGTTTGCAGAACTAAGTTTCACACTCTTCAGCAAAAGGGAACTGGTACCATCCTGTCTAGTGGCATTGATACACACTGCAATTCGCCCTACCCTACCAATCAGTGGCAGCTATGACTTGTAATTACAACATGTTCAAAAGGGTAACTATCATACAGTTTCCACAAATGAAAGGGATATAGAGTGTTTCACAGAGGTTTAAGTAATTTCAAACCTTCTATCGTCATGGTTGTGCCTACTTCAATTTTGTTCTGCATGTCTTCCTTCCGTGTGTTCCTGATGCAGATGGACAGTGATGTATGCGTAGAATGCAAAACCCTAAAGTTTTTATCCCATGCACTAAGCTATTTGTCACTGTAAGTGCATGGGGTTTTGAGACATCTCATCTTCTGATTTGATTTCTTACCATTAACTGGTACTCCACTCATGATAAAGATTAGGAATACTGTGTATTTCTACTGTGTGCCAAATATTTGTAGTAGCAAATACCTAAATCTCCATTTTTTTTCTGCCAAGAAATATACTTTCATTGGGGTATAAAAATATAGAAACTGTTGGATTTTCTTTCATGTGAAAAATCATTCTTCAGTTCTGAAACTGGGTTAACTATTCACTAACAAGACAAAAACTATATATAATAAAATACAAACAATTAAAGTCATCTATGTCTTATTACAAATTAAAAAATTAGAGAATCTTGAAAGGTCTTAGGAACACAAATAACTTCACCCAACCTAAGAATGCTTCCAGATGTATGTACTACTCCAAAAATGCCTTGTTAAGTTAGAAATAAGGAACGTATTTGTGCATTCACACATTATCACTAATATCACATTCTGCTCTAATGTATAACCTTCAAATCTGCATTCAAATGTTTCTACATTCACTGAAGTCTAAGTATTTACCAGAAGAGGTAAGTGGACTATATATATAATCAAAATGTTGCTTCAAGTACTTCCTACTTTTTCTTCACATGTTCCTGTCTTAAAGACAATGTTGGGAGGACAGAACTCCTCTAGTACTAGAGACCTAAAAATATGATTCATACATATGAACTATTCACTTCATGGTCCTGCAGTCAATGGAATGTGTTCATTTCAGTGACCTACCTTAGGAACCTGTAAGCCAGGAATGAATGACTATATAACATTACTTTTAACTGGAAATGTCTAAGATAACACCACTGATTAAAACTGCAAACAACTGCAGTATTTTTATTTATGGGCTCAGTGTTATTCTTCATGAAACAAAGAAATGTGTCCTGCCTTTGCTTATACTTTTATTTTCTTTCTGTGACAGAAGTTTGCTCACTGTGCAGGTAGTCTAACAACAGGTATCTCTCAAATACCCCTGATGAAACCAGGGGAAAAATTCATTACTGAAGAGCCTTACTTTATCTGCACAGTTTGAATGGCATTTTTCCTGGCATTGTTTTATTCATGCAATTAGAGATGAAATAAAAGTATGGTACAAATTAATTAGTTCCACTATTAATACGATGAACTATTCTGTTCATCAATATCAATGGCTTGCTTTCCTGCTCAGCACGAAGAGGTAATATTTGTCGTATTACCTACTAAAAACAATCTTGTTCTTTACTTTGAGAATAAACAGGCTTCCTATCCTATTCATATGGTAAATATTAACATCATTGTAAGCACCAAGTACGCAGGCATTCCTCTCAAGTATTTTTTTAATTCCAGTCTAAGAGAAGTGTCAATGTTGCAGTCCAACAAATTCTGGGGTTCTTGTATTATTACTTGCTGTCTTAAAAGCATAACTTGTTTTCCACTGTTTTCTAGTTCAAATTACTCTTTTGAAAGTTTACAAGTCCAAGTCCTTTCCACAGTTGGAAATGTAAATCCTCGTTTACAGAACATCATCCTCACATGGAAAGCATCAGCTTAAAGGTATTACTGAGAAACATCCATTCAAAACAGTTAACTTTTAACACATTTTAACCAGGTCTCCTGAAGTTACAGATTTTTTCTGTGTAACTGATTTGTGGTGAGCGACAAAATACGTAACTAAACTGCCCTACTTATTTCTGCTTTGATTTTTCTTTCAAGTAAATCTGCCTAATTATAATGCACTTATAGTCTAACTGCTTTACTGTGCAGTGTTAAGTTTTAAAAGCCTTTTTTTTTTCTTCAAAGAAATGAAATATACTATGCTGGGATAAAGATTATAGTCACAACAGTTAAGCACAAACCAAATTCCCATGGCTCTTAGACAGCTAATTAGTTAGATTAGCAAGGAGTCTTGCACAAAATAAGGGATATACAAATACAAACTATCCATTAAAAAAAAAAAAGGATATGAAAAGCTGATTGTTGTATGGAGTTTTTTTTATTTAAATGATCATTAAAAAGACTAACTGCAATCAGTCAGACAACACAATGTTAGCAACAGCAGGATTAGAAGACAAGACACACTAAAAAGAGAACAGGTTATAGAGAGTTCTTAGATAACATTTTCAAATTAGCAAAATGTGAAGAATATTTAAGGATACATCTGAGACAATCTCTGAGCTACCAGACACTTGTTTTTGAGAATTGTGAAGGACAAGTAAAGATCCAAGAGAAAAAGTCAAAGCAAATGCCTGTCTTTAAAACTAGGACAAAACAGAACACTGGGAGTTGCAGAAAAAACAGCCTTATTTGAGATTATTGAAAAATTATTCATAAAAAAACAGAGTCAGGCTCCTTTCCTTTTGATTTATGGCAAGACATGAAGCAATGGGCACAAACTGAAACATGGGAGGTTCCCTCTGAAAACACTTTTTTAACTCTGAAGGGACCAAACAGTGGCACAAGTTGCCCAGAGAGGTGGTGGAGTCTCCTGCCTTGGAGCTATTCATAAGACATCTAGACATGATCCTGGGCACCCAGCACCAGATAACCTCCAGAGATCACTTGCAAACTCAACCCTTCTTTGCTTCTGTGACAATACAAAGCAATAAAGGAAACCAACCATTCCAAGCTTAAAAGATATTAAAATTACATGTGATAGTCTAAATAGTTTTGCCAAGAATAAATAGTGTCAAAGTAGTCTTCCTATAATAGGATAACGGGGTGAGGGTGGGGGGACACAGTAGAGATTGTAAGTTTTTCTACTCAGAATTTTGAAACTCAAGCTGCAACTTAACTAGGTACCATCTGTAGAAATTGCTTTTAATATGGGTATTGGAAAAGCAAAGCAGGATAATTAGCAAAGGGTTTACTGTCAGGATAGGAGAGAATGAGTGGAGGAGCTCACCAGAGTTTTATTAATGAGCCTGGTACTATTCAATATTCAATTGTATTAATAAGATTAGTGTACATTTTAAATCTGGAGATGACACTACCATAGTAAAGCTGTAAGCATTGTAGAACAAAATGGAAGTATCCTGAAAACTGAAGAAGTCATCAGAAAAAACAGGTAAAACTCAGCAAGTCCAAAATACTAGAACCAGGAAAGAAAAAACAACAGAATAAAAGTTGAAGCCATCTCACTACATGAGTCAGATGCATGAATGCTAAACAGTGGTTCTGCAAAGAGGGACATAAGTTTTGCAGTGGGTCACATGCTGAATCTGAAGTAAAAGGAATCATCATCCTGCTGAACAGATACACTCTGTGGAGAACATCTGCATTATTTTGTTCTCCCCAGAGCTACTGCAGTGTTAGCTAACAAAACAAATCCACTTTTGTGTTTCCCATCTAGAATTGGATATTGCCTCCACTACAGGAGAAACTCTTGAAGCCATACAGCAGGTGAAAATTGGCAAGGCAGATGAGGTTGACGGAATCCCACCAGAGGCTGCTGAGCTTTTTAGGCTGGAAGTCAGCTTGAAGAAGACAGAAGTTTTCTATCAGGCTGCACCTCAGGAAGTCTTCCATCATCCCCACATTACCATTGGCGAAACAGAGCTCAAATCAGTCCAGCAATTTAATTACCTGGGAAGCATCATCTCCTCAGATGGTAAGATTGATGAAGA
>JAWWLV010000001.1:50351578-50387738 GCA_035041135.1 Platyrinchus mystaceus
GACTCCCTGAAACAATCTCTCAGCCTTGGCCATACTGATCTTCACCACTGGTCTACTCTGGCCTCCAATTGGGAGGCTTGGAGACACACTATCTATAACGCTGCTGCTTCTTTTGAGAACACACGCAGGATCACTCTCGAGGAGGAAAGACAACGCAAAAAGAATCACGTCTTGTCGATATCATCCAGGGAGTCTTTCCGCTGTGCCTTTTGCAACCAGACCTGTCTATCTCGCATTGGCCTTTTTAGCCATCAGCGAGCCTGTAGTAAGCGTGGGTAGAGCCCTTCCCAAATCTTCATTCGCGAAGCCTGGCCATGATGATGAACACACAGATAATATAGAAATGCCAAAAAATTATGTTTCGTCATTGTTCTGCCTGTCAAAAACTTCCTACCAAAGATTCTCTGTCAGCTCTCTGTCAGAAGTTCTCGGCAGGACTTCCCATGGGACTTTTCCTGTCAAAAGATCCTACCATTGTTTAAGGTTATTGTATCTCCTTGGACATCTGAACTGGCTATGTGCCAAGAAACCATGTACAACCTATAACACTATAAAACTTGAGGATAAATTCTGGAAAATCAGGAAAGAGGAAAGGGAGAGAGAACTGGTTGCCCCAGGAGTCTCTCCTCACCTCCCTTCACCTTTTCTCCGCCACTGCATGCTGCCTACCTGCCACAGAAGACTGAGACTCTGCTGGCCTGGAGAGAACTGAGACCACCGTGCCACATGCGTGAGTTATATCTTATCCTTCCAGCCTCACTATATTCCTGAGGGCCAGGGAGCTGCGGCTGAACTGAGACCCTTTACGGCCTGGGACACGGTGGCGTGAGCAGCAAAACCACACACCCTGCATTCCAGAGAACTAAAGCTGTTAGACCCCGTGCAGCTAAAGAGATAACACCGAAAAGCGGCAGAGACAGAGAAAAAAAAAAAGGCAGAAAACTGTTTCTTCCACGCTCCCCGCCCCCCCCGCCCCTCAACACGCCATCGCACCAGCATGGCAGAAAGGTAGTTTTTGGTGGTATCTTTTCTCTGCTTGTAAAAAATAATCTTAGCATTTTGCAATCTTTTCTTATTTTTTCCTCTTTCTCTTTGCATTTCTTAGCAATTAATAAAAATCAGTTTTTGGTATCAACAGATAAATTGTGTGAGTTTTGAATGTGAAGTTATTTCTACAATATTTAAAGCAGATTGCAACAACATCTTTCATTCTTAAGCCCATACATAGGCAGGTCCAGATGAAAAAACAAGATGAAAACAGAAATGCTCACATATTCTATGAAGTTCAAGAAAAGCTGTCATAAAAAGAAAAAAGCATCTAATGTTTAAATGATAATCAGCACGCAGTGTGTAGGCAGGGGGGACAGGAGGAGTGCTAACTTTGGATTGAAAGATTATATTTATACACATTCCATTGTTGAAAGCAATGCTTTACATTCTACCTTATAAAATTACAGGTATCATTTATGATAGTATCTAACACTTCAGTGGATCATTGTTTTTAAAATCATTTTTTGTAAACTTATTTCACTACTGAGTTGCACAAACTTTTAGACAAATCCAGTCTGAGTTGACCTTCTTCCATGAAATGAAAGCCACTATGACTGATAAAGTATGCTAAGCCCAACAATGCAGTAGACATTTAATAAGAGTGTCCCATTTTTTAATTCTTTGACCCATGTAATTTAATGCAAGGTGGTGTACAAGAAATATCTCTAGCCTTCTATCTCCTCCATTAATTTCAAAGACATTCAAACGTGGAACCATGTCCATTACTAATTTTTTAAACAAAGATGATGTCCCACTATGTTTTTAAAGAGGGCTGTCATATGAGTTGAAAAACACTGGACTGTGTCTGAGTTGAAGTTGTACAGCAACTGTGAAAGATGAAAAAATAACTAATCTAACAAATTCTGCCATATTATTCTTTGTGAGTCAGCCACAATTTTCTCAGATGTGTTTTTTATTTAAAGTCTTACTTGTCTTAAACATTAATTTAGAAGTTTGAGATTATTCCATATTTAAGAGTATTCCTAGTCTTGAAAGGGATGCAACACTGAAGTTATTTCTGAACAGATAAAGACCTAATGCAAATCCAATGCTTACTAACTTGATTTTCTAGTTATATTCTTAAAAAGACACTTAATTTCCTGCAAAGAGTCATTCAAATGTACTTTTTTTACAAAAAAATATTTAAAAAAACCCAAATAGCAAAAAATTGAAACACAGCTGAACCCGTACGTTAACTTAAGAAACAGGTTTATTCACATGACATACTCCTATCTTCCTCTAGATATTCTAAGAGAGAGTGTGACTTCTCAAAAACTTAAGCATACAGATAACAATGTTGTTCAAACTCACAAAGACTGAAACAGACAACTATGCCAATGAAAAAACATTGTCCCTATAATTCCTAACTTCCATTCTTCCAGTATGTGAAACCCAAGAATCTCTTCAAGAACATCATAAATCCACTTTGTAACCAAAATGTAGAAATATTGAAGATAAAATATCCTTGCCTTAACTTTTCAATTTGCTTCTAACCTCCCCACAGTTTTGTGTCAGTCCCAGCCTCCCATATGTCTGTTCCTCCCACAAAAAAGCCTCTGCACTTTCTCTGACACCAACTTCTATGAATAGAAAGCTCTCTCTGAAGCAACCTGCACAAGGCAGCTTCCCTCTCTGTATGATCCCCTGATGATTTTATAATTTAACTATTGCAATTGAGATGATGTAACACAATGCAAAACAAACAGATGGGCAGGAGATATAAAGTGTGGCCAGGCCAAAACTGGAAAACATCAGCGCCAGAAATGTTGTTGGGCTCGCAGCTGCTGACATTGCTCCTGGGATGTGCGCACACCGAGGCTTTGCTGGCAGCTGCATTGCTGGCTGAGGTTTGCAGCATGTGGTTCTACTTAGGTGCCACAAGTCGGGCTTTGTTTGCTTACTCCACATTTACAAGTGCCTGCATGCAAACCTGTGGAGATAAAAGGTAATTCTGGATGCCAAAACTCTGTTGTGTAGATCAGGCATGTTTTCCTATGCTGAAATGAACAAATGGGAATTTTTTAATGAGGCATGTTTACTTTGTGACTGCAGTGTAAAAATCTGGAAGTACCATCCTAATATTAACTTGAGTAATGGCAGCAACCTAGCTACCCTAAGAGGAGCTCAGAAAGGTAAATTAGCATATGCTAATTTCTGTGCAGCTGCAACAGACTGCTTGACTGTGTGAGAGTTTATTTAAATCTCACTTGGGCATCTCTAGTATTAACAGGAATTCTGTGATGGTATGGAAGAAAAATAATCAGTCCCTGTCAAATTTATTTCCTATTTAGTATATTCCATGCTATCTTTATGTGATACAAGGTGCAATTCATCAATCATATAAAAGCAGAGCACTAGAGACACTGCTTTAAAGAAAGTAACTTAAAGAAATATTGGAAAAAATATACAAGTATTATAAAGATAAACAAGTGCAAATGCAATGATAAAACACAAGAGAACATGATGAATCAAACCTTCAAGTACTTTGATTGTATAGTCTCAACCCATCACGCTGTAGATTTTGACTGGGCAATGGTGTTTCCACAGCAGTTACAGACTAAAGCCAGGATCAAGGAAAGCTTTATGGACTGAGCTATATAATTTAAGTGACCAACTGGAACAGCTGAAGAAGAACACCAGGATCTGAGCTGCCTGAACTGTTTCAGTCAAGAATCATCTTTTAAAGTAGCCAACCTGATGCACAAGTTGCCTTACTGGTCAAAGAGGATCTCCTTCTCCTAATATTCACATCTGATGAAGCCAAATAACAGTTTTCTCGCAACTTAGAAGCCAAATAATCTATGTCCCTCTCACAGGTGAGAGGAATACAATGCAAACAGTAGAGTCTGAAATTAGGTATTGTAAATCTGAGATATTTATAGATACAAAAGTAATAGATATAGATGCAGAAGTAATGTTTTAGATAGGTCAAAAGCCATTATAGGGACAGAAGGCATTTTCAGAACAGCATAAATACTGAATTCATACTTTATTTCCAGCAGAGTAGGATCTGTAGTATCTAAAATATCTGGATTAACATGTGGGCTGCTTTAGAATAGACAAATTCAAACAAAGTTTTTTATTTTGTTCATTATTTCTTCCATTCTTTCACTGAAATTTTTATGGGATAAACATGACTTTAAAAACAGAAACAGGTAATAGAGGTATTCTGCATATATTCCTCACTCTATTCTAACAAGCTCGCAAATCACATACTGATATGTAATAAAATACCACAGTTGAAATACATAGTTTTTATCTGCAAAATTGGTCCGCTTTCAGTAATTATTTAGATGTCAGAAGACATGAAAGGAATGAATTGATGAGGCAGAAGGATATAATGACCCACATATATTTTACTAAGGCAAAAATTTTTTTCTGGCTACTGAGGCAAAGACGATAGAAAAATTTACACAAATGCTCCCAAATCTAGTCAGAAACTTAGAGGAAGAAGACATCATCAGCCACAGTTCCTACTCACAGGCACCTCATCAATGATTTAATATGACAGAGGGGACTGCAGCTTCATTATCTGGTGATATTTTATTTATTCATATTTAATTACTGCATAACAATTCAAAATTTGACTGCATTGCAGAAGACAAGGGAAGGAATGAAGCTGTTCCACTGGCTGTACTAACACATCTGCTTCACAGACCTACAAGGATTCACCCAGCCACAATACATAATAAAAGTGAAAAAAACACTTATATTCTACAAATGAGTTACAAATTCTCCATATTAAAACTGGGTGAAATAAACAAAGATGTCTTCAAAATTCATGCAGTGGACATGAAGAATTCTATTTATCTTCATTATAGGCTGAAAGTGTTTGGGCCAAAATCCCCAATTTAGGTGAACCATGAGGAGAAAAAAAAATGATGGCAGGAGAAAAAAAAGAAAAAGTAACATGACAAATTAGCAGAACCAAACCTCTCCCCCAGTGGGAGGGAGAGGTGAAGGCCAAAGGGTAGATTAATCTTTCTATATCATATGGTCTTGATCTTAAAAATTTCTCTGCATGTTTAGCAGGAATCACACGCACAATGGGGAGACTTTGAAAAGATCAGGAGCCAGAGCAGATTAAGATGAAATGGGGCCAGATCCAAAAAGCCGTCAACCTCCCACCCTTTCCTGCAGACTCCCATGTGGGCAGGAGATTGTTTCATGGCTCCAAAGTGCTTGTCTGTGCTGAGCTCGTTGATGAGTGCTCTCGCTCCCCGTATTTCTAACAGAGAAGGAGTTTTGACTTCTCTTTACAGAGCAGTATGAGCTGCAGCTGTGGACACACATCTTCGTAACCCCTCTTACTTTGTGGCTCCAAATTAATGTGCAGAACCTGGCTGATCCACCCACACCAAAAAAACAGATCCATACCTAACCATAATAGAAATAGAATTTTTAAAAAGCAAAAGAAATGAGAAATTTTGTTAAGTCTCTTTTAAAACAGTAATTTAAAAAAAGGAGATCGAGCAGATGATCAGGTTGCTGCAGCTTACCCAGTTGCTGAGTGTCAGCTGAGTCAGAGCAATTATCTGCATATATGCATGGTAAAAAAGTGAATTAATGCAACATGGCTTAGCTGAGCCTACAATAGAAGAAGATTTAATTTTATGCACATGCAGAATTTCTACAGCTGAGCTGATGTGCGATTACTTTTCAAGCTACTGAAACTGCTTGTATATGCTAACTTTAATGTCTATTAAACCAGCAAATAATTAAGAATTTAAAAAAAAGGAATTTAAAAGGTTACAAAATAATCTCTTTATTTAATGAGTGACATGATGATGAAAAAGCAAGAAGGACCCCTAAAAGTTATAAATGCTGTTTTAACTATTGATCTGAATACTCAAATGCATCTGTATTGAAAATTGTTTTACTAATTTGCCTTTAGAACAGCTAGGTGCAAAAGCATATGTTCATTCACATAAATCTCACAGCAGTGTTTTCACTCTCTTCTAAGATAAAAGATAATTTGTTCCATGATTTATGATCTCACTGACTTCCCATATTGAATTAGGCAGCTGAAACAATCCCTATCATCCTGCAAATCATTATTAATGTGGTAGCATACACACATACACTGACTGATACCTTTTATTTGAATTCATAGTGGGTGAGGATAACACAATAATTTTATGAGAAAGGGTTATACGTCCACTAATGACAAACTATTACAAACATCCACTCAGAACTTTCAGGCAAAGCATGCCAGACACACACAAGCACATAATTCCTGGTTTTACACTGGCACAACTATTGCATTCTGTTACTTGAGAGAAACCTTGTGTGAATCAGGTGCTGTGTTCCCCATTCTTCATTATGAAAAGCAATCCAACAGACACTTTTATAGCTGCTGCTGTAAACGTCTACTTCAGTTCCTCCTTATCTATTCTTGTTACTTTTTTCCCTCAATTTCCTAATTAGATGACTTACATTTGTTTGTTCTTTCAATATTACCCTATAAAAGTCTACCAATCAAGTTATTACTTACTGAACTAGGCAGAATTCTTTCTTCTTCCCCATAAAGTTTCCCTGCAAACATAACTCCTTGCTAGTTTCCCTCTACTATTTAGATGTGTTTGAACGAAATGCGTTGACTTGTACTAATGCAATGCATGTGTTTACAGAACACAGCAGGCACATACTCCATTTTCAAAAGACATAACAAAGGAACAGCCATTTATGAAAGTTTTACTGTTTGTGATTCTCACTTCCTCTTCATCCCCCACCCCATCCAAGAGTCCAACTAGAACATCTGGGTGAACTGGATTAAATAATGAATTCTTTGTTTGAAGAAAATTCACAGGAAATATTAAACTTCTCTTAAGACAGGAGGTTACTGCATGGAAGCCAGGACAGGAGTAAGTCAAGCAGTCAAATGGAGAACTGTGGTTCTTCAGGATAGAAATGTACATGTATCACTCAGATGTGTGAAGTTCTACCACAAACACCAGAGTCCTGGTAAAGTACGTAGCAGCAAACTCACACAGCAACATCGGGATCCTCTGCACCTCTTCTCCTTGAGGGAAAAGTCAAGGCTTTTGGGGATGAACTGTAGTTCAAAGGAGACTATAAAGAATTTGGTCTGATCTGTTATTTTGGTCTATCTCTGCACAACTTTCTACATGTCGATGTATTTCAAGAGGGTGTATGCTACATTTCCTTTTGCTAAACTACACCACAGAGAGAATAAAGTAGATAATATAACCCAGAGAAGTTATTATACAAGAGATGTGCATTGTTTTTCCAGTTCAGCTTGATGAGGAAGCTTTTTATATCAATAGAACTCTACATGCACCCTAGGTTTAATACAATGCAATGCTTTTTATTACTATGGCAAATGAGCAATTAATTTCATTGTAATGTGAAGGTTAACTTAAATAATATGGAAAGTTCTACAGCATTAATTTTAGATGTAAGCATTGGTTTATGGTTTTGATTTTTTTTTTTTTTTTTTTAAATCTGCATAGATCCAGTCCCCAAAGTTAACTGCAGATCTTCTATATCTGGACACAATTGTATCCAACAAAAGACTTCTAGAAATGTAGCTATCTAAATATTTTATGGCTCCCCTAGCAATTTGAAATGGAAAATGCATCTCTATGGAAGCAATAGAATTTGAGCACAGCAGTGTGCTGCTAATCTCCACATTTTGAGCATAAGCTATTTTTTCTTTATGTACGTAGGGGGTGGGAAAATATGTGGTGATTTTACTGTATTGGTACTATAGAAGTGGAGAACACCTACGTAAAGCAAAAGCCTTATGCTTCACTTATCTGGATTTATTCTACAGTCTACTAAGCAACAAAGGAGACAAGGGACACTCTTTATCTGTTTTCCCCTTTTTCATCTTACATGGAAAGAATACTGAACGAGTTGGTTTAAGCTGTTATCCGATACAGGTCGTAGACTCACATTGTAAGACACCTCAAAACCTGTCAGCTGCATGACCTGAAGATGAGCCATGTTGCACACAGTAATGAGAACCCCTGCACTCATCCTAGTGAAGCTTGAGCCTCCCTAAGCTGGGTATTTTTTTCTGCAAGGTAACCCAATCAAAAACCTAGTAATTTTGCACCATTCTTCAAATACACCACTATAAAAAACAGAGCTAAGTATTTTGTCCTTAAATTCTAGGAAGCAATGCAGAGACGCTGCAGCAAAGGATTCTTTTAGCATATGCATCAGTTAAGAAAATTTATTCTCAAAGAATTCTATAAAAGAAAACCAAGAAGTAATCCAGTCCTACCAACTTTTTTTCCATCTTCTTTAACAAAATCCTCATTTCTTTCAAATTCCTGTAGCTTTGTATCTGTACATCATATTGAGTACCCAAAAGAAACTGACAGAATTGGTTTAGCAGATAGCCTTCTTTTAATACCATATCTCATATCCTAGCTTTTATGATTTCCATAATTAAACGGCCTTGAGGTATTTTCCACTTTACATATATGATCTACAGGGCTAAATGGCTTAAAAGATGAAACAACAGAAAGCAGACTTTTCACAGTTTATTTCACTCTCACTCTGCAAATATTTTTAGATTTTTTTAAAAAACAGCAGATGTTTAATATGCACACTTCAGTGCACATTCTCAGCTTGTACATCTTGACTTTAACTGAATTACCGTGAAGGAATTATGACAATATATATTAGCTGATGATGTTTCTCTTGGATTGTATTTGACAATTCACAAACTTTCTCATGAGACTTCCTATTTTTCCCATCTTTTCTTAAATAAATTATCCATATTTCTGCAATGAAATTTTAGGTTTGTTTTTAATTATGTTGATCTGATTTCCTTTTTTTACTCTGAACAGGACAAGAAAAATGAAATTTGGAAATAAGTCTTATTAAGTGGTAGGAGTGCCTAAATACCACTCTCCTCAAACATTTCAAACTTGTAATCAAGTTTCTGCTTTTTCTGACAATGAGTTTGCTTGTACCACAAGCAGTACCACCAGCGTAAGTAGGAAGTCCTGGTGGTCACTCCAAACATATTAGACCACCAAAGTCAAAGCACAGAAGACAACAAAGGCCCAATATAACTTGAGCTACAAGAAGAAAAAAAGAAAACATTGAAAGACTTTGATATAATAGTTTCTCCCATTAATATAAATACATATTCCCATAATTCCATTTTCACATTTGTAACAAATTAGTTTTTGTCAGTAAAAAGAAAGGAACACAAAATATTTTTGTTTCAAAGATCACTAATATTTTAAAATTAAATGATCTAATAAACTGCATTCCTGAGAAAATTCCAGGACACAGAAGCTTTCTCTCAGTAACAGTTTTGAAGAATATCCTTAACTCAGTCAGAAACAAAAATATTGTCTACCAGCATCTTACTACATCTTGAGGCTTATTTTGTCTCTCACCTCCCTCCCCTCTTCCCTAGGACTAGGTGGGGGTTTGTTGGCTTTTGAGACGATACACAGAAGCAATAAGAGTGTAGGAAGAGAAACTGGAAGAAGAAAACACAGGACCTGACAGTGAAGAAGTTACTCTGGAAAGCAAGATCAACCATGCAAAATCTGAAAAGGGTGAAAAAAAAGAAGGATGCAGCAAAGGCTTGGTGAACCAGCCAGGAATGGACAACTAGGAACCCCTGAGAAATCACATTTGATGGGCTGGAAATAACACAAGCAACACTGGGGCTGCAGCTGGATAGCAAGTAAATGACCATAAATAGAGAATCTGACAAGATTAAATGAGAGGAAGCCCACCAGTGCCAGCTGTAAGAACAGTGGTGTCCTGGATAAGGAGGCGTCATAGTGTAAGACTAGCCTTTTACATTTCCAAGTTAAGAAGACTGCAAGCATTATGTTTTCTTGTGCCATTCTTGTTATTATAGCAATTTTGACTGCTTTTTGTGTTATTTTGAATCTTCTGGGTTGCCACAGGTATTTGGTGAAGTTACAATTAGCAGTCACATGGTGTTAGAAAACAGTGTTCCTTCACCACTGAGCTAATTTTTGTTGTTTCAAATGCTTGTCATGTTGCAACATATACATTGGTATTATGAGGAGAAAGAGCACCTAAGACAGAATTTCAGGAGAGGGTCAGATGTAACTTACTTTTACAGTCCAAAGATGTCTAGTGGCTTAAAACTAAATTGCCAGGATTGCCTTCTATTTTAGGCCTTAATTTAATAACATGAGCTGCACAGCTCTAACTTATCTTCTCATTTCTATATCTTTCAAAGGCTTTTAGCTCAATGTATCTTGCTTTTAAAATTACCTTTTCTTGAAAAAATTTCAAGCTATCTAAAACTTTTTCCCCTCCAAAAAGTTCGTAAATATTTTAATAATACCAGTATTTACTTTCTTTATTTTTACCAAAACCAGCTCATACTTCTAGGTCTTGACAACACATTAAAAATTATTGAACACTTTCATAGAATTCTTTGACATAAAAGATATTCAATAAATTCTATTGTGTTGATTTTTTTTTTTAATTTTGCTTTGATGATTTATATGTTCAAACATCTCCAAGCACCTGACTTTTGAGAGGATTTAAACACTCAGGCTAATGATTCCAGAATAAGTCCTAGATGGCACATTTGCATCATTATCCAGACACCATGTTTTACTTATATCCAAAGTAAAACATGCAATGCTTTTCTTGCTGTGGTAATTAGTACCATTATTTAAGATAATTTTTAAAAATAAAACAGCAATTTTAAAATTTTGTACTTCTGCTGAAGTGCATGTCAAGAGATGTACAAAGAAACACCAAATTATTCTCTTCTGTGACTCATTTTTAGCATATTGCCACATTTAAAAGGTAAGATATTTGGTGCCAAGAACTTTTGTTTCTTCAGAGCTCACGTGTATAATGTTGCCTACACCACATCATGAGCCCTCTTTTCTACTGCAAAACACATTATTGAGATTATATTAAGTGGAATATTACAATTCACTTCAACTGAACATTCAGTTCAATGTTACAGTTGAAGCTGCTTGATACCTCCCATTATAAAATGTTGTTTACCAGTTGCTTATAAATCTTCATGAACACTTTAACTACGGATTGAAATCTTCCATGTTTATTGTCTGTCCTCAGAATGAGTTATCCAACTTATAAGTCCTCAGCTGATTCCCAAAAAGTTAGAGCAGATTAGGGGAAAGTTTATTTGTCCGGTTAAAGAAACCAGAGGAAGCAGGACTGGAACTTCCCCCAAACCAACTGACTCCATAAAACTTCTCACTGATCAAGTTCAGTTTTATTTTGATTTACACAGCTATGCAGAAAAACAAAGGTATGGCAAAAATACAAACACCTAGAAGTGTTTGCATGTGACTAAAAGCCTTCTTTAAAAGTCTTCTAACCTTACAGATACTTTGTGAAGATCCTGCCTGTATCACGCAGGATCCATCTCCTCTATAGCTTCTGCCCACTGCCCGCATGGTTGGGTGTGCCATGTTGTACAGCCACCACCAAGCATCTCTCACTTTGAGCTATCAAGTGAGAAGCAGGACTTCCTTTCCAATTTCCCTTTCTGATAGTCTGAGGCTATGGTTGTTCCAGCAGGGAAAGGAAACCTGGAGACTCACTGTTTTGTACTCTCAGTGTTGCCCTGTAAGGGACAGCATTGGGAGGAGGAAAGAGCCGTGCTGAAGCATCAGGGGAGCCAAAGAATGATGAATTAAGACATAGTCTGAATTCGCTAACATTTATGGATCTGATTTATTTAATATATGCCCAGTACCACTGCATAGTGTTTTGGATTTGGAGAAGCTTTTCCCTTTTTTTTTTTTTTTTTTTTTTTTAAGTTGAAGCATTTTACAACTACATTTATGATTTTTTTCATATGAAGAGATGTTTAAAAATAGTTAAATTTTACCAAATACCAAACACTAAAGAAACAAATTACTTCTAATCTTAAAAAAGCAAAACAAAACCTAACTGCTAAAAGACCTTCTGATAAGGCAAGTGTAAATCAATAGATCATTAAAGGAATAAAATTTCTAAACAATGGAATCTGTATACTGGTAATTAAAGTTTTGTTCCCATTTGTGTATGCATACACGCATATGTCTATCCAGAAGGTATTTTTAGTTCTTTCCTTATACTGTGTCTACTCTTACAATAGTCCAATTTTAGCTATTTCCACACATAATTTCTATTTCTGCCTTTCTCTATCACAGACCACGCATTACCACTCAGTTGCTTACAACACGAGGGTAGAGGAAAACATGTGTGAACTAATTGATTCCTTTGGAGAAACTCTGAAGATAGAGAAGGCAGGCTAAAAATTTTTAGAATTAAATTTCTTGAGCATGCAGCTCCAATGGCTTCTCAACAATATTTCTGAAGAATATGTATTATCCCCCATCCTGTGACAAGCCAGCAAAGATGAGACCACTTTCCTTGGGCAAGGGGTTGTATTCTAAGGTGGCACAGCTTCAACACTGTGCCTAAAGCATACCAGTAACTGCTGCACCACATTTGATAATCTTTTGGCATATTACAGCTGAAGTAACTAACAGCACAGATAATATATGCAAATACTGGAGAAATAAGCAAGAGTTTTAAGATGTATAAACCAACATCTACTTAAATAAAATTCTTCTAACACCCAATTTAACTGGCCCTAGACAATTATGTTTTTATTTTGCCCCTGTTTATCTGTGAAGTTATGGCTTCTAGCTAACCTATGCATTGTTTTACACCCCCAAGGATCAGATATTTAAGTCTGAGATTTTAATTAGTGCTCTGTGGCTTTGAAATACCCAGGAGATACATAACACTGTTTCATTAATTTCATTTTTCCTTCTTCATTACTGGGTTTGCAGATCACAGGCAACTTTAAAGAAAATGAGGCCAGCTTCAACTAGACTAGCGATGATGGCAGTCACATATTCTGTCTAGTTAGGCACTTCTAATACACACAATATGTGGCATCTAAACACTTTCCAAGTGGGAGGCCTGACAGCAATGCTACTTCTCATGATAAATGCACAGCAAGTGTATGCTGCAGTAGGAAGAATGCACTCAAACTGTTAAAAGTCTTGTTTTGGGCTAAGGATCTTTTTTTCCTCTTGCATCTCTTGTTCTCAATATATGCACAGTTGCTGTGTCAGATCTCATCACACTATACCCAAGAATAACGTCAAAATCCAGGTGTTTACTAGTTTGCTGAAGTTGTTCCCATATATATGAGGTGCTAACCACACCCACAAAAGTGTGCAATCTTTGTCATGAAGAATTTGTCAGTAAGAAAGTATTAGGATGGCTAGACAGAACCAGAAATACGGACAACAGTAATGACTTTAAACTTAAAAAAGGTAGATTTAGACTATAAACAAGGAAGAAATTGTTTATGATGAGAACGGGGAAACACTGGAACATGTTACCCAGAGAGGTGGTAGATCCTCCACCCAAGTTTAGGTTGGATTGGGCTCTGAGCAATCTGATCTAGTTGAAGATGTCCCTAATCATTGGTGGGAGGGTGTTGAACTAGATGACCTTTAAATGTCCTTTCCAACCCTAACTATTCTATGATGCTATGATTCTAGGATTACAAAGTTTCATGTCAGCCAGAAATGAAAAACACAGACATCAAGAAGCCAGTGTTAAATATTGCTGTTTGCCTGAATTTGTATAGAGTGGTGAATAGTGGTATTTTTAAGTATCTTTGTCATTAAAAAGGATGCCATAAACTCGATGTAGCATCATGAAGTATTTCCTAAAGGGGAGATAAAGACATGGAAGCAGCTTTCAATAGTTTTGAGAAATATTCATGTAGGCTTTTTTAAAAAGGAGGAGAAAGAGAATTTCCTCTCATGGTAAGCACCAATTATTTTCCATTGCCCACCCACCTAACTTCATCATCAGGCTTACCAGAAGGTAAGTAGTATCACTGAAGAAAGATGTGATACAGAAGTCTTATGGGTGAGTCCAGGAAGTCTATTTCATAAGTGTGTGGGAGGACAGGAAAAGAAAGTTCTGGAAAACATGGTGGAAACTGGGCACCAAAGTTAGGAATACTTGTGGAAGTGCAGATAACATTAGGAACTGTTCAGAACAAAGGCAGGTTCTCTTAAGGGACTTCTGGGTCATTTAAGGGAGAATTATGTTCTAATCTCATTCAGAAAGCATCCATTATATGCTTATAAGGTAAGTGCATTTAGGAGTTTTCCATTATCTGTTAAAGAGAGAAACTACTCATCTGAAATCTCTGTCATAGCCAACACACTAACATGACCTTATTCATGGACATTCTTTATCAAATTATATCCACAAGTGACTTTTTTTCCAAACTTGCCATATAAGCAGAAAACATTTTTTCATAAAGTTGGTCTCTCAGGAAAGCAGGAATGTTCACAGCCTTCCTACTGAACTATTCTATTTCTTGAACATTTATCGCAATGTGAGATTCATTCAAATATATAGAGTATATGAAGAGCTAATGTGAAATCACAGATATAGGTACTGTTATACATCACAGAAAGTTGGTTTGTTGCCATACATTTCAGAGTTTGGAAGAGGTGTGTCCTTATATGCTCTAATGATAAAGTTAAAAAGCCCACAGTATGTCAGTGTTCTGGGATAGCAACAAAAACGATACGAGTTGTTTTCAAACCAGTAATTTGAAACATGAGTTATGAGAACATGAGCACTTCTTGAAATCTCCCACATTGCTGTTTTGCTGGAAGAGAAAAGGCTGCTGCCCTACACTATGCAGGCAACACTCTCCCCCAAAGGCAAAAACTCCCAAAATATAAATACATACCCATAGTTTAATGGAGACTATTTACATGCTTTAAAAAGGAAATCTCATCTACATTCAACTGTAGCAGTATAATTTATAATATATTCACAGAGCTTCGATAAAAAATCAGGCATTATACTAACTGAAGATCACTGTTAACCTAACCTATATAAAATGTCTAAGTTAACTGACAATAGGAAAAAAAATACCTCTAAACACCAAATTAAAAATACAGGTCTAATTAAGGAGCTATGACTATTGCATTTTGGTTTATGGATGCAACTTGCATAAGCATGAAATTTGCTGGGGCTGGATTGTCATTTTCAAAGTTTAAGGTTCCTTCACTCTTGAAGTGGTTTTACGGATGCAAACAGATTCCCAAGACTGTGGTCCATCTGGATGACAAGTGATCAAGAGCGCCTGCAGTGGTGCTTCATTACTTTACCTGGCAATTGGGTCACTAAATTAAACAGATGACAATTAAGGTTTAATGTCTGTATATCTTTTGCTTTTAAATGACGGTGGACACAGACACTGCAAACTAACCTAAGAAGGAATGAGCTGAATGGAAGTGCTTTTTCTCCATGAGGCATGTCCTTACTTACTAGACTGTAGACACATACACCTTCTTACTTCTTCAGTTTCATATTTTTTGCATTCCTGCATGCAAAATATCAGGACACTTGTTTTGGAGGCAGAAAATGTGGACCAGTGCCAGTAAGAATCAGACTATTTTAGCCTACCAGGAAGTCATTGGTTTTGGTACCTAATATAGCTCAATCAATGTGTAAGGTTTGAGGCTAATTACAGATTTTCCCATGGCAAGAATATCAGGCATCTTGGAATCCTGTCAAAAATGTTGGCTGTTCTGTGCTACCTTCCTATGTACCTACAGTACTTACTATGAAACTACTGTTTTATGTTTTTGCATTTCTTGCAGGTTTTCCTCTTATCTTGTCCTTTACCAAACATCATCCATACATCCATCTAAACCAGTGTAATTATGACAGCAGGGGGTTAAGAGGATCACTGTAGGCTCTTTTTACACCATGACTCTGACCTTCCTATGAAAAGCTGTACCCAACTCTAGACCAATTCACCAACCACCAATCACACACTTCCCTAAATAATGTAATTACTCCAAATCCTAACCTATGTAACTGGTATGCATTTGGTTTTGGTTGGCAGGGACATGTAGATAGGTGTAGATTGATTATAAAGAGTAGGAAAAGGAGAAGAAAAATTCAAAACTTTGAGGAAGACAATAGAGAAGGAGTTATAAAAGACATATCTCTGTTCAACTTGAACACAAGCTGTTATGTAAGTGTCTGCTGCAGTAGGTTTGGTTTTAAAGAAAGTTAAAGAGGCACACGTTGGCTCTCTTGCAGCAAATAAAGTTATTTAACATACCTAAAGGAATTCAAAATATTACAGACTGATTTTTGTCTAGTTAGTGCCTCAAATCTGCCTGTAATAGGAGTACTGAAAGTTAGCAGGCAGCAATTTTTAAAGAACAAAACTATAAACTGATGTTGCTGAAGAAATAAAACCATCCGGTATTGTAATGGCTTTTTAAAATAACAACAGCACTTGGCAGCCCCTCCCCCTCCCAAGAAAAGAATGCCTTCAGTGTCAAATACTAATGATTTAGAATGTTTTTCATTAAATTTTCACACACATAAGAAAAAACATTGAACTGCAACATGAGAGAAATATCAAACCAACCAGAGCCTAAGGAATCTACAAATTATAAAGGAAAATAAAGGCAAAACTGGAGATTCGAACTTACTACAATACAGAGCTCAACAGTTACTTTTTACAGACAAAATCCACATGCACCAAACAATTAAATAGAGCACTCTTACTAAAGCAAAGTGCTTTTATATGCGGATGTTAAATCAATATTCACACCTGGACACACATGCCTCACACACCATGAACTATGCTGCAATGTGGGCAACAAAACCCACCTGCCATCCAAAGGCACATACAATTGCCAGCCCACCCACATTTTTGCTTCTCCAACCTCCTCAGTGGTACCTCCGGGCTTACCACAACATTGCTCTACCTATCAACAGAAAACCCGGAAATGAGCCTCCCAAGTTAAAAAATGCCAAGGACTCCAGGACCGTCTCGAATTCAAAAATCCCTAGGCAGCTTTTGCCTCTAATATTAATGGGTTCTCCTTGAATGCTATCTGGTTCAGGCAATTAAATTTTACTATAATTATTTAGATAAAACTAAAGTAAACAGGCTGAGTCATCCTTGCAATAGACTGACAGTGGGATATCTGGAAAATGTGGCTTTACTAAGAACATCTGCTAATACCACAACACTTACTGAGGTGTGTAAAGTCCTAGTGACATTTCTTTTTCTGAGAAAGTTTACATAATTGCAGACTGAAAATGCATGTTAGGTTTGAAACAGCCCATGAAACCATCTTTCATTCTGCATATCACAGCATACTTCTGAGATTGGTCAGAGCTGTGTTTTGAAGTTTACACATGAGTTTATTCACAGGCTGATGTTCTCTCTGAAAATTCAAGGAGACTATTTTTATTCAACATGGAAAATCAGATCAATAAAAAAACTACATACAAGCTTTACTAATATCAGGATTTTTGCTTTACAGGAAGGTGCATAGCATTGAAACCTGTTACTATCTTAATAGCATATACAAACTTGTTTTTTCCTCAACAGTGACAGGTCTTACTTGTACATAAGGAGTTTTGCAACTGACTTAACGTAACTTTCATTTCTCCAAAGATTCTGATTAGACAGGGGCCTTTTCCTTCATGATGTTTCATTTTGTGCTGAACACAGAGGTCAAAAAATTGAAATAGTAGATCTGCCATTACTACACTGTATCACAACTTCAGTTCGTGGTGTTTTGTTTGTTATGGTTTCTTGTTTGTTGGTTTTTTTTTTTAATCTCCACATCTGGATAAAACCTTTACTCAAAATCATCATAATTTTGGCAAATGTGACTGTGAATACTTCCATGTCTAGGTTTTGGTATAGACATCTTTACTAACCAATTCTTTCTAGGCTTTCCCTCTTCTGCCAGTTGACTTTGGACCCTTACCAATATAATTTGGACAAATGCAAACCTAAGACAGCTTTTGGCTTGCTTTTCGGTTGAAACTTCAGATCTCCTCCAATGTTCATGTCCCCAAACTCTTAAGTCTAATTAACTTCACTGAATAATTATCTTAAATTTTCTACCTTAATATAAAAAATACCCTCCTAATTATTGGACTGCTTTGGTTTTCTTTAATTACTAGACTGCTTTGGTTTTCTTTAATCTTTTATTCAACACAAATGAAATCAATATATGATTACAACATCTAATGTTCTTTATAAGACAGTTTTTTTGTAATATTATTATTATTAACAGCACTAAGTCTAAATCAATAAACATTCCCAGCTAGTACTAGTAGCATTTTGTCTGCAATACACATCTAGGAAGTTTAACACATCTCATAATATTTTAGTATTTCTCCAACTGGTAAAAACTACATGACTATCTGTCTGCATCTAGTCTGAGCAATGATCTCAGTAGACTCCCACTAGAATCTCAGGGGAGAGGTGCTCCCCAAAGTGATTTGAAAAAAATATCAATCCTATCTTATTTATGTAGGTTTGTCCTTATTATTAAACGCTTAAGTATGAATTTAAAAATTCTATTTATAATGACAATTTCAAGCAATTTATTTGATACCAAAGTTCTGCTCCCTGTTGTGTATTTCCCATGGTTTCCCAATTTATATTTTTCTAAGCAGAAAACAATATAGCCTATCCTACAGACCTGCAGTAGAGCAACTGCTATGCAAAAATAAGTCTATTCTATTTTCTGAAGTTATTTATTCTGTAGATGTCAGTATGTGCCTGAAGAACAGAAAGGGTATGTAAAGTTAAAGACATAAATAATTTGTATAAAGCTTCATCAAATTTGCTCTCTTCCAGGATTTTTTTTTCTTCCTGAATGTGGTGTCCTCATCAGAAACTGCCTTGCTCTGTAAGTTGTCTTCCTTTTTTTGCTAGACAATCTTAACAGTTCTAAATAGCTGTGAAAAAAATTCTCTTTTCTATTCCAGAGTAACAGGAAACACTAAACAACTTAAATTCGTTTGTCTTCTAACCACTCTCCACTCTGTAAGGAATAATTAGCAATCTTCCAAAAACTTTCCTTGACCCAGATTCCTCAGCTGAAAGAATGAAATCTCATGTTAGTCCCCTTCTTGCTTCAATAAATTTTAAGTCCCTAGAAAATTTTCTTCCAAAACAAAAAGAAAAAAAAAAAGTGTTACAATTCCTCTGGAACAAAATTTTAAAAGCTCTGTCTGAAGAATAAAAGAATCCAAATCAGAGCTCCATGACCTACCACCTACGGGTATGCAATTCCATGGCAACATGAGACTTCCTAAAGATTACTCAGCCTTACATTACTTTATGCATATTATTAGCATCCAGTTCTCCTGCAGGGAACTATGCTATAAAAATAAGTTTATTCAAAGGTGACTGTTCACAGAAGCAACCTGAACTGTCAAGTAAGACTCTCGAGGTTTTCAATGGGAAATTTCTGTAGGTTGCATTTTGAAAATAACAGCACTGAACCACTATTGAAGCCTATGTAGTGAGCCATCAGTTTTGCAGTGCAGAATGACACAGCTGTTATACAGAAGTCTCCTATTGGCCTTTATACTTGATATATTTGTGTCTGTATACACAGCATCTCACTGAATGTGTAGGAGTATATAGACATGAATACCTATCACTGTTGTATTCCACTTTCTGATTTTATCACTTTGAAATGTTATCCAGGTTGTGTCTGATTCTCTCTCAGTTGCTGTACTAAAGTTCGTGTTTGATAAGATTTTAAAAAAAAAAATCTTTTAATGAGTATTAAGGATAAATATATTTTCTTCATATGCCTTTGGAATGTTTTTATTTTCTGAAAGCTAATGAACTCTGGATTTCAAAAATTTTTCTCTTTTTGAAATATTTTGCCAGCATAAGAGAACCTGCGGACAGCTCTGGCACTAAAAAAATGTACACTTACTCAAGACATGACAAAACTCCAGGTACAGGGCCTCTATCTAGAATGGAAAGTAGAAAATTGCAATGGTCAATTTAACAAGTCTGTCCAATGTTATTGCTGATGAGTAGAGTCTAATCTCAATATAAAATCTCTGACACAACACACTACCCAACAAACAGGCAGGTCTCCAGGGCACATCCTAACACTGTTTAGCTGTAAGAACTACTCATCTCCAAGCTGTCTCATACAAACTGGAGAAAATGGGACTATTTTGTTCACCCGAAAGATCTCCTGCAACAGAACATCGTTTCAGAAATTGATCGGATCCTAACAGTTTCTGGCACTGGAAATGATCTACAAACTGTGAAAAGTACAAGCATACTTGTCAAGGTTACCGACATTGTATGCTCCATTTTACAGCTAATTAACAAGACAAGAAAAGTATAGATAAACATATGGAAAAGGTGATTTCTAAACATCTCAGATGTTAAACTACTCTACGCTTGTCACCAAACTACCTAACAACTTGATGGAGGAGCTTATAATATACAGTCACTATCTGCTACTTCCATCATCACTGGAACTGGAAAAGTAAAATGTAAAGTCTCTCCTAAAATTAACTTAAAGGAAGCTGCTATTTTGGAAGCTATTGTCTTCTGAGGATAAGTCTGAACACACAAGCTCAAAACTAACCTGTGATCTAGAATGGAGTATTATACAAATGTGGAATAGGCTCAAAGGCAGTATAATAAATCAACTTCCATGAAAAAAAGAGATATGAGACAGTCAAACTAAGAGCTTGAGTCCTAAAATCCACCCTGTTATGTCTATTAAATTTCTGTGTTTCTTTCCCAGAACTAAAGGTTTGTTTACAAAACTGGTCAGAAACATTAGAATTGCACTTTCTGCATCTGAATATAGAACTGAGATGTTCATACTTTGGGAAAATAGCTTAAAATGTTTGTAAGAAACATCTTCTCCTGGAGCACCTGATCAATCTAAATGTTTGCCTGGCAAGATTCAGTTCAGGAAGTTACAATACAAAAATAAAATGAAAGAGTAAAAATATCCAGCTATACAAAACCAATAAATACATTCTGTCTGCTCTGTTATTTACTATTTACTAACATTATCAGCTATGATTAAAATCCCTTGTATTTAATAATATTGATGATGTTTAATAACAATTTTTCTTTCGTTTGAAACAAGCTGATGTTTTATATTATAAATTCCCAATATAAATGCAATTTAATTATTATGCAAATGTTATTGAGGAAATTCTTGATATTTTTGAATGCAAAATTTTTAGCACTTTTATATGCCAAATGAGCCTTACCATGGAAAAAAGTTGAAGGAATATGCACACTCAAACCTCCTTATGCAAATGAAAATGGAATTTCCATCAGTTCTAATTTATTGGATGGTGTTTCATTCATGCTATTTTTAACAGACATCAGAGAAAGCAAATACTGCAGAAAACATACTGAAGAACATTTGGTTCAATAACCAGAATGAATAAGCATTAATTGCAATCTTACTCTTTGGCTAGTTTCAATGAGACTGTTTTATAAGTTGTAAGTGATCATGATGTTTTCTGGTTATACATACAGGCAACTTTTTCACAGCAATGTGGATGAAAAGTAAGAACTATGCAAATATACATGCACGTATGCTGAGGAGGTGGGGAATGGGAAAGTAGAGAGATGTACTTCAGTGTAAATCTGGACTGGAAAGCCCATATGTAATCTTCTTGAAAGCTCTAATGTCCTTATTCATATCTATAAATCTGCCAGCTGGGTGGAAGCAAAGATTTATGATTTAAGTGATCAGACTTTCCTGCTAGAGATGCTTAGGCAGAAAGGTGAGAAGCAATGTCTCAAATAAGTAGACCTATGAGACACATGGTAGAGAATATTCAAAGCAAAGAGCTTGCAGACAACAGATAAAGAAGTGGGCTTATGTAATCAAGAACATCTATTAAAAAGGCATATATTAAGAGAAATCCTACACAGAAAAAACCCTGAAGTTCTGTGAATGCATTTTTCATATGAACAGCTCATTTGACTCAAGTGTTACTACAGATTTTATTTAATGAACACCACATGATATTATATTAACAGCCACCTGATGATCACGCTAGCAGCCTCTTCTGAGTATTTACTGAAGATCAGCATTCGCCTTTTAAGAGCTTAACACAACAGAAACAAGTGAGTCACTCACAAGCTGCCATATGGCCGAGTACTTCCACGCAGCCTGAGCCGAGATGGGCACATGGGCCAAGGGAGGAGGGAATGTACTTTCAGCGCAGCTGGACACGGGTGGTCTCAGTGAGGGGATATAGTTTGTCGGAAAGTTGTGAAACTGTCACATTGCTGGATAAATGAGAGACCCTGTTAATATCATTATTGTCAGGAAGGAAATGAGGACAAGTAGTGATGTGCCGAATGGGAGGGAGCTGAGAGTACTCTGCAATTGTCTGCAGCCCTATGAAAGGGTAGAGATGAAAATGGAGGTCCTGGAGTAGGAAAATAAAGGGGGCAAATCCACGAGAAAAACAACTTCTTTTCTTCTACCCTTTTTGAACCATAAGTCTAAATGGTGCATGCAGCCAGAGGACTGGTCCCTCCTGCCTTAGTTTGTTTCTGCTTCATACACAGAATATCTGTCTCCAAGGCCAAGAAGTTGTTGACATTTGAAAATATCACACAGCAGTGGAACACTTTATATTTATGCCTCTGTTGAAAGCAAAGTTATATCTCAAGGTCCCTAGAACCCACCATTACTTTCCAATTGCCAAAGCACGAGTTTTTGACGAGGGCAGAGTAAGTCAGCCAGCATGCTCTCTACTCCTAAGTCCAGCCAAAAGCTGCTTAACACATCAGTCTCTGTCCTATAAATCAGGGTAGACGAGGACTATAACTTATTTCCCCTTCCTCCCTCTTTTAGGAAAGACAGATTAATGAAAGTTAGGGTAACATGACAGTTATTAACAGGGATAAACATGATACTCCTGACCTTAACCACGGTTATTGGATCAGATGCGTGTGCATGCCTCCATGTGCACATGCACGTGTGTGGACACCACAGGACTCAGATTTTCCTGGCAAGTTGTCTGCTGCTGGCAAGATGAAGCAGTAATACTGCTGGCACAGAGATGCTGAGCAGAGGACTAACACAGGCCAGCAAAGTCAAAGTGAAATTACGTTTCAAAGATTCCAGTCTTAATTTCCCCCTAAAATAGAGTAATTCTCATCATTGTTTCCATCACAGCAATATGTGCTTTGGACAAGCGATCTGCAGTTGTTTTCACATCCAGATATTCTATATTGGTTACACTCTACTTGGAGGAAGAGACACTTGCTTTGGCCAGCTGAGACTGCAGCTTTTGTATATATGATGCATCTCATTATGTGATAAAGTCTGCCGTACTTAGGTTTGTGCAACTCTTAAGCTTCCAAAGCACTCAGCCAACATTAACTGAACATAAAAACTAATTAAATTTTAAAAAATCTAAGCCTGATACTACCAGCCTCAAAAACTCTCTTGTTTTACAGTGCTAAGAAAGAAATATGTGTATAAGCCAAGGAAATGTTCTCATTTAGGGCCAATCTCATGAGTTATTTATATTACCAAATCCTATTTAGGTGCCTAAATAATAGCTGATTGGAAATATTTTTGTGAGTGCGGCCCTTAGACCCTAATCTCTGCCAAGACGCAGCTGAAGGCTATAGAAAACCATCCTCTGGCCTCTTTGAAAACTGAACAACCATCAGTTAAAGAAAACATGATTTTTGTGAAAGTTTCCAAAACTGCAAGCTAACAATGCCTGAAGCAGCCACTGTCATACTCTTCTATGAGGAATTTTTCTTCTTACAAGGTGGCTGATGTAATGTGTCCTTCATTAAAATAATACTTTTGTGCTTACACTTCCCACATAAACTTTCTATAAAAATAGCATCACTACCGATGCTTGACAAACCAGGAGTATTTGTTTCTTAATTTTATGCTCGCTCACATGCATCTTCATGTCCCATTTGCAGTTTTCTTGACGGAAGTGTCTGTGGCTATCAAATCTATTGATCGGGTAAGATATGGAGATGATTGTTAGGAATTACGATGGGGGTAGTGCCTATGGTTCCTGCACTTCATGCAATAAACAGTGTTTTTAATATGAAAACCATCTGTACCTCAAGGCAGAGAATAAACTGCAATGTGTAGTGCCGACTGCTTGTTTTTTTCTCTTTGATGGATCCCTAATTAACTGACTTTTTTAAACTGATTGCCAAGGGGATATGCAATGCCTCTTCCTGAAAGACATAAAACAGAGAAGGGAGATGATATAAAGAAGGAACACACACCCTTCTTCAAGGACAGGTTTGAGCCTGAAGTCAAAGCAAAGAAAAGCTGAACTAATTGTTCAGCCAAAGAAAAGAAAATTGATGAGGCTCTTGGAAGCCCACAGATCTTTTCAAAGAGAAAGGAATCATCTGTTTCCCATGTTCACAGGAGATAAAAAAGTAGTAATGGGTTTCATTTATAGCAAGGGAATCTGGGCTAAGATAGCCAAAAAACAGTGAGGAGGGTTCACCACTGGCACAGAACATCCCCGGAGGCTACAGATTCCTCTTCATCATAGGCATTAAAGGGGTTTGTTAGACAAACACGTCAGAAATGAGATGGGGAGTGGTAATCCCACACTTACATGGGGAGATTGATTCACTGACTTCTAGGCTGGCTTTTCTAAATTTCTGACTCTATTTAGAAAGTGTTATCCATTGGCAAGAGCAAGTCACGGGAGCAGAATAAAGAAACATGACTAGAGATAATGCAGACTGATGAGTCTTTTGACTTTTCATTTCTGATAGGGTGCAATTAATCTCATCCCAAAAGTTTTTTTTCAGCAACTTTAGAGACATACAGAGTAGATAAGAACAGCTAAATTAGGCATATAGATGCCTTTACAAAAGCAAACCAGACATTTCTAGAGCATAATTCACATGAACTGTTCAAAATATACACTTTCAACTGAGTTGACCAAACATCTACCATCTATCTTGTCAATAGATCTAAGTTTGATTTATTGGGAAAGAAACCTACTGTGAATCGCTCAGTTGCAGGTACCTCTACTCTCTTGTTATCTAATGCTAGCCAAAATGAATCCCAGAACAGGTTTTCCAATCCCAGAAGCTTTGTCTCTTGCTCACCTCTAGTATCAGGAGTTCTGAACCCAGACCACAAAACAAGGGCATTCTTCCTCCCTGAGAAGTAATTCCCCAAAGCCCAGGACCCTGATTGTTTATGTATTCTCTCTCCTTTTCTTTCCCACTTTTTAATTTTGCTGTTCTTTGCTCCTCCAGCTGCAACACTTAAACAGTTATTCTCATCATCTGGCTGAAACAGAAATGCTGGAAAGATGTAGTGACAGACTAGCACAGTATTGCTTCAAGTTGCTTTTCAGGGAAAAAGAGACAGGCTTTACAACACTTGCACAGTTGGACAGAACTTCCTAATTATTGTAATGTTATTAGATTAACAACACACTATGATCACACAAATTTCATTTGCCAAGCAAACAAGTTAAAACTCTTTTTTTTGGTAATTCCCCAACTCTTGCTCCAACCTCAGAGGAAGCTGACTAAATGTATATCAGTTGGTACATCAGCTAACAAGTTCTCTGATACCAAACCTCCCAAGAAAGAGCAAAGTTGATGTACACTTCTCAAAGCAATTGGAGACATAGACTGGAATCTGATTTTCTCTCTTTTCTTCACTCCTGCAGTAAAAACAGTCAATGTTCACTGAATCTTTACCTAGCAGAGAAGCAAACACTACTAAAAATAGCTCAAGTTGTATTTTCAGCCTTTCAGCTTTTCTTTTTTTTTTTTTTAAGCTCAGTATAATATGATTTTAAGCACCAAAGTTTTAGAGAAAGTTAGTACTTACTCAAAAAGATGCTGATATGTCAGACGAATAAAGACTAAGCAGATACAGGCTATGTCTGTACTTTGACATGAGACCTCCAAAAAACAGTATTTCAAAAAGGGATTTAGATAAATCTGCTGTCAGCACTTCTTGAGTCAGTGCTGGAAAAACTGCCCCAGGATTCACTGTGAGGAGACACTGGGCTGCTGCCAGCATCCTCTTTTAGATAAGAGACCCAAGTTAATCCAGACTATGCAGTCAACTACCTGGCCCTCCTCTCATCAAAGGCAAGGACTGCCATCCTGGCTACATAACCACCTGGGAAACTCCTCTACTGCTCAAATGTCTTCCTTACCTTTCTAATTTCCATCCTAAAGAGGTATAAAACTATTCCACGGTTAGTACATTTTGCCTTGGAGGCAACTACAGCAATTTCATTACTTCAAACAGCAGATCTGGTACATTATTTGATTTTTATTTCCATATTATGAGGTCCTCTTGAGGAAGGCAGAATACGTTCTTGCTTCTGTCTATGCCTGATACAAAATGTCATTCCCTTGCCCAGAAGACAACTCCGTTTTCAGAGTCATCCTTTAACTTACAATGTCAGGTCTTCACAAGTTGCTGCCTTCTGCTCCTCACAAGCTAATGGAGCATTTGTCTGGATCCAGGTAAACTAAGAAGCCCTCCAGTTTCACAGGTTAGTCAGAGAAATACAATTGCACCATCTTGAATTGTGAATATATAATGGCATAAAAAACAATGATGAAGTGGTGAAGTTAAACAAGTAAGCACACGACTATGAAATAGTTACTACTGTAAAGAAATTTTCTCTAACCAATTTTTCAGTCAAATTTCTCAATTGTAAGTGCTGGAAGCCTGAGAGATTGTGATAAAGAAACACAGTAAATTCAAAGAGCAAATAAAGCCAAAACACTAAGAAAGATCTTACAAAAAAGGAGTTTTCCAACAAACACATAACTATTTCCTATGGTATCTGAAACTCAGGCTGAAGTCAAGTTTTATGCTGCATAGGCAGATAGCTTTAATGTTGCCTTCAGATCTCCTATTTTCCATATTTAGAAACAAAATACTTATTCTATTTTGGAAATCAATTTAGGTGATACAGCTTTAGCTTAATTAGCATGATATGGAAATCTGCCCTCTACTCTGGCTGTAAACATTTTGGAAAATACATCTTCTTACCACTTTCATCCAGCAAGAAGTCATCCTGGTAACGGAACTTTTCTGGTCCACATGCAATAAAAATGTCATCATCGCCAAAAAAATCCTGAAGGCACATCACCTGCAAGCAAAAAGGAAAGGAAGGCATTGCATGAAATAATCAGAATTGTAATGATAAATCCCTATTTGTCTCCATCTCCATGAAAATTCTTCACTTTTAATGGAATCAGCAGGGCTTCATCTCCAGACAAATTTCAAAGCTGTCCTCTGACCATCTGTTACAAGTGAGAAACACTTTTATGAACACTGCAAAGAAAGACAAAAATCATAACTGTCAGATTTATTAAATGATGCATCAACAGGGTTTGAGGTAAATGCCTTCTGTTTATGCACAAGGTACCCTTCAGTAGTTAGTGGATAATTAATCTGCTTTTGAGCCCATATCTCTATCTTTTGAATGCAATGAAAGAAGGTTACAACTGTATGCAGAATGAAATGTAGTTATTTCAGCAAAATCTCCCTGACAGGGAATGAAATTCATATGTGTAAACTGAGTTTCCCTCACAAACTCTTCCTCTATGACAGCAGAGTCAATGTGAAGCCTCTTCGAGGGCCCCAAACTGAACAGGCAAGTCAGATGAGCTGAGAATAACTCTTCTAGAACTGAGTAAAATTATAATCTCTTTCTTACTCCCAAATATGAACAGCCAAGATTACATTGTTGTACTTTTATGTCCATACATGAGATTTCAGAGGAGACTTCATTGCAGACTTTCAGTACTTAAAGAGGGCCTGGAAGAAAGACAGGGACAGACTTTTTAGTAGGGCCTGTTGCGATAGGATAAGGGGTAATGGTTTTAAACTAAAAGAGGGTAGATATAAGGAAGAAAATTTTTATGATGGATATTTTTATATGGATAGCATATATTTATATTTTTATGAGGATAGCAAAACACTGGAACAGAGTAGATGCTCCATCCCTGGAAACATTCAAGGTCAGATTGGATGCTCCCCTGAGCAACCTGATCTGTTGAAGATGTCCCTGCTCATGGCAGGGGTGTTGGAACTAGGTGAGTTTTAAGATCTCTTCCAACCCAAACCATTCTGTGATTCTATGATTTCCTTATAAAAGCTTTTAGTTCACAAGGCACTACTTAAAAATTTAATCTTTCTATTCTTATGGAATCATATCAAATCATTTAAATCATATTAAAAAAAGAATCAGCGACTTTTTCAAAACCTGACTTTGGACTTACTGATCCAACTTTGACAAATTTTAAAACCAAATTAGATATCTGACTACCTTGGAAAAAAAGCAGAGATACTTGGTAAAGTCTATTCTCACTTCACATTTACAAGAAGATTTTAAAATGCTATGTTAGCTTATTTTTATATAATTTTTTGTAATTCAGTAGTGCACTAATGTTTTAACAGGCCAATTTCACAGATTCACAGAATCACAGAATGTGCTGAATTGGAAGGGACCCACAAGGATCATTGAGTCCAACCCCTAGCCCTGCACAGAACATCCCCAAGAATCACACAATGTGCCCAAGAGTATTGTCCAAATGCTTCTTGAACTCAGACAGGCTTGGTGCTGTGAGCACTTCCCTGGGGAGCCTGTTCTAGTGTTCAACCACCCTCAGGGTGAAGAAGCTTTTCGTAATATCCAACTTAAACCTCTCCTGAAACAACTTCGGGCCATTTCTTCAGATCCTGTCAGTGGTGAACACAGAGAAGAGATTAGTGCCTTCCTCTCCTCTTTCTCTCAGGAGGAAGTTGTAGACTGCAGTGAGGTCTCCCCTCAGTCTCCTTCAGGCTGAACAGACCAAGTGACCTCTGCCACTCCTCAGACGGCTTCCCCTCAAGGCCTTTCACCATCTTCATTGCCCTCCTTTAGACATTCTCTGAGAGCTTAATATCTTTCTTACATTGCAGTGCCCAAAACAGCACATAATATTCAAGGTGAGGCTGCCCCAGTGCAGAACAGAGAGGGACAATCCTCCCCCTTGACTGGCTGGTGATGTTTTGCCTGATGCCTTGCAGGACATGGTTGGCCCTCCTGGATGCCAGGGCACTTCTGACTCATATTCAGCTTGCCATCAACCAGGATCCCCAGGTTCCTCCTCTTGGCACTGCTTTCCAGCATCTCATTCCCCAGTCTGTACGAACATCCAGAGTTACCCCATTCCAGGTGCAGAATTCAGCACTTTCCCTCATTGAAGTTCACAGGGTTGGTGATCGCCCAGTCCTCTAATTTGTCGAGGTCTCTTTGCAGGGCCTCCCTGCCTTCAAGGGATCAACAGCTCCTCCTAGTTTTGTGTCATCTGCAAGCTTGCTTAGTATTCCTTCCAGTTCTGCATCCAAGTCATTTATGAAGATTTTGAAGAACACAGGGCCCAAGATGGAGCCCTGTGGAACCCCACTGGAGACACGTCACCAGTCTGTTTCCTCATCCACTATTACACTCTGTGCTCGACACATGAGCCAATTGCTCACCCACCACATAATGTGTTTATCCAGCTGTGTGTTGGACATTTTGTCCAGAAGGATCCTGTGAGAGACAGTATTGAAAGCTTTACTGAAATCCAGAAAGATTACATCACCTGGCTTCCCTTGATCAACTATGAGGGTTACCTTGTCATAGAAGGAAACCAGGTTTGATAAGCAGGACTTTCCTCACATGAAGCTGTGCTGGCTGTGACCAATGGTTGTATTGTCCTTCAGGTGTTTTTCAATACCACCCAGAGTAATCTTCTCCATAACTTTACCAAGCACTGAAGTGAGACTGACAGGCCTGTAGTTTCCTTGGTCCTCTTTCTTGCCCTTCTTGAAAATTGGGACAATGTTCACCAGCTTCCACTCAGCTGGGACCTCTCTGGATTCCCAAGACCACTCAAAAATCACAGAGAGAGGCTTTCCAATGACATCAGCCTGCTCTTTGAGGATTCTGGGATGAGTCCCATCAGGCCGCATAGACTTGCAAGTATCCAGCTGCAGCAGCAGATCCCGCGCAATTTCAGGGTCAATAGGAGTTGATCATTCTCGCAGTCGGGGTCCTCCAGCTCAGGGCGCTGAGATCCCTGTGGTCTGTCACTCTTGTTGAAGACAGAGGCAAAGAAAGCATTAAACACCTCTGCCTTGTCTCTGTCCCTGTTTGTGAGGTGACCATCCTCACCCTGTAACACACCAATGATATTTCTATACTGTCTCGTGTCATTAACGTATTTGAAAAACTCTTTTTATTTTCCCCCACATTTCTGGCCAGCTGCAACTCCAGCTGACCTTTGGCCACATGCATTTTCTCCCTACAGAGGCAAGCAGAATCTCTGAATTCTTCCCATGTCACTTGACCTTGCTTTCACCGGGCATACAGCAAGCCGGCCTTCTGCCTCTCCTGCTTGACTTCCAACATTTGGGAATTGTCTCCTCCTGTGCCCTTAGGAGGTGATGTTTGAAAAGTGACCAGCCCTGATGGACCCCAGCACCTGCAAAAACATTCTCCCAGAGGACCTTACTTACTAATTCCCTGAGCAGCCTGAAGTCTACTCTCCTCACGTCCAGAGCTGAGGTTTTGCTGGCCTTTTTCCTCCTATCAATAGAGATTTTAAACTCAATCACTTTGTGTTCACTGTGGCCAAGACAGCCCCCAGTCTCCACTTTGCTCATGAGATCCACCCTGTTGACAAGCAGCAGATCAAGTAGGGCGTCTGTTCCATAAAGTTGTCATCCAGGTTTTTTAGGAATCTTCTGGCCTGGGTTATATCAGCTGCATAATGCTCCCAGTTGATTTCTGGCAAGTTGAAGTCCCCTTCAAGGAAAAGGGCAGTTGATTTGGAAGTGCCCCTTAGTTCCGCCAAGAATCATTTGTTGGCATCATCATCCTGGCAGGAAGTCTATAGCAGACCCCCACAATGACATCCACATTGTTTGTTTGTCCCTTGATTCTTACTGGGAGGCTCTCAACTGTGCCATTGCCAACTGTGAGCTCCATACATTATAACCCTTTTATTACATACCCCTTCACATCTTCTGCCCTGCCTATCCCTCCTGAAGTGCCTGTAACCATCGAACAGGGCACTCCACTCACAGGACTCATCCCACCAGGTTTTGCTTATGCCAGTGATATCAAATCTTTGGGACTGGACCAAAGCTTTGAGCTCCCCTTGTTTGTTCCTCACGCTGCATGCATTGGTGTAGAAACATTTCAGGTGTGTTACAAGTCTACAGACAGGAAAGCAACACATAAAGAATCTCTAAAAATTGAAAAAGCAGTTGAGAATAGTCCATCTGATCCAGACAAACCCCCTCAAAAAAAAAAAAACAAAACAAGGGAGGGCAATTCAGCATTTCAAGACTACAAAACCACAAGTGAAATAACTAGCTAATGAGATTTTGCTAGATTTGGGCATAAAAAAAGCACAACCCAAAGTAAATGGTGTCTACTAGGCATTATAAAATTCATATCGTGCTTCCCAGAAACATGTCTGAAGGCATCTACAACAGTTATGAGCCTCTATGGTAGAAATATTTTAAAGAAGAAAAGTAGTGGTACATGTTGTATAGAGTAAGATTTATAATTAAAACAATTTTAAAGGTAGAACATTAGTAAATGAAAAATAGAAAATTGAGAGAACAACACTAGATGAAATAAATACCCCCCAAAAAAGATAAAGGTACTTCTTAAATTATCCTTTCCTTAAGCAATGCATATAGCTGTAAATTCAGATCCACCACAACCCTATTGCTACGGCCATTATCATCCTAACACTACACTCTACCTGAACACCAGCATCAAAAATGTAAATATTTGATAGAGCTTTATACCATGTTCCTACTCAGTTTATATTCTATTAGTGTATCAGCCTCAGCAACCTTTAAATAAACTCATTTATTTCCCATCTTTTTTTTTGTCCACAAGACATATCCCGCCTGTCTTCCCACCCCATACTCCCACCAAGCTTCAAACATCTCTTCCTTTCAGTCAAGTTCCTCTGAAATTGCCACCTCTCCCACAGCATGTACAAACCCACTAATTTGCAGATTAACATTAAAAATCCTGTGATTTCCTGTTTGCCTCCTAAGTTTGACACACTTCTGGGGAGAGATAACCTCTACATTTGCATTTATACTAAGCAGAGTATTAGAACCAAACCAGTAATAAGCGACTCTAGGCACAAAGTTGAGCTATTTTGACAACAAGCATAAATAAAAACTCAATTCATATCTGATTTTAAAAAATTTATGGATTTAATAAAACTCAAAAATGCTTGACTCTGCACAGTTAAGAGGGTTTCTTTCAAGCCTAAAAAAGACATTAAAATGCAGGTAGCTCAACTACACCAATATTTAAAGCATCTCAGGTTCAATCAGTGCAATTTATATGCAAATAAGAAAGAAAATAGGATTAACACATGAAAAATAATTTGTACTTAGATATCTTTGGCTTTTATTAAACTTTATACTTAAAATTTAAAAAGTTCTTATGCTTCCCTCTTTTCTCTTTGCCCTCAGTTTCATACTCTGTATGTAAAATTACAGGGTTTTTTGCCTCCTGAGATTTTAATTTGGAAATTATAATTCTAGCTCTTAGAAAGCTCATAACAAGACCATAATTTCCCTCCAAATCCATCTTCCTCTGGAATAACTTCTATTAAGGTTTCCAATATCTTTTTATACTATTATTGGAAGGCCTGAGATGTCCATCCCTGTCTGCATTTTTCATCCTTTCTGTCTCAGCATTCCTGGCGCTCTCTGCTCCCAGGTTCACACTTCCCAGAGGTTACATTGAAATGCCCTTCCAGAAGGCATCTAACAAATGCACAGCACCCCCTTCCAGGCTTTTTTGAAGAGAAATGAGCAAGCACTTCCTATTCACACTCAGTCATCAGCTAAGCAACAGGACATACTTTTTATTACCCATTTTCACTTCTGGAGAGCACAGCTTCTCAAAAGTTATACTGTAGAAGATCAATAATTAGTATCACCTAAACTGGACTGTGCAAGTCCTTAAGAGGTCAGTGTGCTCTGTTGCATGTGTTTAGCCTTAAAATAAATCAGTTTTTAAAACAGTGAATTAGAAAAGCCTGTCTTGGACATTTTTGTTGTTTTCAGGTCAGAGAATCCATCTTCTTCTTTTTCACAAATAGGTTTTTATCTTTCATATTCCACCACGAAGTTTTTCACAGTGGGGAAGACAAAGCCAATGCAGGAGTGGTCAAACATACACCTTAAATAAAAAGAAACCAAAAAACCACATTTTCTACCACACATATGGTAGTAAATACACTGTGACACTTTTAAACAAAAACCTTTCCAGCAAAAGGTGTTATTTAACATTAATGGTGTCTCTCTTATACCTTCTAAGGGAATGAATAAATAACAGTAATGTTAGCAGAGGCCAAGGAGTCTTTGCATCAATGGTAAGAAAGACAGCAAGCAGCAACAAAGAAAATCGATCACTAGTACAGGCTTTGGCTATATGCAAGTCACATAAACAAGACTAGCTGGCCTGGCCATGCTCAAGGCAAAACAGAGGAGGAGGAAGAATTTGTCATGCCTAAATTTCCCTGAGTAAGTTGTACACGCTGAAACCTGGATCTCCCACAACTCATTTCCCTAGTACACAACTTAAGACACCCACATGCCCTTCCAGTGGCAAACGCAGGTGTCTGCCAAGGAAGAAACCCAAATTATTCTTTATCTCAGCAGTTGCTATGGTGCTTTGATCCTCTAGTCCCCAGAACCCGGGGGTAACCTGGATGGGCCAGGCACCCACAGCCACCGGGGGAGCACAAAGCAGATCAGCGGAGCAGGCCCAGAAGGAGCGGAACAGCAAAACTTGGCTACAGGCCCAACCTCAGGACTGGCTTTGCACCATATACACTATTCATGATAGGCACTTCAAAAATTATTTTCACTTTTCCTTCTTTGGTTAAATAGATGAGTATCTGGAACCAATGAGAAATCTATTATGGAGCCCTTTTTTTTGGCCTGAAACATTTAAGTTCACCTCTTTGAAGCTCTTCTTTTGTTATGGAGACCCTCCTTCTTGTATCTACTAAAGATAGGAGAAATTGTGTTTCACATTTTGGAGCTCAGGATAGCAGCTTGCAGAGCCAATAACTCGTTACATTCTCTCACCACAAGTAAGAAAGAGCAGTCAGTAGTGATGTGGAGGAGGTGCAGAGTGAGGGAGAGAGGAACAGAGAGGGAAGAGAGGGAAAGGCAAGGGGAAGAGGGGGAAAGAAAGAAGAGAGAGGGAAGCAAGGAGGGAGGGAGAGATGGAAAGAGTAATTGAATCAATCTATTCTCTCTAAAAGCATGAAATGGAAGTCACAGATGCAATCCCCTTTTATAACCTCTATATACTGGCTACAGTGGGATCAGGGACCTTTTAAATTCACATTTTAAAACACATGCACAAAAAAAACCCAGAACAAAATTCTTTGCATATATCAGCAAATCAAATACTTTCCTATTCTTTAAAATTTACCATATATCAAGTTTAAACTGAAAAAACCGATTTTTTAAAAATAAAAAATATTCAGAAAGTAAATTTTTCCACTGTGTTCAGGAAGAGTTCGTAGCACCAGCACACTACACCACCACCACCGCTATTACTAACTCATATTTTTGTTACAGTTTTCATAATGCTGGGTTCTTGGACAGAAAAGAAGGAGGGGGTGTTCTGTGTGCTTGTCTTCTTTTAATAACAACAACTTAATTAGAGTCAAAGCTGAAAGCTATTTTGGATGAGCAATGAGAAAACCTCAAGCTGGCATGTCCTCAGGCACCACAGCTTTTGGAGCTGAAAAGAAAAGCGAGGACAAAGAAATGAGGTAGTTAAAAGTAAGAAGATGCGGAAGGCTCTAAGGGGAACTTAAATGATATAGAGTATAGGGGGTTTATGAAAAGTAAAGGAGAAATGAACCATGGCAAATGTAAAATATGTGGCACTAAGGAAAGAGGAGACATGGGCTGCCAGCCAGGAGCACACACCAAGAGTGACAGAGGGGTAATCGAGGCTGGTGGAGAAGAAGGAACAGTCCAAAGGAAGGGGTAGGCAGGGAGTCAGTGCCATGAGCCTTCCAGGCTTCACCCCATAGTCAGCCAGCTGGGAAATTTTAAATCTATTTTAAAGTAGTTTTCTTGAGCCTTAAACAATCTCATGTTGAGTTTTATTACCATTTCCCTGATAGTGAAAAAGGCATTAAGAAAATATTTCATCCCTGGAAAAACCTTACCATTTAAATGACTCATGATTTTAGGACTCTGACTCATTAATTTTGTGTCAAGTTTTATGACTTTTATTACAGAGCTCCCTCTCATTTTCCTGCTACTTTTGGTTCACACAGCCTCGCTGTTTAATTCCTAGACAAGTCTTCTTAGTTATTGATGTCAAAGGAGCTCCCTATTATTATCTTTTTATTTTTCTCCTTGTATTTTGCCTGATTTTTCAAATCAAAAACAAAGAGGCAAACAAAAGAAAACAAAACAAAAAACCAAACCAAAACAAAACAAAAAAACAACAAAACAAAAAAAGAAACCCATCTTGTTTTAAGATTCAAATTGATCTCTATTGTTGTTTTCCCTTCATTTATCTCCTTAACTAACCTGTGTTTTTCACTATCCACGACCTTTGCAGTATTTATTTTTATCCATTTCCCCACTCTATTGCTTCATGGAGGAACATCTCAGATTAGATACTGAACCGATTTTACTGTCATCTACCCTGGCAGTCAATAACAAGTCTCATGACAGCTATGGATATTCCTGAGACCTTATAAATCATAGAATCCATAAAATCGTTTGGGTTGGAACGGACCTTAAAGGTCCTCTAGTGAAACTCGCTGTAATGAGCAGGGACATTTTCAACTAGATCAGATTGCTCAGAGCCCTGTCACTGGCCTTGAACACTTCCAGGGATGGAGCATCCACAGCTTCTCTGAGTAACCAGTTCCAGTGCTTCAGCACTCTCAGAGTAAAGAATTTCTTCCTAATATCTAACCCAAACCTACCCTCTTTTAGTTTAAAACCACCTATTGTAAAAACCCCTATTGTAACAGGCCTTGCTAAAAAGTTTGTCCCCATCTTTCTCGCAGACACTTTTGAGGTTATGAAAGGTTGCAATAAGGTCTCCCCGCTTTCTCCAGGCTGAACAATCAGAAATTAATCATTTCATACTGGCGTAATTGCTTTCTGAGCAATTTCTGTGAAATAAAAAATCCAAACATATC
>JAWWLV010000001.1:50397736-50407868 GCA_035041135.1 Platyrinchus mystaceus
AGGAGCAAAACTTTAAGTGTTTTGAATAACCTTCAAGAGGCATCTCTCTGCGGACAGGTATAGTGGTTTACAGTCTCAGTAAGAATCTCTAGTTAGCCTTTGTAAATACATTTACTCAGCATCCCTAATTGTCTCAAGACTTCCTAAACCTGTGAATTAGTGCAGAAGAAGGACAAAATAGAGACACAGCACTGGAAAAGAGCACTAATAGATATGACATATCTAAAGATTCTCCAGAGTACATTAGAACTTGTTTCTGCAAACAGAAGCTTGATCACTCAAGTAATGTATTAATTTATTTAAAGTGACCCAGAAGTTAATGGAAAAATATTCAAGAGGGGAAAAGCCACCTACGCTTGAATGGCACAATGACTCAACCAATTTGAAGGCTCAGGAGAACATAATGATCTAAGTTACTTTCTGGGGCATCTTCTAAAACATTTCCTGTGCAAAGATTACTGTTTGCCTTACTGAATTCATTAGTGGCCATTTCAGAATGAACTCACTCTTGAAAAAGAACCGGCCATCATACTAACGGCAGGCAGCAGCCTTGCCTTCCCTCTTAGTAAGCCGTGAATATTCAAAGAAATGAATACTGCTTCCAAATGAGGCTAAACAGCTCCTTGTCCAGCAGTGGCTCCAGAGGTCTTCATTCGACTTTAATTACGCAGAGCAGATTTCAAACACTCAGCAGCGTATGCCGAACTTGCTTGGATTACCATGTCATTGCATAAGTTTAGTTGGCGCGAAAAGTCAGCGTTACGATATCTGAATATTCATTTGAAAGCAGAGATGCCTATCGAGAGCGTGCTCAGAAAACACAGGCGGCACGGAGATACCGTGTAAGAAAGGCTGCAGCGGAGCGGAGCTGCCGCCCCGCGCTTGCACACACGGGGGAGCTGCGGCCCCGCTCCTGCCTCAGCCCGCTCCCATCCCCTCCTCACCCCCGGCCAGAAGAGCCGGGATGAGATCATTCCCGGTTTTTTTAGACGCTCTAGCAGAATCCTGCGGCTTCATACTCAGCATCTTTATATCTAGACACGCTTACGTGGACAAACAGTAAATAAATGGAGAAATGAAGGGGAAATAAGGATCATAAATGAACTCTTCTACATCCTCAAGGAAGCTTTCATTGCAGAACTTCAAAATTATTGACTTCTAGCTTTTTTTAAGGGTGAGAAATGCAGGAGAAATCCTTTCTCCCTTTCTGGCACTTCAAGTGCATGAACTTAGCTTTTCTTAAAGCTACACTTGCCTATGGGCAATTACCCAAACTAGTGCTCATAGCGTGAAATTTGTTTTTCACACTTTATCCCATGTTTTCTGAACATCAGGAAACAGATTTTAACGGGAGGGTGACCGAGCACTAGCACAGGTTACCCAGGGAGCTGATGGAGTCTCCAGCCTCAGAGACACTAAAAAGCCATCTGGACACAGTCCTGGGCAGCCTGCTGTAGGTGATCCTGCCTGAGCAGGGGGGTTGGACCAGATGGCCTCCAGCAGTCTCTCCAGCCTCAACAGTTCTGTGATTATGTGATTTTTTTTTTCCATCCTCCAGTTCACTTTCCCCTGTCATCACCCTCTCAGTCTTACCCTTTTTCCCATTATCTGCTTTTCCATATTTCCCATATCTGCTGCCTTAATTGCATTACTCCTACCCTGTAGTCTCTCTTCTCACTCTTCATCTCCTATTTTTTCACTCTTGGACAGTGGAAGAATATTCTGCCCTTGTGAAGTAACTGGAAGAGGCTACATGTTTGACAGTTGAAGCTAACAATCAGGTCCTACTGAAGCATCTTCCTTCTCTATAGTGACAAGGGACAAGAGGCACTACAGAAGAACATCATCACCATGGATAGAGGATATCAATCCAAGCATACATGCTGTCAGACATACTTCATGTAACCAGTAAACTGCACTATTTGTATCAACATAAAAATGCTTCCCTATGTCACAAGGGCTGCTAACATGCTGGAAGTAAATGTATGCCTCATTTGAGGACCTGCTGTATACATGGTAAGTATTCTGCAAAATCAAGGATTTTTTTTCTTAAAATCCTTATTTTTAAAACTAATTTTAAGGGGTGATAAGCAGACCTTACATAGGTTTAGAAGCCAAATCCCTAACAGGAGTCTATGACCATGCTTCAAAATAGATCATTTCTTCAAAAGAAAACAAAACCAAACTCAGTATAAGTCCCTTTCACAAAAAAAAAAAAAAAAAAAAAAAAAAAAAAAAAAAAGGTGGAACAGAAATAAATAATCAGTTGTATGCCCCTAGTTTACCAGCAACAATTCTTGCCACCACTAATCCCTCTCAGTTTTGCCCTGTGAACAAATTCCTCACCAACTGTAGTTGGACGTCAAATTACAAAGCTACCTGTGTTGACTAATCTCACTCCCAAAGGCCAAACTATTCTTGACCATGTTCCTCAGGAAGAGGAGTAACTATTTCACCTAGCTGTGAAAACTTCAGTCAAACTCTGGAGGGAAGAAAAGGCTGTTTTCCCTCTGACATCACCTGCCCCAGTGAGGGCATGTGGCATTCCTGGGGGAGGGCAGAACCAGCTCAAGAAGGCTCTTTACTGCTTTGAAAAGCTGAAACACACCATAAACAAAAGTTAGAAAAAAAGCCTTTTATGCTCTTTCTGTTGCCTCTCAAGCTTCGAGTTTACCTCCTAGCACACAATTAAAGCTGTCTTAAGAGTACTAAAAAAACAGTGTTGAGTCCACTGCTTACATCCATAAAACTAAAAACTCAAGCCTGTCGTGGAATGACATATTAAACAGTGTTTCAGGCTTGGGACTTGAACTATTGTGTCTATTGAAATGAGAAAAGAATAATCTGTCTGAGAGGAGAAGCAGTAAGCTCAACCCTGAGGAATATCTGCACTGTATATGTATATATATATATATGTATCTGAACTGTACCTTTGTGCCTTTTCCACAACTTCCTACTTCTCACTAACAGAAATAAAGGGAAAAACTTAGAAGTTTGAATGTACCTCGTAGAAAATTCTCTCTGTGGCTAAGCAGCACCAAGTGTTAAATTCAGTTCAGTTTATAGTTGGCATACAATACACAGGGGGCAATGTTGCTGTACTTCGGATACAAATGGACATGCAACTCTGTAGCTTTGAAATGTCCACACAAGAGAGAATGGGAGAGATCTCCCAAGATATTTACACTTTTTGTTCCTCATTCTACCGGCATTTTTCAATGTTTCAAAACACAGCAAAATCCATATCCTTCAATTTGAAAGATTTATGTATTTTTAAAAAATTTCCTGTGTCAAAAATAATGTCACAGTCCTGTGTAATCCTATCATTTGTTTGCTAAGTCTGCTTCTCAGGAAAAGCCCTACCTTCCAACAATTGCCTACTTTCTTGTTACATTCTTAGCAGCAGTGTCTTGATAAATAGATGTTTCCATGGAGATGACAAATGACTATCATCTATGTTGCAATGAGCTGCTAGTTTCATCTCGAACCATTAGCTTTCAAACCACAGCTTATTCATTATTTATTTGCAGTAAGGAAATGGTTGAAACCCAGTGCATTACAGCAGATTGAAATCTGTGCATGCAGTCTAGAAATAAGTGCATTTGTCACCACATAAAATGAATAAAACTCCTTGAGATTAAATTATTGTTCCTAGAAGGTGTCCTAAAGGTCTAAAAAAATTCTCCTCTCAATTAATAGGATGCCTAGATAAAGTATGAGAATTAAGACACATTTTAAATATTAAGGCAGGCAGGGAAGTTTCAGGAGGAAAAAAAACCAGTACATGACATTCAACTTTTTTTTACACTGTAAGAATGACACTAAATGTTTCTCATAAACAGGCTTAACAACACAAGTCATCAAACTTTGACTCAACAGCTTAATAGAAATTTGTAAATTCTTATGCTTTTTGATGCTTTTTGACTGTTGTATATGAAACCTGTGACTGAATTCCATTCAGAAAATGCCTTTCTTTTATCACCAGCTGACAGGTGACTGGAGTCTTTGGCAGCTCTGAGGGAGCCTAAGATGGAGTAGGAGAAAATATTTCAAGTTTTTTCATAAAAATAAAAACCTGCACAGTTGCTGCAGTTATTTTTAAAAAGGAACTTAAAGCTCATAAGAGCTTTCCACTGGGCAAGATGTCTACTTTTGCCTGCTCAACTTAAGAGAAATATTTGTTCTTCAATATTTAAATAAATTAAAAGCTGTACAATTTTAAGATAGTTAATTAAATTAACATACAAATGTTTTTTCTGTCTTATGTCCTGGTCTAGAAAGAGGGAGAAAAAAATGCACTGTTACTGCTACAAGTAGCACATTCTGAAATAAATTTTATGTCTTCTGTACTTATGCATAAAATAACTTCAAATTTATGGTAATTTGAAGAATGTGAAATACTCTTTCTTAAATGCTGGCCTAAGACTGGCCTTCTTGAAAGGAAGGAGTGTGTGACCAATGCCTGAAAGACACAGCAGACACATGCACTGCAGTGTCATGTAACAGGCTGCTGTTATCTGTCATTGCCTGTAACAGCATTCAAATTTACGAAAATTGAGGTAGGCAGGAATTTTTTGGCTGATTTTGAGGTGGAAGCTGTCTATATGTACATGACCTGGAGGATATTTTGCCTGGATGAAAGTTATCATGCATCTGATCCAGGGAAAAAACAGGACATATAAAAGTGGAACGTCCTTCACACTTGCCCTGGTTAATAACATCCATGCTTTTTCTGTTTAAGCGCTGGAGTTGTCCTGGGAAAAGCATGTCAATTAGAGTAAGTTATAACCAATTACGTGTCTCTTCATTTGAATTATTGTCCATTAAGAACTGACCTGAGTTTGCAGAAAACATTTCATTCACGTAATAGGCTCAATACCAGTGTGACAAAAGGTCGAAGGGTAACAAGAAATTATTTTCCAGGATTATTTTGTTGCATAGGAAGGGGACGATAAGCAGTAGCTCATTTTTTTCCACTAACACAGCATGCCATTTTCATACTACTGCTATCTCACCTACTTCCTCAGATTACCATGAAGCTGGAACAACCACATGCTCCACTGCACAAACAGCCATCTCCATAATGTCTCTTCATATCTCACGGATGAGGCTTTATCCAAGCATAACATAGGGATGAGATGAAGCAACAATAAAGGCCAACTTTTATTCATAACAAGAAATATGCAGACAGTCTAGACAAAGTGCTGAGCTCTTCCTGTGCAGGTCTTCTCATGTGGAGCAGCACATCTATTAAATGGCCTTTTCTGCAGAAACAAACTTGCCAGGGTCTTTTTTTGTTGTTGTGGACAGCGATGGGGGAGAGATGGGTAAGAGTTAGCCACTACCCAGCCTTTGCAGCTTTTGAGGATTTGATCCACCACATTTAATTTAGAGAGTTTTTCTTCTCTGAAATCAGAATAGAAGTTGCAATTGAATCTGTCCATTATTGCAATTTACAGTAGTTAAGGTCTGGAGCTGCCTAGGGTTTGAAGTGAGACAACTGGTACACAGGCTGTCAGAACATGGACTTGTCTCTCTGACCTAACTCTTTTCTTATTTGGCAGGAAATATGAAGTGCTCTCTCTTCATCATGCTCTTCACTTGCCTCTGAGCACAGATCCATAATAACCATGACAGCATGTTTTCACTGACAAGCACAAATTGTAATTTTCAGAGGAAATAAAAGCAACAGGCAGATAGACAAAGCCATGGAAACCTTTCAGCTCAGCACAGCACAGTGAGGATTCCAATATCAAGCTAGATGACTGATAGAGGGAAACACATGCCCTTTTCTCTTCAGAAGAAAAACAAGACACCTCAGGATGAAACAAGGTGTTCCAGATACAATGCATTGGAGTATTTTTTTGTAACTTTCTAAGATAAACACACAAAAAACTTATACTTTTGATCATATATACTGGAGCCACAATGATCACTGTACATCAGATCTGATGAAGGACAGTGTGATGCTGAGTGTAATGCTTGAAAATACTTTTTAACCTATAACTTCTCCCTGCTTGCTCTCTCACACATTTGTATAAACCTGTCACTGCGTGCCCACTTGCTACAGCTTTTACCTTCTCCAGCTGGATATGGGGATGTAACTCTGCAGGCAGACAGCACAAGACAGTCTGAATCCACTAAGAAGCAAGCATACATGGTCCTTTATCAGAAAAATCACTGCAGCCAGCATTCTTCACCTGGTGCAGAAGGAAGCTTTGCTGTCCGAGAGCTTCCTCTTGTATTATTTTCAATTAGATGCTGTCACACTCAGTACATTTGACCTTTTGAAATCTGCAGCTTTCAATTCATTTAATGAATATAATCCTGTATTTACTACTGTTTAAAATACCTTGCAGCATTAAAAAAAATCTGCAAGTTCAGATAATGCCCATGGGAAAACAAGAACACATATATAACCCAAATCATTTCTAAGGTGACAGTGAAGTTTGAAAATCCCATCCATGAAAGTCCAGAGTTGGAAATTGAGATGCAGGAAGGGCTAATTAGAAGCCATAACAGACTAATTAATGCACTGACTCCCAAGAGGGAACAAAGGTTCATACACCCATAGCATTTGGGCAATACAGATTTAACCCCTAGGCCTAGGAATACAATCCTGTGGGTTCTGTTCCAACCTCAGTTTCAGTCTGATCTTCAGAAGCCACCATGTGATTTGTCCCAGTTTAATCAACGTGTTACAGTACAGATATATTTTTTTGTACACTTACAAAGTGTCCTGGAGTTTGGATCGTTATCAGTAAAAAGCATAATGGGCATTTTCAGAATGTACATATCATTTTTCTAGTTTCCAATGTGCTTGATGATGAATTGTAACCAGAATGGACAAAACACCACTGCAGTACCACTGCAAGGAAGAAACACTTTAATTTTAAATTACTATTCTATTCTGAAAGAGATCTTATTTTGGTCTCATGAAACCTGGTTTTCCTATTTTTTTCTCTGCAGAAGGGAGAATTTGTGTAAACTGTAAAGCTGGCTGCACTAGTAAAGATAGTATTTTGGATCATCATGTTGAGTTTTTAAATCATTTGACATTTTTCACATCAGTGTCAGTCCAGCAAACAGCAGGAAAATCCTCAGCAGCAGATAGTCAGCCGTTTCTCTGTTACCAGCTAGGATAAAACTCAAACAACTCAAGTGCTTTATATGGAAGATTTAGCCTTTCCATCCCTTGGAGCAGGGACCGAACCAAGGTCAAAGAAAAGCCTTATTTCTCTCCCAATAAAAGCTCCAATTTCCTCAGATTTTATGGTGAGCATGCATTACTCAAATGCACGTCCTGTAGTAGTGTATTAGAACCTGACAATCTCTTTTTCTAATGCTCTGACTCCATAGGGAAATTTCCAGTCCCAGAAAGCAAAAAGCAACATTGGGGAAGATGTGCCCCTCCCAGCTCTACGGCTCAAGAAACCAAAAATCCTCGTTTTTCCCTGTGCAATTGCCACTCCAGCCACCAGATGCTACTGTGGCATTAGAATGGGAGCCAGGGATTACAACTACTATGCTCACCATAGTCCACTACTGTAGAATGGACATCACAGCCTTTAATTACACGATCACACACCGACTCATCCCCACGAGCTGGTGTTCTTTTGAAGAGGATAATGAAGAAAGCTGTTATTTGTAGAACCCTTCTTCATTTGCTGAAAAAGTTGGCAGGTATGTATTGAACAAAATGAGACTGCAGGAGAAGAGGAGGGCGTCGTGTTGCGACTGAACACAATGAAGCTGTGCTGTTAAAGGGACAGTTGAAAAGGGCTGCATAGTTGGGAGACCGGGTACAGACACACCGTTCTGGCTAGCCAGAATCAGAGGATATTTGAGACACTGTATTTTACGTCTCCCTGTTTCTGTTTCCTCTGTACGGCAGATAGCACCTGCCAACATCTCTGAAATACTTTGTAAGTATTAAACTAACAGTCATTCCAATACATTGATGCATTTACACATGAACTACTAATAGCAGTAAGACTCAATATTGCACACAGTATAGAGAATTAAATAATGGCTATTTAATATACAGTTATTCATGTAAGTTTTTGTTATATTTTTTCAAAAAAACTAAATAGCAAAAAACTCAAAAAATAATCTGTATCCAACATGTTCTAAAGATCTTTGACAGCAATACATATTTAAAATGCAGAAGTACAACTTAGGCTCCAATCTCTTTCCCAGTCTACTGAAAGAAAAATTCAGAAGCCAAGGTTAAGGAGAGGTCTTCCAGTGGGATGCCTGTAAGGCAGCCAACACACCACAGCCACTGCCCTCTTACTGCAACAAAACTTGAGCTCCAGTTCCCTGGCATGAGGAGAAAGACGACCATGGTATCTCCTGGATGGCCAGATGACACAAACGAAGATGAAAAGAGAATAGGAATGGGTGACAAAGCCCTGGGTAAAGAGTTCAAACAAGTATCCAAACTACACAGAAACCCTAAATTTAACACTTAACCCATCAGCCATTTGCAATCATTTTCCCCATTATATTGCAGCCTCAGTGAATGCCCAATAACCTTTGCATTATCTCCCTCCCCATTTGATACAATCAACGCAGGATGTCTGTGCACTGTCAACCAGAGTAGGAATCATGCAGAGACGCGGTAAGTGAAACCCCTCCGACTCTTCCTCCCTCCATGCCCAGACCTGTGTTTTGTACAGCAGCCACTGCCTGCTCACACTAGAGCAGTGCAAACAGAAGAACAGCAACAGTCTGTGAGGCTCATCTCTGCCGTCACAGGGTAAAAGGAAGAAGAAGAGGCACAAGGTACAATTAGTACCTTAACTTATTCAAAGCAATGTCACCTTATCACCAAATAAAAGGTAATCACACCACAAGAGAGAGCAATTATGCTTTTTTTCCTTTTTTTAAAACATCTTAGGATTGCAATGTCCCGATAAGCAATCAGGCTCAAACATTTAAGTTCAATATGAAGAATCTACACTCCCTTTCTATGATCTCATTTCCTTTAGATAGCATTTCTCCTTCATCAAAAATAAGTCCTTAACCCTCCCCACTGATTCTCAGCTGCCTTCTACAACCACAGTCAGTCCAAGATCAAAGCAGAGCTTCTGTGCTACTGCCCGCTGCCTTCTAGCAACTGTCCTGCCCTGTCAGAGCTTCAACCTTGCCTGCAGTCATTTAAATGTATGGCACACAGATCCCCTTTCTCTCATCTTCCCCCTCTTCCTCCTTTCAGACAAAAGAAGAGCCTGTGACACAGGCCAGGCTTCCTCTGTTGCTTTTCTCTATGCATTTTTCAGCTTGTTCTTCACTGCAGAGCATTCAAATAGGTTCATAAAGGGATGTGGCTAAAATGGCATCACTAAGATCAGCAAACATCAGGGATTGCTTTTGTATGTACAACTGCCTGGAGTACAGTGCTGAGGGGTACAGAATTAAGATGGGGTAAAGGACAAGCAAGAAGGTTAAGGAGTGAGGTAGAAAGTGATAAAAGGAGAAAGATCACTGTTCAAAAGCTCACAAGGATGCAAAAGATCTTTCTGGATGACAACTTCAAGATTTGGTAGCTTTTCCCTGTGATTACTTTATCTGGACCTTACTGTCAGGACTGGCTTGTGGGCTTGTGGTTGACTAAAGAAAGAAAGGTTTTATCTTTTCTTTTTGAATGTTACCAACATTTCAAAAGATTTTTTTGAAGTAACAGGACAGTTCTGCTCTACTTCCTTAAGTAAGTTTGCAGACTTCTTTTTTGATGTCAGCCACACTGAGTTTACAGAGACAAAGGCAGGGGAATGAAAGAATAATACAAATGTGTATTCATGTGTGTTTGAGAGAAAACAGCAACTGCATCTTAATGTTTCCTGTATATTACCCCAACTACATGCATGTTGAGTTTTGATTATTGATTAATCTGATTATTCTAGTCATAAAAAGTTAATAGAATTTATTCTATTGTTATATAAAATATAATATAATTTATATTTCTAATAATTCACAATTTACTAAAAACTTACAAGTAGCATACAAAGAGTTTCCTGTTTTGCCCAATAAAGCCCTAAACCAGCCTAGGCTTCTTCAGTGGCTACAAAACTTGAACTATCTGAACACTTAATTCAATGAATAAGTCTGCTATTACACAGCTCCAGTC
>JAWWLV010000001.1:50425289-50483374 GCA_035041135.1 Platyrinchus mystaceus
GTCCAGCCTATTTTTTGTATCCCCTCCCCTTTTTTTTTAAGCTCACAAAATGAAGCTGTTAAGATCTAGCCTGAAAAATAAATAATCAAGTCTTCATAACTACACAGGAAAGAAGTCACCATATGGTTCCCTTACTACACAGGCAAGGGCGGTTTAAAGAACATCAGAAGTCCTCAATAGCAGCTTGCAATTTATAATAAAGTTGCTTGATCTGCATTTAATGACAGAGTGTTCTTGGATAATTTTCAGCCTCAGTGCCATAATTCTGCTCCTCCTGTGGCCTGGAGAAGAGCACAGGCAGCAGCTGTTTTAATATGTGGTGATATTAGGGCTTCCCAGTAGATATGGTAAAATGTGCAACGAGAAACACGTAAAAAAGTATAGAAATAGGAAAAAGAAGAAAATTTATTTTCAGAGAAGGTTTCAGCAAAGAGAAGCAAAGGCTGTTGTCAATTGAATAACTTTTCAAATAGGAGAAATAGTATGATCCTGGCACTGAAACCATTCTGTGGTAGAAGTTTTTGAGGAAGCTGTTCTGGAACACATTTTGTTATACTGGAAAACACCACTAGACAGCATTAACTACAATGGTTACACGCCAAAATAGAATGGTAACATAGTTTGGATTCATGTTATAAGATCTTAGTTGTTCATTTTCATTTGTATTGGATTAGTTAAAACTCAAGCCTAAAGCTGCTTTAAACATCCAGAACAGCTCCCCTTCACCAAACAGAAAACTACTGCTGACTATTGCCTTGTAAACATAATTTTAATCCAACCCAAGTATTTCTGGTTCCTGCTTTGATGGCAAAGAGATCCTACATGTAGAATACAAACTTATAATCTCGGTAGAGATGCCAAGCCAAAATCTAAAGATGGGCATTCTACTCCACTGCCTACCCAAAAGCTCCAAACAGGGTTTTGCTGATCTACTTCCTTAGCACACATTCGTAATTCTTGACAAAACACACTTGTGTATTTTATTTTCAGGGAAATTCATGATCTTAGCATGTGATTCCTAACCAAAAGGACTCAAGTTATCCTAGTCAATTTGGTAAAGGACTGAACGCTCATCTGGTCATATTAGTTTTGCAAGCCAACACCTTTGGTACAGATGGTTTATTTCTTATGCATCATAAAGAGACTCTCATTAAGTACCCAAAATCTAATTCTGTCATGCATGCAAAAATTAATTCCTACTGTAACAAGTGGATTTTAACTCCGTGTTTTGTGTTCTTGTGTAAAATAGGATGAAAAAACATTGCAATTTTTCTCATTGGGAAATGAGGATTTGGTTTAATTAAAACATTTTGTGAGAACATAGGCATTTCATCAATATTTTAAATAAAAACAGTGCCAATGTTTTTGAAGTGCTCCCTCCACAAATGAGATTGATATTTTGTCCCAATTAAGCACAAAACTCTGACATATCAGAGAATCACACAGAATGGAAATTCCCCAAGAATAGTTACAGGCTTGAAGCTTGAGTCTGCAAGGAGTTGTCATGATCCATTTCAAAGGCTACTTCTATTTACAGAAGAAAAATTCTTCATCAATATGAACTGGAAAAGCCTTGAAAATACTAACAACTAAATAATAACAACGTAAACTCTCCAGTTCTTCTACCGTAATTTTATTGTCCTTGAAATTAGAAATGTTCACAGCTCATCTGCTGCAAAACTAAGATTTCTTGAAAGCAAATCCACAAGAGCACATGTTTTTTAAAAGTATTGACTCTTCAGTTTTGTACATATGTAAACAGGATTGTTCAATGACACTACAGAACCACAGAGAGCCACCACGTTATAGAAATTGAGGGGATGAACAGGGGCAATCTTCACAGCAAAGCAACCCATGATAATGAAAATTCTCTTGAAGTTTATTACTTTCTAAACTTTATTACTTTATAACTTTAAAACTTTTTTAACTTCATAACTTTAGGACATTTTTTTCTACCTTCCTTTACAATTTTTAACTTGAATCTATCACAGTATTCAGTACCAGGAGCATTAGAAGAGAGATGAGGCATGAAGTTCCTTTAGCCTTCTCCATAGTGAAACTCCACATGCTCTTAATATTCTGAGCACTACCTCTTCAATTATGCAGACTTCTAGGATTTCTTTTAGGACTGCATCATTACAGATGTACAATTCATCCAAGGTTAGGACTTAGGTTTTAATTTACCCTTCACCCAGCATGAAAAACATACATATTTCCTAATATTTCTCAACCTTGTGAAATACGCTTCATATTCCATTAGCAAACATTGCAACAAACTGATACAAAAATATTTAAAAACCATCTTCCTATGTATATTCAGGATAGAAGCAAAGATAGCAAGTCCAATCATTCCTAATCTGCAGGAATTCTTGTAGGACTTGAGCTGCTCAGAAGAAGAAGGTCTTGCTCTTCTAGGTGAAAGCAAGTATCCGATTTTGTTTATTCATACTTGTAGTTAACTGAGAAATGTTTTCCTTGAGGAACATCCATTTAGTAATAGGTTTTTTCAAATATATATTTGGTACAATATAACATATATATCAGAACCATCCCTGAGATTCTGTATGCCTGACTACTGGTCACTATGCTCAGTAACTGAATAGTCGCCAGTTGTTCCTCCCTTTTGGCTTGAGCACAGGGGTGGATGAGAGCAGCAAACTTTGTCAGTAGTATTGAGGAGTACTTTCCCTCCTCTTCTATGCTCAATGTGCTCCCAGTCAGTAGGAATTTCTGTCCAGCTGACACAGACCTAATCGAGACAAATTACTGAAAGTCGGAGCTGGATAAATTCAGGTCGAAATGTGCATCATATGTCTCAACATAGGAAAATTTTAAACCACTTATAGTAACTACCAAGGGTTATGGTGGATTTTTCAATCACTGGGAACTTTTTAAAAATGAGTGTTTATGAAGAAGTGGATGTAATTCAAATATAGCTACAACACTAGAAGACAAAATAAGAACAGTAAGCCCCTTTGTTCTGCTTTACATGGCAGATTGGGGTAGGTGACCACAACAAATCCCTCTGGTCCTTTCATTTCTACACCCATGGATAATTTCCCCTCATTTTTTCTTTAATAGACAATCACTGTGGTCTGTTACAGAGAGAGTCCTCCTACTGGTTCACAAGGCACTGGAAATAGTACTTCTTTTGTACTTCACTGCAGGTTTGAACTAAAGCCATTACAGTAATGGCTCATCAGCTCAACAGTTTTAGGATGCTATTTGCCTTATTCTATTCCCTCAAGAAAGCAGTCCTAGTTAGCTCAGAAAGTGACCTACTTGACTGAAAAATATAGGCCCAGTAGAAGCATCATCAGCAAGTATTGAACCTTCCAGGGCAGGGTACTATGTACTGTGTTCACAATGTGCTGCTCTACTGTAATCCAGTCTTCTCTTTCCAACAGGATGATACCACGACAAAACCTCACCACAACAGTGCCTGAAGAACTATGATCATGATCTCTTTGTTACTCATTTTCTAGCCTCCTAGTAAAGAGATCCATTCAGAAGTACATTGTTTACCTAAGTAAATACCGTGCCTCACTTTGATACTCATTCCAATCACTCCCCTTTGGTCAATCTCTGCATTAAAGTGACACACTACTGGCTCACAGGAAATCTTGAATTCTCTGCAGATGTTAGAAAGAAAAATAGAAGTTAGCCCTTTATATTTTGTCACTATATTAAGGATATTGTTGGAAAATATCTTCCCATAGCTTTAAGCACATCTGTATGCTGACATGAGCAGTTGCCTTGGAAACTAAACTATTCAAAATGTAATAAGGACAGAAGACGTGTCAGCCAACAGCTTTAGAATTGTTCTCATCATTAAACAACTACACCACTCATAAACCTCTACAGTATTACAGGCACTGCTGGTAAGTAATTCAATCAATAGACGTTTTTCCCTTGCAAAATAAGAAAGTTCCTTCCAGTAAAGTAGCTTCTACCAGTTTTGCATTTGTAGGGTTTCAGGGTGGGGTTTTTTGGGTAGCAAAAGGTTAGATTTAGTAGAGGATTAGCAGAGGCCAGGGTATAGCTTGTTATTCAGTACTCTGATATGTGGAAGGGAGACAAACCATACAATAATGGCTTTTACACTTCTCACTCATGCAAGACAGAGCCACAGTAATCACTTAGACATTTCAACGTTGCCAACTGAAGTGCAAGATATACACACACAAGTGACTGAAAATGAGCTGCTGAAAGAAACAACTTTAGGATTTGTGCACACAGAATTAAAAAAAAAAATAAAAAAAGTATTATTTGTCAGGTTCATGGTCTTTCTCATTCAGTTATAGAAACAGTACAATATTCACTAATAGAAAAGTAGAGTTCAGATGACTGTTCAAAACATACCACACTGGCATACAAGTCATATCTGTAATACCATTGTGGTTTATTTCAACGTGGGGACAATGTCCCATATACAGGCACTGTTATACAAGACTAATTTATGAAAAGCCATTACTCTGACTGATGTAAAACCCTTGATCAAACATGCCCTAAGTTTTGAATAAGGGATGCAAAATCCCACACTAGCATGCAAGAGAAGAATTTTCAAAAGCGTTCAAGGTCATCTTTGCTTGAAGACATCTTTTTCATGAAAATAAAAGAAAACATAGCCTTCTTAAAAATGTCTCTATTTAGGGAGATCTTCCATTAAACTCAGGAGCAGAGTCACTCATGCCCTTCCTTCAAACACATCCCATAGACTGGCAGGCAGGGCAAGGCGGACAATGAAGAAGCAAATTTGACCTTAGGAGAAATTAATTCATGATACCATCAGTAGCAGGTGGATGTCATAAGGGTTCACAGAAATACATATTCATGTTCTTTCACTTACTGCTGCCAGGGATTCTTTCTGTAACCCTATAGTTTAGATGTCATGATTCTAATAAGAATTGTCTTACCAATATGACTCTCAAAGACAATTTCTTATGCCTTTATGCCTTTGTAAGTACCACCTTGCACCCCTAGAGTTTTGGGAGACTCTATGACAAGCCTAAATTGCTTAGTTGTTACCAGTGACTGATTAAATGGCAACTTCCTTCCAAATCAACATTTTTCATTCTCCCACAAATCACTCAAAAAGCAGAGGAAAAAAGGTTAAGTACATAATGCTTGAAGCTTGCTTCCAGCTCATCGTCTAGCTTAGGGCTTAGATGACCCCGGATATCCCAGACAACCAGCAGAGCCCCTTGCTTTAATCCTCAAGGATGCTCTTTGGAAGCAGCTCTCCATTCCTCCCCCTCTACTAAATGCCTTATCTTAAAAATATTGTCTTGAAAATATTTTTTGTAGTTTAATTCACTACTTATTTCCTACTATGTTTCAAACACTTCTCTTATCTCCCTATCAGTCAAAATAATATGCATAATTGTCACAATCATTAATTCTCCAGCACATTTTTCCTCTTTTTTTTTTTTTTTTAATACTGTCAGATCACTAAAGTCAGTCTGTGACAAGAGTCTGATCTTTGATAAAGATGTAGAATGAAACTGATTCTGTATGAGCTTCCCTTTATCTTTCCTGGCTTCCAGCATGGCTGCAAGCTTTACCTCAAGGGATGCAGCAGCTTCAGAGCAAATCTCCAGACTTTTCAACCCAGAGCTCTCCATGCAATTATTCATATGGAGCTGACAAGCTTTAAGAAGTGATTTCCTAGTACCCTTGTATTAGCCTCCAAATGGTTCTTCTGTCACAAGCAAGGCAGCAGAAGGAGACATATTTAGGAAACCCATAGTCTGCCATCTTGATTGTGTGTATAGTATGGATGAACCTTTTCAGAAAGATGCCAGTGTTGGGGAAGTTGCTATAAGATGGCTTCTAAGCAACTAACTGCATTGCTTCATGCAGGTGGGGCAGATTAATTATTCAAGCACTTAGATACATCAGCTGTGCAGTTTCCAAGACTTGCACTCTACAAAGGAAAGGCGATGGTACAATAAGATAACAGTCTGCAGAATCAGTAGACTCTTAAAGTCCTTGTTCATGTCAAATACTATTTTGTAGGCAACTAATGCATAAGCTTGGTTTGATGACAATTATTACATTTTTCTTTGTAGCATCAGGAAGTTAGGGAAAGTACCTGCATGACAGGTAAACTGCTCAGGGTCTTTGAGTTTTTGCTTAATATTTTCTCTACTTATATGACCTTACAGGAGATGGTGGGGCATAGGGTGTTTGAGGGGGAAGGGGTCCATCAGGTTTGTTCTGGCAGAATGAAAGAATTAGAAGTAAAAAGACTACCCTGTGACTTTAAAAACAAGTATATCACACACCAAGAAAGGTTTCAGCTCGTTGAAGACAGAGAATATTTAATGGAGGACAGCAAACCTGAAAGGGTAATTCATTGTATCAGTCGTATCAGATTATTTCAAGAGGAACTGAATTGCCCTGTGGAAATACCTACTTATCCCTGAACAATTAGCTTAGACTAGACACTGAACGTCAGAAAGTTAGTGCTAGGTGAAATGAATCATCCCTTTCTTTGTTCTCTTCTACCTCTGTACCTCCCTTTGCCTGCTGGAACATAAGGGAAATAGTCCCTGTTTGTAATTCATGTAGGACTGACACCATTGTACACTGTTCAGCATCTCAAGTTTCTTGTGTATTAACCCCTGTGAGTCTCTAGCCTAGAGGGAACCAGTAGGATACAGATATAATATATATATAATATCTGGCTCACATAAAACAACAATCCCAAAGCATAAAATCCCAGAAACTGAGTTTTTCATATGTTCATAGAATATTAACTTACAAGTGTTCTCTCCTACCTCCAAATATTACAAAATAAAAAAAAAAATTAAAAAACCACAAAAACATACCAGAGACTTCAGTGGAAGTACCTCTTCAAAGACTGTCAATCAGTGAAGTAGGTGTTTCAAATGAGGCACAGCAGGTAGCTCAGAGAAGGAAAACTTCAATCTCTCTTGCTGTTTTCTTTAGGAAAACACTTAATTTCAGCAAACACACAGAAAATTTATATAGCTACATCCAGACTTTGTTAACTAATAAAAATAAATTCTTTGTTGAATTTTTATTGTTCAATTAGTGTGCAAATATGTGTCTATCAGTAAATACAGATTAAAAATCATACATCAATTGTGAAAGAATTCTGTGGCCCTAACTTCTCTTCCTACTATATTTTGATCAAACTATCTTAAAAAGTCTTACCATTCTCCTTATAGTCACATCTACCTTTTATATATTAAAAAAATTCACACGTAGAAAGTGACAGCTCTTCAGTTTAGAAGAAAACAATATCATTGAGCAATTTCCTACAAGTTCTTTTGCTTTTATCCACCTGAAACCTTTTCTTACCCCTTCCCTAAGTGTCGCAGTGAATTTGCATTCCTGTCTAATCATGGGCCCAATAATGCAAAGTACTGACACTGTAGTCAGATTTCTCTGTGAAAAGCCAATGAAGTTTTAAAGTAGTAATGGCTCTTATCACCTGCGTGGCAAACTGACTAATGGACCTGGGCTTTGGAAAAAGAAATGCTTCCAGTAACACAGAAAAGAAAGTTACAAGATTGGGGATGCATTTTAAAATATACTCAGTAAAAATTCAGGACAGGGAAAACAGCTTGTCAGACTATTTAAGTTCAGAAGTAATAGAGGGAGACTCCAATCTACTCATCAGCCTTACATACATCTGCACAGGCAACAGCAAGAGGGTTTGTTTGGGGACTGCAGATCATGCAACCTACATTTAAGCAGAAAGCATACAATATAGTGATTACAACAAATAGGGTGCAAGTTTGACACAGTTGCTAGCTGGTTCTTCAGCTACAATATCAACTGTGTGGTGAATATTTCAGCTTTGCACCACTCCTGACAGCAAGTAAAACATTCTAAGTTGGTACTAGAGACATCCGGTACTGGAAATGACCAGCTCCAGAAATTACAATAACACAACCTTAGTTTTATTTAAATATTTTATAGAATCATGGAATCTTTAGGATCAGAAAAGACCTTTAAGATCATCAGGTCCAACCATCAGGCTAGCAGCAGCAGCACCACTATTTACTTTAGTGCTCAAAGTTATGAACAGAAAGATCCAGAAGAAGAGCTGTAAAATTTGACTTAACACTAAAAGTTTTACTTGATGCCACCCCAGAGCAGGGGCAGCCTGGACAGACAGCCCATGCTTACATGAAGGGACCCACATTGCACAGCCTTGCTCAAGGCTCAGTCAGCTGACATCCAGCTGGGAATCAGCAGTGAGTCTCACCCCACTCTTATTGAGTTTTTCAAATGATCTGTTACTCAAAGAATTGCTATGTTTCCACAGCATAGTCTTGGATGGAAGTGTGTGTTTTTTACAGTATGACTGCAGAATAAGCCGGCATTATGTTTCCAGGAAACCTCTTCAGTATTCATGTAAAGGCTCAGCAACAAGGAGTATTGTGGGCTCTTACAGGTGCAGCCATTTCAGGTCCTGGTGGATCTAGTCCCTTGGTGATGCAAGAAGCTCCAGACCAAATACATTATTCAAGTTCTTGCCAGTGAAAGCTTCCCACTGACTGATCAACCACCTTCACCACTTCTGACTCTGCAGCAGAAAACCAAAGTTGAGAAGTAGGCATAGTTCTTCCCTCCTCTAGAGAGAAGAGGAAGTTTTTTTGCTACAGAAGATGGGAAAGGGAAATATTTAGCAGAAGTATTGAGCAGCACTGACTAAGGCTGTGTAAAATGTGCTGTGGCTGGAAAACTGCCCAGTGGAGAAGGACCTGGTCAACAGCAGCTGAACATGAGCCAGCAGTGTGCCCTCGTGGCCAAAAAGGCCAATGACATGCTGGCTTGTATCAGAAGTAGTGTGATCTGCAGGACCAGGGCATTCATTGTACTCAGCACTGGTGAGTCCGCAGTTCAAATCCTGTGTTCGGTTTTGAGCCTCCCTCTACAGGAAGGACACTGAGGTGCTGGAGTGTGTCCAGAGAACAGCGACGGAGCTGGGGAAGGGTCTGGAGCATAAGTCTTATGAAGAGCAGCTGAGGGAGCTGGGGTTGTTTAGTCTGGAGAAAAAGAGGTTCAGGGGACCCCTTATCGCTCTCTAAAACTACTTGATAGGAGGCTACAGTGAGAGGGGGATTGACCTCTTTTCCCAAGTAACTAATAACATGAGAAGAAGAAACAGCCTCAAGTTGCACCAGGGGAGGTTCCAATGGGATATTAGGAAAAATTTTGTCACTGAATGAGTGGTTAAGCACTGGAAAAGGCTGCCCAGGGAAGTACTTGAGTCACCATCCCTGCAATTGTTCTAAAAAAACAAGTGGAATTCACAACATGGTTTAATGGGTATGGTGATTAATGATTCTATATTCTAGGTAGCTTTTTTTTTTGCTGGAAAGAAAAGGTACGCAGGTGTTGGATCAGAACTGGATAAATGGTACTGGAAAAATTTGTGGGATATAATCATTACTTGGGAACAGGTTTCCAGCTCCTACTTCCAGCAAACCAGAATTTCCACAAGACTAAATAAGCCACTGCAGCCTGCAGGAACAGGAGTATTGAGACTTTTGCAAGGGTTACAAGTGTAAATGGCAGTTAATTATCTCCAACATTTTTTAATTTTAATACCATGGTTATTTGAAATTATTAACACAGAATCTAAAACTCAAAATATTTCAGTGCTGCACATTTACAAAAGTATGCACCAAATCATGGTCACGCACTACTCAGAGGAACAGTGAATACCTAAATTTTCATGGTACTGATTTTTCATGATGTCACATTTTCCTTAAGCAAAGTCCAGAGCAATATATTAGATTTGTCACAACTTTGGGATGTTCATAACAACTTTAATACTTTCACGACAAATCTTTGCCAAAAATTTGAATCAAGGAGATCAAGACCTGTAATATAGTAGTGTAATTATAACAAACCAAAAATATTTCTAACTTTCGTGAACAAAAATACATTCAGAAGCATACAATGCCTAGTTACAACGATTGATTTTTCCAGATATTGAACAGGCACGTAGGAACTATGAACTTGTATGTTGCTGGGTACATAAGCACTTCATGGACAACTTATAGAAATACCATCTTTACAGTATTCTCAAGATCTGTGCTGGGCTTCCAATATCTCAGAACCAGCCAAGCTTGATTGACTTCACTGCATTTTTAGAAAGCTCTTAGTAGGCAGATAAACACTGTAAATAGAGAAGTAACCTCAGGTGTACTCAAGAAAAGCAAAACCTTGGACAAGACTAATGAGGCATTTATCTTCCAAAGTGGAAAGACTGTATGATGTCTCTACAGTACTGCAACAGACCTCTCAGTAACATGAGATGACTACACTCGAGTATATGAGCAATTAACAGTAAACATGAAGATCTGGGGAGAGGGAAGGCTGTACCTTAAGTACTACCTCTGCCAATCTTAAGTGCTTCCCCAAGCATTTATCCACAAGCCAAAGCCTTTCCATAAGGGAAAAGAAACACAAGAGTACTTATTTTTAACCATTAAAGGTAGTAGAAAAGCAGTATTTAAATGGTTAAAGGAAATATTTCCTTTTCCTCTGGAAAGTGCTTTAACCACCAGGTCAAACTGTTCTTGGCAACAGCACTTAACCCCCAGAGAAGCCATTTCATTTTGCACAGCACACCACAGATCATTATTAGTTTAGAAAGACAGATAACCTGAAGGACCATAATTTTGTAGTCCTGATATTAGCATTCTCAAGAGCAAAGAAAACCTAAATGTCAGTTACAACAGCCATGTTATTCTCTTGTAAGTTTATAGTTTGGTAAGACTGTGGCACTTTGGTCATATGCAGAAGTTGCCCCTGAATTTCCAGGCAAGTATCTGATTTTCTGATTTTCACACTTGCAAGTGATGATTCATCCATAAAATCACAAAGAGAAAAGTAGCAGCATCACAGGTCACATTATGTAATTGCACAGTATATTCACCCCAGAAGTCCCCCTGCCCTTACAGTCCTCTGCCTCTGATTCACCACACAAGCTCATACCCACCACAAACTTACTCATATGGACCCCATGGGACAACTTCATCTTTTCCTTTTCGTGTAACTCTATTTAGCAGTCCTTGAAATAAACTCTGTGTTAAAAACACCTATATTATAATAAGGGCTTGGTAACAAATCACCTGGAAGAGCTCAGCCCTCAGTATCAACTCTGCCCAACATTTGGCATCCATGACACAGTAAATTCAGTTTTGCTTTTTTCTAAGCAAGATAAGGAGCTGATAAAAGGCAGATACCAGAGCAGTGACTCATACTGGAGTACTATTTATGACGCTGAACTAAAAAAAAAATATCTAAGACATCTCAAAGACTGATTTCTTTTAAAATCAAATGAGGACAGAAAATGCAGCTAATTTCAAAAACCGCTGGCAAAGTGAAAATCTTGTTTGTAATTCACTTCCTGACAGAAACCTAAAAAGGATGAATGAGGAGAAAGTGAATAATTCCCTCCAGTCTTACTGATGGCAAGGTAATACAACTTACTACAAGACACCAGTAAATTTTTTTGAGGTGTGACAATAACTTTTTTCTCCCAAAGTTTAACGCAAGCTAATCACTGATTTTTCAGGTGTAGACACATATGTGATCCAGAAATGTAAGAGTACTCCCTCATATACATCTCTTTCTATTCTTCCCCCTCTCCTATTTTGCAATGCAGTCTCCAGCAGAGACGAGCTCTTCACTGTGGTAACAGCCATAATGAAGAACAAGACTTCTCTGCATATACTACCTTACTCAGTTCAAGAGGTCGATTAATCACTCACAGTTGCTGGTACTGTATGTATATGTTTTATGTACAGAATTACTCTACATGCATTTCCTTACTTTCAGTTTCAACTGCCTGATCCCATGAAGACTTAACGAGAGCACACAGCTATGGATAATGCCCTCTGAGCAGAATTATCAGTGATAAGACAGCAACTACTGTTAAAATGTCTCACCTGTATCTAAATGTGAAAGTAATGGCAAACTCAAGTGATGGTCTATGATGTCCCACAAGAAAGGTCTTTGGACCTTTGAATGTGACTTTGGAAATATCTTCTAAAAGTACTGAATGTTAAACTGAGATGGGAGGTTCATGCAAACTGCCACTAGTGGATGAGAGCTTACAACCTCCCTGCCTTGGGCAGGGACATCTTTCCCTAGATCAGGTAGCTCAAATCCCCATTCAACCTGGCCTTGAACACTTTCTATGTGAGATGGGGCATCCAAAGTCAGCTGTGAGTAGTTTGAAACACAGTGTCTCAATCAAAACTGACTGGTGAAGGATTTTGCACCTCAGACAACACATACACACACAAAACAAACATTACATAATGTGTTTTGGAGGTCAGAATAAAGAGACTCAAAACTGTAGGCTGAGGAAAGATTGTTGTCCTCGCCTTTCCTAAAACTAGCATTAATTGGGAAGCAAAAGCTCAATAGTATGTTATGCTGTGGTTTGGGTTTTGTTTGTTTTTGGGGGTTGTTTGTTTTTGTTTGTTTGGGTTTTTTAGTTTGTGGGGTTTTTGTGTTTGGGGGTTTTTTGTGTGTGTGTGGTTTTCTTTGCTTTTACTGAGGCAAATAAGGACAGAATATGGAGCAAACACTATTCTCCAAAATATGCAGCTCATATTTCTATTTTTATCTCATTCCTGAATTAGCATATATACCTCATTCTGAGACTTTAAATTATATGAAAGCTTTTCAACTTAAAAAAAAAAAAGTATCTGATTAGTCCTAATGCTTTGTTTCTGAGAAGACTGTTTCTGTTCAAAGCAAATGATCTATTATTTCCCATCAAACACTGTATATTTTTGTTTTGGCTCATTAACCTGAGCTGGGCAAGCTGTAAATAGAAAGCTCTGTTCTCATTGATTCAATTTAAAATTAAAACAATGGATTCAGTAAAAGAGGCAAAATGTTTATCATTAGCAATGAATCACTCCAGTCAGTATCCAAAAGAAAAATGTTGCTGAAAAAGTCTTATGATAACACATTGTAAATAGAGTAAATTTTATTCACAGGCTTACTTTTAATACTAAAGGCCAAATGCTGCCTGTTAGAAAAATGTACTTCAGCCAAAACTGTCATCATCTTGTATACGCTATAATGACAGCAGAATTTCTACCAGATTATGCCCTTTGATTTTCACATATCTGTGTGCAGATCTGGGCGTGGGAAGGACTTGCAGATTCACAGTTTGGAAAAACCAAACATGGTTAGTTAAAAGCTACTGAAGTTCAGATTAGATGAAACTTCTTTTTTCCTAGACAAAAGCCATTGATTTCCAGGGCAAAACTGATAACCCCCAATGAAGTTTTGTCAGAGAAAAGGGAATAAACATATTTGAACATTATTTTTAATCAATCACATGCCAAGCTAATCAGGTTTGCCTAGGAAGCCAGAATCTGAAAACTACCCTGAATACTGCTATATTATCAGGGCAGAAGTCACCCTTCCTGCCTAAAATGCTCAAGAGAAATTTATTAAAGGTGTGTAGCAGCTCAAGCTTTATGAATCCTCCAAAAGATCTTTTTTTCATGCAAGTTCCCTTCATATAAGTAGATAAACAAAAGGTTGACAACAAATTACTTTTATATGTCACAAAATAGTCGTACTGACATGTTATGTGAAGGTTTTATTGATAGAACAACAAATCTATAACAAGATAATTTTCATCATTATAATGCTTTTTACATGAGTAGCACTGCACATAACCATGAAATAAAGGCCAGAGAAAATATCATCCCAGTCTCCTAATGCCATTTTGAGAACTGACTCAGGTATTGAGGAAAACAAGGACTGATTTGTGTGTGACCAGTTTTTACTTAGAATCTGAAGCCAAACAAAAAGTCTGCAACTTGAATCCCTCCAGTAATAAATCCTTTCAATTCTGCCCATAATATAGGGTAATGAATGGCAACTTTATTGACCACTTTAGAGTCAAAGAATCATTTAGCTTGAAAAAGACCTTTGAGATCATTGAATCCAACTGTTAACCCAGAACTGCCAAGTCTACCACTAAACCATGTCCCTCAGTGCCACAACTACATGTCTTTTAAATACTTACAAGGTTGACTATTCAAGCACTATCCTGGGCAGCCTGTTCCAAAACTTGACTGCTCCTCATAAGACTTGTGTTCTAGACCCTTCACCAGCTCCACTGCCCTTCTCTGGACTTGCTCCAGCACCTCAATGTCTTTCTTATTGTGAGGGGCCCAAAACTGAACACAGGATTTGAGCTGCAGCCTCACCAGTGCCCAGTACAAGGGCACGATCACTGCCCTGGACCTGCTGGCCACACTACTGCTGATACAAGCCAGGATACCATTGGCCTCCTTGGCCCCCTGGGCACACTGCTGGCTCACATTCAGCCACTGTTGACCAGCACTCCCAGTTCTTTTCTGCTGGGCTGCTATCCAGGCACTCTTCCCCAGGCCTGTAACGCTGCATGGGGTTGTTGTGACCCAAGTAAAGGACCCATTACTTGGCATCATTGAACCTCATCCAACTGGCCTTGGCCAATTGATCCAGCCTGTCCAGATTCCTCTGTAGAGCTTTCCTGCCCTCCAGCAGATCAACACTCTTTGTGTGATCTGCAAACTGACTGAGGGTGCACTCAGTCCCCTCATCCAGGTCATGAATAAAGACATTAAACAGGACTGGACCCAATACTGAGCTCTAGGGAACACCACTAGTGACTGGACACCATATGGACATAACTTCATTCTCCACCATTCTCTGGGCCCAGCCATCCAGCCAGTTTTTCACCCAGCAAAGAGTGTACCTGTCTCAGCCATGGGATGCCAATTTCTTCAGGACAATGCTGTGGGAAATAGTGTCAAAGGCTTTACTAAAGTATAGGTAGACAATATCCACTAAATGGGTCATCTTGTCATAGAAGAAGATCAGGTTGGTCAAGCAAGACCTACTTTTCATAAACCCATGCTGGTTAGGCCTGATCACCAGCTTGTAACACTCAAGCATCTCAGTGTTGGTGGGACTAATGCTTAAAACACAGGGATTAGCAAGCAAACACTGAGATTATGAGACAGAAGAAAATTGAAGTTATCACAATCAAGTCATGCGGAACAAATTCTCAGTAGCAAGCAAGTCTGGAATGTCAACACAAATGGAAATGAAAGAAAATGGGAACCAGTTTTTTCATGGTATTTAAAGGCAAAATTATGTGGGTTTAATAGATGAGCATCTTTTCTTTGAGAGGCACTGAGGAAGATGGATAGGATTTACAGACAATCAGAAACGAAAATGCATTTCACCCTGTGACAGGCTATTTTAAGCTAAATGCTATGGCCAAAAGGCAGATGTGCAGACAAGCAGCTAAAATGCTGCAGTCCTACCTCTGAAGTCAGGGCAATCACTCTCAGCTCTGAAACATTCACTACACTACACAAAACATATCACGTTAACACCTCTTTGAAACTGAAGGCATCAAAAGGACAAAAAATCTCTATACAGTAAACAGTGTTTCTTAGTTTCTTCCGAGTTACTTTGAATCCAAGAAGGCAATATCAATATATATTTCTTTCTAATAATAATAATTTTAAAAAATAGTATCTACAGAGGAAACACAGTTTTCAAAATACGCTGGTTCCTGATGAATATGATGGGATGTAGATCCTAAAACCTTACTCTTTGGAAGACTGGCTTTGGCCTTTGGACTCTTAAGTTTGATGCAGGTATGTTCAGGTAGCCAGATCTGCCTAATAATACCTGAATACACAGCACTGACATGACTGGAAGCATACATTAGTTTAATGTCAACATTGGCTGCAGTGAGATAACTTCCACCAGAGATATTTGTCTCCTACTGTATCACCCAACCACTTGCTTTTGTTTTATGCAATTTGACTTCCTTATATCAGGAATATTAGAATAACTTTGCATAATCATAAAAGCAAACATATTCAAAGCAATCGGGAAATATAATATTTAACACACTGCTCTAGGGAATAAAAGGAGCCCTGTCAACTCAGATTGTCTTGAAAATGAGTTCATTAGCAGCCCTATGAGTAAACAAAAAGAAGAAGTACTCAATGCAATGTTATCTAATGAAAGCAGAAAGCCCCCCTCAATAACTGGACAGCTGTAAGCATGGGTTTACTGTAGTTTAGGTGATAAGTGTAGAAAGCATGAACTACAGCAGAAGTCTTGCAGAGCAAATGAAGATTTTCTGGGTGGCTTAGGCTTTGTTTCTGTGAAGGCACAAGCAATCAAAGTAAAAGATCTGTAAAGGAAGAATAAATTATAAACAACTGCTGAGAGGATGTATCACAGTGCCTGGTAAGAAAGCCTGATGCTGGTATTCCTACTCAAACAGGAGCGAGCCATGCAAAATCCCCTACTTCAGGCACTCATTCAAACGGCCTGCTCCTTTCAGAACCTCTTTCAGCCTATTTTATAAAGGAACAGGGGACTCTGGTAGAACTTTGGCCAACAGTTAGCCTTGAATGGTTGCAAAAGAAACAACATTCAGAAGGTGGGTTAGGTCTAAGATGCTTCATACGGTAAGCACTTGCAAAATCTTGGAAGGATCAAAGCAGTTTGGAGGTTCTGAAGAAGAACAAACAGCACTTCTGCAGCACCAGGGGTAAACCACCAGGGCTTTTTTTCCCAGAGAAAAGTGAACTTTCATAACTCCCTCCTCAGCAACCACCAATACCCCCCCAAGCCTGCACGGATCCTTCTGAGAGAGGATTACATATCAAATCCTTGTAATTCTTCTGATCTTTCTCCTTCACTTCTTTTTTTCTCCCCCAGACCATAAAAACCTTGTTGCAGGTGTCAGTCCTGATGTTCCCAAAGCGACATAGAGAACTTATTCTGCTGATGCTCTCTGTTCCCTTAAAACTGTAAGACATTGCATATGCTCAATAATCAGGGCCAGGGGAAATAGTAGTCGCAGGCTGGGTAGATTGTGCTCTCCTGCCCTCAAATGGAAAGTCCATTTGAAAAACTTAACAGAAGCAATTCAATTGAAAGGGTGAGAAAGCACTAAGGACTTACAGGCTGTTCTCAGGAGAAACGTATCCATGTCTGAGCTATTGAAAACAAACTACAACACAGAAATAAACTTAGTTTGTAAATGTTTTTATATCAGCCAAAGAAAGAACTCTGAAATAAGATCAAACAAACAAACACACACTCAACTAATTTGGCTTGTTTAATTAGTTTGATAGATTGTTTGCAACATCACCACTCTGTGACAAATGCCAACCCTTTAGAGCTTGACATGGCACTCTGGGAACTGCAACTGCATTACACTATTAAGTGTGCTGTCCCAGTTAACACCCACAGTCCTCAACGTAAAGCACTTGTGCAAATGCACCACTGCATTATGAATAACTTGAGTATGCTACCAACCACTGCGAACAGTATGCCCATTGATTCAGATAACCTGAATATGTGTCAGGGTAACTTACACCTTTATGTTGATTTTTAGGAAAGAAATTTTCCTTTGAAAACTATTTCTACAGAATGACAATCTAAAGAAATGGGACAGCAGACATTGGATGCTTGCATTCGATATACAGCATTTTAAAAATGTCAATGGATGTTGTTTGACTTGTAGGCTAACTTACAGCAATGTGAATATGATTTCTTCTTTGTAATCACAGTACAGGAATATATGCTATTCCTTCTACAAGCAAGTCTCTTTTTGTCAACAAAGGCTTCCTTTTGCTTTTATTTGTGATTATCAAAAAGTCTTCATATTTATTGAGACATAACAGCAATTTCAGCAACAGTATTTCCATTTCCTGCAATATGCTTTCTGGAGAAAAAAATATACACACAAACATAAAAACAACCAGGGAATGTTATGAAACAGTTTATCATCGTATTTATAAAGGACTTAAAAAATGCGAGGTGATGTAGTTCACATTTCTTCATGACAATTTGTTTTGAAGGTACAGAGCCTTTGCCAACCTTCCTCCCTCATCCCCAGTATTTTAATAGCAATCAAATACTTGGAAGTGAGTGGTTCCATTCATGGACCAGTTTCACACACACCTAGGAATCACACATGAATGCAAGTGAAAAGTACCTACTTTGATCATGTTTAGGTTCCCTACAATATCAGACTGTGCACTAACAAACTCCCAGCTGGGAAAGGAGCCTTGATGATCATTGATTTTTCCTGTTGATTTAAAATGAAAGTTTCCTTTAGCAGTTATCAGATCAGACTACACACTCCTCTGTCAATAGCCTCAATGTATTTTTGCAGTCTCAATATTCAGGCTTTTTGATCTCTACACACTGTGCTTCCTTTATGACAGAGCTAGCAGCAATCCAGCAGGTATTATTAACTCAGGCTGTGCTCTGGGTTTGCACATGATGTGCCTGCACCTCCTGGGTGAAGAACTTGTTTATCTACTGAACATGCTCCTTGAGAAAGCGAGGCACTTCTAGCTGGGATCTTAGCAACTGAGCGGGAGGGTTTCAACAGAGAAAGTATTCTGTGGTGAGTCTGTAACAGTGATATGGCACAGCCATTACTGTTGTCAGTCAGCCACAGCACAAAATTCACTCCAAGAAATCTGCACCTCTTGCAAATGTCCCAACCACTGTGTTACTGGATTTTCTCCTCTCCTTCTCTCCAGAACTACAAAATGATAGGTTTCATCCATATGGCAAGCAGAGTATTTTCTTGGGTTTGGGAACTAAATTTGTGAGAAAAGTTATTTCCTGCATGTTTCTTCCCATCTTCCTATCTGACACTGAGTTCAGCCCTGGGAAAGTCTTATAACCAACATGGATAATTATGGAAAACATTTTCTTTGAAGAGGGAATCAGGTTTTTAAGTATCTGATAAGAAACAGAGCTGCAACCAATATCAGCTTCACTTTACAGATCCCATTCTTTAAAACGAATAAGAACTAGCTTGCAATCAGGTGCACACTGAAGAAATAAAATTTTGTGTCTGTCTCTCTGAACTGCAGCATCATGAGAAGAGATACAGTCATAACTTCTGGGTGCTAACATAGAGAAACACAGTACAAAAGAAGCAATTGCTTTCTGGATTACCTTTTGAACAAGCCAGAAGCACTGCAGGGAACAAATACCATAATATTTCAGCCTGAGCACAGAACTGATACACAGCTCCAGTGCTGATGGCCATCAACCAAGGCCATTACTGAAAAGAATTCTCATGAATATGCAAAAAAAGAAGTTATCAGGCACAGAGAGGATACACTGATACTTTACATTAAAATCAACATCACTATCAGCTTTCTCTAACATCTGTATACTTTTGTGCAACTAGTATTTGCAAATCTTTCTGCTCACAGCACTACAAGCTTTTGATAATATACAGAAACAGGCTGGAAGGATCACATAGTTTTTTATACTGTTCAACCTGCAGTACAGATGCTGGATATGGGCCCCCAGGAGAATTCATTTAGTTATGCTCCAGACAGCTTCATTTCCTCAGGGCAACTTGCAAGTTTAAGAAAAGAGACTTGAGGGCAAAGGGTGGATTCACTGCCCTGGCAGCTGCTGCAGCAGCTTAACCTGGAGCCTTCTTGAAATCCCTCAAGCCTATCACATCACCGAGTACCTACAACTGCACTGCTCCACTGTGATACCGAAGCTGTCACACAGCAAGCACAGAACAACAGGGTTATAAACAAGCAGTTAATCCCATGCAAGCAGGAACTAACCATTCTTCTGTACAGCTACAATACACATGCCCTGTCAAGACCTGTAAGTCCAAAGTCTCCCAAAAAAATGTGCATATGCATTGAGTTTACCAAGTGAGAGGAAAGCCACACAGCTCTCCCCTAACACTAAAAGGATCTAAACTACCAACCAACTATCATGAATGGTCATAATCAATAGTTGATTTGGAAAATAGTACTTTCTTTAGTTAAATCTCTTTACTTCTCACATATCAGGTTTACTACTTTTATCTTGAAAGGATTGAGACTATCCAGGAACTCAGGAGACCAGACCATCCATTGTCAAGTCCTGATCAATGCAGCAAAAATTTATGTTCTTCATCTCTAAGGAAGATGACGGATACCACCTGAATACCTACCACACTTAAGAAAGAGATAGAAAACATAGTTTCAATAAATTTATAACTGAAGAAACACAACATGGAAGAAGAAACTTCTAAAGCAAGTTATAAATTGCAAATGATCTATGTTTTTGCATGTAAATTCTAGGGTAACATGTAATACACCTTTTATTACCCTCTCATAAATGCCAGGCACATTGAAATAGTCAAATCTCACCTACAGTACCCTAATCCCACAAAGCTGCTTTCACAAATTTCTTATTAAAGGATGCACTGACACTGTTCTGGTGCATGTCATAATAAATATGCTGCCTTGTTTAGTTCTGGTATCTCACAGGAAAAGCCAGATCATTGAATAATCAGATTTAGCTATCAGCACAGTAGGAGATCTCTGTTTTAAACCCATTTAAGGACTGCAGTTACCATATGCCAGCTGACAAAATCAAGCAACATAATTGACTCAAACACTATCCTCTTCTGTTTGGCTGTTGTTTATTGCAGGACAATCTATGAAGCTCTCATACAAGAACAGCCACAGCTCCCTTTGTCAGAGTCCACTCAGCTGATAGGCTCATTAAAATGTCTTCATACAAAATCTGCATGAATAAGTGAAGCTTAGTATTTAACCATTAGATAGCTGAAACATGTTTGCAGAGAGATAAGTATAGGGAGAGGAGGAATGAGAGGTAACTGTTTAGTATACAACAGTTTGTGGTTCTTTTCGCCAACAGAGACTGTGAGTTTGTCCATTGCACGCTCACTCCATTCCCATTGCTAAGACAGAGGTTCCAGCTAATTCCCTGCACCAAAGGCAGTTTACTGGGAAGAAGGAAAAGCAGAGGCTGCTGCAAGCACTGGTTGGAACCTGTGCTGTTGTGGCTAAATAACAGCCTCCACCTGGCTTAAGGTTAGGTCAGTATGCATAGGGAACTGCAGCCACACTCCTGACTGCATTGCAGTCACGCCAGGAGCTTTCATCAGTACACCCCTGGAAACTTACACAGAAATACTGGAGAGAACACAAGCTGCTATGACCGCCACAGCTCCTGAGCTTTTCAGTAGATTTCAGTTTGACAATCAGAAATCTTCAAGTTACTCAACAAATGTTTCACTGGAAAGGTATTCCCTAAGCTCCTCTATCCCTCCTGACAGGCAATTAACAGCTTCTCACGGAACAGCTCCTGTTTGAAACTGGCTGGCCTAAGAAGGGGTAAAGAGGAAATAGATTTGCCTTTTGCAGTCCTGTTTTTGTTTTGGTATGTTTGGGAGTTTAGTTGGTTGGTTGGTTTGGGGGTTTTTTTTATTTTTTAAATATGGCCATCCAGCATTTTGCACAGACTAGTGTGTTTTCACTGCAAATTGCAAATCCAGTGCTCTGCATTTCTACAGGTACATTAAGATTTGGGGGGGCCCTGAATGGCACAGTGCAAGTACAGATCATTCACTTTTACAAGACAACAGGAAATTCTCTCTTCTGCAGGGAATCAGACTGAAACAGAGAGCTCAAAATATATAGTTCAAGAAAGTCACCTTCCAAAACATATGGCACCCACCCTTCAGCACACAGAGTAAGTGCCTCTTACAAATGTTATCCATTTCTATATACAAAATACAGACCAGGGCTTCTTTCCAGTTACACTGGAGTTACATCAGCTGAAGAAAGATTAGAACAAGACCTTGCTCACCTATGAGTTCATACATCACTATAATCATCTTTTTATCAACATAGCATATAACTAAATTAATTTCCTTACATCGCAGTAATGAAATATTATTTATGGTATGAATGGAACAAAAAACTACCGTGCTAAATTCATCTTTTACAAGTGGTGAACATTCTGGTTTTAATATGGCCATTGAGATAATTTAACTGATATATACCACCAGCTGTCATGGAAAACTATAACAAGCAATAAAGTAATTCCATCTCCTTGACTATATTAAGGCAATAGTTTCTTAAGTATCTTCTGATACTAAAACCACACAAAAAGAACGTGAACGACTGAATATTAAACCAGTCAAACTCATTGCCTTGCAGTAAGCTGACAGAAGTGGACCCATATTGCATACTCTACAAGTACAACCAGGAGTCAAAAAAAGCCCCAAACCTTAAAAATACTGGACTGTATCAAACCAAACATTGGCAATAGCAAGTATGATTAGGATGAACATACCCCTTTGCTGGTTTTGTGTGCATTCTTGACATGTAATATGTGAGACTAGAAAGCTGTATGAGAAAAAGAATAAATAACTGCATAACTAAAAATACTGCCTGTGCTCACACATGGAGGCTGAATGTACCTAAGCAGGCAAGGAATGGTCTTTCTCGATTTTTGAGACTAGATTTTGCCATCTCAGTAAGGACATTTTCTGAATATGGACTTCCCCCCAGTCTCTGACCCCTTTCTTAATGCAGTTTTATAAAGACTACATTAAAATGACAAATAAACCTCATGATTATACACAAGATTTACTGTAACTGACAGTAATCAGTAGCACAGGCAGTACAGTAATGTGAACAAAAACTGCAGACACAGACTGCCACAGCCATGGGCCATGTCATGGAAGTTTTCTGAAACTTGGCTCATTCTTGGTGCTCCTGCATTTAGCTTGTCTCCAACCTTTCAAACATCTTTTCTGAAGCCTGAAGCCCCATGGAGCACACATGTCATTTCACTTCTTACTTGGTATCTTCTGAGCCAGACCAGTACTGCACATAACCACTCTGCTTATAAAGCCAGTGGCAATGTTTTCCAACAAGATGTCGTTCCCAGTTAGTGTTCAGCTGGAATCAACTACAACTTCAAAATTCTTTTATTCAGACCTGATTAGCTAGCAACCATTTCCCATGTGATAGCTGATTATTTTTCCCAGCTTCACACTTAGCTTTTGCAATGTTACAAGGAGAAACCTCAATTTTAAATCTGTTCTCTAACATAGCTTTCAGCTCTGATACAATTTGCTGGACAGATCTTAATTAAACATTCTTCTTGTTCACAGCATTAATATCAATTAGTAGCAGACTTCTGACAGGTTAATGCAAAATCAGGAAATTCTCTACAGCCGAAAACAAACTACCCTAACCATACACTAAATTTGGTTCTATATCTACTTTGTACAAAACTTCAACTAGTTAGTATTTTTACACCCTGTTCATAGGAGCACTAGAAAAGTGTCAAAAGCTTTCCTACAGTCAAGACGCATCAAATCTATTTCTCCCATATCCAGCAGGCATGTTGCTCTGTCACAGAAGAAAGGCAAACTGATACAAAGTGACTCGTCTTTGCCAAGTCTATGTTTATTATTGCTTACTGCACTTCACTTTCTTTCAAATGCTTGCAAATTGGGGGGTTTTTTTTGTATTTTTCCAGGAATTAATCTGCCTGGTCTGTAGTTCTGCTAGTCATTCTGGCCTGTAGTTCTATACTTTCAACCCCTGATCCCTTTAGAAACAGGCACTAGGTCAGTCTTTCTTTGGTTTTCCATGATTTCAATTATCTTCTGTTCATTCTCAAATAAGGTCCCTAATAGCATCAATCCATTTTAGTCATTTGCCTAAACTTTCTATCCTCTGTAAGAGTATTTAGGAAAAGACCCAAAAGCTTTAGCCTCCGTGCATGTATGCTAGGCTGTGTTCCGACATCTTAGTCCTTGTGCTTGTCCACTCACAGCTAATCCTGATCAGTAAAGTAAAAATGGTGCTTACAACCTCTTTAGCAACATCTGTTGTTAACTTTCTTGTCTTTCTGCCTAACAGACAAGTTCTTTCTTTAGTGATTTTCTTTGCTACTAATATATTTACAGAATGTTTTCTTGCTGCAGCTTTGCCAGCTCTTTCTTGTTTTGTACCAAGTCTTTCTGATAATGTCTCCACACACGAGTACTATTCTTTTTTAAGACATGTTCAAAAGCTGACCTAGTACCCCTTTTTTGCATGGCTCCTTCAGTTTCTGTCTAATGAATAACTTGTAATTAGGAAGTAGCAATTATGGCTATCTATTCTTCCCAAAGAAACAGCTTGTACTTGTGCCCTTACAGCATGTCTTTAAGAAACCACTAAATTTTCTGTCCTCAGACACTGACAAATTCTTTGATTTTCTGAAGTATGCTTTCCAGGCCATTGCTTAATAGCTACTTTCATCCAATTTACCACCCTCCTCCATCCTTTCTTTTCTTTTAGTCAGAAGCAAATAGAGAAGACATTCACCATGAGTTGCTTTCAGCCTTCCTCATCAAAAGAAGTGATGAAATTTTGCCAGACTGTGCATGTTAAAATACCATTATCTGGAATTTGCCAGAACAGTTGAAGTCCCCCTGAATACTGTACCCTGTACTTGGGAACATACATAAGTAAGAAATAGCCTACTTGAGGAATGTAAAAAGAACTAACTTCACCTTTTTTTCTTCATTGTACCTTTAGAAACTTTTCAATGCCTTGGGATTAAGTAAAGATATCTTTAACATACAAAGAATTTCTTCTCTTACCTGTCCTTGGTTTTCCTTTAGTGAACTACTTATTCAACGCTCCAGTCATAAAAATTACTGCACTTAACTGAGTGGCCAATGGGTGATTCTCCCCCTCTGCTCTCATGAGACCCTACCTGGACTATTGCATCCAGATCCTAGTACAGGAAAGACATGGATATCTTAGAGCAGGCCCAGAGAAGGGCCACAAAAATTATCATAGGGATAGAACACCTCTCCTGTGAAGAAGACTGAGAGGATTGGGGTTCTTCATCCTGTAGAAGGTTCTGAGCAGACCTCATTGCACCTTCTCAATACTTAAAGGGGGCAAATAATAAAGAAGGAGAGAGACTTTTTACCAGGGTCTGTAACGATAGGAGAACAAGAAACAGCTTTAAACTGAAAGAGGGTAAATTTATATTGGTCACAAGGAAAACATATTCTTACAATGTGGCTGATAAGGCACTGGAACAGGTCGCCCCGAGAAATTGTGGATCCCTCATCCCTGGAAGTGTTCAAGGCCATGTTGGATAGGATCCTGAGCAACCTGGTCTAGTGAAAGATGTCCCTGCCCATGGCATGGGGATTGGACTAGATGATCTTTAAAGGCCCCTTCCAACCTCAAAAAATTCTACGATTATGCTAAATAAGGTATAGCTTTGATTTACAAGCACATTCAGTTCCCCTTATTTCAAATAGACAAACTTATCATTTCCACAATTTAAGCAGCATCCTGATATCCTAGATTCCAGGCTGAAACAGGAAGGTATTTGACCTTAGTACCACCTGATAAGAATAGCAACACTTACTGTGATATGATTAAAGTGGACTATCGTTATGGGAGACTTTAGCTCGCTTCTTTTCAGTGTAGATCACAAACATCCCTTCATACCAGGATGTGACTTTTTTTTCCATTAAATCAGTGACTGTTTCATAGAGCAGCTGGTTAGGAAGCCCACAAAAGAAAATGCAATCCTTGATTTAGTCCTAAATATAGAGTGGCTCTTCAGCTACAAGATTTTGAAAATTCCTCCATGCAATAGTTTCCCAGTTGGAGCAATGGAGTTGAAAAATAAATCTGTACTTGCATCCAGCTTCAGAGAGTGCAAGAATGCGAAGAAAACTTGTTAAGAGAATCAGAAAGGGCCAGATAATGAATTTAAATCTTTGCAGGCACTGTGGAGATTATGAACAGAGATAATGCAAGAAAGACAAAGCAGGTACATATTTCCTATTAAATAAAACCTGAGAAAGGAAGAAAGGAAACCAGAGGTTAGAATAGCAGTGTAGGAGTGAGGTTACCCTCAAATAAGCTGAAGACAAGCCCAAATAGAAAAACACAGCTCAACAGATCACAAAGTCTGGCAAATTAAATGTAAAAGCACACCAAGGCAGGCAAAACAAACAAAAGATATGATGAACAACTGGCAGAGACTAATGATAAATCTTTTTTCAAGCATATCAGGAACAGGAAACCTGCCAGAAACTCCAGGAGGCAACTCATCATCAGAATAGTAAAGGAGGACTCAGAAGATAAAAGCATTACAGAAAATACATTGGTCAGACAACTGCAGCGATGGTGACAGTACAAGATGCTGTAAAGAACCTTGATAGAAATATGAACATTGGTATGAATAGAGAATAAATGTTATGAGCACGAAACACCAGGAAAAAAAAAACAACAGAAAAGGGAATATAATAATGGCATTTGTTGATGGTACTCAGATTAGCAAATCAACAAACTGCAGCACATGTAGTGTCTCAGGATACTCAAATCCTGAAAAGAAGTCTAAGAAAAGAGACTGAAACTAATTTGAAATGATGCAGAGCTGAGAAAAGATGGAGGGATCAACCACATGCCTTACAGATGAAGGGTCTAGAAGTTGCGATAAGAACTCAACAGCTGGATTCCTTTGTTTTTCACATCACTGCAAGGAATCCTGGACTAATGACTTGGACACACACATCTTGGTGCTTGAATGCTACACTGTGTAGACTGAAGTATCTTGGTGCTTGTAAGCACACAGGTGTGAGAGTGTGGAATGAAACCAGTTTTGTATTAAAATAAAATCACTTTTCCCTCCTATAAAGTCTCATTGAGTTTTGTCACATTACTGGTAGAATATTGACACACTATTTTCTCAGGATTCCCCTACAAGGACCCCTCTTTGCAGGGTACTCCATGATTGTGTTTGAAATTGCAATGACTGTGTGAGCAGGAACAGCAGCAACCAAAAAAACCAAACACTAACAGCTTACTGGGACCAGACGGTGCTCAACCCATGAATCCTAAAGGAACTCAAGCATGAAATCAGTGAATTACTAACACAGTAGTGTGTCACCTCTCAATTAAAACTATCTTGGTAGTAGAGGACTGTGTGTTAGAAAAGGTGACACTTTTAAGAGACTGTGGGCAACACATTAAGCCTGAGATTTGTGCTGCATATACTAATAAAAACTGCAGTGAAGAATGAAATTAGGAGCTATCTTGATAAATATAATCTTGTTGGAAAGAGTCAGATGGCTTTTGTAATGGAATGTCCTGACTGAAAAGCCTACTGGAGTAGGCTTCTAGCCACAAACCAGTGCAGAACGCTAATCCAGTTCCTCTACTTCAAAAGACTTTCAAAAAAGACCTTCAAGGTCTCAAGGTAATGAATGAAAAAGACAAACTACAGAAATATGCTGGGTTTGGCTGCAATTCACTTTATTTTCTCCACAGTATCTAGTACACGGCTATGTTTTGGATTTGTGCTGGAAACAGTGTTGATAATCCAGGGATGTTTTAGATACTGTTCAGCAGTGTTTACAAGAGACAAGGCTTTTATTACCTCTCACCCCACCAGTGAACGGGCTGAGGGTGAACAAGAAGTTGTAAGGGGACAGAGCCAGGACAGCTGACCCCAACTCACTAAAGGGACATTCCATACCATATGGTGTCATGCTCATCATATAAATCTGGGGGAAGGTTGACAGTGGGCCTCTGCTCAGGGATTGGCTGGGCATCAGTTGGTTGGTAGTGAACAATCATTTTCATTTGCATTACTTGTCTCTCTTGGGGTTCATTTTCTTTTTCCTTCTGTTATTTTCCTTTTTATTATAATTTATTACCATTACTGCATTTTAATTATTAAACTGTTCTTACCTCAACTCACAAGTTTTCTTACTTTTACCCTTTCAATTCTCTTCCCCCATCCTATTGGGTGGGAGAGGGGAGACTGAGCAAGTTGCTCTGTGGTGCTCTACTTGCCTGCTGGGCTTAAACCAGGACGAGAAAAAAAAGACTTTACGAAAAATTACTGAATAGACAATAAAATGGCAGGTAACATTCAGTATAGTTAAATCATGCACATAGGAAAAAATACTAACTTCAGAAAGACAGCTGTAAGCTTGAGTATACAATTACATATAAGCAGCAAGATCTTGATAGTTATAATAAACAAATGCATGAAAATATCAGTCCCCTGCTCAGCAAGCAGTTAAAATAGGAAATAAAGTGTCAGAAATCATTAGGAAAGAAATTTCAATAAACATCTAACAGAGTTTCAGAAGAACAAAGAGGGACACTTTACCCTCCAGAATAAATGAGGCCTCATAAATGCTCAGATTTGCTTGACGGAAAGCTTTCAGAGACTTCCTCCAGAAAGGCTGGGTTACCAGAGTACCTTCTCTTACATTCACCATGCAAAAATGGAGTATAATCCACCTTTTACCAGATTTCCCCTCCCTACTTTTCTCTCTTTCACTATGACCAGTAAAACTTCTGAAACTATCAGCAAGATAGTTTCACAAAAGCATCTGCATTAGCATCATTCCCCAAGTCTTACAGAACAGAAACATTTAATAGTGGTTGTTATATTGATCTGTCTGTATACATTTTCCTATCACAAGACAAACAGCTAAAATAATTACATCAACATGTCCTGTGCTCTGACAATTGTTTTTTCCTGCAGGTTAACAAACATAATTAGATGTTCTTAGGGTAGAAAAACTACCAAAAAAATCTAATTCTTTTGTTGTCAATTTCTTTTCTGAGACACAGTCACAAAGAATAAAAACTGAAACTCAAACTCTACTGAAACTCTACCCTACTAGCTGTTGTTTTTCCACTGAAAGATAAAAGATACAAAAAAGGGCAAGATATGACTAATCTGTATTTTCTTCCATTATACTCAGTTTTGAGGGTCTACTCAAAAGCATGTCAAAAAAGGTTCTCTATACATAACAACAAAAATAAATTTAGATAACTTCTGTCTAAGTAATTAACTCTAAAAGTTCCTACAACACCGTCAAATCAATGTGCCCAAAATTCACAAAGGTGGCTCTAAACTTCCTGAGGTTACAAAAAAAAAAAAAAAAAAGGTAAGATCTTCAATGTTCAATAAAAAAGAGGATATAATGTTATGAACCAGATTTCTACAATTTTTTTCTCAAGTGTAATATCAAGAAGCTTAGAAGAAAAAAAAAGCAATGCAGATTGTCACACAAAGCTGCAAGAGTTCTGAAGCCCATTTTCAAGATAGACAATGACTACCACAAAATTAAGGACTGAAAAATTAGAGCTGCCATCACTGCAGTTAAACACCTCCAAACAGCCCGTTTTGTTTAAAATTCCTGGGATCCTTGCTCTTCTTACCCTGTAACTGTGTAACCACTCTGATGCTGAGGTTGTGCTGACATGGTCGTTATGTAACTCCCATGTGGGATTAAAAAAATATACAAAAGAAACCCCACAAAATAGGAAACTAACTCTCAGATAGGTTATTCTCCTCTAAGGGGTCAATTGCGACATTGTTTCTGGTGTGGATTCCCAGGGAGCAGAGATTCCCAGCCCCTTTCTCATCCTTTTGCTTCTTTAGTGTCCAGTGCCAGGCATGTCCTCCTGAAATGTGGTGACATTCTGCCCCAGCTGTGGCTTTCCATGATGCAAACATCTGCATGTACTCTGGTTACTCCAACCTCCATTTCACAAAGGAACAATCCTCTCTTGCAGGTCCAATTCATCTCACCTTACAAAAGATCATGCCTTAGAAATGCCTGTATCTTTTCACAGGCTATTAAACAGCCTAGACAATTCGCTTAAGGAGAGGAGAACACAAACATCTGAAGTGAGGCAAATGAATCTCACCTGAAGACACAAACTCATGGCTGTACAAGCCTCCTTCCCTTCCAGTTCAGGGCTATGCTGCCTTAGCTCCTCTTTGCATTCTCCTTAGGTCTCCAACACAAGTCAGTTCTCAGGCTACACATCCTGGGAGCTGAATTTAAATTCTTAATGATCTCCTTGATGAATACATACATACATAGCTTCATAAAAATTTCAGATTGTTAACCATTACAAAGAATCAATTGCAAAAAAATGTATGTATAAAAATAAATGGGAATATCCATGGCAGAATTAAACAAACTTAAGTTTCCCAATTAGAAAGAGGAGTTTAAATAGAAATTTAAGTGAATTAATTTGCTAATCCCCACTGTCACTGTCATAGTCTTCCCTAAATGAGTAACTTCACCTTAGTAAGCAAACCAAGTCCAGTCCTACAAAGAAGCATAAATGGAGAATCTTATCTGGAGTTTTGCTGCTTTTAAGTCAACAGTATCTAGCCACCATCCCATGCTTTGGAGAACTTTAAAAATTACCAAATCAAAATAAAAATCTGACACCACGTAGAACTTTGTCAGGAAGTTAAGAAAGAAGGGGAATTCAAACAGAATGGGTCTTTTTTTAAATGGAAAAGGATGAGCCCATTAATAAGAGGGGGAAATGACCTCCAAGGAAAATAGAATACTCCTTTTGGGTGACCATGGTGCCTACAACCAGCTGGATCCTTTCAAGCATCAGCAAAAAAGTAATCCTATTCTAAAGAAAGGGGCAGAGTTACATTGCCTCCTCCATATCCTTTTTAAAAGTTAGTCATCCAACAGATATTGAGGTGTATCCAACCCTGCACTCTAATCTGAGTCAAATCCAAAACTACCCACTTCCTATCTTTTGCTTCTTTTCACTTCTTTCTTGTCTCAGTCAAACATCACACAGAGCTGTAACTTTTCAGCTCCCTCTCCTTCACTAGTACCAATTTTTGCGAAAGTTTCTCTCAACTCCTCCATTGTTTCACTCTTTCTGAACTTCATTGTTCCACCATTTTCTCTCATCTGCTTGTCAAAAACCACAAACACTGTTCCACTGCACCACTTGCTTTGTAGATAAGCTTTTTTCTGCCCTCTCTAATTCAGGGCATCCTTTCTCTCCATCCTCTGATATGGTGGATGGACCACTCCTGGCCACTTTAATTTTCCCTTTCTGATCTAGAAAACTTCACAGAATTATGAATTATATTCCAAATGTCAGAAAGACTAACTTCACCTTTGCTAGATCCTGGTCTGACAGTCCTTTCCCTCTTGCCCAGGATTGCAGGAGCTATCCTCCCATAGCTAGGTGTGAGGCTGTACCAAAAGCACATCAAGTAAATGCCTAAGTTAGTCAGTACCCCATCCTCAGTGCCTTCACTTCACAGGTGTAAAATGATCGCTTCTTTCAACTTCAACACAGATGCATTTTCTACATTTTTGCAGGCACTGTAGGTACTGCAGAGGTTTCAGAGTGCAAAATGACAGTATTACAGCACAGACACATTACATCCTGAGCAATTTGCTCAGGGCTATGCCTCAGTGCTACAGAAATACAGTAAGTGGAAACAGCAAAATTACTCTACATTAGTAGGAATCGTTTGTCTTATTTAAGAATTAGAAGAACAGCATGGGATCTATTTTCAACATTTTTATCCCCTTTATGTTTCAGTATCACTTATACGAACAGCAAGAAGCAGAAACCTCTGTGGTTTGCTAGCTCTCCACAAAGGCTGCAGTCACTGGAGCTCTGCATTAAAGAGCTCCTAAGAAGGGCAGCTGCTAATGGGACGAGCAGATGCACCAGCCTTCTGCCAGCTGGTACAGAGGGACAGCAGATACCCCAAGAGTTGGCCTGCCACAGCTGCGCCAGTGCCCTTTACTCCACGAGTTGCTGCTCAAAAACAAAAGTGGTTTTCCACAACAGCAGATCAGCATGAAGCACTAATAAAGTCGTAGTTTTTAAAAGCTACCTGAAAATTTACTCAACTCTGCTATACATCTAATTAACTGATGAGTCTCATTGGATTCATTTTTCTACCCAAACGGTATTATTACCTGAAATCAAATGGGAATCATCTTTGTCTAGAAAAGGTCATAATCTAGTACCACCTTTTGGACCCTAATACAATATTTTTTCTGAACTTCTCAAAAAAAACTGTGTCGAAAAATGAGTGTACTGGAAAATGGTAGGAAGAGCTTCTACCTTGTAAGAACTTCTGACTATCATACATGACACCTGCAGACCCATGCAGTGATCTGTACTGTACCTTATCCTTGGCTGGTGAGACCCCTAGATGTGCTCCAGCCATTCCACTCTCTGGTTCTGCGTTTACTGATCCTGCTCACTTGAATTTCAATGACACCAAAATACCTAGTAAAGCAAGTTTTGTGCCACAAGCAGCATGAGAAACAGAAAACAGTTTCCAAAGTAATAAATAATCCAAAGACAGAAAGGAATCATGGTGAACTTGTGCTTCTTGGCAGCGTACAATTCTCTTTCTCCTTTTCAAGAGCAATGGCAGCATATCCACAGCTATTTTAATTTTAGAAAGTTGTGCCAGAACACTAAAACATACATCTAGTCATAACATGTTGATATAGACAAAAAACAGGTTCTAATACATCATTTGGACTATTCCAGTACAAAGTCAGATCTAAGTACACCCTTATACTAAAGGCAACACACACGTGAATCTGAAGGTTTTCAAGGAATTGAATAAAAACAGGAAACAAAAATTAAAAAAATTGTAAACAATCCAATCTTATAAGGAAATGGGCCTCATACAAACACAATGTACTGCAAACCTCATATTTTTATCTCCACAACATTTAAAAATCATTTGCTTCACTTGAAGTTGACAGAGAAGCAGAGGTCTCAGCTGTTTGATATATCTCCTCATTGTATGACAATTTAAGTAGAGAAAGAAAGATACAAAAATGATTCCTGAGAGAAGGAGGCTGCACAGGAGCTCACCACAATTTAGCATAAAGGCTGCACTGCCAAGACACGTTACAGACAAACACTGAAAAGCCTTGAGCGGTTGTTTTGTTGCATTCCAAATTTATTCATCACAGAGAGCTAGCTTTTCCTTTTGCTTTTTTTTTTTTGTACTTTAGAACAAAGTAAAATTTACTTAAAATATTTGTTTTCATTAAACCGAAAGGTAAAGGAATGCATGATTTTTATTATTCTGCATCTTTAAAACAATTTTTTAAAAAAACCACATTACTCTGAGCATCAAAGCTAAACATCCTGTACAGAGCCACAAAACCCAGCCTTGTAGAACACCTTAAGTTTAAAACCAGAACAAGAAAACCAAACAGACTTTTTTACCCCGAAAACCAAAACATATAAATAAAAATGATCGTAGCAGATACTGTCTTTCTCTTCAGGGGAGAAAAGGCAACATTTTTAAAGTACTTTGTAATTAACTCTTGTTATTGTATTGGATTAAGATGGGTTTGCCCCAAGAGGCCAAACAAGGCATTTTTCAGTCTCCTATGTTAACAACAGAGAAAAGATTTTTATATGACCTTAAAATCCCAATGTATTGCAGTAACAGTTAGAGGAGATCAAGTGGGACAAAAAGTAATAATGAAAGCAAACGTTCATGTGAAGCCTTGACAGTGAATGCCTTTAGTTACTTGTGACTTGAAGTACACCACATTGATTTTGCCATCAGCCAGCTCTGCAGCTCAAGGCAGACACTTGCTTTCCTATCTAAGCAGAAAGAACTATTCCAATGGGCTGCAAACGCCCTGAACTTCAAGCAACATCAAACACACACAAGTTAAGGACTTTCCTCAAGGTCTTTCTGTGAAGTGATAGAAGACATCTCCTCCTTGTTTATTGCTTAACTGCTTTATCTAGAGACAAGATCACAACTATGCCCATTTTCATGTAACTTTCCTGCCACCAAAACACCATCTTAATAAAAAGATGGTGTTAATAACAATATTAATATAATAAAATTATGTTATTTGCTACTCCAGTACAATGTTTTACCTCACACATCATCTTCATTTCAGAAGCTGAAAAGGTCACTCAGTTAGCAAAAACAGAGCTTGCTGAATAACCTTTATTTGTTTTGGTCATGTAAACAGTATCTCTAAATTGAAATCCTCTCCCCTGAGGCACAAAGTGTCAAATAGAAAAATAAGCTAAGAATTTTTGAAGACTGATGAAAGAAAACCAAGAAGCTCTTATATAAAAGGCAAACGCCACATGACTTCACCATACACTGAGCACTACTAGTCACATGGGAACTCACTCCTCAGAAGCTGCAGTTGAAGGGAAATGGAGTAGGGACATGTCTCTCCCAGCTGGCAAAGTCTGCTTACTCCCCATACACAGAGGTCAACTGTTACATACCACTATGACTACCTAGTGGTATGTAATGCACCATCAAGACTAAGAGATCAATTAATACCCTATTCTGACCAGAACCCTCTCCTTCCCCTGCCTTTTTTGCACTTTGTTTCCCCTTTTCAGATGGAACAATAATATTAACTCACTTCTAGAAATGGAAATGTTTTTCTCCAAAATTTGGCAAGGAATGATGTATCTGGAGTAAAACTCCCCGTGCCATGTAGAAGTCTCACATCACTCTGATGTGGGAAGCCTCATTAACTATAGCTTTGACATTAAGAGATTTCTTCATATGAAAATGCTTTGAGTGATCATTTCCATAAGAAGTCTTTATAATTCCACAATCTGGAGCACAGACTTGCCATTTGGATAGGAAGCTAGAGCCAAGTTCATGACTTCTGAAACCCTTCTGAAAATCCTCTTAAATTTGACCAAAGGAACATGATTCAAATATATCCAGCAGCTCTCTGCTAGGATGTGGTTTCATGAACTGAAGCCAGCCCATGTTACTGCTGCTCTCATGTGACTAATCACATAATAGCCTTCCACCTCTGGCCAGCTGTAGCACTTTCTCCCCATCCCCCATTTTGTACTGAGATTACTGCTTTTGGGATTCCAGTCAGCCATCCAGTCCTGGTGCTGGCACAGAAGAGGCATCTTTTGGCAGCACTGTTAACAGAACTCCAGCCAAAGAGGAAACTGCTTTCTAGGATGCTGCTCTGTATTGACAGCAAAGCTCTGGAGATTTGATCTGGATGAAACATGTTAATTACACCACGCTCACTCGAGCTGGTAATAAAAAAAATCTCATCATTCTATGACATTGAACATTAGCATCTTTAAAATCATCCTGAGTTTCAAAACCAGGCTAACGTCTGCTATATTTGTAAAGATCACCACACCTGTTCAGAGAAAGACAATAGTAGGAAAATACTTAATTAAAGATAAGCACAAAAATAAGAATATACTGCAAGACCCCAAGACTAGCATGAAGGGAGATATGCAAAAAAAAAAACAACCCTAAAATTTAAAAATCTAAAAGTTAAAAATCTAACCAACAAATAGCTAATCCAAGAGATTTCTTTGAAACAGTTTAGGCAGTAGTGTGCCAGGAGATCATATCCAAAAAAAAAAAAAAAGGTTTGTTTTACACATATTTGATTTTAATAACAAATATCAAACATTCATCTATCTAGAAGTCAGATCTGCATTGAATATGAGCCTTGCAGGCTCATCAATTTCACTATATTCAATATTAGAGAAGTAATCCTTACACTCTTGCTTCCCAACTGCTGGTTGCTCCTCTGTCTCCCAAACCCTTTTCTAGGAAAGAAGCTTTGTCTACAAACATTGATGGGAGACTGGAAGAGTACTTCAACCTTTAATGTGTCTCCTGTCATTGGGCTGCCTTCCTCCATCCTTGAACAAGACCCCATTTTCCATGAACTTTCTCTTGCAATCTTGTAGGATCCTTTCTTATTATCCTTCATTTTCCATATTAAAAAAAGTTTCTCCAGCAAACCTCTCTGGAAATGGTCAAAAGATGGGGTGATTTGTTAAATAATTTTAGTTAGGGATGAATTATGAGTCTTAATGTATGTTGGAAAATTTACAAAGTCATTCATTGCCTCAAGACAACTTCTAAATGCTAGGGATGTAATAGAAAGTATGCAGTGCCCATTTGTGCTTGAGTTGAGGTTCTGGAGGAAGGCTGGGAAGGTATGCAGCAGAGAAGAGAAGCTGAACTGGAGAAGACTACAGATTATTCCAGGAATTGCTAGGTAGAAACCAATGGAAGCCACCATGAAGTAAAGCATCTGCCCTAGGTATTACAGAGCTTCTCCTGCTCAGCCCTACAGGTTTGTTGTTTTTAATCTCTTATTGATATTTTACTAGGTTGTGGCTAAGATTAGGAATCATTTGTTATAGTGAGAATGTAAAGCAGAGGGTTAGAGACAGTCCCTGACCTCACTACAAAAACGAAGTGTGATGGCCATACATTCAGAATGCTTGAGCTAAGAACTGAAGTGAAACTCCAGTGCCAATCCACTTTCCTACTGGCCTTCCCTACTTCCTTTTCTGAAGAGAAGACTTTATATGGCTCACTGAAACAACTATGACAATCTCTCTTGAGACCTGCAGACCCTGTACTTTTCCAAGTTTCTCTGTGAAGTACACCCTGAAAAAAACCCATCATATAGTTCTCTCCCTGTGTCTGGTTTTACTTGTCCATACTTTCTACCAGACTTTACCTGTCTCAGCACAGGCTGAGAAACCTCAGCATAGACCTAAGTTTAAAAGACCTATTCCAGCAAAGTTTGTGATTCTTCTGGAAATAGGAATAGTTTAAAAGGTATTTAGGTGGCTAATGATGCTGTTAAGCATCTTATAAGACTTTCAGATTAAAGCAAGCTGCAGGCAACTAAGTACACATAAATGTTTTTAAAAATCTTGCCAAGAGTGTAAAGATGTTTCTGAAAAGTAGCTACAGGAATCTCACAAATTCCACACTGCCTCTCAGCAGAGAAGCTTAACCATTAGTTTACAGGCCACTAACTGGGTTTGATGTCTCCTGCATTTGCCACCAAATCTGCTCACAAACACTGTGTTGCCTGATAAGCATTTGCTTCTGGTGTATCCTAAAGATATAATTTCAAAGACCTCTGTAATTTCCAACATTCTGTTTCTGACTGGATACTAACTTTCTTGTTCTAGAGCAAAATTGTGGAGAAATCCCGGGAAGAGAGTATAAGCTTTGAAATAAAGTCAAAAGCAAATATCTTTTGGAGATGAGGGACAAAGAAGTCTTATAAACTGCAAATTGCTTTATGAAGTGAAATTGCATCACGGGGTAATCTCCCAGCAGGAGAGGAAAGAACACACCATGTTTACTCACACACATTTTAAGCTCTACCAAAGTCTCACATGTTCTCACAATTGTTTCAAAGCACTAGAGTATTACATATGGTTTTCATCTTTGCACTGCACATGAAGGACATTTCAGTTTTCATATCATAATCTTATCTTGGACTTCGGGGAATCTAACTCCTTTCCAATGCAAAATTTTAATCAGAATCATGCAATATTGTGTAATTTCCCCAAAATGCCTGCTTCTGGTCCCAAGCAATTACTCGATATTTGTTCAATTTAAATTTCAGCATACAGTGTGCAGTATCAGGGAACTGTTAACTATTCCCAGCTGAAAGTCTGGAAGAGCATCTGTTGGCATAAAGAAAAGGCAGGGGGTGACAAGGAAATGAAGTGAAAGTTTCACCTTTTTTTTTGTTATTTTTAAAATAAACAAACCAATGACTGTGATCATTTGGTCTTTTATTTTCAAATGCTTGGAGTAGAGATTGATATTGTTACTAGTTTGAACACTGAGAAAGTAGCCAGGCTAATATAAATAGCTTCTTGTCCTGGAATTGTACCTGAGGACCATCATAACAAAAGACACTATACATTAATATATTGCACAGACACTTTATTCAATCCAAATATTTTTTCTGACAATAAGTCCAAACCCAAGATTAAAATCTTATCTAGAATATGACATAAGATTCAAATGTCTTAAGTATAAAAGACCACTGCTGTTCTGCAACATGGCCAAGATCAGCAGGATGTGGAATGTTGTCAGTTTGCAGCTAGATCCTGTAGTTCTCCATGTACTTGACAAATAATCATTCACAGCAGAAGAATTCTCAAAATATTGCACAGCAATCACAAGAAAGCAACCAAGAGAAGCATTATGGTTTGTTGCATAGATCAAAGGCTGTATTATTGTAAAGAGATCTTCTCCAGGTGAAACAAATGACTGATTAAACGTAGAAACATGATGACTAACATTCACTACACAAAATAACAGATTAAAATGTTTCCCCCTTTCTAGTATCAGCGACCAAGAAACTGTAAAGCAACAAATAAGAAAAATCCAACACGAACTCTAAAGATATACACATAACCCATCTAATTCAACTCACTGAAGATGTACAAAAAACCCCCTAAGGATGAGTACCCCAAACACCAGAGGCAGTTTCAGACACCTTGTCAAGGGATATTGAGCTGGCTCATAACATCCTGTCATTCACAGCCCTTCAGCACCAGGCTTCTCAGCCTGAGCCAACACCACCCTTCCAAAGCTGTCATTTGCTGATGATGAACAGAATCCAAAACTCATCCCTCCCAGGAACTGCCTGCAGCTGGCTTTGGCTCTTTTAGCTGTGCTTATTAAGATGCAGCAAGCAGACACACCTAAGGCTGCCCAGCAAAGTCCCTGGGGCTACCCTGGGGCTGTTTATAAACTTCAGCAACTGAGTCACAGTCTAGCTTTCTCCCCAAATTTAAAGGCACAATTAAAAAAATTCATCAACTTAAGAAAAAAGGGTCAATGAGAAAAGGAAGCGCTTTGTCTGAAAAACTCATTTCTTACAAGACTTCCCCTTGAAAACAACTGTGAACAATAAATATAACTTCACTTTCAAATCACATGATGGGCTCTTGCCACTGCAGTGAAAATATAGGTAAGCCTGTGCATATTCAAAAGAAAGCAAGTATCTCTGAATTCTGGTGATTACTGTGATCCTTCTCTGCTCCTTTTCAAAGAGGGCATAAAAACTATCAATATCATCTGTAGATCCCTCAGCCAAAGCAGGAGTTTTATGGGCAAAACAGAAGTTCCAGCTTTAGTGATTAAACACAGCAGTATGATACCCTACCCTGGAGCTTTCCCCCATAGTCATACTTTAATAAACCCTGGAAGTTGAATTAAACTAGACTTAATACAGCTAAGCCAACTTCGAACCCTAGGAAGCAAATTCTCTTTTGTGTGTATGTTTCAATTGTCACTAATATTAGATGTAACTTGTGTGACTAATGAGTCAAAGCCATTAAGGTCCCAAAGGCAAAAATTGCACAAGTTTACATTATGGAAATAAATGTATGTCCTCCTGCTTCTTGTCTTGCTGAGAGCGTCCCAATTTACTATGAATTGTCTCTGTTAATCAGGATAAGAGGTCTAGTTTAATGCAACCAAACTTTTAGACGCTGTTCAAAAGGGCAGAAAAATGAGCAATAGGTAAAAAGGTACATCAATGTCAGTATGTGATAGTTAAAAATAGCAAGACTAGCACTTACCTATATGCATTCATTGGGAAGGCTAGGTTTAAGGAGCTATTAAAAGGTCCTTTACTATAGAATACCTGAAGAAGTTCACCACACCCTTAGAGCTTTAAGTAACATTGCAGCACACAGAACACCCTTTTACAAAGAAAAAATATAAAAAAAAAAAAATCTAACAATGGTTCATGAGATTTTCAGCAACTCATGCAAAAACACAAGCAAAATAGTTTCCCCCAAAACCCTAACATCTCAGGAGCCAGGCAGTAACTAAAGAAAGGATGAGTTCCTTTTCAAGAGCTGAACAAAACAGGACTTCTTCTGGTGCCGTTTTTTGCATTATATGTACACATAATATTATATCCTAAATTTCTTCTAACACAAGGCTTGATTGGACTAATCATGCAAGGCTAAAACAGGTTAACAAACTATTAAGTGTATAGACTCTACCATACCACAAAGCTGATGTCAGTCTTTAGTAAATCAACAGTAATATTGTATGAGGGTAATTTTCTTTCAATTATACATTATTTAGATCTCTAGACAGCAAGTACTGACAACTTTCTAAATGAAATTTCAGTCACCTGCTGGTTTTTAGCGGTATTTCAGGAAAGTTTCAATTCTGTGATAACATTCTTCTGAATTACCCTTACAGGAAAATCTACTCAAAGAGATTTCTAGGAACGTATTTACTTCATCAGCTAATAAGGCAATATTAGTATGCTTACAGAATTTTCTCACAGCCCAGCTCCAACACTTGGCACAGACTGTAGCTAAGCTTTTTGAGAATTTTAAGATACGCTGTGAAATAGTCATGGTTAAATTCAGTGTCTCTTTTTCTTTCCAGATACTTTGGGGGCAGTGTAAAAAGAGACTGGTTTTTAGCTCAGACTGTAAGCACAACCAATCATTAGGTAGCACAAACACCTTAAAACCATCATTCAGTTCCTTCCTATAAGACTGAATTATTAGAAACTTGGACTGTTGAACAGTGGCACTCTCCAACACCAAGGATCAAACCAAGAAGACTACTTTGATAGTACCAAAAGCCAGGACGAGCTTGCAGGATAGCGCTGGCTGATGCAGCTTTTGTGCTGACAGCTGCAGAGCCACAGCCAGGCAACAAAAAGCAGGGTATAAAGCAACCCCATCTCACCTAAGCGATACCAACCTGGGCAACAGAGAGTTTTCCCATTCAAAACCTCTTCTAGAATACATTCTTTCTGGCCATTATAGAGCTAGCAAAAACAAGGACTTCCTTAAAAATTGATATTCGTGTGGGCATTCAGCAGTTTGATTTTGGCAGGGTAGGCAATAAAGAGAGATGGAATACAGGACATGCATTTTACATGAAACATTTGTGTGGATTTGTTGTATTAAATCAGGATTCTAAAGTCTGTTCTATAAGAGGAAGAAGAAAAAAAAAATCCCCAGTTTTGCCAGGTTCTATACAATCTGCATAACTGATCTTATTTAAATGAAGGTCTAATAATAATTCAGGATATTGCCATGTCCTTTTCTCTTTTAAACGGTATTTATAGTAAAGGTTTTTATTTAATAAATATTTAAATAGTGATCATAGGCTCTCTAATCAACCTATCCAGTTGGAGATTAGAACATCAGAGTATTTCTCCCTCAGCCTACACCTCAAGTGCTGTCCTGCATCTGGTTCAAAAGGACAAGTTTAGGTCAAATACTTGATCTTGTTGCCTGGATTTTATCAGTCTGTGTTATAACTTTCATATTAAGTGTATTTCAGTATCTAATTGATTTATATAATTTTTAGATAAATCATTCCTCAAGTGACTTGTAAAGTGATTTGGGCAACTGCAAATTATTGTAAGTGCATTATACAGAAAAAGAATTTAATGTTCCCCACTTAATAATCCCCAAATGGTTTTTAAAGAACATTTTAGGGCTTGTATCATGAAATACAGTATCTGAAAGAGAGAACAAAGGATAGGCTGCTACTTATGGCATTCGTTAAAGGATAGGTAACTTCCTCATTTATTTTCCAGTGCATTTTTCTTCTCTGTTCAAAGCTTTCAGATTACAGCAAATTAGGAGCAAAAGGGGGTTGAGGGCTCTGTTTTGCACTATGAAATACCACCATCATACCCACTACTTTATTCCTAACTTGCAAAACGTAGCTGGCTTGCTTAAGGTGTAATACAATACCTGAAACCTGCTATCTAGCTTTTAAAACACTAATTTACATCAAGTTATTGCTCACTCTGGTTTCCAGAGGTTTTATCTGTGTGGACTGAATTACAGCTTACCTTACAAACATGCTCACTATGAAACAACTGACTATTTTTATTACAACAGCACAGAAAAGCTTTGAACACTTCTGCACTTATATTTGAAATGAAAAAAAAATAAATTCAGTAATAACGGTGATAACAAAGTCAGAGAGAAAACTGAGGCACTGACTCAGCTTCAGAGACCTAACTTCAGTTTTCCAAGGCCAAAGAATTCCTAAATTAAGCTAAATCAAGTCCAGAAGAACTCTTGTCAGTTAGCCTGCAGGCATGCCAGTTCACATAAAGAGGGCTAGTACTGGGTGGCAAAAGACTTTAAAAAGCATCCAAAAACTAGGAAGTGAAAAAATGTGGCCAGTCTTATTTAGCCACATTTACCCTAAGAGGCTGTGCCCTGCTCAGTACCTACAGAAGCAAAGAGGCTGCAGGTAATGTAGCTTTTCACGTAAGACATAGAACTGGAGATGTTGTCAAATTTCTAATCACTCAGCTTCTCATGGTACTCCATATGCCACCTTGAAATTGCAAACTCCTCCGGGCAATTTAGCTACAGTGGAAAAAAACCTGACCTTGGCCTCTTTCCTTACACACCTGTGGATAGCCAATACTATGCAACCATTTTTCTCTTTTTGACAAGAGTATCTACATTTCTCTGTATAACAAACTAATCTGTGTTACACCACTCAACTCACCCTCCTTTCAGCTATTCCAAATACTAATTGACTCAAAACCCACTGATGAGTAGCATTCATGTAACACTGTATGCCCATGGCCCTTCATTAGAGAATCAATGAAAGGAGGCAGACTAAATCTGAGATGCAGATTCTATACTAAGATCAAAAGACCCTATTTCTGTATCTACATCAGCCTCTGAGGAAGAGTCCAATTTTTCACTCTTTCACAGAACTAGATTTATTAGTATGTCTATATGCGATGTACAATATTTGGTCCTGATTGCCACTTACAAAACTAAAATGCGAATGAATATTCTCATTTGAAAATACATGTATTATTTTTTTTAACAAATTCCCAACTAATTCCTTTGTTACTCTGAGACCATGCACTCAGAAATTCACAGCCATAGAACTGATGGCTGCAAGGCAGCCTCAAAAATAAAATTTTACACTAATCATGACTCACAATATGCTCCCTCTATCTGCATTCATTCTAAAAAACTGATGAACTGATGACAGGTGCCAGTTTGTGCTCCTTAAAAGAAAGATCAGATGGGAATCCAGATTGCAGTTTTACCAGAGGTCAAATAAGAAAATACTTTTAGAGTTCCAGAGAACCCAGGGAGTTATGTGTCCCAAGAGTTATTTTAATAGTGGTCACTTTTAATCCTGTCTTTGCTGGGATATGTAGAAGGAGAACATTTAATTGCTGACTACAAATCACAGAATTAGGACTTATTGTAAAAAACATCCACTTTTTAGCCAGAGAAACACACAATTTATTGGATGGCTGGTTAAACTGTTCTGAAAACTTGCATTTTCCAGTGCTCTATGTCTGTGTGACGATTACACCTTTCCACAGGAATTCTATAGCTGTGTATAACAGGAGGTTTGTGATGCCTTAATTAAAAAAAAGAAGACAACACCCCAACTACACTTTTAAAAAAATAAAATTCTAGCAGTCAATATGGAGGCCACACTCCATCAAATATCAAGCTTTCGTTCCCACTGTCTATTAGTGCCAAGAATGAAATCACTCTGTAGCAGTGTCCCTGCCCTTTGTGCGGCAGAAGCTGTTTCTTGGCAACCAATGCAGACAACTGAGTTGCCACGGAAACGGGAAAGACTAATTTATAAAAACTCTGAAACAAAGCAGCTATAAAGGCAACCCTAAACAGGGTGGATATATTCCGTATTACTTCCTACAGTGTTCCACCCATTAAAAGATCCAGAAATGAAAGTACCAAGTTACTAGTTGTAATTTTCATTATTCCTGTAAAATTGGATTTACAGAGAGCTAACGTTTTGTTGCATCAGCAGCCAGTAGCCCGTTTCTTCCTTTGGTTCAAGTGGGCAAATACACCTGAAGATTTATACTGCAGTTGAAGAAGAATGCTTCCCATTTCAGCCAGTGTTTTCTCTTTCAGGGAAGATGAGGACTGAGGGAAGATGGCACAGAACAACTGTTGCAAGGTGTGCCCAGAATATTTGCAAGCTAGATAAAACAAGTGTTAACACAGTGAAAAGGCAGAACAATGGTGTATGTCACAGCTCATTTGAGCTAAGAAATGTATATTCAAATTTTCTATTCATTTATAATTATTTATTAGTAGAAAGTATTTTATCTTCTTTAATAATTAGGGAGATGCCAGAGATGGCCACGTCCTGAATGCATTTTAACCACGGTTACATTTTGCATATGTGTACATGTGGAGAGCACACTCAAAACATACATTTTAACCAGTGAACAAGGTGGGGAAAATCTCACCACATGTTGTATTTCCCAGGAAAGGAAACCAATATGATGACAAGTCCTCTCTTCAAAGAGAAAACTAGTTCATTCAGCTGCCTATCCAGGCAACTTAATTCCTCAGAATGATATATTCCAGAGAAAGAGAGGAGAGCCTGCATACAATTGCTCAGAGACAGAGACTCACTGATGGCAGGTGACTCACTTACAGGTGCAAGATGGATTCTCCTCCAGCCATGTTAACCTCAGCACTCCGAATTCACCATGACATCTCCACAGAGTTCAGGTTGGGTAGTAATTATTTCTTTACTGCCTATCTGACTACTGCCAAACACAGTGATAGGAGTCCTACCTGCTTCATGTCCTCAAGGGGGAAAGTCACTTGCAGAATTAAGGGCATCAACCTGAGCCTATTTTTCTCAGCTATAAAATTCCTTCAAGTCATTGGAACTGCTTCAAAAATCTATTGCTCTTTCAAGTTTGACTTAAGCAGACCCAGAGGTTCAAAATGTATTAGGCGAGGACTGAAATAAATAGTCAATATACTGTTTCCATGGAAAACTAGACCAGAACATCAGCAGTTTAAAAGAAAATGCATCCTCTTGATGCTTCCTGCAAATCCAAAGTCAGTCACACAACTGTACTCATGCTCAGTTATTCAATGAACTGTGAAAGCCAGTGTTATCCCTGGTGATTATCAGCAAGATTGTCAGGTGTATAAAACCCAGTGGAGATAAAAGAAAGCAGTTGCTCTGGAGACATGCTGCATATCAATAGGTTATCACAAATTATAAAGTGAAAAAAATATGCATCTTAACTAAACAGTTCCCCGAGTTCCCTTAGTTTAACACCTTACCTGTTATGTGCAAATAAGAAATTCTGCACAGATTCCATTCATTCTAATGGAAGAGTGAAATAATTTCAGAGCTATAAGGTGCTTGGAGGAAGTTTCTCTAGAACATGATATTTCCCACCACAGGCAGACTCACCCTAAGAAGCTGAAAAATACTACTGCATACAGCTTCTCCAGAGTTAGAAGTAAGTAGTGGTTAGAACTTAATTTTTATAGATTGAAGGGTTGGTGTACCAAATATTGCCTGTGAAGTTCTCTCTACTATGGTGCTCTAAGAGAGCTACAGTAACTTTTGAGTTATCCTTAGAGAAACACAGGAATATAAAAAAAGACACAAAGAATTTGAGTTCTTTTGACCAGATGCTGAACAGACCGAATTCACTTGACCCAAGTATAAAATAGCTGGATAAGTTTCTCACATGTCTTAGAAGTGGCTTTATATTCCAACTACTTGTCTATTCTGATGCCTTAGAAGAACTATAGGCACTGTCACCTTAGCAAAGAGCCAAAGAAGGTGGTTAGCATATATTCTTTGCTCTCTACAGGCTGTGTCCTGAAGTGTAAGAAGTTTTTACTAGTAAGTAGGCTGTTAACTTGTTCCACTGAAATATATCATTGCACATTCTCTGCTCTTTGAAGAGGTAGGTAAAGATACACTCTCTATTAGGCAGTCTTAATTCTCTTCTACTGAAGTCATGGTAGTAAGTCATCTTCAATTTCCCATCATCTCATGAAGCCAGTCAATAAAACTCCATCTGGATATCTGACAGCATTATATCTTGAAGACATTTTCCAAACAGTGAATGAAAAAATCTATTCTCTACTGTTTACATGAGTTTAGTTTACTCACAAAAAAGACCGTATCTTTAATTTTTCATCAAATTATTAACTTACTGGAAACGAGGTCCCTGTTGTGATAAATGCAGTTTACTGCTTATTTTAACAGATTCTTCATTCCTCATCCTACACTATCCACTGGATTAAGGATCCTTAATGGCTTCAAGTAGTACCAGGGAAGGTTTTGATTGGATATCAGGAAAACTTTCTTCAAAGAAAGGGTTGTCAAGGATTGGAATGGGCTGGGGAACTGGTGGAGTCGCCATCACTGGAGGTATTTAAAAGACAACCAGGGACATGGTTTAGTAGTGGATTGGGCAGTGCTGGGTTAATTATTGAACTCGGAGATCTTAAAAGGCTTTTCCAACATAAGTGATTCTATGATTCTGTAATTAACAACATTTGCCCAGTATCTCTGTAAGTATTGACTTTCAGATTTTCATGAGAGCAACACACTTCTATATCTTCAGAGATCAGAAGCAATGGTAAAACAGTGAGTCTGACAGTGACAATTTTTTCCACAGCCTGAAAAGATTTTAACAAATATTTTAAGCAAGTGGCAGATTGTTTGCTTTTATAAGTGATGGAGCAAGATCAGGGAAGAACCAACCCAATTTTTCCAATAAACTTTTCCTCTCCAAAGACAGCTGTACATGCTATGCCTTATAGGAAACTATTTCCTTATAAAGCCATCTGCCATAGTTAAAGGACTAGGCCAGATGGGCTTTGCTCAGTACTAGTTCCTAGACAAACCAAACTTCACAAAGCTGAGGGAAATGTCAGCAATTATAACAAGGGATAGGGAGAAGATGGAGGGTGAAAATCCACGCGAAACAAATAACTAGGTTAGCACAGGGTTTTTTCCACAGACAACACCAACTGGAAGAAACAAACAAACCAAAGAAATTGGAAGAAATTCTACCTCCTTACTTGTTTTTGAGAGAAGTGATGTGCATGTTGGATTGTGGGTGTATGTACGTGCACACAAGCACACAAAAGAGCTCCAACCTGCCCTTCCCAGATGGGCAAATTACTGAGTAGCAGAAATTGACGCAAGCATCTCACAAAATTAAATCTGAATTATGCAGGGTCATTAAAAAAAATAAATATCTCTTTTGGTGTAGATCAATTGTATCTTTCTGTTCAGAATAATTTACATTTATTGGGGGAAGGAAAGAACACCCATCAAACCAACCTTCCCTTTGCTTCCCTGCCCCTTTCTAGATACCATCTTCCCTATAGAAAAGGAGAAAACTAGCAAGAGGAAAGCTTCCTCAGCTGTTCTGCAGGGTTGGTAAGTAGCTGATGGTCTTGCTTCTCCTCTATATGACAATTTCAAAGCAAGTGAATGAGATATGATGTTTGAAGAAAGTTTTCACAAAAATTTTATGAATGAGAGTAGTACCAAAAAATTCAGGTTAATTTAGTAGATTTTTCTATTGCAGAATGTGTCACAATACCTGAAACTGCTTAGCATTATCCTGTTGGCTCAGAATGGTATTATTCACAGCACTTACATCTTTTCTGAGAAAGGAAAGCTGAGAACATGAAGCCTACAGAATATTTTCAAGTCATAAAGAACATAGGTGACTAAAGGGAAGAAAATCTCAGATTATGGCTCCACTAACAAGACAAAACAAAGTTAGGCTACTAAGTATTTTATCTGCTAACATTTTTATTTGAAAAGCCCTTACTTAGCTTCTGCTACAACTTTGCCAAATTAACTCATGATATGTCATAAATACTTGGAGATACCACAGCTTTTGTTGATGGCAGAAGACTCTCTAAATTACTTGCTATGTTTTTGGAAATGATGCAGCATCTATCCTTCTATGGTAGATGTATTACTTGGGATTTAGCAGGAGACAGCTGCTTCTCCCCCTGCAGTGACTACCAATAATCCTTCTACTCCCAGGGCTCCCATAAGTTTCACAGAATTGTAAATTTTCCTAACCTACATTTAACAGATATTTCTGTGTAAAAGGCAAGTCATCTTTTCATGTCTCTTCAGTAGCCCTATACTGCTTTCTACAATCTCATCACTCCTTGCTGTTTTTCTCTGCTGTATTTAGACCCATCATTCCAGTCTATTAGCATCATCCATGACAACTTCACAGACTTCACAACTTCTGTCTATTATCTCCCTGCACAGAGGGCAGTTATCCAGTCTCATGCTCAACTTCATGTCCATTGTTTAATAATCGCCATTTCTTTCTCTACATCTCTGTTTCTAAGTGATTGAGATCAAGTACTAATTTAAAAAGGAATTATGTACACCTTGCTAAAGGTAAAATGTCTAGGTCTCATTTTGCATAAGCCTCCCAATTATCTGTTATCCATCATTTTCTGCCTAACATTGATCAGGACTGCAAAGATGGAGAAGTGGCATCTTCATTCTTTCTAATGCAGCACACACCCACTGCACCTTAGAAAACTGTTTCAGCTCTACTTGACAAGCTGAAAATTACTTTTTCTAATCTGCTTGGAGGTTTTTTGGTACCAAGTTAGAAGACTTAATTCCAGGGAATAATCTAAAATAATACAGAATAAAGGTAAGGAAAGTTGGTACACATCTTTAGTGAGGCTTTGTTCCCAAAGAACAGAAACACTTACTGTACAGACAGACAGTCATTGATTTGGGATATAAAACCTTCCCACACACTCTACCTAGGTTATTCTGGGGGAGAAATTCTGGAGTTGTAAGGCTGCCTGTCAGTTCAGGATTTTGGAATGATATTAAGTTTTGACAGGCTGCTTTAAAAAAAAAAAAAAAGAAAAAAAAACAGAAAAGGGAAAAGAAAAGGGGGTAAACTTGAGGACTACATAGTGTCCTAACATTCCTGTTTCAATGCTGCAGCAGGACAAGATGCTGCAGCTTGAAACTAAAGTCAGGGGAGAGACTCTCCTAGACAAGGGAGAAACTGAAACCAGTGGTGAAAAACTTCAATCAGCATAACCAGTCATTTTTCTGAGCACCCTCTAATTTCAGTGATCCTTCTGATTAATTGCCTGTAAGAGAAGTAGCACTGTTAAAAGCTTTCCTCTTCCTACAGATGAACAAAGTGACATTCAGTTGTTCCTCTCCCCCTCCTTCTGTAACATTTAAGAGACCAGTTCCTACTGAATGCTGTAAGAAATGACTGGCATTCAGTTGGACTCAGCACAAGAAAAACCAGAGCTTGATTTTCTTTTCTAGGACAGCCCTCCTCCATCTGCAGATGGAAGGGTTAGTTTTTTACAGGGATGCCGCATTTAAAAGCTACTCCTCCTACAGTGTCATTGAAGACTTGCCAGGAAAAGGAAAGTCTCATCCTTTCATTCTCATCACCTCCCTCCCCACACTACCAACCAAAGGATAAAACACAGCAGGTCATAAAACAAGACACTTCTTTTACATACTGCTGCTTAAATAAGATTTAAATCCAGCTGCAATACTTTTGTTTGAAAGCATTTTTTAGCAAGATGACATTCCTACAAATACTATTAATCTAAAATGACTCCTATAAATCTTTATTCATTTGCTCTTTTGGTCCCACATTTAAAAGTTAGTAAATGTTTTAAAGTTAATTTTAGCTTCACAGCATTATTTCTTGCTCATGACTTCATGAAATTGTTTATTTAAAAAGAAATTCAACGGAATCACTTTTGGCAAAACCAAAAGTACTTGGGTAAATGTGCTCAATCTGACAAATACTTTAACAGAAAACATCATACATTCTATTAACTACTGAAATACCTATACATGCTTATAAAAGCTTTTATTTCATTTCTGTCTTCTGTTATAGAAATAGAGCCCCAGAGAGACTTTACCTAGATGCTTGGTATGTACATACTACAGATATTGAATGTTCAGCTCGAGTTTGGTTGTTCCTACATTCAACCAAAAAAAAAAATGAAAATTTAAGTATCAGTGTTCCTTAGGTTTAGCCAGTTGGAATAGTCCAGTTCTTCCTATTTCATCCCTTAAGATAGTACATCTCTCAACCTTTGCTCATGGTACTGACAGCAATCAGTGTCAATATTAGTGCCAATTATCTTTACATAAGATACAGAAATTTTAGTTTGCCTATCCCTGATGAAAAAGCAGATGTCAACAACTGCATTCACAGAGATGCTAATCAACTGCACAACCACTAAGCACTTCTCCTGCATGCATATTTTTCCACCATCATAGCAATGAAATGTTCAATGCTTCTTGTGCTAAAAACCTTCAAGTGTCATGCTTACTGCACTCTTATCTGGTTTCTGTTCCTCTAGTTCCGAAAAGCCACTTGATTATTCGTTCCTACATTAACTGCTTCATATTTGCCTTATTATATTTTACACTGATTGCAGTCCATGTTCCTAATTCATCAAGATCACACTCTATTTAAACAGATTACTCCAGAGTATTCACAATGCTCCTCAATCTGCCCCAGAACAGATGTGTTGTGTTCTGGTTTAAAAACTGAAACATCCAAATATCAATTTCTTTCTCCAAGACCTATAAGCAGCCTTTTTTTTTCACAAACATACAGAAAACTGAAGGTGCTGAAGCTCAGGAAGTATTTTTACATAGCAAGAATAAAAGAAGTCCAAAACCATTTCAGATAGCAATACAGGATACTCAGATGACAGGAGATAACAGTTTTGTATTCCAGGTGCTCTCACCCTAAACCAAACTGCTCATGTGTAAACCCTGCTAGCACCATCATACCCACACAGGGGCACTGACCCTATACATGCTCATGTAGCTACAGGAAAAAGTGGACAGAAAAAACCCTACTCTGTATCAGAATCAACAATGCCATATATGGACTTTTTTCATGATCATGAGTATCTATATTTTTAACCTTTTTATTCTTGAGCACCAAGACAGAATTACAGCTTGCATGAGTTTATTCTTGTGTGAACACAGGGTTTCTCATTATCAGTGCCTAGTGTGCCAGGACCATTTCCCACAAGGCATAAGTGCTACATTCACCTCCTTCTCAAAGTTATTTCCTCACCAAGGAGCATGTAAGTATGCCACTTAAACACTCAATAAACTGCATTAGCTTTAACTCAGATTTTGTGTGGGTGTAAATGCAAACACAGATTTCATATATGGAGGAACAGCAGAAAGTTAAAGAAATTTTGATTATGAGCAAACACAGTACACAAACAGAACACAAGAGCTGGACTATAGAATCAAGATGCTGTGCTCAGGAGACCATTTCACACACAGAACAGACTTCACCAAAAGCACCATTTTTCAGAATTTGCTAAATTTTAAATGAACAGGAGTTGTGACTAGAAATCAAAAAAGGAGATAATATTAAAGAACATAAGAAGAATAGTTGAAAAAAAATCAAATAAAAACCTTCAGAAAGAGACAAATGATTTAGAGGTATATAAGAAATCAAGAAAGGGAACATGAGACAGCAGGAAATTTCAAGGACACCTAGAATAAAGAAAGAGTTTTGGATGCATGCTATATAGCAGCAGCTGCAGTTTGTAATTCAAATTAATGCAAAACAGATATATAACCTGACTGCAAGGGAAGGCAGGTGAAGGTACTTTAAACAGCAAATGCTCTTTTTAAATGTCAGCATATGCATTTTAGGTAACGTCTGCCTTCCCTCACTTTTAATCAGAGGCACTCTACCCTGGTTAATCCACAAGATGCCCCCAGTCATCCCCTATTGCTTAGCAGCTTTGAGAAAATCATTGCTTAAACCAACCCCAAAAAAATAATTAAAAGCAATTCAAACAGATTTCACTCTGCATTCACTTGATGAGTAAATGTCTGTTACAGTTCTAAGCTATTAAAACTCAGAGGAGTTTTATTTAAAAGAAGTTTGTGAGATCCAACATTTAATGGAAAACCAAATCCACTACAACAACTGATTTGGGAGAGGCAATCAGCCTTAACCACTTAACATAAGTTTTACTTGCAGTAAAATCCAGCTCTGAATTCAAAACCCTATAAAGTTTGGCTGGTTCCAGTGGGAGCATACTACAGTCTTCTGCCTTGCTTTCTGAGGTTAAACTCAGATAATTTCACACCCATTTGTGTTAGTTTTTATCAATGTGTAAAGTACCATACCCTGTCCTCAAGTTCACAAAGACTTCTTTGCTCTTCTATGACTTCAAGAATTTAATCCCATGGAAGAAGCTTGATTCCCTTCTTGGCAGCTTTCTCAAGCAAAATTACCTGCTTGTAAGCAGGTGGTCTGACCTTCTTCAATTTTTTTTCTGGGTAAAACATAAGAGAAAGTACATAACAAAATTTAGGAACAAACTATCTGATATACACCTTGTCATGTACCATTAACATCAGGCAAACAGTCTAAAAAGAGTTTGATTTATTTATAAAAAACCTAAGCCATCTTCAGAGCAATGTTGTCTTCATTCAGTACAAAGGAAATATTTTCACCTACTTGTAATTGCATTAGTGTCTAAATCTGATTGAGTCTGGGCATTCTGACCCCATGAACTGGCAGACAGTAGTGGGGACATATTCAGAAGAGATTAAGTCATTACTTCCTATAGGATTGAAGAAATTAGTTTCAAGTTTAGAGAGGAATGGAGGGGGAAAGAGGCAGAATATATGGTGCATCACCGATTTAATACTACGTAATACTGTTGTCCCTGAAGATCCTCAGGGATCAAGTCTCAGCCCTACTTCCAAAATTCATAGAAGAAATCCTGAGACTCAGAGTGAGGAAACTGAATTGCATCTCCAACTACTATACACAAGAGAGTTTATTTAAGAAAGAATCCTTCTAGAGGTAGAGACCTGGATTCACCTTGATTAACTTGATGAGCACCTGAAAAGTATGTCATTGCCCTAGAATGGCTTTCTACAGAAAAAGAATCATGAGATGCATTTTCAGACCAAATAGGTAGAATATTTGAAGACATTTTTGTTTCTTGCCACTCACTACAAGCAACACCAAAGTGTATGGCTTAAGAAGCTAGAAGGTATTGACATAAGATGCTTCACAGTTTACTGCAGTTTCAGAAAAGAAAATGGGTTCATAAAAGCTTAATTAGAAAAACAAGGTACAAAATTGGGCAGTCATTATCATTTCCTGAGCTGTCAGTAATTTTTGAATTATTTTGCCAGTATCAATTACCTTTTGTAGTGTTTGAAATATATTGGTTCCTATAAATGAAAGGATTAGTTTTCAGAGAAGAACACAGCTAGCAACAGAATATTTATGAAGTTTGCCCTCCCAATATTCATCATTCACATAAGAATTTTCTCCTACATAACAGCTTGGCAAAAAGGTGTTGAATAGAAAACTAAGTATAAAGAAATATGTAATCAAGGACATACTTGCACCACGTCTCAGGTAGCTATTCAAATTTGAGTTTGATTAAGTTATCATCCTTTAGTTCACTAAATCAACTTTTTCCAAAAGAGATACTGTCAAGATTTTCCAAGTGTTTGTGTAAGAATTCAAGGTGCAATATCCAAGGATAGAATTATACAAAAATACATGCATTAAAAAGAAAATATTTAAATTCTAATAAGCTACATGCAGTATTAAAAAATTTTCTACAAATAGTATAATTTAATTGCTTAGGAAAGAAACGCATATGCTACAAAAACCTGAGAAGGATATGCCTTCTTTTGTTTTTCCTTTAGATGGTGCTTAGAATTCTCCTAAATGGCTAGAAGTTCTTTATCTTAACAACTAGTTCTAGAAGGAAAAGAAACAACCTGGCAAATCCAGCATTCATTATGCTTTTTTTACAGTCTTATTATATCATACCACTTAACAGAAAGGAAATACACGCTTGCTTATGCCAATAAAAAAAGTGTTACTAACAATAGCAGCTTCAGAATAAAAACAAAATCACTCTAAACAAGTTTTACAATAGACATTGTAAAATATTCAAGCTATTGATCTCATTTCATTTGAAGTCATGAAACATGGTATCTTAACAGGAAGGGGCCAGGGAGCAGAACAGAGAAAGTTTAGGATGGCTACTGTTTGAAAGCATCATACAGAGATTTCAGCTGTTCACAGAGAACGTATTTGGTCCTGAGGACTGCTCAGTAACGAGCAGTGGAAATTCTTCAATAACCAGCAGTAACCTCATGCCTGTCTCCACAAAACAGTCATACAGCACCCTCAGAGAAATCTGTAAGCACTTTTCAAAGCTCTCTTTCACAAAACAAATCAGCAAAGGAAAAAAAACAAACAAAACTACTCCCAATAAGATCATTCAGTTGAGGATGTTTCTATTTGCTTTTCTACTCCTCCCCCACTGGCCAGTAATACACAAATCAGAATTTAACTGCATGAGAAGATCTTTTTGGTTATATGTAGATTTAAACAATGAAGCAGAGTCCAGATATAGATGAAAAGGACACTTAATCTAGTAACAGATAGTTCTGAATGACCACACCACCTCCTTTCCACTGAGAAACACTTCCTAACACTTCCACAGTATGAAACTCCACCTTGAGGTGTTAGAAATGACTCTTCCTTTTAAAGGCTTCTGACAGTAAATAAGCTCTCTGACGAGCAGCTGGATACTCCTAAAGACACTAAGATCAACTAATACTTCAATCATATTGAAGCAGATATGCAAGCTTCTAGTCTCATTCAACTAGTAGCAGCTCTTCTTTTGGACAGGACACAAGCCAATCCAAAGGTCTCAGAAGATGGCATCTTCTCTTATTAATTTTCCAAGTCAGTCTACAGTTACTATGGGATGCCAGTTAGCAACCATGGAAACTCCTATTGTGGGACAGCTTTTGGAGACAGAGCAACACAGTCATCAGTCTCAGCTTAATAAGAACTGACCCTAGACGAATGAACACATGGCTTTCAATTAGGAATGGGCTTCTGTTCACTCCTTTACAGAGAACTTTATGTGAGTAACAATTAAAATTGTTAGTCAATGTCACAACATGACATCAAAACAGCCTATCCAGAGACATAAGAGCTTAAGGACCTACCAGAGCTTTCCTCTTACACCAGGATAATACCAATTGCTAGCAAATTGTCTACCCCAGCACAAATGATTTTGAACCAGATTTTTATGCTTTTCTTAAGATAGTCTAATTTGTAACAGAAATCCACTTTTCTCAACAGTAATCCCAAGAATCTTCCAAGACCCACAGAGCCTATCACGACTTGCTGAGACAGACAATTTTCAGTTATTGATTTTTTTGTTTGCTTTTCAGACTATCATGTCTTCAAAAAAGGGTCTTTTCCTCAGTATTGAGAAAAAAAAATCCTCATCTTTTAAATTCTTCCACAAAATCAGTTTCAAAACACTAAAACCAGAAAAGATAGATCTTCCAGAGGAAGAAAAAAAAATTTGTTATTAAATACACTGCAGGCAGGAAGGAGGGAAAGTAAGGTGCATTACAATCTCGAGAGTGCTCTTTGGGTTTTCTTATTAGTGTTTCTCATAGCTACATAACAAGATGGTCTGTCACCATCACTCGGGGAGAGCCCTGAAATTCATGTTTAAAATAAGCAGAAAAGGTATTTTCTGAGTAGTATGGCCATCTAGCACTCACATTAGAAAACCTTTAGGAAGGAACAGCTTTGTGCAGTGTAAGCACAATGGGTTTCAGATCCCCAGATGGTAGTGCAATATTAAAGTACCACCTCAAAAGCTGTTGCTTCCCTGTTAAAATGCTTGAGTGAGTAGCAGAAGCCATTTTACTTAATGTTTTCTTGCAATTAATCAGTACCTGCACAGCTACATCTCACAGAGAATTCACCATGGTTATCTGGTCAATCAACATCACCCCTGTGTGCCTTTGGCTGGCAGGGAGCTCCAAAGCCTTCCACAAAAGAAAGATAAGTTACTGAGCTGAGAGAGATTCAGAAGATGCACTCAACTTAATTTTTCCTACTTTGAAAAATGTGACAATAAGTGCTATTTTGAGTGGATTGTACCTACAACTGAAGAACAAATAAAAAGAACATGCATGACCAGTCACCCTTAAAATTAAATACACCTTCTATATTAAGAGTGGAATTAATTACAAACACTGATGTGAACCAAAATTCACAGCACACACAAAACAAATCACTTGCTGCACATAAATTTTATTTTGCTTAACATTTCTTTTGTCTAGATTGTTGTACAATATACACCACCCAAATGCTGAGTAGAGAGTGTCATCCTGTGACATCCTTTACGTAGGTATTTCTGTACCAAGGATAATCCAGGTCTAGAGAAAGACATTTTAGATCTTTAACACATCCTACAAAAAGGTAGACTTGATCAAGAATTTACTGTAGAATACCGATGTTATTATCAAATGTTTTTCACTTGTTAAGAACAAAACAATAAAAAACACACACACAGTTTAGGTGTAGGTGCAAACAGTTGCCTTTGTTCTCTTAAGAGAGTATTTTCTTACAACAGTAGCATTCCTTTTTAAAAACTAAGATATCAGGTGTCTTCAAAAAGAGAAGTCCACAAGAGAGGCAGTTTGTTTGCATCACAGCATATTCTTTACAGAAATTCTTTACAGAGAGGGTAATCAGGCATTGGAATGGGCTGCCCAGGGAGGTGGTGGATTCTCCGTCCCTGGAGGTATTTAAGAAGAGACTGGATGTGGCACTTTGTGCCATAGTCTAGTGTCTGTGGTGGTAGGGGATCAAGGGTTGGACTCGATGATCTCAGAGGTCCTTTCCAACCCCTCTGATTCTATGATTCTATATTCAGTTTAGAGTGGGTTTTCACTAAAAAACAAAAGCATACTAGAATATTATACTCAGTGTAGAAACTTCAAGCTTTTCAGCGTTGTGATGTTTCCTTTCCTTTCAGCCACAATTTTAATAGCTATTTCAATGGCTTAAAGAAAGATTATTGAAGGACATCTTATGCTTCATACATGTACACATACAAAAGTATATGTCTTTAAATAACTGTGGCTGTATTTCATATCTCTAAAGGTAATTTGATTTGAATTTATTAAAAAAAAAACCAAAACAACAAATCAGACAGGGACTTTTATTCTGGTATCACTGCCACTGACCATTTATCTGTCTGGAGTCAAATTGACAGCATAATGCATAAACTGAAAAATAGTTTGCATGATTGCATCTTGTTAAGCCAAGAAAACAACCTGTTCAAATAAGTAGGTCCTATTATAAACCAGATGTTTGTTCTGCAAAAGGAAATGGAGGACTTAGAAGGTAACAAACCATTGCTATCTAACCTTTAGTCTTTGTCTAAACATGCAAATTTTAAATACCCCACACAAATACACACATCACAACACTTCTAAAAATGGCAGTGTTTCACAGTTTTGCTGTTAAGTTTGACCTTCATTAGTTTTCTCCCATTTTAGTCACTGGTGTTGTTCCAGAAGTGCACCAAGCAAACAGAAACCAAAACACTAAGCTTGCAACAAAGCAATTGGGCTCTATCTCCACATGCAGCTTGTATCCTCGATGTTTGCACTGTGTGTCCATTTTACAAAACCATATTTTAATGCACATCAAACTAAAAATGCCACCTTCTGTTAAGAAAAGGTTAGAAATCAAACTGCAACAGTGCAGCTACAGTAAAACAACACACATTTTAGCCATGAGAAAGTTTCTTCTCTGCACAAGTATGTGATAATATTAATGATCAACACTGACAATATCTTTTCATGCACTTACATGATCTTTTAATTTAAAAAAATTGAATATGCTTGTAGCACGCCTTCATTATCTGTATTCCTACAGGCAGCCATTAAACCTACTTATTCTATTTTTATTTTCCTTACATGGCAAAGTTGGCACAGAAAACACTTCAAGATCTCCCTCGGAAAGCTTTTGATTTTGGCCTGAGCTCATAAGACTGTTAAACACTTCTGAAAGTCCTGCCATCTTCAAATCCATCAGCGTGTTACAAGGAAGTGATTCTCTCTTTCTCTAGAGTACAAACGGCATCAGTACTTTGTACCAGAAAAAACATAAGTACATCCATAAAAATACACATAAACTATTCTAGACACATTATGAAAGCTATACAGCTCTGAGGAATCATTAATAATTGAACTGCAAAAGTACCACAAATGCAGGCCATTGATGTGCTTTACCATCGGATTGCAGTTGTATATTATGTCCCTTCTAGCACAAATTAATTTATATTCTTAAGTTTGAGAAACCTTGAAGTCAAAATACAGATTCTGATGTGTTATAAGGAAGTGCAAATAAACCACTAGTTACCCTGTTTGTAATAAGGAGAAACACATTTTAACAAAACCAAATTACATGTATGAAATCCAAAGTAAATACCTAATCAATATTAGAAAACATCAGATTTTAGTCCCTGAACTGCCACTGACCCAATGAGACAAGATTGGTTAAATTTGTTGAGCCTTGTTTTTTTGAGGATTGTTTTCTTGGGGGTTTTTTGCAGGTTCAGTTTGTTCCTTTTCTTGTTTTGATTTCCCCCTTCCTCCCTCCTTTCTTCTGCTATTCCAGCTTTTAAAAAGTGAAATGGCTACTAGAACATATCTACTTAATCAAGCCCTGGAGTTCTAAGAAACACAAAGCATCATATGAACCAAAAACTACTGAATTTTCCAAAAGCAAGAAGGAACTTTTTGGATGGGGAATCAACCTGCTGTCATAGGAGAGCTTTCCTCTTAGCAATTATAACTTTCCT
>JAWWLV010000001.1:50483474-50506094 GCA_035041135.1 Platyrinchus mystaceus
GCAAGAAGGAACTTTTTGGATGGGGAATCAACCTGCTGTCATAGGAGAGCTTTCCTCTTAGCAATTATAACTTTCCTTGTCTAAGCGCTACCTCTCTCATCAAGACAAGCTCTTTAGGTTGTTATCAAATTTTATAGACCATCATTTAAATTCCTTTTAATTGAACATAGCATTTATTAACATCTTTTAGAGATACAAATCAAATCATTACAACTAACAAGGCTGTTGTAAGAAGAGCATTTAAGCTCAATTTCTCAGTGTGTAGTGTCAGTATGGGACAACCACCTAACTTGGGTGCCCACTTAAGACTGACTCCTGCTACTTTTTATTAGCATGAGGCATCTAATGATGGCATCTAACGACAGTATATAAACCACATTGCCACCCACAACAATACAGGGGAATCATGTCAATTTTTGCCATGGATGGGCAAGTCCAGTGTTGGCCTTATAAAATAACTCACAAGAGGCAACGGTACAGAATAGCCTTTCTTCAAGTTATATTCCCATAGAATAATCCCAGGAGAGCTTTATTCTCTTATCCTTGCAGTAAATTACTTTTCTCAACTCAGAGATTTAAGATTTCATTGCTTTTTAAGTTAGCCATGAAAGATTTAATCACAGATTTATTAAATTTATTAGCCACGGAACATAGGCTTTTCCAGAACCTTCAAAGCTCCAGCAGGAGTCACAACAGAAGTTCCCAACCACAAATACTACTGAAAAACTTTTGGATTTACCATGGATTTCCTCCCAGTAATAATTCACAGCTTGAGTTTACCAATAAAGAAATCCATCACTGTGTCCCCAACGCCATCTGGGAGATCGGGCTTTCGGCAGAGAAAAATGGAGCAGCAATTGCCTAGCAGCGCAGGAAATCAATGACTTCCCCACGCAGGGGTGAGCAACAGGCTGCTCTTGCTGAGCACAGAATCATTCCTTTCCCTTTCTGCCAGCAAAGCTGCTTTGTACACACCACGCACAAAGTCTCCATTACACTTGCAGCACACACTACACCTTCCCCTAAATCCCAACATTACCAGAAGGGTTAGGCAGCAAGCTACACAATTGTGCATGTATATCCAAAAAGGGAAGGGGTGTGGAGACAACAGTCTATTGGGAGAGCTTCTAGACACACTGATTTCAGGCTATGAGGTACGTAACAAGTGTCCCAGTACACCACTGATTTAAGCTCATCTCAAAGCCCATGAGTTGACAAAGGATTCAACTGAACTATGCCAACATCAGGGCCAAGAAAACTTGGTCTTCACTTTCCCCCCAGTAGTAGGGTAGCACTATATACTTTCAAGAATTAGAGCTCTAAAACAGGTGTAAAGGTATTTTTCTGTTGTTTTAATCAAAAACATAAAAGGGGAGTTTGAAATATAAAAAAATATAAGTGAGAGCATTATCCAGGAGACAATAGGCCACACTGACACCTTTCCAGGCTGCACTTCTTCATAGCTAAGCCACAGGTGTATTTACATATACAATATAAAACAGGTATGCATCCCATTTTATTGAGAGGGTTTGCAGGAACCCAAATAGTCATTCAAGATCTTCTGTCAATGTCATAGCAGAGACCACCACTGATCTCTGAAGCTTTAAAAACCCAACTCCTTCCACAGATTTACAAGCCTTAGTGCCCCCTGGAGCATAAGGCAAGGTAAGAAAGGATAGGAGTTGAGATTTTCCCCAACACACACTTGACCTTTGCTGCAGGCAAAAAGAATTCCACATTCCCATTTTGTTCCAGGTCAAAGTTCCTAACAAAGTCACAGTAATGGGATCATTACAGGCATGTATGCAGCCATCAAGAACTGTACTACCGTCTGTAACTAGTGTCAGAGGTTATTGATACAAAACAGCAGACAGAAGTGACTTCTGGTCAAGCCATACTTGGCCTCAATTTGAACCAGTGCTCTGAATAAGCAGCTTGTCCATTAAACAGCCCTATCTGAGATCAGAGGGTACTGCTGTAGCTGTTTCCAGAGCTGTGCCTGCACGTTAGCACCAGTAACTGCAGACATGATAGGACATCACCAGATCTAGCTGAGAATTTACTTGTATCAAGCATGTTTGGCAGCATTTCGCCATAGCTACACTGTTTTCTGCATGTCTGTGAATCACTAAATCTAGAATCTGTAAAACACAGCTATATCACAGAAGAAATACCACAGTCTCTAGCAGGTTCTAGCTTCTCAGGGAGACTGTTTGTTCATCTTTCTACCCACATTTTACACCTCTATAATTTCTTCAGTTTAATAAGTTAAACCTGCAAATGCAAATATCTGCTTCATTTCTCTAGAGTCACCATTGCTCTAAATCAATTCAGGTCACGCTGAAATTAGCCTTGCCCTTCACCAGGTTAACAGCTTCTCCAGTTTTACTATAATTAATACATGTACATAGACAAATTACAAATAAAGTGAAAGACAAAAAAGAAGTAGGATTACTTTTTAATATTCGTTTCATGTCCCTCAATCCCCAAGTTCAATCAGAAGCCTCTTAAGAAGCTCATTGTACAGCAATTTAATAAGTCAGCAAAAAAGAGACATTGCTAAAAAGTATTTAATAGAAGAAATAACATGTAACCTACATGAGATTCTACAATAAATGTGAGCATCACACATAACCCTACCTGTTTTCCTGCAAAAGGGAAAAAAAGCTCACTCATTTCCTAAGCTTGACCCTTCTTCATTGTCCATTCTAGATGCAATAAGATTCATCATTTAGTCACCCTGGGCAGCAACAGGCCTGCATTTATCACGGTGGAATGTGTCCTCACTGTTTGTTCCTACAGCTTATGGAAAGCCAAGTACAATGACTCATAAAACTGCTGCAAGAAAAAGCTGAAACAAGTTAACAGAATGAGCTTCTTCAAAATTACATCCTTCATCCTACATTTCCAGCATGCAGAGCCAAAACCACATCACACTTTCAACTGACAGATTTAGAACTATTATTTGTCATAAATGGCAAGACCTTCACTGAGGCCAAGTAATGGTGCATGATATTCCTGAACTGCTCACAGATCTTAAGTACACTATAAGCAGAAGAAGGTCTGATTGTATGTTCTAGAGAAAAGGGTTTTTTTCTACTAATGTACCATTCTTTTCTTTTTGGAAAATTATATTTTCTTCATGCTGAGAACGGTCATCATGAAAATTCTTACCTGTTTTCCATCTAGTGTGTATAAGCGTTTAACCACCCCTGAATCCAGCTTGATGGCATCGGTTATATCAGTGAGAACTTGTTCAAATGAATGTGCTGTCTTCTTGTTGAGCAGAATCCGGACTGCTTTCCGTGGCTTCACTCCACTCCTGATGATAGTGACAAGTTTAGGCCTAATGAAATCCTTATTCTCTTTTGTATCTGGAGCACCTCCTTTAGCAGTGGCAAGAGATGGCACTGAACGAGAAGTAGAAGTTGTCTTAACATTCACTGACCAGTTTGGGTTTACATTCTTCGTGTACTCTAGTTTCTTGAAGGGTTCTATGGAACCACATACATAACTTTCTCCTGTGGAAACAAAAGTGGAAGACCAGCAAGTCAGACTGGAGAGGAAGGGAAAAAAAAGAAGAATGCAGAAAAATACAAAATCAAATCCTTCTCAAATTATTAAACATTATTCTTATTGCTCTTGATCTACAGCACATAAACTAATGATCTCTTCCTTTCTCAGATGCTATGGACTATAAAATATATTTTTAAGATCACGCTTCAGCTAACCATTCAAGAAATACTGATATGAAAATCCTTGAAAGCAGTAGCTTTCTTTTCAGGAAATACCATTTGCAGTGGGGATCACTGCTGTCAGTAAACAGTGTTCATGTCTCCTCAGCTGCCCAGTATCACAGTATTCCCCCAGCCTTCATGCTTAAATGGCCCACCCCTAACAAAAGAGCAGGCCCCAAACACTTCAGAGGAAATAACATGAAACATTATCAAAAATGACAGACTCATAAAAAGGTGGATGAAAGTGTTATGGGATTTTTGTTAACATTTCATTATTTAAAGCTTTAAGCAGCATAAACTTGGGATATATATAGGCAAGAAATATCACTATATTATTTTACTGACTCAATATGTAATACTGGAGGAAAGGAAGGCAAAGAGTAGCAATTACAGACTTCTCATCACAACAAATTTACCACACTTAAAAGAAAAATAGTGGATATTCGTTCATATTTCTACTGAAACATTATCTACAATAAAATGTTTTCACAAATACCACACCCACACAATTTCTGGGGAACTAGAAGACAGCCAGGAAACACCAGCACATCCCAGAAAACACCTGAATCCAGTTCAGCTGAAGGCTGCCATGAAAAGGGCACCTGCTTGGGTGCTCCCAACCTTTCCCTTGAGCTTGACTATGTGTCTCCACTGCCAGTAGCAGCGGGTGAGATGGATCAGCTGAGTGATCTGATTGAACATAACAAAGACAATATTAATTTTGCCAAAGGCTGATCCAGTTCATTGTCTGGCTGGAAAAAACAAACAAACAAAAAACCTCAAACAAACAAAAAAAGAAACAAACACGAAACCCAAACTTCAAAGAAAACAATACTAGATTCAGCAAGACCATATCTGCTGTCAGCCTGCAGTTACACCCCATTACAAATAATGCCAAATCCTATCCTGAACGATACCACAAAGACATGTCAGATGTTTTAATTCTTCTGAGTTCAGTAGTTCAGTGTATGCTAACAGCACTGTGAGATACTGGATCTAAACCTCATTGAATTATTGATATGGGTTGGAACCAACTCACTGTGAGTGTGTGGGTATGTGGGGATGGACTGGGTCTAGGTCTGCAGGTACGTGGAAAGACCTGCACATAAGGCCTGCTGAGGGCACATGGCAGCTTATGGCTTAAAATCCAGAGTGTAACAAGCACACAGGCCTTCATGTTACTAGTTTAGCCCCAGGTAATAAAATAAGATCAGCACAAAATTCAGTGATGCACCTCCTATGCCAAAAAGCACATAAGAACCAAAGATATTCACACAATCACAGAGTATGGCAAGTTAGAAGGGACCCAGAAGGATCATTGAGTCCAACTCCTGGCCTTACACAGGACCATCCTCAAGACCCATATCATGTGCTGGAGAGTATCGTCCAAACACTTCTTGAACTCAGAAAGGTTTGGTGCAGTAAGCACTTCCCTGGGGAGTCTGTTCCAGTGCCCAACCACCCTCGGGATGAAGAAGCTTTTTCTAATATTCAACCTCAACCTCCCCTGACACAACTTCAGGCCATTCCCTCAGGTCCTGTCACTGGTCACCACAGAGAAGAGATCAGTGCCTGACTCTCCTCTTCCCCTCATGAGGAAGCTGTAGACTGCAATGAGGTCTCCCCTCAGTCTTCTCTTCTCCAGGCTGAACAGACCAAGTGACCTCAGCCACTCCTCAGACGGCTTTCCCTCAAGTCCCTTCACCATCTTCATTGCCCTCCTTTGGACACTCTCTCATAGCTTAATATCTTTCTTCTATTGTGGTGCCCGAACCTGAACACAATATTCAAGGCAAGGCTGCACCAGTGCAGAGCAGAGGAGGACAATCCCCTCCCTTGACCGGCTGGTGATGTTTTGCCTGATGCCCCCCAGGACACAGTTGGTCCTCCTGGCTGCCAGGGCACTGCTGACTCATATTCAACTTGCCATTGACCAGGACCACCAGGTCCCTCTCCGTGGCACTGCTTTCCAGCATCTCATTCCCCAGTCTGTACGTACATCTGGGGTCATCCCATCCCAGGTGCAGAATCCAGCACTTCCTTGTGTCAAACTTCACATGGTTGGTGATTGCCCAGTCCTCTCATTTGTTGAGGTCTCTCTGCAGGGCCTCCCTGCCTTCAAGGTAGTCAACAGCTCCTCCCAGTTTTGTGTCATCTGTAAACTTGCTTAGTATCCCTTCCAGACCTGTATACAAGTAATTCATGAAGATGTTGAAAAGCACAGGGTCTAAGATGGAGCCCTGTGGAACCCCACTAGTGAGAGGTCACCAGTCTGGTGTTACCCCATTCACTATTACCCTCTTTGCTCAACCTGTGATCCAATTGCTCACCCACCACATGATATGTTTATCCAGCTGTGGGCTGAACATTTTGTCCAGAAGGATCCTGTGAGAGTCAGTATTGAAAGCTTCACTGAAATGCAAAAAGATTACATGAGCTGGCTTCCATTGATCAATTATTCCTAGTAATCCCTATTCTAATGAAAGAGGAGTCACAGTTCAATTATTAAAAGTATTTAGAATTTACTTCTGAGAATAGATTTTAATGTTTCAAGGCATTCAACCCAATCCCACAAATATTACAGCACACAACAAATAATGCAGAGAGATGCAGAGTCACCACAGTTAGAAATGGAGGCAGGGAACACTGGGACTTAAGGCTTGGATGCAACAGAGATTCAAGTTTGTTGGCACTGTGCTCAAAAGGTGAGACAATAACACATTGTACAGTGATTATCAAAAAGGCAGTGGAAAAAGTCCAAAAGAACAAAGAAGTCAGAATAACATGTGAAGATGCATCACTGAGCAGAAAAAATAAAGGCAATGACAGTAAGATCAAAAAAGAATCATAAAATGATTTTTGTTTTCCTTTTTTTTCCAAAAAAAGGCATTATTTTAAAGCAGAACAAAATACAGAGTGGAAGATAAAATAAGGCACTCCAGTGCTTACTGCTCATGGTACAAATCAAGTTAGTCTGCACTTTGGAGTAGAATTCAAAATGTTAAGAAAAGAATCTAAGACGGAATGCTTATAGAACCTTACAAGAGATAAAGGTAAGCCCTTCCTTTTAGCCACTGTATTTATACACTAGATAGATAGATAGACAGACAGACAGACAGATAGATAGATAGATAGATAGATATGTAGTAACATCAGAACAGAAAGGCTTAGCTACAGTAATGAGTGATCAAACATTGCATATTCTGTTTTATCCATGTCCCTGTCCAATAGTTCTAGTACTAGCTACTCAATTACTGCAAGGTCAGAATGTACCCATAACACCAGATCCATAAAATTAACAAGCTTCAGAAAACATTAATAGTATTTTGTAGGGGGAAAAAAAGGAAATCCTACTATGATTAAGACTACACTCAATACAATAAATGCCTGCCTATAAAATACTTTGCAGAAATGTCTTTTATGAATTTTTAAACAAAACTTGTCTCCACTTGTGCTTGCTGTAAGACATGAAATCCACCAGAAACCTCTTATTTTATTCTTGAGGGGGTTTTCATGTTCAGTCCTATCAGAGAAATTGTTCAGTTTAGTTGAATGAAGTTATTTATTTAAAAACAAGTCTTCATACTAAAACTGACTTCTCAAAGGGTAGGTGCATAAACAAATGGCCATGCAAAGTGTACTCAGAAGATTTACTATAGTTTATTAAGAACTCATTTGGTTCCCCTTCTTGGAAGGGCAGCATTCCACATTATTTTTAATATCAGCTATATTTAAAGGTCAACTGGATTCCTTGTAGCATTTAACTGCACATCAGCTCTTCATTACGAAACTAATTTTGTGTAAATGATCATAAAAAAAATCAATACAATTGAACATCAGCATTTTTGCCCTTTCTTCATTTCCAACAGTACTACATTACATCAATAAAAAATTTACACGAAGATATTATTTTCCCTTCAAAAGGCTCATATTTAGCTACAGAACATCTTGGAAGTAGAGCATCCAAGGCCTTCTAAGATGAAATATCTTTAGTGAGAGCTATTTTATATAGATCAACAGAAATACAGACTCTTCTCCCATAATGCTGTTATTTAAGATTGTTTCAGATGTTAGCCAGGGACTACAGTTCTCATGCATGCCATGATGGTCCTAAGGGTCAGGCCTGTAAGAATAAAAACCTATGCTGTTTGCATGCAGGGGAAATCTCAGAGAAAAGGACAAAAGGTCTTCACCTAGATTTTTGTCCTTCTGTTTCACTAGCACCTTCAGGAGAGAAGACTGCAAAGAAGTTTCACAAGGGCCATTTACAAGTCCAATAAATCCACTTTCTGCTTTAGTCAAAGTTGATGATGAGGAAGCAATAACTAACTGAAAGGAAGACAATCTCCAGACAGCAAATTCATAACAGAACATGTTGAAGAAGGATTCTTTGCAGATTCTGGATTAAGCAAAAGGCAGAGAAAATACTTAAAGTGTCTATTTTTCTGCAGCTCCCTAAGAGAGGGGAGCAAGTCTTTCACAGTGCATTCAGCTGTCACTAATGAAATTTTGACTCTTGATTACAGCATCAATAGCCATTAGAAAAAGAAAAGGGGAACATGCATCTGTTTTAGGAGATCTGACATCTAGGAAAAAAAGTGATTACTAAATCTTGGAAGGTTTCCCTTTGCTGATAGCCTCTTAAAAGCAATAGTGCAAATGAAACACACAACCATTTGAACCCTCCAAAAAAAGATGCACAGCACTAGAGACACGCAACACTGAAGAATAGTTAGTTCTTATAGGTCATGACAGAATTTCAAGACATGCTTCATTTATTAAATATGTAATTTTTTAAAATATAATCTGTGTACAAAGTGGTTGCTAAGGAGACACTGAATCACTGTGTGTAAGTACTGGAGTGTTTCTGATGCAAGTGTTTCCCTCTTTGGCATATTGGTATTAGCAGTTAGTTTGTTTTCTTCAGCTTGTTGATATTCTCCCTACAAAAATGATCAAGGAATTGTCTCTTAAAAGTGATTGTATTGCTCTTCTGTGCTTAATGTGATTTGGCTTAAAATGGCTTCATGGGGAAGCCAGTTGATCTTAGGTGAAAACCCAACAAGGAAGAGAGAAACGGTTTGAATCATACAAGCAAAGAGGGAACAACCAACCCACTCTTTGTGGAGGCTTCAGAACCTGACAATTTATTGAAAATAGTGTTGATTCCTTGGAGTAGAGTACACAGTAGGAAAGGGAAGTTAATCTACAGGCCCATCCAAGATGAAGGAAATGCAATACTTGCACACTTGGGTAGTGAAGATGTTCAGCAGTGATTTATTGGGGTCTGTTTCCCCAATGGATAGAGCAAAAAATATCTTAAGGGAACAGAGAAGGGACTAGCATCCCCAGCAATCCATGCCTAGGCACACCTGCCTTTCTTCACTTCTACCCTTTGGTTTTGTACATACAAAAGGAAGAATCTCAATCTCTCAGGAGAAAGGACAAAGAATTCCGACTATCCCTCACCATACAGAGCGGATTGCAAAAGGAAGATGACCTGAATCTAATAAGTTACTGATGCTTGGTAGTTCCCAAATGTGTTAGTTAATAGAACAATAACCTACTTTACCTACATTGCTGCTGCCTTGTCTTTCTGTAGGATCTGAAAAACTACAATAGTGCAAAAGAGATGGAGCATCTACAGGAAATAAATCTGACCTGCAGATGTTCATGTAGCAATCAGATGCAACAGAAATTTTAAATCAGATCTCCTGTGACACTTTAAAGGACTTCTTTTGTACAACTTTTTTTTTTTTAGCTCAGACTGAAAATTCTTTTTCCCTCATAAAAGCCAAGTAAAAAAATAAAGACATACTTCGCCCTCAAATTTCTGCTCCAAGCAAGATAAGCATTGTATTAAAAAAAAAAACAACTGGAAAGCACCTAGAATAAGAAACCCCATGGCCTTCCAAGAACTTGTTAGAGAAGACACAATGTGAATCAACCAGCTAACAGATGAACGAAATAATCAAATAAACAGTGCCAGAATAGCCCTCTACTAGTTTATGCAACAGGATTATTCAGCTGTTTGTTTATTAAACAATATAAGGATTGCAGGCATTTCTGCCTCAGGATCCAGTCCAAGTTTCACTAACTTTGATGGCCCTGGATCAAGTCCATGGTAAATATCCAGTGTAAATTTAATCCTACAAACAAATGTCCACATAGATTCAGCTCTACAAACATTTAAACAGATACTTTACTATTATTATTTTAATAGCACATTGCATATGCATATGAATCTTTCCAATTGGCCCATATATTCCCAGCTGATGAGGTAGGCATGACTTAGAAGAAAGAACATTAGCTCGAGAGAGCATGAGAGACCACATCAATCAATTCCTACAGTCTGGCCTGGCTGGGCTTCTCACCAACAACACTGGAGTGGTTGGTACAGTCAAGAAGGTAGCGGGAGCAGCAGCTAGGAGAGGGAAAAGCTGAGATTAAAGGAATGAGGTGACAGTAGGAGCAGCAAGACCCACGTACAAAAAAAGTCAGGAATTCTGTTGCAGCCCACCACTTTAGCAAGGAGACATTGCCTTTTGAACCCTCCAGTGGCAGGCAGGTTCTCTGCTGCTCTGAACACAGACTGCCTGCCTCCATCACAAGAGCCTTCCCGCAGTCCTCATGTGACCCATCATCTCCTCTGCCCTGCAGCAAGGTTCACATCTCCCAAGAGTTATTAGCTAGTTACAACTCTCACTGGATTTTAAAGCTGGTATATTCAGACTGCTACTTCAATGAGGATTTCAGTTTCAAGTTAATCCCTGAGAAATATTTGGGGGGTTTTTTCAGATTATTCCTTAAAACTATTTTTGCCATATTTTGCCACAAAATATGCACACACAGATACAAGTTTTTAGAATCATTTGGGAGTGCACCCAATGTTGACACGTGACAACACTGTTTCCCAGTATGCTCTCAGCCTTGTGGTTTGGGGTATTTAGTTTGTCTTTGACTGTCAGTTCTCTGCTGCAGGGTTCAACTATGTGGTAGGTATTGTGGAAACCTAAACCAAATGATTCTGGTTCAAAACCAAGGCTCTGAGGTAATATTACAATAAAAAATAATGAGAAAGGGATGCAGTTCTGGCTATGGATTGATTCTGTGGTCTTTGTTCCACGAAGCAGCACCCCAGGAGTAAAAACTGTAAATACTCTGTTTCAGAGCTATCATTCTCACACCTATCTTTTACTGTTCTTGTTAGTTACATTGTTCATTGGTAGTTCTGGGAACAAGACCTACGAGTCCACTTCTGTCTTCAGCTTTAATGACACATTTTTGGAGAAGCAAAAGACCTTTACTCCTTTCCTGAGACTTTCTTTACAACTAGAAAATTCAGCTTTTAAGAGCAATTTTATTGTTTCTACATGCTTTGACTGCATGTCATACCTCGGGAATAAAGTCAGGTCACATGTGGAAATCATTCTTTAAAGGTAAGAGGGTCCTAACCTCAGGTCTGATAAAAAGAAGGTAACCTGAATCCATTGCATTATTTCCTTCCTCTAGGGTGACAGGAGAAGGGAAGTTAGAGAGCATGTGAAACTTTTTACAACAAATTTTCCCACAAATCTCACATGTCCTCAGTCTAAAAAAAAAAAAAAAAATTAAAAAATTAACCAACCCACAAAACCCCCACAACCAGGGAAGTAATTCGTTTCAAATAAAGAAATAAAGAGAAAATGTGTCCATACAGCTCAAAATAGCCTACAGTACCAGCATACAGCCATGCTAGCTCTGAATTGCATGCAGAATGAAACTAAATATAACTGAAGCAAAAGAGCTCCTTTACAATCTTTTTCCTTTGGGACTATCTTTCATACAGTTCTATGTATTTAGCTCTGGGATGAAAGACAGTGGCTGCTGTCTCATTTTCCCCAGGAGCTAGTTGCTTCTCTGTCTTCATGTACCGCATGGGAAGGTAAGAATATAGTAACTTCCTCACAGGCATGAAGACAAAAAACCAACACCAAATTGAGGCTTTAGACGTTTGCAATAAATGCAATCACTAAAATCCATGCTCCCCCAACCACCTAAATTCACAACAGTCTCATTAAATTATTTAATGAATTCATACAGTAAGGGAATAGTCTTACCAGGAAGAAAGCAATGCTTCATATTTCAATAGTTGGAGCACAAATGTCATTTGGCAAGAGGCAAAAATCAAGTGATTTTCCAGCTATTTAAACACAAAGCACAGCTTCCAGCTAATTAATGTTGTACCAGACTAGCCAAACTAACAAATTTGTATAGTAAAGAGTGGAAGGGCTTACATAAAAACCATCACTGAGCTAATAATATATGAACTTATAGTGCATTGTGAAGCACTACAAGTGAAACTACAAAATAAGCTACCTGCAGTTTTATACAAATAAAGAGAAGTACCTTTTCAGATGGAATGATGATGTAGATCTCTACTTGCACACAAAGACTGAATTCTGTAAATCCCACAGGGTTAATGGCACAAGAAAATAAGACTGTCCAACTTGAACTATACCAGGAAGGGAAGATGTGTTCATTGAAAATGTAAGGAATAAAGTCCCACAGGACTAAAAGAAATACCAAAGCCCTTCTTTAAAATAAACAGCCTCTTGCACTGTCACTCTTTTTGACTGACTGATTCATAACTGGTATTATTCTTCTCTAGAATGCCAAAATAAACCAATCTTACAGGTTGCTGAATTTATTTTTGCATTCAGTTCTTTCTTTTCAAAAGCTATCTCTCACTGGCTGCAAAAAGACTGTGCAAATCATCACTAACATCAATGAAACTTGCTTCTAGATGAGCATACCAATCAAATAAGAAAACGCACAAACAATGCTTTTACACAGATGTTGATTAATACTGGTCTTTCCTCCCAGAAATTGATTTTCTCCACCAATTAAATACTGTCCTGACAAATATAGTTTTAAACTCTTCCCTAAAATTCATAAGACCAGTTTCCTTTCCATTTCGCTAAACATCCTAACCCCTAAACTCCTTACTTCCACAGATAATCCCACTCCTTCAATTTCCTTTTTGGAGCATCTTCATGTTGTCTCCTACTTTCCTTTTCACACAAGAAAGATTGCCAAGAATGTTTCTCAAAACTTCTCCTTAAAAAGCTTTCCTCTGCTATGACACAAAAAGGAGACAACAGTGGCTGAACACCTGCTATGCAAAAATGTGCTCCTCTTTCAGGAACTTTATTTGGCATTCCCTTTTCTTCTCTCCCCACATTAGCCTTCTTCTGATTACAGAAGGGTCTCATTACATCTCGATACCGCAAGTTCTCTCTCCTGGTGCTAAAAATTAAAATTGCAAAGAAATTACCATCTCTGCTACAATTCTAAATTGGCTGTCCAGTGGCTATATATTCATCCTTTACAGGTTTGCTCATGGCACACTAGAGCCAGGGGTAGAATGGAAGCAACAGTGAAAGAATTATTCCACCTTTATTTTCTTTGAACACAGTCAAGCACCTGCATTTAAACTTTACAGATAAGAAACAACCTCATTTATGGACATGTGATATGATAAAAGTTAATGCTTTCATACCTTGTACATTCTGATGTTTTCTACTAGAAACCCATTACAAGCCAGAAGCACTTTACATTGGAAAAGCTTCTTTAGCTACTTTTAAAACTTGTGAAAAGTACTATTAATTTTCTAAGCTTAATATTTAAATTGATTAATGCTGACAGCTTCTTTTGCCAATAAAACTATCACTGAAGGAGAGATGAGTTCAATGTTAATGGGCAAATTAACAACTGGCATGTCTGACATTTGACTGTCACCAAGAACCACAGAATCACAGAATATGCTGAGTTTTAAGGGACCCCAGTAATACTTTAGGGTGCAGGTACATGAGACTTATTAACAAATAATGCAATGATCTCCACAACTACCTGAAAGGAGGTTGTAGCAAGGTGGGTGTTGATCCTCTTTTCCCAAGTTAATAAGCAATAAGGCAAGAGGAAGTGGCCTCAAGTTGTGCCACGGAAGGATGAGATTGGATATTGGGAAAAATTTCTTCACAGAAAGGGCTGTCAAGCATTGGAAGAGTCTGAGTCTGCCCAGGAAAGTGGTTGAGCCACTATCCCTGTAGGTGTTTAAGACACACAGATATGGCACTTATGGATATGGTTTAGTGATGGACTTGGTAGTGCTGGGTTAGCGGTTGGGCTCAGTTATCTTAAAGGTCTTTTTCAACCTTAACAATTCTGTGACTGGGTAAGAGGAAAAGGGAAATGCTACAGGGGACAAAAGTTTGAAATCTACCCCTGTTGAACAATGGCTACAATGTTACTCTTTCAACAGGTTGCCAACATTTATGCCACTCCATGAGTGGCTAGTATTTTACTTAAGGCATATTTACCAGTAGGGAAGAGTTGGAGGTCTTCAAAAGGTGCAGAGAGACTTAAAAAAAATTAAAAATCCATCAGAACTGAAATTCACATAGGTTTCATTAGCACCACGGACCCTGTGAAGTTTAACAGACTAAACTCTCATTGGCATTTGAACCTGCACGTTTAAAAAAAGAAGGAACAGACACAATCTGTTGCATCTAGGGCTACCAATACTAGGTTAAGAGAAAGGAAAAGGTCAGACACATTCAACAAGAGGGAAATAAGTAGCAAGGCAATAATATTTCACAGCATAATTTAAGATGTTCATAATTCTACTCAGACCATTGAAGATCCTTCCTTTATCAATAACAACAAAAAATACCATTACCTATTTTTGACAGGCTTAACAGATTAAACAAACACCGACTCAAACTTAACTTTACACCTCCAAATCTTACTGCTGACCTTCCACTAGCTGGTCCAAGGAGGTAATCTTCTTGGAGCCATCAATTGTGTAGATTGTTCTCACTCCCTGGGGCAGATTCACATTGTCGGACAGAGTTCGGGTCAGATCAGCCAGGAGAGCTTCAAAGGATCTAAACCGGTCAGGGGAGATGGCATATACAATCCCTTTGAAATACCGGTCTCCATTACGATAGAAACGAACTTTCTTGGCTTTTTTCTCAGAACTCAGGGTCTGTAGAGTACGGGTTCGGTAAAAGCTGCAGTGGGCACTGTGAGTAGGGCTGGGTAAACCATTTACCCGGGACCCTCTGCCATATCTCTGCGCTTTATCACGCTCATCAAAATGCTCCAGCTCCATATCTCTCCCAAGGGACATCTTGAAGTTCAACCTAAGGGATGCACAAAAGAAGAGAAAGAGCTTAAGAAACTCAGACATTTTAAGGGAGCTCACTTTGGGACTTCACGTTCTATACATTACAGAGGACTACCTTCTATGTTGAGAAGAATGTTTGAATAAAACCATGTTACATTCACATGGGCATTTCACGTGTAAGTCTCTTGTCATGCCATAAAACTAAGATTATAAGTTAGACTTTTGTACACGATAGAAACATGACTCATCAAACCAAACTGCTAGTGATATGTAAGCATTAGAAGTGTTTGTTCAAATTCAGTAACTCTGAAAATGAGGTGACAAAGTTGAGCTACTGGAAAAAAGGAACAAACGCATCAACTTTCCACTTTTTCTCATGTTATATTCAGGTGCTATTTGAGTCTAGTCTACCTTCTAGACAGCTTGCCCCCACTGAACTGTTTGCTCCAACTGCTCTCTCAAGAGGTGTTGTTTTAGAAGGACTGCCAGTTGCCAACAAACAAGCAATTAAGAACTTTTCAGAGGAACAGATCTGGCAGGTTGGCAATGAGAATCAGGACTATCACTTCATGGGTCAATCCCACTGTCAAGTCCCTGCATATTCCAATAATTGGTTTCCTTTTTCCTTAAGCTTTGTAATAAATTACTTGAGTTGTCCTTGTGCAAATGCTTTACACACTCTAAACCAACAGAAGGGCTCAATTGGCATGAAATTAAAAAAATACATACTGGTGTAGACAGGAAACTAGTATTTTTCAATCAGCAAGCTCCTTTAGTGCTCTGTAAGACTTGAAAGATGTATTATTGATATTTTAAGTCTAACATTCAAATTGATTAAGGCTCATATATTTTTTTGCCATTACCAAAGGAGTGACAAAATTGGTGTCATTGGGCAGATTAGCAATTGGTGTTTCCCATGCTTGACAGTGAGAAAAACCCACCAGCCCTGACCAAAATAATCCCAGTTGTTCAGTACAGTTCATATAAATAGAAGTTCACATGTTCTGAAATGAAACCAAAGGGGAAAATACTTCTGTTCCTTTTTACAGCCAACACAAGACTAAATTCTACAAAGAGCATGTTAATCTTCACAAACAGAAGTAAAGAAATAAAATTAAAAAAAAAAAAAAGAATTATCAAAAAATCATTAGGGTCAAAACACATTTATTTTAATTTAGGAGCCACCTAGATCTGCAGTTGTCTGCAGAACAGCAAAGCACAGTAAGTTTATTTATAGCACAGATACACAGACCTAATTTAAAAGTGGCCGCTCTCATTGATTTCCAATAAAAAGACAAAAAACGGCAAGCACTAGCTTTGTTTCAACCACTCATAATTATGTGACCATTAAGAAAAAAATTGTATTCAGACCAGCTGTAAAACAGCGCGAGGAAATAGAGAAAAACTTGCAGTTGCTCTTTGGCTTACAGAAGTTTGTATTAAACCAATGATTATACAACTGGACCCTGATGCTGCAAAGCTGTAGTGGATGCGCTCAGCAACTTCTCAGAGCAGCTCATGTGCTTGACTAGCACAAGCACCAAAAGCTAACCACTGCAAATGCAGGGCCTTTTGGAAATTATTTACCCTGCTTTGGTTGCAGCTCACAACTTACTTTGTTACATTGGCACACAATCGTATGCTTACGTGTATATACAGGATTTACACTTGTAAATACTGTAAAGGCACCTAACATATACATGGTGCAGTATATGTTTGTGTTTTCTTGTATATATAAGAAAATAGACTAATCTATGTTTTTCCCATACACCCCACTTCATTGAAATGAACAAGAATGTTTGCTGTGGCATTTTGTTGATGTTTCTTTATATGTTAAATACAAAATATAGCTTAGTGGCAACAGCTTAGGATCAAGATTATACCACCTCTGTTTCCATGTTCAAAAAATTATGCCAGTGGTTTTAATTCACATTTAATTACAATGAGAACCTGTTATTCAGATTTAAACAATCCCATAATGCACAATTCAGAAATTGTATCCCAAAAGCAATGATGCCTGTGCCGAGAAAAATGGATTTTTCCTTGGTCTGCTGCTTCCTTTGCTCAAACCATCTCAAACACACACACACACACGCAAAACAAAACCACAAAAAAGAAGTTTAGATGAAAATACACTTATATACTTTCTTAAGAGGCTTTCAGCTTTAGCAATTTTGAATGAGAGAAGGAAGAAGTGCGAGTCACTGCCCTTTCTTCCGCACGCTTATGCTTTAATCAATAATGCCTGTAATTCCCAATTTCACCTTTTAAAACAGAAATAGGGCTCCCCTCTAACACCACGGTCCTGCTATTTACAGAAAAGCATGTTCAAACCACAAGGTCAGAGCAGACAAAGAAATCCTAAACAATTTGATCTGATCAGATGTTTCCATTTGTCTGTGTATAAATATATAGTCATATACAGGCAGATACAGAAAAACGAACGGACACACCCCTGGAAAACCACCATGCCCAACACTTCACATCCTAACATCTGTTAAAGAATTATTTATAATACAGGTGTGGGTGAGCATTTCCACGAAACAACCACACATGCTGATAAAAAAATACATCACGCAGCGATGTGACTGGGACCCAGTGCAGATCATAGAGATATTAAGCAGCAGGACGACTACTAGTCACTGGGGGGGAGGGGGAGAACGGGGAAACGTGGATAAATGCGGCAGTGGGTTCACGAAAAAAAAAAAAAGGGGAGGGGGGGGTTTATAATGCTGAGGTATGGGAAACGTGTTTGAAATACCCCCATCCCGCTGGAGGTGGCACCAAGCACTCCAGCCCCGCCGCGGGCTGTGCGCGGCGTGACCCGCACGGTGACCGAGCCGGGGGCGCACGGGGGAGCACCGCGCCCGCTCCCCGGGCTGCCAGGGCCATCCAGGGGCCATCCCGCCGGGATGCCGCAGGGAGGGGAGGCAGCGGCGGGTCTCGGCGCCCCCGCACACGCACCGGCACACGCGGGGCCGCCCGGGACCAGCGCCGCGGCGTCGGCCGAGGCCGCCGCCCCACACAATGGGCACAGGTGCACACACCGCACTGCCCCGCACCGCCCGCGACCGCGCCCCGGCGGCCCCGCACGCCGCAGCCCCCGCGCAGGAGAGAGAGGGCAGGGACGGCCCCGGCCCCGGCGCTTACCTGTTCTCCGCAGCCTGGCGGGCACCTCCTCGCTCAGACCTGCCGGCGGGGCGCGGAGGGAAGGCGGCGGCTCGGAATGGGAAGCGGCCAAGGAGCGGAGGCTCCCCCCTCCCCCCCGCGACCACCCGGCTGCAGGCGCAGTAGTTGCCGCAGAAAGCGGCTCCGCTGCCTTTGTTACGCCTCCCCTGGCTGTAGCGCGCTGCTGGGGAGCCCGGGCTGCAGCTGCTTCGCCTTTCTTCTGCTGCTGCCGGTTGCAGTGATTTGCATTAGCCCGGCCCTCATTGAAATGCGGCTCTTCACACCAGCCTCTCCCAGGCGCTCTCCAGAGGGCGGCGCCGCCGCCGCTGTCTCCCCCTCTCTGTCTCCCTCCCGTTGCGGGCCAGCTCTTCCATCGGCGCTGGAGCCGCTCCGGGCAGCGCGCCCTGTCCGCCGAGCGCGGGTGCCAGGGCAGCCCTGCCGGGACCAGCACGCACTCCCGGGGCAGAATTTCTGGCCGCACCGCGGGTCGTCGCCCGCCCGGCGCCTCCCTCCGCCCCGGGGAGTCCCGGCCAGCGAGACGTCCCCGATCGGGAGATGCCTGTGCCCGAGATAGGGCCGTGCCTGGCGGGGGCAGCTGGCCCGGCGTCCAAAAAGCGTATTGAGAAATGATTTTACCAAATGTATGAGTTGGCATTTCCATGAGGCTCGCCTGGTCGCAAAGGACTGAAAGCCCACCCAGTCCCCAAAGCCCCATGACAGGGTTTGGGTGCTGAAGGTGGGACTGATGTGGAATTTAGGTATCAGAACCATGCTTATTCACACCACTTGCTTACTTACAGCTGACCTTGGAGGTGATAACATCCATAGTTGCTACAGTTTTTATGCTTAAATTTCCCAGGAGCTGTATTTGCCTGAGGGCATCTCAGGCTTCATCTGACTGAGTCACTGCTCTTTAAGGCCTGAGCCCCTCAGGTCTTGGAGCACTTTTGCTAAGGCAACCTCTACACAAAAATTCAGCCATAGCTGATGTTTTCTACTGACAGGCTTGGTTGTTCTTCACTTTAATGTAAAAATCTCAGTGGTTAAAACATTCTTGAGGTGAAGGATCAGGTTTGTTGTTTGTGCAACAAAGACTTCAACTCCATTTTGTCAGGTAAACAGCCCATGGTCCAGGGGGACATGGAAGGGAAGAAAACACAGTCTGTCCCTTCTGTTGAAGCTGCTACTCTTTGAAAGAATTAAAAATGCATTAGATCAGAGAGAGAGAATTAGTCTATAACCTCATGGTTTATGGCATTTATTTGGGAAGGACAAAAGATGGATTTGTGTGTCTGTATTACAGACAATTTGTATGTTTTATATTCATAAATCCAGAGACAATCAGTGGAGCAGGGACTTAAGCCCAGGGTGCCCTGTCCCGATCTATTCCTCTAATCAGAATAGAGGCTCCTGCTTAATCTGTCTGAAGGCAAACGAAGTCTAAGTGTAAGAGGCTCAAAAGAAAAAGGGAATGGAGCACTCCCTGTCTTTCCTTTTTCCCCTTGAGTAGTCCACACAGAGGCTCTTAGGAGACAGGAGATTCCCTAAAGGAGAAAAACTAATTGTTCTCTGTCTTCATCATCCTCAATGAGTTCTTTAATCACTAAAGTATAGAACAGAGACGGGAGTCTTCTGGCTACACCTTTTTTCTTAGTTTTTGGGGGTTTTTTAAAAGGGACATGAGCACCTAAAACCTTCAGAAAAACCTCTGCTCGAGGAAGTAATAGCATAAAAATACCTGAACATCAAAAAGATTCGCAATTCAATGTACAACTCTGTCCTCAGCATACTCTTACCACCTAGCTTAGTATTTGTAGATCTTGTCCTAAGGCACTTAATTCTTGCTTTATGGTCAATGAGTGCGGAGTCATTTTACCATAAAGGCTGTTTTTTTTTTCAGATGCAAGATCCTAGAAGAGGGACCCCTCCACAATGTGTATTTCAACAGCTACGTTGCTTTTTAGTCTATTATTTTTGAAAACCTCTTGGTCTCTGTTTAACCGTAACAGATACAGTGATATTAGTAATGTTGGTATACCTGATGGGAGAATGGAAACTAATTTTAAAATAATTCTGATAGTCTTCTAACAAAATTCTAGTCTTTAAGCCACTTCTTTTGTGGGTCAACAATCCAATAAAATGTTCATGACCATCTTAAATTATAAGAAAAACCATGAGATCATAAAGATTAGAGATGGAAAATACTATCACAGTTCTGACAAAGGATTGCTCTTTAACAGTCTTCACTGCTATTTTGTCCAGTTCACTTTAAATGTCTCGAGTAATGGGGCTTCTTCTTCCCAAAGGAGGCATCTCTTCGAAGTTGAATTCTTCCAATTACAAGAAATTTTTTTCTGATGATCAGGTTAATGGAAGTTTCTTATGTTTCAACTCATTACTTTAGCTATAGTGCCCCATGTTCACGTACATAATTTATTTCTCCCATTGGTGTTTACATCTCTCTAACATGTATTATTTACATCTAGCCTAAGCGTGCAAAATATTTCACAGATGTTCAAGGAAGATCTTCACTCCAATTATATTTAAAAGCAAAGAAGAGAATACAATATAAATCAATACAAAAATATAAACCCAGTACAAAAGTATCTTTTAAAATATGTTGTTTTGTTCATTTACAGTTTTGTGTCTAACATGAAAACACAACACAATAGTGTACAATCTGATTGCTTCCATCAAGCATGCTTACGGGGCTTTTCTTTTTAAAGCACTTTAAATATGTTTTTTCTTTAGCTTTTTCCATTTGTTTATTCTCAAATTAAAACAATACCATTCTAAATAGAAATATAGGTTAAATAAAATTTAATAGAGTTTAGTATAGTCGCCCTGTTAACAAAACAGAGTGTTTTGCTAGTACAAAACATTCTTTCCTTGTTGGACAGACTTCGAAGTATTGCATTTCCTGAGCCCTTGTAATGCATCTTTATTAACCACAAAACAGTCACTTCTTAATCCTACTTTGGATAAAATAAGTAACTTGGACTTCTCATCTCTCTTATTCTTAATCAAGACTTTCAGATCTAACAGTATTCCAACAGTGCTCTTCTGAACATTTGTAATTTCTAAGTACTTTTGTCAAACTATAATTGAATATAGTTATGTCACCACTGAACACTCCTGTATCTGAAGGCTATACCAAATGCCTTGGAACATTGTTCTGGGAGCTTCTCTTTAGATGGCTAACCACTGTGACCCCTAAATCCTTTTCAGAGTCACTGCTTTCCAGGACACTGTCTCCAGTCTTCTAAACGTGACCTACATTCTTTGTTCCTGCTGAATGACCTTGCATTCAGCTGTCTCAAAAAGCGTGTTCAAATGATCCTGGCTTACTAAAGGATGTCAATTTCCCTACAGAAAAACTGTTTTTTCTTTGCATTATTTAGTGCTTTATGCATTTCATGTCATCTGCAAATTTTACAGTTAATGCTGTTAAATATTTCTTCAGATCACTCATAAATTTATGTAGTAGCAGAGGACAGCATTTTCTAAAATGTGGGGCTCAATCCCCCAAGGCAGCAGTTATCAAGGGTGTGTTTATAGCTCATTCCACTTCATGTCAGAGAGGCACTCAGCTCTCAGGGTGCCAAACCAGGCCAAGGGAACTGGTGCTAGTGCCGCCGCATATGCCCAGTTCAGCAAACAGCTTGTGCCAGCTCCCAGCAGGGATCTGAGCAACTGGAGCAGCACCAGCCAGCTGGGCACTGCAGAGGCGTGGGGTGGGGTGGCAGAGTCCTGGCACCAGCCACACGTTGGGAAGAACTCGCTTACGAAAAAGAACAGAACTCTACGAATTCCTCAAGATTACCCAGGGGATGATGATTAGCTGTATAGGGTTTCTTTTGCAGATCTTCTATTTAGCTGGTTTTTAATTAATTATTATATGTTACACCGATTTTGTATAATGCTAATCACTTAATTAGATTGATATGCTGTTGTGTGTCTGTTGCTTTACAGAAGGATATGTCAGTGTAGTCATCTTTATCAATCATAATTTCAGCAATTTCACCCAAAAGCTTCCCAATTTGATGTGCTCATTGCCACTAATTACACAATCATTTTCTGTATTGATCGCATCACATACCAGGCCTTCGGTTGTTTTACCTCTTAGTGATTCCAGCATAGATAGAATTATATAACCAAGATCATATTTTTTATGTTGTTCAAATTAACCCTAGCTTTATCCATGTTTTTAATACTTCTTAAGCATCCTTCTGTTTCTTGAATAGCAACATTAAATGTTCAGGCAGATCAGTAATGATTTTGTTTTAAAGTACAACCCCCTGCAGCCCTACAGGCTGGGGACAGAGTGGCTGGAGAGCAGCCAGGCAGAAAGGAATCTGAGGGTGCTGATTGACAGGAGGCTGAACATGAGCCAGCAGTGTGCCCAGGTGGCCAAGAAGGCCAATGGCATCCTGACCTGCATCAAGAACAGTGTGGCCAGCAGGACGAGGGAAGTGATCCTTCCCCTGTACTCAGCGCTGGTGAGGCCACACCTTGAGTACTGTGTTCAGTTCTGGGCCCCTCAGT
>JAWWLV010000001.1:50506194-50519401 GCA_035041135.1 Platyrinchus mystaceus
TGGATCAAGGGTTGGACTTGATGATCTTGGAGGTCTCTTCCAACCCAGTTAATTCTATGATTCTATGATTCTATGATACTCATGTATGAAAAATTATTTGGCTATTATTCTAGGCAAAAGCATATTACATTCCTGACTAGGATGGAACCACATTATGCACACATTATGACCACATATGTTCTGAATCACTATTGACAATTTCAACTGTTTTGTTCTAATAACAGTCCTATCATTTTGCTAGGATTAATTTTATTCACAATATTATTTTTTTTTTAATTCTTCACTCTCCTTAGTATTCCTGGCTGTAAAATTTCTCACTGATAATTTGTCATATGTCTGTTGTTGATATTTCACTTGTCCAAACTTATAATAATGAGCAAAAGAAAAGCTTTTTTTATATTGTCTGATTTTCTGGATTTCTCTTCAGTGGTAAAACCATTCAATGTTAAAGACTTGTTTCGCTCATTTATTGGCTTATAGCTGACTTCTTCAAGAAATTTATCTTTTTAGATTGGAGACCGGGAGTTAATTCTCTTTCCCTACAGCAGATCTAATTACTTGCTGGTCATTGGATGAAACATTCTTAAAGTTATTTCTACATGTTTATCCACTGGAAAGAAGTCCCACTGTAAAGTGAACACATTTGGTATTGGAAAATCATCCTATTTCACTTTCTGATATTCTGCTGATATTTTCACTATGTCAACAAAAGACCTTCAGCATGGTTTATCAAACTTATGTCTCTTATTTTTCTTTCAGATATTGTTGAGATGTTTCAGATCATTATTATTATTTCAGGTATTATTAAGCACATGTTTAAAGAGCTGTTTTTCTGATTTGATTTCCTTGTCCATATTGGTTAACAAATTGAACCTGTCATTTGGGATTATCAATTATAAATGAACCATCCATGTGTCAGGTCAAATCCTACCTGTGAAACAACTCCATCCATCTCCAAAATATTCTCCATCGTCATGTAGTATAGAAAGATATATATCTGAGTAAACTGCTCCTATAATCTTTCTCTTTTCCAGGTTGCCAAGAAGCTGAATTAGAATGATTCTAAAGCACAGAATCTTAATTTTTGCTTGTCTTTTGTTCAAACTAATTAAAGTGAATTGATATTCTTTGCTGACTGGTAACCTTTAGCAGCAGCATTTTAAATAATTTAGAATATGTATGTCAACAATAACCTTAACTCAATCTTAGTAGTATTCATATGCTCTAAGCTGAAGATTTCAGGACTGTCTTTTTCATTTGGAGAGAAAGCTGGAGTGTTTTATGAATATAAATACACAAACTGGTGTTTGGATTACCTAAGAGGAGCATATGTAGTAGTTTTGTTTACCAGTGTTTTAAAAGTAAGTTAGAAGGGCTAGGGTTGGAACACAATTTTTACAAATATTACTTTTAAAAAGGACCTGCTTCCCGAAAGGATTTAGAGGGTGAGATTTTTCACTAACTATTGGCACTTCTGAAGTAAATCCCCAAATTATTTTTTTTTTGCCATGTCAGAAGAGGGTTGGAACATCACAGTAGCTGAGGCAGGATTTTATGAGGAGAAGAAGGGATATACCATAGTTCATCCTCAGGTAAGTAATCAGCCAATGTGTCCCAAATCACTAAAGGATGTGTGAGGGCTGTAAATAGGAAATAATGGGGGGAATCTCAGGTCATTCAAAGAGAAGAAATGAAGTGGGAAGACATTAGTGATCCGGGAGATGTCTCACATTTTTATTGTATAGGAGTAGTTTTTTCACCTTCTAGACGCTACTTTTTGCAACGCACTGGCCATATGAGGTTGACAAGCAGTGTCTGCTGAGTTCCAAACCTCCTGTAACAACATGAATCAGATCCTTTGGGCACTTTTCTGAGTGAAGATTTGGATGTCATCCTCTCTCACCATTCATTCACAGGTTAAGGGTGTAAGGCAACAGCTGATACTGTAACTAGACTACCATTTCTCTCCTCACGCAGGTTGTGTACTGTGGAGCAATGTGGGTCTGCTGCTTACATGGTCTGAAAATGCTCCTTCACTGACATGACAGTCTTTCCACTCAACCACCCCATGACAAAGAATAGCAGCAGATAAAATGAATTCCATTGCATTTAATTAAAGATCTATCCACATTATGGCTGAAAGTCAAATTCTGATTAAATTAAAGGAGATTCAACCTCCAAACTATCATGGTAATCTCAGAGATTCAACCTAACTGTCTAATACCATCAGCGCATGGATAAACAGTAAGTATTGTTTTAAGATGCTGAGAAGGAAATAATTTTACCTTTGAATTATTGAAAATGTAAGTTCTAGAGAAGTACTCTTTAATAACATCTCTGTTGATGCTTATTTAGCTATGCTTGGCCACCATAAGGTTGTGCACTGCTGTAGGTTTCATCAGGTAAAAGACAAACAAAATGATCACAGATATCAATACTAAGTATTACTAAAGAAAAACAAAGGTACACATACAGGCAGTAAAAGTTATAGGTCTGATAGAGCAGACTGTTTTAATTAACAGTGTTTTACTGAAGACGTAAGTGAGACTCTTGTGGTAACATGGCTCAAGGTAAAATCACATCAAAGTATAATATTCCACAGTCATCATAGATTGTGTCAGGGATGCACTGATAACCAAATTATTATACGCAAAGGAAAAAGAGTGAAAGTTAGAGACTCTGAGATAAACGAAACAGAAGGCAACTAAACATAACTGATAGTCTTCTCACCTTCCTCTGAAGAAAGAATTTAAATGCCTAAAAGTGTACTCCGACTTCAGAAACCTAAATACAAAACTGAAATCAGCCCAGCATACTGCCCTTATGGACAGTTCCAGGTACCTCCAGTTCTATTGCAGCAAACTAGAATTACCCAAAAGTTCATTAAAAACTCGAGCTTGAAAAGTCTTCAGCCAGTCTAAATGACAATGATCTGGAATGATTAAAATTTAAATATCTTCAGGAGTGGCTGTTTTAGAATTACTTGTTAGAAAATGTAAGGCAAAAGCTCTGGGCTGGGGTAGGTTGATGTTTGCTCTAATTTTAAAATTCTCTGGATTGTCAGCTAAGTCAGAAATAAGGCCATTGTTATCTATATGGTAACTATGTTTAGGTGGGGAAATTAATGAGGTTTAGAAGAAAATAGGGTAGCTGGCTGATAACTCTTTTTCTACTTGTCCCTGTGATTATATTTTGAATGTTTAGGTGCAATCAACATGAAACATATTCACATATAGCCTTACACATGAATTTTGATAAAAAAGAGGCTATTGCCTTTGATAGCCATAAAGAACTCAAAGACAAATCTTAAGATTACATTCAAACCATTGTTGATAGAAAGTAGTATTAAGAAAGTTAATCCACATGGTCTTAGATAGTAACAAAGCAAAACCTAATTTGCCGTGACAGTGGAAGAGTCCCCTGTTTTGAAGAACTAATTAATTTTGCTTCAGTATACGATAGTTTAATGTAAAATATTCCTTGAAAATTTATGAATGGCTGTTTTACACGAACAGAATTACACATCTTTAAAGAACCTTAAATCATGCATGGTTTATAGTTATGAAGCTTCAATAGTGGAATTTATTGTGGAAAAAGTAGTATTTCTTTGGGCTTAACAATTAATTGATGATGTTGCAGTAGATAGTGACAATAAAATTTATCTTTTCTTTCTTCTTTTTTGGGTGATACAGGCCTAGGGGAAACTGCCTCCAAACAATTATTCTTGTTTTGTTTCTTCAGTTTATTTTATCAGAGTTATTACATTTAGAATTATCTAAACAACAGAAAACCCACTTCTCAGTTTAAAAAATTGGCTGGTTTTTGATGTTCTGGAATACCATTGTGGAAGGAATCAGATATTAAATAAATATGTAGAACTACTATGGAGCCAGAAGCTCTCACAGAAGCTAGTTTCAACCATTGTTCAATCTTATTAACTATACAGTTATCATAGAAGAGGAAGGTCTTTTCTGTTCTTTCATTGGTCAGGTTCCTTTTCAAGTATCTCTAATTCCTTAATTATATGTCCATTGTAAGAGATCTCTCACAGTGATGTCCATATTTCCTTGGAAAACTGAGGTTTCTATGTAAAGCCAGGTGACAAACTTAAGCACTAATTTCTCACTCCGTAACACTGCTGTCTAGTGTGGTGGTAACACCTCACTTGTCTAAGCAGTAAGTTACTTTGGGAGTTGAAGAGTAACCCATGTAAAGGTTGCAGGGAAAGCTTCAGCTAAGCTTTTTTTTGGTCACTGATTTTATTTATCCTCTGTGGAGTCTCACAGTTCTCCTATCCCTCAATCAGTCTCGGAGCTGAAGTACTTTGTCATCCATAACTTACTGAAAAGGTTGGATGAGTTTGAGTACCTCTGGGTATCCAATAGACCTGTGAAGTGTCACATAATTGAACATATCCTGCCTATCTTCTTTATCTCTGTCTGTACCTCATGCATTCATGCAGTATAGCACTTTGCTTTCCTAGTCTATCATATTCCTCAGATGATATCCTAGCTCTGCAGTTACTTCCTTCCCTCCCTTCCTCCCTCTGCTCAATCACATGCTATAAGGTGCCAGACACATCCCACACCATACACCAATCTGTAGTGCTCTCTCATGCACAGAAGAAGATAATTAAGGAATGTATGAAGTATGGTTACTTTGCAGAAGAAATAAAGCTCTTAGAAAGATTAAAAAAAATAAATCTAAAGATATGTTTATATGCCTTTAAGACATACAATTTTGTGATGATCATCTATGAAGCCTCATTTTTATCCAAATATACCAGAAATGTTGACTATGTCTCAGTTTTGTCCTTGCAAACTCAATTTATCTCTGTCTTACAGCGTCCCTTTTTACCCTGCTGTCATTCTTCCAGCCTGTGTTCTCAAGCTATGGCTCTTCTGGCCTTGTCCTCTCAACAAGAGTTTTCAGGATCTATGGCTGTGGTCATTGACCCTTAACAGCTTATATATTTGTCAGAATACCTACATTGAGAAAATTTCTTTTCTGCCTGTTTCCTCAGGCACGGTGCTGCCAGATCACTCTGAATATAGCAACCATCTCATTAACCAAGCAATACACCTTATCTCTCTCAGAACAGCTCTAAATTTAACATGGTCATTAAAAAAATGCTGCTAGGGATTCATCTCATAGACCTGATACTATTCTCTTGCCTACAAAATAAAAGACTAGCACACCATCTTAATTATGCCAAATAATTATGAGTTACAATCAGAGACTCTTAAGATACATTTACTCCAGAAGCTGAGGGGAGCATATGAAAAGGGGAGGGAATTAAAATGAAGTTGACAATAAAACTGAGATTTTCCTTACTATGCATGTTACCATGTCAACCTGAGTTATGCAGCATCACATTTGAGATCTATTCAAGACCCCTTCAAAAGCTTAGCAACTAACCAGGATATTATAGATGGATTTTCAGCTGATTTTGACATCTTTTGCATGATAAATGCTTCTTAAACACATTCTTTTTCTGGTTTAATATCAAATACAACTGAGCAAATGTTTAATTATATCCATGCAGATGGTTTGTTATGTAAGAGATAATTACTCGTCCCACTTTGAAAGTACTAAACCATGCAGAAAACATGAGGCTCAATCATTTTAAGATGGCAAGTAACTTAATATAAAGTATTATTTCTTGCACATAGCAGAGGAAAAACATGAAACCTCAATATCCTCTATGTGTATGAGTTCTGATTGTTTAATGAGGATTAAATTAGTATGTGAATATTTCCTCTGTTTCCTCTTAACATCAGCATAGCTTTCCACTGCTGTCTGGCAGTGGTTTAAAGCCTTTTATTGAAAACTGAAGAATTGTAAAATTTGACAGTTAATCTTTCAGAAAGTGCACTTTTCTTTATTCTAAAGTACTTAAGTATATATAATGTCTTTATGATTTAAAATATTTTACATATGTTTTGAGGAGTATTAGTTCTGGTTTCAGCATCTTAGATTTGAGCATTGTCTAAGCTGGTACACAGCAAAAGTTGGTAGATTGAAGCTGTTAAAGAATAATAACATTTTTACCTGTTTCCCATGTTAGTTGAGCTATTTAAGTAATTTGAGGAAAAAAAGGTGCAAAAAAATATTCCACAAAACCAAAATAAAAATATCAGCCTGAAATATTTTAAATTTGAATTCTTAGTAAAGAACCTGGATTATTTTTTTTTTTTGGTAGTAAAACACTGTATTAAACTTGCAAAAGGGAATAAACTCAGAAGTGACAAATGCAGTGCACAACACCATGATAATCACTTAGCTAGATGAAAGTCACCAATAAAGTAACAGCGGTTAAGCAAAGTTTATCATCAGATGTAGAAAATTCCCTCACTTTTCAAACAGATGCTAAAAAAATTGCTCCCAGAGCAGCAGAATGAATGGAGTTCAGTCAGAAGAACATCTTGCCTATATAGATTCTTTGATGTCCAATGGTGAGCGAGCTTCTTGATCTTTTCCTCAGCCCAGACACAAATACTCTTTCTCTCTAGCTGGCTGCCTAACTTCATAACATTTTAAGGAATTCAAGGTACTTGAACTCTCTCCTCTTGCCCAATTTGATTACAGTTTCCAGTGGTTGCATGTGATGAGGAGGCAGCTGAATGGATTTGCTCACCAATGGTAGCAAGCTAGCAGTGATCCTCCAGAGAGTGTGTAGAGTCTCTGTTGGGAGAATGGATGGTCCACACCTTAGTGCTGCCAAAAACGTGTTGAAAGTTGAGGTAGGTACTCAGTTTGACAGTATTTGCTCCATACTTTAGAGGAGCTCATTTTTAATTGAGCATTACTGAATTTTCTGGGTTTCATATCTTTAGCTGAACGAGCGCAGAAAACTTCTGTCTCAGCAAATGTCTGACAGATAGATCCATTTATGTAATCCCTGCATATTCCTTGGGCAGCTCAGCATGTTCCCCAAACTCCCATAATCTCAGCAAGAAAATTGTCTTCCTATGCTACTTCATATTCTGTGATGAAAGTAGGACTACAGAATAATCGACACTCCCCTCTGGCTTACTTAAGTTATGTTACATCTGCAGGCTGATAGCATGCAGGGGCATATCCACAGTTATGCTAGTTGCTAGTTACTCAAAAATATAACTCCTAGACTATGCTTCCCAGGGATCCTGTATTTTATTTAATCCCTGGTGATGCTGGATAGAGAAATAGTCCAGCAGACAGTGGGTATCTGAACCCAGGAAAAACCCATGACTTGCGTTATTTTCTGCTTTCTCCCCTTTCTTTGGCAAATGGAAATAGGGAGCAAGAGGGAGAAAGCAGCATAGGGAAAATGTGGATTAGAAAGAAAGAAAAAAAAATCAGAATAATAATTACTTTTCAGTTGTGTAAATAGTTTTGAAAAACGTACCTATAGCAAAACTTGTGCTTTTGACAGGCTTATGAGATAAAAATAATATTGTTAGAAGTTGGTAGTTGTATTTTTCAAAGGAGCTGAAGTGACCCTAAACAAAGGCTGAACTCCATAGTAAGGTGAATCCTTGAATATCTGGAATGAAAAAAATGCTTCTTCCTCCTTTCTCATTCAACAGGGATTGCTTTATTGTTGTTGGACATACAAGTGAGTCCTTCAGCTTCCCCGTGGCCACATGCTGTATAGTGCAAAGCCGGAAGAATTGCCCTAGTTTCTACACCTACACCTGTCTGTGTAGGAAGCCATGAAAACTGCAGGAAACAGCATTGTAATAGCGATTTTCCTGAACTCCCTGCAGAGTTTTTGGTGTTCATACTTTTTCATTCTCAAGCTAGAGAGGACACACAAAGCTTCTGAGTGAGAAAGGATAAAGCAAGCACAAAGCTGAGGGAAGAAAAAAGAGGAGACAAAGTCAAGATAGGCCTTTAGAATGTGTGCTGCAGGTTATAGTATTATGACTGTGTCTGATGATATTATATGTGTAAAAAGACACCAGTTTAATCAGTAGGAATGTGTGCTCTTATGTATATCTGCTATCATATGCTCTCACAGGTATCTTCAAGTAAAAATGAAAATTGTGATTACAGATTTTAAAGAGCACTAATTACGACCCATGTTGTGTCAGTCCCATTTATATTTCACATGTGCCGTCTTAAAATAACAAAGTGCAGTGTATCTTCCAAACTTAAGAAAAGCAAGTTTATGGATGATATTCTAAACAAATTATGTATATGATTTTTTTGTTATAAGATAGTATTACTTAAAATCTCTCCCTTGGGCACATAAGGAGTCCCAACACATTTTCCCATGAGTAGGATCCAGCAGAACAAAAGCTGAACCGGTATAATTCTGAATTTATGAGAAGTTAGATATGGGTATGTGCTGAGAACTGAGGGACTGCATAGCCGTATAGCAAAGAGGGGATGATTGCCATGTGGGAGCTGAGAGGAAGAAGCAGGCTGCTGTGTTGAAAACTGAGGGGGAGAATGGTTATATAAAGATGAAAGACAAGGTACTGCCTACAAGCCTGATATAAGAAGATATACTTTGAGGACAATCAGTGATAATGGGAGAGAAACAGGAAAAGAAAAGGATAGATGTGTACGCCCATGTACACACATCAGACACAGTGTAAAATAAGACAAGGGAGGTTAACTGTTTAGTGTTTGTACAGATCTTCTTATGTTGTATATCCTAGCCTCTCCATCCTTTTTCTTGTGAGTTTCTTATATATCCTTTTTTTTCCTCTTGGTTACAAGAATGAGCTAAAATTCAAAGGAAAGCAAATTGCCTTGTTTGGGGGGTTTTGGTTTGGTTTTAAATTGAAACATGATGCAGCATCCTTAAAGCAATCACAAATCTATCTCTCCAAGAGCCAGGATTAAACCTATACATGTATAACATAGGAGCTGTTTGAGAGGTACAGCCCATTGGTTACTCAGGCTTTCATTTGAAAATGTTTGCCATGGTGTGATTTGTGCAATACTTGCAAGCATATGCTTACCATCTTAACAGTGCTAAAGAAAATACTGCCATTTGTTTTATGATTCAGTATATTGCAGTGGTGGCCCTTTGCATGTAACTGTAATACAAATGGCATATAAATAATCCCTAAAAGCTGAGGGGGAATGTAATGGGCCACTGGGTACAAGATATCCTTTTTCGTCTTAGTCCCAGTTTATGTTATTCTTGCTCTTGCAATTATTAGGTTATGTATAGAGTATTAAGGCATTTACAAAATTAACAGTTCTCTTATACTAACAATTGGAAACTGGTATTAGTTAATCAGACCAGTAGCCTGTGGAAATAAGTACTGTGTGATAATGGGAGAAAGGGGTATGTCTGCACATTCATCTCTGCCTCTCCCTACGAAGCACTCTGGAAACCGTGTTGTGACATAATGCCCAGGCGTTAGTAAAGAGAACATAGCTATGTCTTGTCATGACCAGCAGAAGGTAAACCCTTTACCCTTTTGGTGGCACAGTTCTGAGTTAAAAGACTCAGTACAGAATCATGATAACAGGTCTGCCTCAAGTAATGTCAGACAGCATCTTCTTACCTTAGTTTCTACCCTGGATCCTCCTAAAGCCTTAATCCTAAAGCTTATCTTTTACCCTGCTGTGCCTCTGTGGTCCTCAAATACTCTTCAATTGTCTCTTTTCCTTCTATCATCCAGATAGAATATATCAGTGAAATATTCATATGGATTTTGGATGGCAGGCTCAAAGAGTCTCTGCTGCCTTCTTTGCAGACACAGGTCTGCAATAAAATGCAATAAAATGAAGAACAGAGATGATAGGCTCTGAATATTGTCTTACTTTACCCAAAAGGGCCAAATGAAAACCAAGTAGGAAATGAAAATTACCCCTCCATCCCTAAGGGTTGTTGTTACAGTCCGTGGTTATGAAATTGCAAGGACTGGAGGGGTTTGTCTGTAATTGTGTTACAGATTTCTATGAAGTATCTTTATAAGATCATTGCTGAATGTTTTCTTTCTAAGACTGGTTTTGAAAGAGAGGTGAGATCTGTTTTATTTTTAATGCTTTATGTTCATGTGTAATGTTTCATGCTTTATCTTGACCGCAGCAGCAAAAAGGTGTCATGAGACTGAAGATGCCTGGAAATTAGTATTTCTGTTGATCACATTAGTTGTAAAATAAAATCAAGTCAATTCTCGTTAGATTTGAAGCATATTCCTCAGTAACTACAGATATTGATGTTTCATCTTTAGCAAGTGATAGAAGGACTGCTCACATAGGGAATCGGTATCATGAAAAGGTTTATTTCCTAAAAGTAAACAAAGAAGTCATTTCTAAATTGCTAAAAAGACAAACAGAGAACAAATATTAGAGGGGTGATATGAAGAAGGCATCCAAAACAGCCTGAGTATAGGTGACCTAGACCTACTAATATAGGACAGATAATGCAATCATTATCAAAAAACCCCAGAACTATGATTTAGCAGTACATTTACCTATATGCTGACTGAAGTATATACTTAAGGGCCATAGAAATCAGTAAACCTAAGTACTTACTTAAATCTCTTCCTTTAATTAAACTGTAGGAATCATGGAATTTTACTTTGTTTAGAAATAACATAAAATAGTGTGTCTACCGAGTAGTTTTAAGAAAGTGCTAGGGATTGAAAGAAAAAGTGTAATTATGTAAGGAAAGATTGTGCTGCTCAAAACTGTAAGAACAGCTCTCGTGAATGAACTCAGCTTCTCTAAAGCACAGCCAAGTTTGCAAAGCGGAAAAGCTGTGTTGAGCTGTTCATCCTAGGTTTGCACGTTTATATTAAAGAAAATCTCACCCCCATTCAGCACATTGCTAACAGTAGCAAAATTCATAACAATTTCAAGGTTTGCAGGAGCAGTAGACATTTGGCATATGAATGAAACCTGGGGATTGATATAACAAAATATAGTTTAACTGAACACTGTTTCCCCAGATCAAAAAAAGCATCCATTTTATTATAGGTAAGCATTATGAACCCAAGGGACTGACTAATAGTCTTTGAAATCACTGGACTGCATATATTTTTATTTAGAGGTCATGATGGAGCACCTTGTCTTGCTCACTCATACTCTGAACATGGTTTGGGATCCAGTGCAAAAAAGACCTAAGTACATGATTTATCACTGAGACCCAATGAAGCTATTTGCATTAGTGAAGTAATATATATGCAGAAGTGTATGCCAAAAACAGGTATTTAGACTTTTGAAAAGATTTTTGTGGAATGATACACAATGAAGTGTTTGGATACCTCAGCAAGGTACAAACCCCATGAAATACACATGGGAACAAAGCACACATATTTTGTGCAAGAAGGTGTAAGGGTGGAGAAGTTCTGCTGATTTTGTTTGCTGCCACTTGTACAATTGTGAGATTGCCATCAGTTTCCTGAGTAATTGGTAAAGCTTAGTTTCTTTGGCTGTACCTGCATTGCTAAATGCATTCACTACAGGGACACCCCTGACTCTGCCCTACATGGTGCAGGATGGCTTATGTCCACACTGGGACTTCCCCCACTCAGACAAGCTGGCTGCACCCACACGAGCCCTGGGTTTCCTTCCCAGGGACCTATATGGTGCCCTGGCTGCTGAGAAAAATAATTGATTTTTAATAGATTGTCTATTCTAGTTGAAATTGTCTGGAAAAATATGAGGATCTTGTTTCAACTGATCAAGAGCAATATTTGCATAACAAGAAACAGAAACCATGTATTACCTGTTCTGGTGAGAAGTGTAAGGCTGCTTGAGGCAGCAAAACCTACTGAGAGCGGATTGGAAGAATGTAATGCAGAAATTTTAGCTTGTGCAGGGTAATATCATCTTTGGAGAATGGTTTTTGGCCTGAATTATCCCCAGAACTGCACCTAGACTTTGTTTGTGGGGACCTAAATATTTAATCTAAAGTAGTACTTACCACTGGACTAATGCATACAGTATTCACGATCAGGGAGCCTACACCCAGAAGACAATGGAGGGACTAGAATATTTGGTAGCTATGAAGTACCACTTGAGAATAGGTTATGAATACACAATTCTCCATTAACCATTCAGAGAGTCTAATAGCTCTCTAAAAAAATATAAACAAGTCACCTGTGAAAAATGACAATATGAATCTTATTGCTTTTCCTCATTCCACTACTGCCATATAAAATGCTTTTTGTTTGGCAATATCTCTCTGAAAGTCTCCCTCTCGTATTAAAAATAAATGCATTTAAAAATTATTTTGCCATCTCCTCTCGTCACAGGCTAAGGCTGACTTTTAACAAGAAACACAATTTCAAAGAAATCAACCTCAGTGGCTTGCTCTAAATTGATTCCAGTTGTTTGCATCTTCCCTTTAACATCAGCCACGTCATTTGGAATTAACCACTTAAGTGGCACATGGGTTCCAGGTTTCAGCTTCACTGATTCTGTAATTATAAGAGGTTATGTTTTGTCTCCTGTTTTGAGAAGTAAAAAAAATTAATTATTCATACAAGTAGGTGTGAGGAGCACAAAAGGGTATGAGCTGGGTATTGAGAGATCCACCCTCGACTCAATTTGAAGCTGTATGAGACCCAAGAAGGATAGCCATAAAAAAGGTGAAAAAAGTTGTTTGTCCTTTAGGCATCTGAACCCTTCCACATGTTCCTGTGCTTCCCGTGAAGTAGACATGGGGAACAAAAATTCTTGAAACAGGCTGCAAAGTTGGGTGAAATGAATGTCTTTCTAAGTTCTAGACCTCTGTATGTTTCAGGTATCAGCCATGCTGGAGTATTTCACCTCTGCTACTGGACATGCAATGACACAGGGTACAATGGATATGCACAGAGAGCACTGCATGCCAAAGAGAGAAGACATCAGTCAGCTTCGGGGGCCTCGGTGTTTGGTAGGCAGCTGTGTAGGGAGCTGCTGGCATAAGAATTTCTTGCTCTCCTCCACATATTCAATGAGAGGAGAAAACTGACTAAAAAATCATTGTGATCTGTGAGAAAATGAGCTGCAGATTACAGCAGATGCCAACATATGTCAATCTACTGGATAGATTACAGAAAAAAAAGTACTAAGATGCCTTTAATTGCATACCACAGGTGCAGAAGCACTGTATTCTTTGATCCTCTATTTCACCATCAGGGGACCCCTGGTGGTCTAGCAGTTAAGACGCTGCGCTCTCAGCGCCAAGGTCGCAGGTTCGATTCCCGGTCCTGCTTCAGGGATAATCCCCCGGGCAGATGGAGCTCGTCAGCCCCTAAGGCCATCCATC